>CM038673.1:495435610-496056443 GCA_021605145.1 Aegilops bicornis
AAGGTGCGGCGCGGCATGCCGAGATCGCCCGCATCCACTCTTCCCTGACGCAGACGCAGAGGGACGAGCCGCGCTACGCCGCCGACAGCCACACCTTCTGGACCATGTACTTACAACGCCGTCGCGAGGAGCAGATCGCCGCCACCAACGGCGTCATCCCCCGCGACCGCTTCAACACCGACGGTCGACGCGAGTAGTGGGGCGTGCCAGGCCACACCCTCGAGGCCGTCCTCGACCACATCGAGACTGGTAACGTGCCGCGCCTCGCGTACCCGCCGCGGCCGTCCTTCTCTCGCCGCGGTGGTAGCTCTTGGGCGCCGCGGCGGATGGAGCCGGGTTCGTCCTCGTTGTCGGGTTCCGGCTCACCGGCTGCGCTCCGCCCTGTCAAGCCCGAGCCGGAGGAGACGCCGCTCGGGCGCCGCACCTGCAGCGGTGCCCTCGTCATCAACGAGGGTGCCCGGCCCTCCCCGACTGGTCCAGCTCCGGGGAGGCGTTTCCTCCGCCTGGTTTGGCCGAAGCCCGAGCCGGGGCTGCTCCCGGTGAAGCCGGAGCACATCGAGATGGCAGCCGCCGACGACGAGTCCACCCTCAAGTGGGCGAAGGAGGACTACGTTTGTGAGCAGGTCCACCGCCAGCGCCGGGCGTACGCAGAGCTCTAGGCCCGGTGCCGCGGGCGCGAGGAGGGCGGCGTCATCGTCCTCGACAGTGACCAGGAGGGCGAGGCCGGGCCGTCCAGCACGCCACCGCGCCTCGCCAACCCCGGTCGAGGGTTGCAGCAGCGACGTCGCCGGCCCAAGCCAGCCGCGCGACAATGACGACGACGGCGACGACGACTACACCCGCTTCTATAGGCTTCTCGGCATGTAGACAGCGGCGGCAGCGGCGGCGGCGGACGGTGGGGGCTAGGCGTAGTTTAGGCGTACTTCAGTCGTAGTTTTCATGTTTTCATGTTTTTCGATAAAGGGCGCTTTTATTAACTCATAATATAGCATCAAGTAGATACAAAGCATAATGAGCGACACCCGGCCTATGCATAGCTAAGATGCACACAGCCTTAATGAAGAGTCTAGCAAAGTATGTATAAAAAACAATAAGTTGGCAACAGTAAAGCCATATGAGTCCAAAACTATGCCAATGTTGACGGAGGAGGTGGATCGATCCGGAGATTATGTTGCCACCCATGTTGGGTAAAAACCTCCGTGGTCACCCGCTCCAACCGCATACACACCGCCTTGAACAGCGATTGATACTCCGTTCGCTGTAGCGTAGACCACATACGAAGCCAGTGTGTACAACGGTAAATAACCTGCATAGAAGAAGAGGTTTTGCCACTAAAAACGCAACCGTTTCTACATAGCCAAAGCGACCATAATAAGGCAGACGCTCCCACCCGTATTAGCGTACTAAAAGTATTTGGTATTCCATCAAGCCAGTGACCATATATATTGGCAACACTTATTGGTGGATACAAGTTGGACGCTATTTGGATGACTGACCATATAGAACGCGCGAACTTGCACTGAAAGAAGAGGTGTTTAATTGTCTCGTCATGAGTACAAAAGCTACACTTCTTACTTTCTTGCCAGTTGCGTCGAGCGAGGTTGTCTTTTGTTAGCACAACTCTTGTCCGAAGATACCACATGAAAATCTTATTTTTAGTGGCATCTTTGATTTCTATATTAGTTTATTATTATTTAATGGAGCCTGTGAGTGCGAGAGTGCACGGTACATAGAGTCAACTGTGTAGGATCCAGATGTAGTGAGATTCCAACGAAAGACATCCCTCCCTTGTGTCAAGTTAACCGAATCCAAACGGGATAGAAGATGTTGCCATGACGCAAGGCGGAGGTCAATCAAATCCCTCCTAAATGATACATTCGGCGGGAGGAGCTGAGCACATGCAAATTTGAATGAAGTTTCGCCGAGTTCGTACAAATGTCGCTGATTTTGCATATATTTTGTACACAACATCGCCGCACCAGGGGTGACCAATGGGGCGACGACTGAAACTAGGTCGCCCCACGTGCCAATCTAACGCCGGCTCGCCCTCAGGCGGCTCTATTTCGCCGCCCTGGTAGGCCGAACGGTTGGAGATGCTCTTAGAGTGAGGGACGGGGCGGCAGCAGCAGTGGCTCAAACAGGGGCGGTGCGTTGCAACACCCGCCATCGACGGGCGGCGTCAGAAGACAGTTGGGCCGGCGGTACTACGTGAGGCGGGTCGAGGGAGGAAGATGACTAACGGCCGTTGAATTTTCAATGCAACGGCTCAGGCGAATCGACTGCAACTAAATAAAAATAAGGCGCCCAATGTATAGGCTGTCCCATCAACTTTTTTTGAACTTTCATGGGGGAGACTCCGCCACCTGATTATTCTATTTATAAAACAATGGCTAAAGCCAGATGGTGTCATACAGGGGGAGCGATTAAAGCGCAAGACGGCAAGAGAGAATGAGAAAAGAGTAGGGGGCAAATATCAACCAGCGAAGCATAAGCGCCAAGCAGCCCCGTCTGACGCTGGCCTAGGGAGAGGTGAGCTCGCCAGAGGGCAGCGTCGTCCCTGCATCACTTCCTTAGCTGAGCGAGAGCGGGTGGCGCAGAGTTGAAGACGACGTCATGCATTTATGTGCTTCCAGAGGTTCCAAGCGCAGAGCAGCAAGAAGAGGGACGTCGAGCGACGTGGACTATTACGGGCGCTGCCAGTGAGGGGAGCATATCCACCCTTGAGCCAGCCAGGTGGTCGCTACCCATGGAGTGCCAGAAGGTACGGGCAAATGACAAGCCAAAGATGAGGTGATCGATATTCGATAGTCTTCTCAACAACTTGGCAGCCAGGACAACCACTAGCTCCAGAGTTGATGATTCCTTTCTTCAGAAGGACGTCTGGCGTTTATATTTCCTTTCTTCACCAGTACGTAGCCGAAAAACCGCAGGAGAGGTGGTTGTGAGGAAAAGAGGGTCCAGAAGCCGAGCATTCTTGAACAGGAAGTGTAAAGCAGCAGAGTATGGAGGTGGATGCAGAAACCAGGAGAGGGGTGTGATCGAAAGTCGGGCGAGGAAGTGATCTGAGAGCGGAGTTTGGAAGAGTAGTGTCCCACTGTTGTTAAGGAAGTCAAGAGCTAGGGTTGGGGGTCACACCGGTTGGTCCACGTGAAACATCAATCTGAGAGAGGTAGCTCGATGAGAGCTAAAGTGAGGATAGGGCCATTGAAATCCGTAGTGAGCCTTGGGTAGCAGGACGATGTGAGAGAGGTTTATCCACCCAAGCTCGGTGACACCATCGTAAGTTGTCAAAGAGACAGTGAACATCACCGGCAATGATAGACCAAGCCACTTTGTAGAAGATGGGCCCGAGCCCGTCTGTCTAGGTACTGGTCCGGTCTAGCCCATCAAATGCGGCCCTTGATCTCGGCGGTGAAGAATGGGGCCACCAGATTGGGTCCATCCACCTAAGGCTCTCCATGGTAGAGGGCCGAGAGGCAGAAGGTCCAGCTCCTGGGGCGCTCCTCGCCCAATAGTAGCTTGTAAAAAGCATGCAAGGTTGTGGCTTTCGCACCGTGCAGTACGACGACCTTTGTCCCCATGTTAAGCTCGTGGATATGGTTGTTCCAATGGGGAATTTTCCCCTCTGTTTCTAAAAAGGCGCCTACCTTTTCATCGACAGAGAGAGCTAGGTTCTGGCATCGATGCAGAGACAATTTTCTGCAATAGTTAGTTCCCTAGATTATTCAAACACATGAAGTAAATCAATGATAAATGTGCAGTCATTATCATGATATGGGGTAAACTGGTGAGCATGTTTCCGAACCTTTGCAACAAACCCGAAGGATTTTTTCCCGACGGCGATGGTGAAAGCAGCATTCCGACGAGGTATAGGAAAAATCCTAGGTAGGAGAGGTGGTGGGGAGGAAGAGAGGGCCCAGAAGCCAAGCATTCTCGAATAGGAAGTGTGAGGAGCGGAGTATGGAGGTGTATGCAAAAACTAGGAGAGGGGTGTGATCGGAGGTCGGGTGAGGAAGTGATCTGAGAGCGGAGTTTGGGAGAGCAGTGTCCCACTGTTGTTGAGGAAAGTAAGAGCTAGGGTTGGGGTCAAACCGGTTGGTCCACGTGAAACGTCGATCTGAGAGAGGTAGCTCGATGAGAGCTAAATTGAGGATAGGGGCATTGAAATGCGCAGTGAGCCGCGGGTCAAACTGCTCGTTGTTTTTCCCTTGAGGGTACTAGATGAGGTTAAAATCCCCAAGCACCATCCATGGGCCTTGGATTACAAGGATAATGTCACTCATCACGGCAACTAATTTGACAATGAGAGTGGTCGGCCGGCATATAAATGTAAAAGCAGATACCAGAGGTGGTTTAGGAGAATTGAGTGCTGAGGGTGAAGCCGGAAATGCATCAGGGAGAGCACGTGTTTGTCCCAAACGGTGACAATGCCGCCACAGGAGTTGTCAGCGTCAAGAGTGTAGTAAGTGGCGAGGCATGAAGGGGCGGAAAGTACGATATTTGAAAGAGTCAAAGGCAACAAGTTTGCTTTCCTAAATGCAAACAATATCTGGGCAAGCTTTAAAGATAGTGTCACGAAGAATAACACATTTATTGTCATCTCCGAGACCTTGCACATTCCAAGAGACAAGAAAGATACATTTGGTGGTTGTTCTATCCATCCCTAGAGCTGCCACCGACAGAGGGAAACATACACGAAAAACACACAGACACGGGATGCAACACGCAAGCCACAAAGCACGACACACACGGAACTGAAGGAAATATGCCCTAGAGGCAATAATAAAGTTATTATTTATTTCCTTATATCATGATAAATGTTTATTATTCATGCTAGAATTGTATTAACCGGAAACATAATACTTGTGTGAATACATAAACAAACTAAACGTCACTAGTATGCCTTTACTTGACTAGCTCGTTAATCGAAGATGGTTATGTTTCCTAACCATAGACATGTGTTGTCATTTGATTAACGAGATCACATCATTAGGAGAATGATGTGATTGAGATGACCCATTCCGTTAGCCTAGCACTTGATCGTTTAGTACATTGCTATTGCTTTCTTCATGACTTATATATGTTCCTATAACTATGAGATTATGCAACTCCCGTTTACCGGAGGAACACTTTGGGTGCTACCAAACGTCACAACGTAACTGGGTGATTATAAAGGAGTACTACAGGTGTCTCCAAAGGTACATGTTGGGTTGGCGTATTTCGAGATTAGGTTTTGTCACTCCGATTGTCGGAGAGGTATCTCTGGGCCCTCTCGGTAATGCACATCACTATAAGCCTTGCAAGCAATGTAGCTAATGAGTTAGTTACGGAATGATGCATTACGAACGAGTAAAGAGACTTGTCGAGAACGAGATTGAACTAGGTATTGGATACCGACGATCGAATCTCGGGCAAGTAACATACCGATGACAAAGGGAACAACGTATGTTGTTATGCGGTTTGACCGATAAAGATCTTCGTAGAATATGTAGGAGCCAATATGAGCATCCAAGTTCCGCTATTGGTTATTGACCGAGAATAGTTCTAGGTCATGTCTACATAGTTCTCGAACCCGTAGGGTCCGCACGCTTAAGGTTTCGATGACAGTTATATTATGAGTTTATGAGTTTTGATGTACCGAAGGAGCTCAGAGTCCCGAATGAGATCGGGGACATGACGAGGAGTCTCAAAATGGTCGAGACGTAAAGATCGATATATTGGACAACTATATTCGGAGTTCGGAAAGGTTCCGAGTGATTCGGGTATTTTTCGGAGTACAGGAGAGTTACGGAATTCGCCGGGAGTATATGGGCCTTATTGGGCCATACGGGAATAGAGGAGAGAGGCCGAAAGGAAGGAGGCGCGCAGCCCCCCTCTGGTCCGAATTGGACAAGGGGTGCGGCCCCCTTTTCCTTCCTCCTCTCCCCCTCTTTACCCCTTCTCCTACTCCAACAAGGGAGGTGGAATCCTACTAGGAGTAGGGAGTCCTAGTAGGACTCCACACTTGGCGCGCCCCCTCCTAGGGCCGGCCTCCTCCCCCCTTGCTCCTTTATATACGGGGGCAGGGGGACATCCCATGACACACAAGTTGATCTTCGTGATCGCTCCTTAGCTGTGTGCGGTGCCCCCCTCCACCATATTCCACCTCGGTCATATCGTCATGAGTTTAGGCGAAGCCTCGCGCCGGTAGAACATTATCATCGTCCACCACGCCGTCAGGTCGACGGAACTCATCCCGACATTTTGCTGGATCGAGTCCGGGATCGCCATCGAGCTGAACGTGTGCTGAACTCGGAGGTACCGTGACGCTCGGTACTTGGATCGGTCGGATCATGAAGACGCACGACTACATCAACCGCGTTGTCATAACGCTTCGCTTACGGTCTCACGAGGGTACGTGGACAATACTCTCCTCTCGTTGCTATGCACCACCATGATCTTGCGTAGCGTAGGGATTTTTTTGAAATTACTACGTTCCCCAACGGTGGCATCCGAGCCTGGTTTTATGCGTAGATGTCATATGCACGAGTAGAACACAAGTGAGTTGTGGGCGATACAAGTCATCTTGGTTACCAAAGATGTCATACTTTGGTTCAGCGGTATTGTGAGATGAAGCGCCCGGACCGACATTACGCCAGACGCTACGTGAGACTGGTTTCACCGTTGCGAGCACTCGTGCTTAAAGGTGACTGGCGGGTGTCTGTCTCTCTCACTTTAGTTGAACCGAGTGGCTACGCCCGGTCCTTGCGAAGGTTAAAACAACACCAACTTGACAAACTATCGTTGTGGTTTTGATGCATAGGTAAGAACGGTTCTTGCTCAGCCCGTAGCAGCCACGTAAAATTTGCAACAACAAAGTAGAGGACGTCTAACTTGTTTTTGCAGGGCATGTTGTGATGTGATATGGTCAAGACGTGATGCTATATTTTATTGTATGAGATGATCATGTTTTGTAACCGAAGTTATCGGCAACTGGCAGGAGCCATATGGTTGTCGCTTTATTGTATGAAATGCAAACGCCCTGTAATGCTTTACTTTATCACTAAGAGGTAGCGATAGTCGTAGAAGAATAAGATTGGCGAGACGACAACGATGCTACGATGGAGATCAAGGTGTCGCGCCGGTGACGATGGTGATCACGACGGTGCTTCGGAGATGGAGATCACAAGCACAAGACGATGATGGCCATATCATATCACTTATATTGATTGCATGTGATGTTTATCCTTTATGCATCTTATCTTGCTTTGATTGACGGTAGCATTTTAAGATGATCTCTCACTAAAATTATCAAGAAGTGTTCTTCCTGAGTATGCACCGCTATGCGAAAGTTCTTCGTCTTTGAGACACCACGTGATGATCGGGTGTGATAGGCTCTACGTTCAAATACAACGGGTGCAAAACAGTTGCGCACGCTGAATACTCGAGTTAAACTTGACGAGCCTAGCATATAACAGATATGGCCTCGAAACACGGAGACCGAAAGGTCGGCGTGAATCATATAGTAGATATGATCAACATATTGATGTTCACCGTTGAAACTACTCCATCTCACGTGACGATCGGACATGGTGTAGTTAATATGGATCACGTAATCACTTAGAAGATTAGAGGGATGTCTATCTAAGTGGGAGTTCTTAAGTAATATGATTAATTGAACTTTAATTTATCATGAACTTAGTCCTGGTATTATTAGCATATCTATGTTGTAGATCAATAGCTCGCGATGTTGCTCTCCTATTTTATTTTGATATGTTCCTAGAGAAAATTATGTTAAAAGATGTTACTAGCAATGATGCGGATTAGATCCGTGACATGAGGTTTATCCTCATTGCTGCACAGAAGAATTATGTCCCTGATGCACCGCTAGGTGACAGACCTATTGCAGGAGCAGATGCAGACGTTATGAACGTTTAGCTAGCTCAATATGATAACTACTTGATAGTTTAGTGCACCATGCTTAACGGCTTAGAATCGGGACTTCAAAGACGTTTTGAACGTCATGGACCATATAAGATGTTCCAGGAGTTGAAGTTAATATTTCAAGCAAATACCCGAGTTGAGAGATATGAAGTCTCCAACAAGTTCTATAGCTAAAATATGGAGGAGAATCGCTCAACTAGTGAGCATGTGCTTAGCTTGTCTGGGTACTACAATCGCTTGAATCAAGTGGGAGTTAATCTTCCAGATAAAATAGTGATTGACAGAATTCTCTAGTCACCATCACCAAGTTAGTATAACTTCGTGATGAACTATAATATGCAAGGGATGACGAAAGTTATTCCTGAGCTCTTCGCGATGTTGAGATCGGCGAAGGTAGAAATCAAGAAAAGAGCATCAAGTGTTGATGGTTAACATGATCACTAGTTTCAATAAAAAGGCAAAGGGAAAAGAAGGGGAACTTCAAGAAGAACGGCAAGCAAGTTGCTGCTCAAGTGAAGAAACCCAAGTCTGGTCCTAAGTCTGAGACTAAGTGCTTCTACTGCAAAGAGACCGGTCACCGGAAGCGGTACTACCCCAAGTGATTGGCGGATAAGAAGGATGGCAAAGTGAACATAAGTATATTTGATATACATGTTATTGATGTGTACTTTACTAGTGTTTATAGCAACCCCTCATTATTTGATACTAGTTCAGTTGCTAAGATTAGTAACTCGAAACGGGAGTTGCAGAATAAACAGAGACTAGTTAAGGGTGAAGTGACGGTGTGTGTTGGAAATAGTTCCAAGATTGATATGATCATCATCGCACACTCCCTATACTTTCGGGATTAGTGTTAAACCTAAATAAGTGTTATTTGGTGTTTGCGTTGAGCATGAATATGATTTGATCATGTTTATTACAATACGGTTATTCATGTAAGTTAGAGAATAATTGTTGTTCTGTTTACATGAATAAAACCTTCTATGGTCATATACCCAATGAAAATGGTTTGTTGGATCTCGATCGTGTGATACACATATTCATAATATTGAAGCCAAAAGATGCAAAGTTAATAATGATAGTGTAACTTATTTGTGGCAATCGCCGTTTAGGTCATATTGGTGTAAAGCGCATGAAGAAACTCCATGCCGATGGGATTTTGGAATCACTTGATTATGAATCACTTGATGCTTGCGAACCATGCCTCATGGGCAAGATGACTAAGACTCCGTTCTCCGGAACAATGGAGTGAGCAACTGACTTATTGGAAATAATACATACTGATGTATGCGGTCCGATGAGTGTTAAAGCTCATGGCAAGTATCGTTATTTTCTGACCTTCACAGATGATTTGAGCAGATATGGGTATATCTACTTGATGAAACACAAGTCTGAAACATTTGAAAAGTTCAAAGAATTTCAGAGTGAAGTGGAAAATCATCGTAACAAGAAAATAAAGTTTACTGCGATCCGATCGTGGAGATAAATATTTGAGTTACGAGTTTGGTCTTCAATTAAAACAATGTGGAATAGTTTCACAGCTCACGCCACCGGAACACCACAACGTTATGGTGTGTTCGAACGTCAGAATCGCATTTTATTTTGATATGGTGCGATCAATGATGTCTCTTACCGATTCACCAATATCATTTTGGGGTTATGCATTAGAGACAGCTGCATTCACGTTTAATACGGCACCATCTAAATCCGTTGAGACGACACCGTATGAACTATGGTTTAGCAGTAAACCTAAGCTGTCGTTTCTTAAAGTTTGGAGTTGCGATGCTTATATGAAAAAGGTTTTCAACCTGATAAGCTCGAACCCAAATCGGAGAAGTGCGTCTTCATAGAATACCCAAAGGAAACAATTGGGTACACCTTCTATCACAGATCCAAAGGCAAGATATTCGTTGTTAAAATGGATCCTTTCTAGAGAAGGAGTTTCTCTCGAAAGAAGTGAGTGGGAGGAAAGTATAGCTTGATAAGGTAATTTGTACCTTCTCCCGAATTGGAAAGTAGTTCATCATAGAAATCAGTTCTAGTGATTCCTACACCAATTAGTGAGGAAGCTAATGATAATGATCATGAAGCTTCAGATCAAGTTACTATCGAACTTTGTAGATCTTTCAGATTAAGATCCGCACCAGAGTGGTACGGTAATCCTATTATGGAGATCATGTTACTAGACCATGATAAACCTACGAACTATGAGGAAGCGATGATGAACCCAGATTCCGCGAAATGGTTTGAGACCATGAAATCTGAGATGGGATCCATGTATGAGAACAAAGTGTGGACTTTGATTAATTTGCCCGATGATCGGCAAGTCATAGAAAATAAATGGATCTTCAAGAGGAAGATGGACGCTGATAGTAGTGTTACTATCTATAAAGCTCGACTTGTCGCAAAAGATTTTTCGACAAGTTCAAGGTGTTGACTACGATGAGAGTTTCTCACTCGTATCTATGCTTAAGTCTGTCCGAATCATGTTAGCAATTGCCGCATTTTATGAAATCTGGCAAATGGATAAACAAAACTGCATTCCTTAATGGATTTATTAAAGAAGAGTTGTATATGATGCAACCAGAAGGTTTTGTAAATCCTAAAGATGCTAACAAAATGTGCAAGCTCCAGCGATCCATCTATGGACTGGTGCAAGCATCTCAGAGTTGGAATACACGCTTTGATAAGTTGATCAAATCATATAGTTTTATACAGACTTGCGGTGAAGCCTGTATTTACAATAAAGTGAGTGGGAGCACTACCGCCTTTCTGATAAATATATGTGAGTAACATATTGTTGATCAGAACTGATGTCAATTTTTTCTCGAAAGCATAAAGGAGTATTTGAAAGGAGTTCTTTAAAAGAAAGACCTCAAGAAAGCTACTTACATATTGAGCATCAAGATCTATTGAGATAGATCAAGACGCTTGATAAGTTTTTCAATAAGTATATACCTTGTCAAGATTTTGAAGTAGTTCAAAATGGAACAGTCAAAGAAAAGTTCTTGCCTGTGTTGCAAAGGTGTGAAATTGAGTAAGACTCAAATCCCGACCACGGCAGAAAATAGAAAAGAGAATGAAAGTCATTCCCTATGCCTCACCATAGCTTCTATAAAGTATGCTATGCTATGTACCAGACCTATTGTATACCTTGCTCTGAATTTGGCAAGGGAGTACAATAGTGATCTAGGAGTAGATCACTGGACATTGGTCAAGAACATCCTTAGTGAGGAATAAGGAAATATTTCTCGATTATGGAGGTGATAAAAGAGCCCGTCGTAAAGAGTTACATCGATGCAAGCTTTTTTACACTGATCCAGATGACTCTAAGTCTCAATCTGGATACATATTGAAAGTGGGAGCAATTAGCTATAGTAGCTCCGTGCAAAGCATTGTAGACATAGAATATTTGCAAAATACATACAGCTCTGAATGTGACACACCCGTTGACTAAGCTTCTCTCACGAGCAAAACATGACCATACCTAAGTACTCTTTGGGTGTTAATCACATAGCGATGTGAACTAGATTATTAACTCTAGTAAACCCTTTGGGTGTTGGTCACATGACGATGTGAACTATGGGTGTTAATCACATACAGATGTGAATATTGGTGTTGAATCACATGATGATGTGAACTAGATTATTGACTCTAGTGCAAGTGAGAGACTGAAGGAAATATGCCCTAGAGGCAATAATAAAGTTATTATTTATTTCCTTATATCATGATAAATGTTTATTATTCATGCTAGAATTGTATTAACCGGAAACATAATACTTGTGTGAATACATAAACAAACTAAACGTCACTAGTATGCCTCTACTTGACTAGCTTGTTAATCGAAGATGGTTATGTTTCCTAACCATAGACATGTGTTGTCATTTGATTAACGAGATCACATCATTAGGAGAATGATGTGATTGACATGACCCATTCCGTTAGCCTAGCACTTGATCGTTTAGTACATTGCTATTGCTTTCTTCATGACTTATATATGTTCCTGTAACTATGAGATTATGCAACTCCGTTTACGGAGGAACACTTTGGGTGCTACCAAACGTCACAACGTAATCTGGGTGATTATAAAGGAGTACTACAGGTGTCTCCAAAGGTACATGTTGGGTTGGCATATTTCGAGATTAGGTTTTGTCACTCCGATTGCTCGGAGAGGTATCTCTGGGCCCTCTCGGTAATGCACATCACTATAAGCCTTGCAAGCAATGTAGCTAATGAGTTAGTTACGGAATGATGCATTACGTAACGAGTAAAGAGACTTGCCAAGAATTAGATTGAACTAGGTATTGGATACCGACGATCGAATCTCGGGCAAGTAACATACCGATGACAAAGGGAACAACGATGTTGTTATGCGGTTTGACCGATAAAGATCTTCGTAGAATATGTAGGAGCCAATATGAGCATCCAGGTTCCGCTATTGGTTATTGACCGAGAATAGTTCTAGGTCATGTCTACATAGTTCTCGAACCCGTAGGGTCCTTGACGCTTAAGGTTTCGGCGATGCTTATATTATGAGTTTATGAGTTTTGATGTACCAAAGGAGCTCAGAGTCCCGGATGAGATCGGGGACATGACGAGGAGTCTCGAAATGGTCGAGACGTAAAGATCGATATATTGGACAACTATATTCGGAGTTCGGAAAGGTTCCGAGTGATTCGGGTATTTTTCGGAGTACCGGAGAGTTACGGGAATTCGCCGGGAGTATATGGGCCTTATTGGGCCAAACGGGAATAGAGGAGAGAGGCCGAAAGGAAGGAGGTGCGCAGCCCCCCTCTGGTCCGAATTGGACAAGGGGTGCGGCCCCCTTTTCCTTCCTCCTCTCCCCCTCTTTCCCCCTTCTCCTACTCCAACAAGGGAGGTGGAATCCTACTAGGAGTAGGGAGTCCTAGTAGGACTCCACACTTGGCGCGCCCCCTCCTAGGGCCGGCCTCCTCCCCCCTTGCTCCTTTATATACGGGGGCAGGGGGCACCCCATGACACACAAGTTGATCTTCGTGATCGCTCCTTAGCCGTGTGCGGTGCCCCCCTCCATCATATTTCACCTCGGTCATATCGTCGCGGAGTTTAGGCGAAGCCTGCGCCGGTAGAACATTATCATCGTCCACCACGCCGTCGTCTTGTGGAACTCATCCCCGACACTTTGCTGGATCGGAGTCCGGGGATCGTCATCGAGTTGAACGTGTGATGAACTCGGAGGTACCGTACGTTCGGTACTTGGATCGGTCGGATCGTGAAGACGTACGACTACATCAACCGCGTTGTCATAACGCTTCCGCTTACGGTCTACGAGGGTACGTGGACAATACTCTCCCCTCTCGTTGCTACGCATCACCGTGATCTTGCGTGTGCATAGGAATTTTTTTTAAATTTACTATGTTCCCCAACAGAAACACTGAACATTACAAGGAGTAAGCAAGCAGGGAGCGCCAGGAGGCGGAGTGCCACCACATGGAGCACATGCAAGGCCGTCTAAATGTGGGCACCGCTGGGCACACGGACGATGGGATCATGGCGGCGGCTCTAGCCCGACACTGGCTTCATTCCGAGCAATGAGGAAGCCAAAAGGATGTTGTCCTTTGGTCATTTCAATGAACTCGTTCGGCTCTTTCCTAGCAATGCGCACAATGCGGCACTAGATGATAGTGTTGTGGATGGTCGTCGCCCCTCCTGGATCCAAACCAGGCGTCGAGCCGTTGCCTCAGCGGATGAGGTGGTGTCCTTCCCATCAACCATTTATACGACACCTATGTCTGGTGTGTTTCATGTAAGGCGTGCTGCAAAGTTGGAGACTCTTAAGGATGTGCCCTCATGCATGGACAATGGTAACGACACTATCATGGTAACTAACGCTACGCAACGAGAGGCGGCAATGGTGCACCATCGTTCGGGTGGATGAAGACGGCCGAACTGCAGACAACTCAATATAATGCTGCTATGACGGTGGATCTATTGCCTCTTGGAAATAAAAGTGCTTAGTGAAAATGAAATGAAAAAGCAACACAACACCGCATCTCTAGTTTTTTTAAGCGGAGTCAAATTATTTGTCTCATCGGTTAATTAAGAAGAAGGGAGGTGTCCGATTAATCGACAGAAAACCGGATCAAAACCATCACAAACTGCCGAGGGACACACATGATATCTCACACATGCCTCAACAAAGAGGGCCTCATTAAGATACACTCTTACGTCATCGTCATCACTTCTTTCCAGCAGGCGTTAGCACCCTCCCTGAACTCCAAGAAAATGACTCCGACTAAACAGAAGACGAACATCGAACCAACCCTCACCGCACACATCCGACTCTGAGAGAGCTATTTTCATTGTATAGCAATAATAACATATATTTACAGCAATCACATACTTGCTGTGCAGCATGTAGGAGTAGTATTTACAGCAATCACGACCGTATAGATCGATCACACCATATTTTTGGTGACTGATGCGACATGGATCGATCACACAGTTTGATCAGAACAAGGAGGAAGGATTAGCAGCGCACGCCTGAGACGCAGCCTTGTCCATGGCCTCCTCCCGGACGCCGGCGTTGCAGAGGTTGGCGAGCGACCGCATGTGCTTCATCCCGTACTGTGTCAGCGGCCCGCACCGCTCCTGGAACGTCCGCACCACAGACTTGAGGCAGTCCCAGTCATCCACCACAGGCTGCCCCGCCGGCCGCACGGCGCCGAGGACCTTGGCACCTTGCTCTGAGCCGAAGAGGAGGCCGCCGATGAGCTCCACGCTGCTGTCCACGCGAGACCGCCGCGCCATCGTCTCCACCAGCCGCCTCCGCGCCTCGTCTTTCTCGGCCGACCCCTCCGCCGACCTCCGGTACTTGTGCCAGAAGTGGAGGAGGTCGGCGTCCCGCTGGTTCACTCTGCCGCCCGGCAGCTGCCTGGAGGTCGAGGAGGAGCCCTGGACGAAGGAGGCGTTGTCGTTGGCAGGATTGGTGCCGATGAAGAGGAAGAGGCTCTGGTCGTCGAGGCCCAGGTCGCCGTACTGCATGACGTGGGAGCCGAGGCTGTAGGTCCCGCCCGCCGACGTCCGGTCCCTGACCCGCTCGTACTGCTGCTTGAGGGACTCGGCGTTGAGGTTGTGCGCGTCGCTGTCCTCCATCCAGGCGACGCTGTAGAGGTCGCCGAGGCAGGTGTCGTACTCCGGCGGCGGGGCGCCCTCGTCGTCGCCGGGGCAGTAGGTGCCCCAGCTGCTCTCCTCCGCGTTGGATGCCGTGGTCGCGTACACGCTGATGTTGCCCGGGAGGAGGCCCTCGAAGATGCTCCCGGACTCGCAGGCCTCCAGGTAGAAGACCAGGCTCTTGTACCCGGCCCCGCCGGCGTGCTTCTTCTCCAGCGACCGCACCAGGTCGTTCGCGTACAGGTACTCCTCGTCGCCCGGCATCCCTGGTCGACCCACCCACGTCACGCCATGTCACGACCCACGATGCAAGAAAAGAATATACACTCGAGTAAAGATTGATGGAGATGGAATGATATTTTACCGAGGATCCCTGGGCCGCCGTGATCGGCGTAGTAGACGAAGATGTGGTCGTCCGGGCCGCTGCTGACGACCTTGCCGCTGCCGCTGCCGGTGAGCTTGGACTTGTCGCCGAGCAGCGCGGCGAGGAAGTTGTTGGCGTTCACGTCCGCCCCCGTGTAGTCCTTGGGGACTCCGGCGTAGACGTCGCCGCCTTTGGGATGGTTGATGATGACCCCGGGCCTGGGGTTGTCGCGGTTGCCGGCGATGTCGTCGTACATGAAGACGATGATGTTCTCGTCCTTGAGCCCGCCCTTCTTCATGATCTGGTACGCGTGGCACACGTCCGCCTGCACTTACGCGGATTCATTGATTAACTAAGCAATATGATCAGAACATTCTCCATGAGAATAATTAAGGAGGAGTTTTTAATAGGGAACTTGGTGCCTGCCTGGTGGCGGTAGTTGTAGTAGCCGTTGGAGCCGGCGATGAGGACGGCCCATCTCGTCCCGACGACGTCCTTCTCGGACGGCAGGCGGAGGAACCCGCCGGCGACGAGCAGGGCGAGCTGCGACGACAAGAGGAGGAGGAGGAGGAGGGGTGAGCAGGAAAGGCGAGCCATGGTGAACTGCTGCTCTCTGCTTCAGTCAGCTGGCTCTGCCGCCAAAAGTCAGGCCGGATCGAGATGCAGAAGACGATCCTTCCTGTCCCTCTTTATATGAGTACGACGACTGTAACTCGCTTACATACGTTAAGTAAAAAAAACTTGAAATATACTTTAAGTAAATGATTATTATAATATCACTGATGTTCCGGCCGGCCTGTGTTGGGTGGAGGTCGATTCGATTGGATGCACAGCGGCAGTGGAAGAGGAATCTGCCCGATCGGCGAAATGATGGACGTACCATCAACTACTGTGCATTGTTTTATTTGTTTTTGTTTTACGTGGCGTACCAGCGTACGTACAGGCATTATTATTGTTGCCTGGCGTGTAATCTATCTTCAGTCATTAACAGTGCCGTAACCGCCCCCGAATGAAAACAACATTTGCGCATGCTTAGACGCAACAAACAGCCACACTTAATTGGTCACTTGATTGATGGTAACTACTACAGCTACGAAATATGGTTGCAAGTACTGTAACCCGCTCATCGCAGGCTTTCGTATGGTTTGCACGTCGATTTGTGTGTGTGTGTGTGTGTGTGTGTGTGTGTGTGTGTGTGTGTGTGTGTGTGTGTGTGTTCGTGTAATACTCATCGTTCAAGCAGCAAACAACAACATTGAAGATTAATTGTCTCTCGACACATCAAAAACAAACAGTAGAATACTAGCATCTCACTCACACATACAACCACACATGCACACACGAAGAGAAAAACCGTCTCATAGAAGAAAAACACTCAACAGAAGGACAAAAGGTGATTTAAAAAAATATGACACTTCTTTTTTTGGAATAGAGGGAGTAGTAAATTCAAAAAGTTCCCCTTTGATATACACTAAGCTCGACTGTTGCCTACAGTTCCAAACAAAAATCAAAATTCAAGGTATCTCTTCTTTTCTCGATCGATTAGAAGAAAGCCTTGCCTGTTGTTAGATGGTCTTTGTCGGAAATGCAATTCAGCTCCCGGGAGCACGTGCTTCTGCCTGTGAAAAATGAATTTTGAAATATCAAAAAAATCCCAACAAAATTTATGTGATCTTTGTCACATAAAAATGCTACCTGAAATTTTCTAGACAAAAAGGTAACATCAATTGTTACCCTAAAATGTCACACCCAAATTTGTATTTTTCACCGTCGAAACAACGCTACTCCGTTTTGCATGAAAATATTCAAGCCTGCTTGCGACACTAACACGAACATATACAAAAAATTTCAGAATTTTTTAAATTGCTTTACTATTTTATTTATTTATTTTACTGTTCATCCAAGTGCAAATGCACCCGGGAGACAAAACGCCTCCCCCGGTCTTTGTTCTCTATGTTTCATTGCTGCTTTTCTGCCATTTCCTCCATGTTTCAAGTAGCCTTTCCGGTTCTAGGGAGCGAGACAATAGATCAACTTATGTGTTGCATACTTGCATTTTGAGTTTTTTTCTATGTTAGTTTGTACCATATGTTATTTTATGGTAACATAGAGAACACATCGTTTGGAAGCACACGGAGAACGGTCATAACAGCCACCACGTCCTTGCCAGAATTCATGGGCACTACCTTCTCTTGGGTGCCGCATGTGGTGTGGAAGGCTTGGGTTTCGCCTAAGGTCAAGTTTTTCGCGTGGTTGGCGATTCAAGAAAGGATTTGGACCACCGATAGATTGGCTAAGCGGGGTTGACCAAATTGGATTTTTGGCCCCTTTGCAAGAGAGCAAAAATCCGGTGCTCAGCTCTTCTACAACTGTAGATTCACCCTTCGTCTTATTCTTTCAATGAGTGGCTTCACCTTGAGCACATAGACACTTCCTCATGGCATCTTGAGCCCATGGTGAAAGATTGGCGGGTCAACCGGTCCGGCATGAACATCCAAAATCGCAAAGGCTTGTGCATCCCTCACCATACTCATTTCTTGGTGTATTTGAAATGAAAGAAATGCATGAGTCTCCTCCACACAAAAAAAGATCTTAGCCTTTCCTTCTCCTCTCGTCGGCGTCGCCGCCGGTCCGCCCCATCTCCGATGGCCTTTGGGCCATGGAGGTGCGGAGCATCTCGGCCCCCCGCCGGCGGGACAGACCCCGTTCTCGTTCTTGTTAGATTCATCATCTTCATTGGGGTTGTGTGACGGCGGCAATGTCCCTCAGTAGAAATAATATCTCGCACGTTCTATCCCCTCCCCGATGGTGTGTCTAGCGTCGTGGGAGGGTGTGTGGGGTGTGTCTCCGTCGATCTCGCGGGATTCGGTCGGTGTTGGCCTTCGGTGGATCTGTCTAGATCGATCTTCGTTCGTCTTTGTTTGTGTGTTTACAGGTTTGACCATGCTGATCTACAACCTTCTTCATCGGCGATGGTTGTTGAAAGGATCGATATAGTTGACTAGAGGGGGGGTGAATAGGCACTAACAAATTTTAGCTTTTCTTTACCAATTTAAACTTTGCATCAAAGTAGGTTGTCTAGATATGCAACTAGGTGAGGAACCTATATGATGCAACAACCACAAGCACACAAGCAAGCAAGGGATACTACACAAAAAGCTTGCACAAATAAAGGTACGAGATAACCAAGACTGGAGTCGGTGAAGACGAGGATGTGTTACTGAAGTTCCTTCCCTTTGAGGGGAAGTACATCTCCGTTGGAGCGGTGTGGAGGCACAATGCTCCCCAAGAAGCCACTAGGGCCACCGTATTCTCCTCATGCCCTCACACAATGTGAGATGCCGTGATTCCACTATTGGTTCCCTTGAAGGCGGCAACCGGACCTTTACAAACAAGGCTGGGGCTCTCTCCACAACTTAATTGGAGGCTCCCAACGAAACCCCGGAGCTTCACCACAATGGAATGTGGTTCCGAAGTGACCTCTTCCGTCTAGGGCGCCCAAGCACCCAAGAGTAACAAAATCCACACAAGAAAGTATGGGGGAATCAAATATCCTTTGGTGGAAGTGTAGATCTAGGTCTCCTCCTTCAATCCCTAGCAAATCAACGAGTTTGAGTGGCTAGAGAGAGAGATTGGGCAAGAGAGCTTTTATGGTAGTAATGGAGGAGAGAGAGAGGCAAGAGGTAGGTGGGAGGTAGGAGAAGCACCTCCTCAAATAGGGACCCCTCAGATCCAACTGTTATGTGCAGAAACGCATAGGAGTGGTACTTCCGCAATAGACACCGGTACAACCGGTGAATGCGGGAAACCCTTGCTAGGGCACCGGGGTGGTACTTCCGGTGGCGCACCCGGTAGTACCGGTCTATCGGAATAAACCGGAACGACCGCTCCACCACCGCTCGACTACCGCACCACATACAGAAAGTATACCCCTCAGGCCGGTAGTTGGAGCGGAGGTTGGGCCGGAACTACCGCTGGGCCAGTAGTCCCTGGGTGGTGGAGTCCGAGGCGGTACTACCGCCCTGAACACCGGTAGTACCGGTTTGTCAAGACAAACCGGAACTACCGCTCCACCACCGGTCTACCACCGTACCCGGTACAGAAGGGAGTCACCCCTAAGCGGTACTTGGAGCAGTGGTGAGACCGGAACTACCGGCCAGCGGTACAACCGCTCAAGGGAGCGGTACTACCGCCATGGGCAGAACTGCACAGGACAGAGGACTTTGAGGAACCTCTCTCTCCTCGAACGGAGGGTATATAGTGGGTGCAGAGAATGTGTACGTGAAGCGATTCACCCCATACCTTTGATGTGGATTCCCTCTTAATAGTACGGATATCCTACGACCAAAGGAATAAAAACGTCGGAAACTCCGTCTTCGATCTTTTCCGCATAGAGGGAAAGCCTAACCGTCTTGCGCCACACAATGTGTACCTGAGAAAACTATTGCACACGATTAGTCCACACATGTGTTGTCATCATCACCAAAACTCTAAGGCAGAAGAAGCCCTTACAATTGTTCTTCTGGTGCATTGGTCCTATGGGGCTTAGCACGATGACTTTACTGTGTACCATGTTCAAGGAGACTCAAGCGTCTAAGCTTGGGGATGCCCCGGAAGGCATCCCCTCTTTCTTCAACAAGTATCGGTATGTTTTCGAATTCGGTTCGTTCATGCGATATGTGCGAATCTTGGAGCGTCTTTTGCATTTAGTTTTCATTTTTATTTTATGCACCATGCTGGTATGAGATAGTCCTTGGTTGATTTATAGAATGCTCTTTGCACTTCACTTAAATATTTTGAGTATGGCTTTATAGAATGCTTCATGTGCTTCACTTATATCATTTGAAGTTTGGATTGCCTGTTTCTCTTCACATAGAAAACCGCCATTTGTAGAATGCTCTTTTGCTTCACTTATACTTGTTATAGCGTGGACATATATTTTGTAGAAAGAATTAAACTCTCTTGCTTCACTTATATCTATTTAGAGAGATGACATGAATTGGTCATTCACATGGTTAGTCATAAAATCCTACATAAAACTTGTAGATCATTGAATATGATATGTTTGATTCCTTGCAATAGTTTTGCGATATAAAGATGGTGATATTAGAGTCATGCTAGTGGGTAGTTGTGGATTGTAGAAATACTTGTGTTGAAGTTTGTGATTCCCGTAGTGTGGCACCCCGGCTCAGAGAAAACCGAAACGCCCCGTATTCCAGCCCAGAGATCGAGATGAAGTCTTCTGGAATACGGCACTGCTTAGCATAGAACAAACCAGCTCTTTATTACAATCTATTTGGGTACAATGACTACATCGGCACGTCGACACTATGCCTGCCACTGTTGCTCTATGCAAGCAGCAGAACAACTCGAAGCAGCGGAATAACTCTAGCAGCGGAACAACGACGACGGTGGTGAACTCCACTCCGCAGGGACTGGCTGGAACGATTATCCTAGCTCGCACGAACGGAAACCACGACAAGCAAGCAATCAAATCCGGCATGACCTGCAAACTGGCATGACACGCGCCCGGTCAAGACATTGAATGTACTTGCAAGCTCACAATAAACCAGAAGCATTCAAGACAAACAACAGCATGGCAATTACAGGTTAAACAGGAATTATCATGATATCATCAGAACAACATGGCATGACCAACATAAACATGATACAGCTAACTCAACCTGAACATAGCATGAACATATTAATCCGACAATACTAGCATGCAACATAGTGACACTATAATGCACCACTTATTCTGCTCGGGTTACCTAGTAACCAACACATGTATCACTTACCAACCTCGGACATCACACGATCATCTCAGGATCAAATCAAGCTTGGTATGAACAATACCGCAGTAATCAATAAATGACCACAAGGAGCTTGACCTTTACCCACGATTCTCGTACAACATCACGAATATACAACAACTCGGTATCCTCGATACCATCGTGATCCTTACGGCGATCACAAACACTAGTCTCAAACCATGATCCTTACGGTGATCACAACCCGACCACTAAATGGCCCGTGATCCTTACGGCGATCACAACCCGACCATCTCATGGCCAACTCAAAACGATGGCCTCACTGTCATCCTTAGTGCAATTTAGTGTGCATATTTATTAAGTGTTGACCCATGGTGTGACCTTCTCTCGACTTGGGCCCTTATCCGCGGGCGCGTCTATCGATAGATTTAATATACACTCTGCAGAGGTTAGTACACTGTACCCACACTACGGAACCCATGGCCTCGCACTCCCATTCGGGTGGACCAACAGCATTCCGACAATACCGTTCGATTGCCATGACACTCTCCCGGCCACTCCGACTTACTCCCCTCTGAGCTAACTGGGTGGCCCCGTGTCTACCTCCATACACCTCAACGACCACCGTCATGGCCCGTCCCACTCTGGGACACGTGCACATAACAACAACAACGAGCACACAAGGTTATGCTTGCCTACCGGGCCAGGGTACAACACGCCCATAACCTTCCCTCGTTGGAGGCACCGGCGAGAGGCACGGCAATAGACCCAGTTAGGACCGTGCCATACCGGTAAGCGTGGTTGCACGGGTCAGCATCGATTCAGTGGCACCATGACTCAGCCAACAGTTGTTCAAGTTCAATTTAATCCGGTTAACTTGAATGCAAATATGTTGAGCCATGATAAAATGCATGAACATGATATCACCATCATCATGAGAGTATCACATAACTTTCCACCATAACAACAATAAATCATCTCCACTGATCATCGCATACTGACTAGCATGACCATCTCCAACATCAACACTACTAACAAGCATAAACCTATGAAAGATAATACGAGCAGGTATAACATGATCACAGAGTATAAGACAACATAGCATAAAAGTGAACATGCAAATATGAACATCACCAGAAAAACGATAACCATCTTTTCAACAAGCAAACATTTATTAAATATTCAAGTTCAAAACCATGGCTACTACATGACTATCATGCAAGTGGGTATTGTGGCTTGCCTGGGGATGAAGATGGCACCGGGGAGAAGTGCGAGAAACTCGCAGAACGAATCGTCGGAAAACGTACTCTCTCGGAGGGGGCTCATTTGGAGTTGCAAGCAAAAAGTTATAGCCCGACGAAGTTCAGGGACCAATCTGTAAAAATATCTCTACAAACAGGCCCCTAAGAGGTGGGGTCCGCCTTATCCATTTCTCTCCTCCTGGCTCCTCCTTCCTCCTCCCGACGCGCGCTAAGGCAGAGGCGAGGCCGGCCGCCTGACGACGATTTATCGTGGCGACTCCGCCACCAGAGGGCGGCGCTCGACCTACCCACGTGCTCAGGGCGACGAGTGAAGGAAATATGCCCTAGAGGCAATAATAAAGTTAATATTTATTTCCTCATAACATGATAAATGTTTATTATTCATGCTAGAATTGTATTAACCGGAAACATGATACATGTGTGAATACATAGACAATCTTAATGTCACTAGTATGCCTCTACTTGACTAGCTCATTAATCAAAGATGGTTATGTTTCCTAACCATAGACTTGTGTTGTCATTTGATTAACGGGATCACATCATTAGGAGAATGATGTGATTGACTTGAACCATTCCGTTAGCTTAGCACTTGATCGTTTAGTATGTTGCTATTGCTTTCTTCATGACTTATACAAGTTCCTATAGCTATAGTGCTACCTCTTGAGCACTGCGTTGGATTTCCCCGAAGAGGAGAGGATGATGCAGCAAAGTAGCTTAAGTATTTCCCTCAGTTTTTGAGAACCAAGGTATCAATCCAGTAGGAGGCTACGCACAAGTCCCTCGTACCTGCACAAAACAATAGATCCTCGCAACCAACGCGATTAGGGGTTGTCAACCCCTTCACGGTCACTTACGAGAGTGAGATCTGATAGAGATGATAAATAATATTTTTGGTATTTTTGATATAGAGATGCAAAGTGAAAAGTAAAAGGCAAAGTAAAAACAAAGCAAGTATTAAAGTGATGGAGATTGATATGATGAGAATAGACCCGGGGGCCATAGGTTTCACTAGTGGCTTCTCTCAAGAGCATAAGTATTCTACGGTGGGTGAACAAATTACTGTTGAACAATTGACAGAATTGAGCATAGTTATGAGAATATCTAGGTATGATCATGTATATAGGCATCACGTCCGAGACAAGTAGACCGACTCCTGCATGCATCTACTACTATTACTCCACTCATCGACCGCTATACAGCATGCATCTAGAGTATTAAGTTAAAACAGCAGTAACGCCCAAGCAAGATGACATGATGTAGAGGGATAAATTCATGCAATATGATAAAAACCCCATCTTGTTATCCTCGATGGCAACAATACAATACGTGCCTTGCTGCCCCTTCACATCCGGGAAAGGACACCACAAGATTGAACCCAAAGCTAAGCACTTCTCCCATTGCAAGAACTACCAATCTAGTTGGCCAAACAAAACGGATAATTCGAAGAGACTTGCAAAGATAACCAATCATACATAAAAGAATTCAGAGAAGATTCAAATATTGTTCATAGATAATCTTGATCATAAACCCACAATTCATCGGTCTCAACAAACATACCGCAAAAGAAGATTACATCAAATAGATCTCCACGAGAGGGGAGAACATTGTATTGAGATCCAAAAGAGAGAAGAAGCCATCTAGCTACTAGCTATGGACCCGAAGGTCTGAAGTAAACTACTCACACTTCATCGGAGGGGCTATGGTGATGATGTAGAAGCCCTCCGTGGTGGATGCCCCCTCCGTGAGCTCCTAACAGGCCCCAAGATGGGATCTCGTGGATGCTGAGGAAGTTGCGGCGGTGGAATTAGGTTTTTGGCTCCTCTTCTGATCGTTTGGGGGTACGTAGGTATATATAGGAGGAAGGAGTACGTCGGTGGAGCAACAGGGGGCCCACGAGAAGGGGGCGCGCCCTAGGGGTGGGGGCGCCCCCCACCCTCGTGACCGTCTCTGTTACTTCTTGGAGTAGGTTTCATTCCGTTTGGACTCCGTTTGATATTCCGTTTCTTCGAAACACTGAAATAGGCAAAAATCAACAATTCTGGGCTGGGCCTCCGGTTAATAGGTTAGTCCCAAAAATAATATAAAAGTGGAAAATAAAGCCCAATATAGTCCAAAACAGTAGATAAAGTAGCATGGAGCAATCAAAAATTATAGATACGTTGGATACATATCAGGCATCCCCAAGCTTAATTCCTGCTCGTCCTCGAGTAGGTAAATGATAAAAAGAGAATTTTTGATGCGGAGTGATACTTTGGCATAATTTCAATGTAAATCTTCTTAATTGTGGTATGAATATTCAGATCCGAAAGATTCAAGACAAAAGTTCATATTGACATAAAAATAATAATACTTCAAGCATACTAACTAAGCAATTATGTCTTCTCAAAATAACATGGCCAAAGAAAGCTAACCCTACAAAATCATATAGTCTGGCTATGCTCCATCTTCCCCACACAAAATATTTAAATCATGCACAACCCTGATCACAAGCCAAGCAATTGTTTCATACTTTAACATTTTCAAAACTTTTTCAATCTTCACGCAATACATGAGCGTGAGCCATGGATATAGCACTATATGTGGATAGAATGGTGGTTGTGGAGAAGACAAAAAGGGAGAAGATAGTCTCACATCAACTAGGCGTATCAACGGGCTATGGAGATGCCCATCAATAGATATCAATGTGAGTGAGTAGGGATTGCCATGCAACGGATGCACTAAATCTATAAGTATATGAAAGCTCAACAAAAGAAACTAAGTGTGTGTGCATCCAACTCGCTTGCTCACGAAGACCTAGGGCATTTGAGGAAGCCCATCATTGGAATATACAAGCCAAGTTCTATAATGAAAAATTCCCACTAGTATATGAAAGTGAAAAAATGAGAGACTCTCTATCATGAAGATCTTGGTGCTACTTTGAAGCACAAGTGTGGTAAAAGGATAGTAGCATTGTCCCTTCTCTCTTTTTCTCTCATTTTTTTTATTTGGGCCTTTTCTCTTCTTCTTTTTATGGCCTCTTTTTTTTCATTTTCCTTTTTTTTATTTTTCGTCCGGAGTCTCATCCCGACTTGTGGGGGAATCATGGTCTCCATCATCCTTTCCTCACTTGGGACAATGCTCTAAAGAGTGATGATCATCACACTTTTATTTTTCTTACAACTCAACAATTACAACTTGATTCGTAGAACAAAGTATGACTCTATATGAATGCCTCCGTGATGTGCGGATATGCAATGAATCAAGAGTGACATGTATGAAGGAATTATGAACGGTGGCTTTGCCACAAATACGATGTCAACTACATGATCATGCTAGCAATATGACAATGATGGAGCATGTCATAATAAACGGAACGGTGGAAAGTTGCATGGCAATATATCTCGGAATGGCTATGGAAATGCCATGATAGGTAGGTATGGTGGCTGTTTTGAGGAAGATATATGGTGGGTGTATGATACCGGTGAAAAGTGCGCGGTATTAGAGAGGCTAGCAATGGTGGTAGGATGGGAAAAAGTGTGTATAATCCATGGACTCAACATTAGTCATAAAGAACTCATATACTTATTGCAAAAATCTAGAAGTTATCAAAGCAAAGTATTACGCGCATGCTCCTAGGGGATAGATTGGTAGGAAAATACCATCGCCGTCCCCGACCGCCACTCATAAGGAAGACAATCAATAAACAAATCATGCTCCGAGTTCATCACATAACGGTTCACCATACGTGCATGCTACGGGAATCACAAACTTCAACACAATTATTCTTTAAATTCGCAACTACTCAACTAGCATGACTCTAATATCACCATCTTCATATCTCAAAACAATTATCAAGCATCAAACTTTTCTTAGTATTCAACGCACTCAAAAGAAAGTTTCACATATCTTGAATACCAAGTATATTAATCTTAAGCAAATTACCATGCTATTAACGACTCTCAAAATAATCTAAGTGAAGCATGAGAGATCAATAGTTTCTTTAAAAAAAATCCACCACCGTGCTCTAAAAGATCTAAGTGAAGCACTAGAGCAAAAATTATCACGCTCAAAAGATATATGTGGAGCACTATGAGCAAAACTATCAAGCTCAAAAGATATAAGTGAAGCACATAGAGTATTCTATCAAATTCCAATTTATGTATGGCTCGCTCAAAAGGTGTGTACAGAAAGGATGATTGTGGTAAACTAACAAACAAAGACGCAAATAATACAAGACGCTCCAAGCAAAACACATATCATGTGGTGAATAAAAATATAGCTCCAAGTAAATTACCCATGGAAGTAGACGAAAGAGGGGATGCCTTCAGGGCATCCCCAAGCTTTGACTTTTTGGTGTCCTTGGATTATCTTGGGGGTTCCATGGGAATCCCCAAGCTTAGGCTCTTTCCACTCCTTGTTCCATAATCCATCAAAAGAATTTACCCAAAACTTGAAAACTTCACAACACAAAACTCAATAGAAATCTCGTGAGCTCCGTTAGAGAAAGAAACAAAAGACTACTTTAAGGTACTGTAATGAACTCATTATTTATTTATATTGGTGTTAAACCTAATGTATTCCAACTTCTCTATGGATTATAAACTATTTTACTAGCCATAGATTCACCAAAATAAGCAAACAACACACGAAAAACAGAATCTGTCAAAAACAGAACAGTCTGTAGTAATCTGTAACTAAATCAAACTTATGGAACTCCAACAATTCTACCAAAATAGGAAGAACTAGACAATTTGTTTAATGATCAGCAGCAATTGTAATCTGTATTTTATCACGTTCTGGTGATTTTTAACAATTGTTTTCGTGAACAGAAAGATTCTGGAAATTATAGCAAGATCAAATAACTATCATCCAAGAAGATCCTATAGGTCTAACTTGGCACAAACACTAATTAAAACTTAAAACCACATCTAAACAGAGGCTATATGGATTATTTATTCCTAAACATAAGCAAAAACAAAAAACTAAAAATAAAATTGGGTTGCCTCCCAACAAGCGCTATCGTTTAACGCCCCTAGCTAGGCATAAAAGCAAGGATAGATTTAAGTATTGCCGTCTTTGGTAGGCAATCCATAGGTGACTCTCATGATAGGTTCATATGGTAATTTTATTTTATTTCTAGGAAAATGTTCCATGCCCTTCTTTAAGGAAAATTGGAATATGATATTCCCTTCCTTCATATCAATAATTGCACCAATCGTTCTAAGGAAAGGTCCACCAAGAATAATAGGGCAAGAAGGATTGCAATCTATATCAAGAACGATAAAATCTACGGGCACATAATTACTATTTGCAACAATAAGAACATCATTCATTCTTCCCATAGGATTTTTAATAGTGGAACCCGCAAGATGCAAGTTTAGAGAGCAATCATCAAAGTCACGGAAATCTAGCAAATCACACAAGGTTTTGGGGATAGTAGAGACACTAGCACCCAAATCACACAAGGCATGAAACTCATAATTTTTAATATTAATTTTAATAGTAGGTTCCCACTCATCATAGAGCTTTCTAGGGATAGAGACCTTCAACTCAAGTTTTCTTCATAAGATTGCATCAAGGCATCAACAATGTGTTCGGTAAAGGCCTTATTTTGACTATAAGCATGAGGAGAATTTAGCACGGATTGCAACAAGGAAACACAATCAATTAAAGAGCAATTTTCATAATTAAATTTCTTGAGATCCAATATAGTGGGTTTAGCAACATCTAGGTTTTTATTTCTTTCAATCCCACATTTATCAATTTCATCATCAAGATCTAAAAACTCAATTCTTAGAATGCCTTCTAGGTAAAGGAAGATCATATTAAGTTTCATCAAGATTCATATTGCAAAAAAAGATTTAATGGGGACACATCAATAACTTTTAGATCTTCATCTTGATTTTCATAGGAATTGGAAGAACACGCTTTAATAAAGGCATCTTTGGAAGCACGCATCCTAGCGGTTCTTTCTTTGCACTCATCAATGGAAATTCTCATAGATTTGAGAGACTCATTGATATCATGCTTAGTAGGAATAGATATAAGCTTTAAAGAATAAATTTCAAGAGAAATTCTATCAACGTTCCTAGCCAAATCATCAACTTTAAGCAATTTCTCCTCAAGCAAAGCATTAAAATTCTTTTGCAAATTCATAAATTCTTTAACACTAGTCTCAAATTCAGAGGGCGTCTTATTAAAATTTCCATAAGAATTGTTGTAGGAATTTCCATAATTATTAGAGGAAATACTAGGATAAGGCCTAGGATTAAAATTCCTCTATCTGGCGTTGTTACCAAAATTATTCCTACCAACAAAATTCACATCCATAGATTTATTATTGTTCTCAATCAAAGTAGATAAAGGCATATCATTAGGATCAGAAGAAACACCCTTAGTAGCAAATAATTTCATAAGTTTATCCATCTTCAGAGAATTCAAAGAGACTTGCAAAGATAACCAATCATACATAAGTTAGGACCAAACGGATAATTCAAAGAGACTTGCAAAGATAACCAATCATACATAAAAGAATTCAGAGAAGATTCAAATATTGTTCATAGATAATCTTGATCATAAACCCACAATTCATCGATCTCAACAAACACACCGCAAAAAAGAAGATTACATCGAATAGATCTCCACGAGAGGGGGAGAACATTGTATTGAGATCCAAAAAGAGAGAAGAAGCCATCTAGCTACTAACTATGGACCCGAAGGTCTGAAGTAAACTACTCACACTTCATCGGAGGGGCTATGGTGATGATTTAGAAGCCCTCCGTGGTGGATGCCCCCTCTGGCGGAGCTCCGGAACAGGCCCCAAGATGGGATCTCGTGGATACAGGAAGTTGCAGAGGTGGAATTAGGTTTTTGGCTCCATATCTGATCGTTTGGGGGTATGTAGGTATATATAGGAGGAAGGAGTACGTCGGTGGAGCAATAAGGGCCCAGCAGTGTGGCGCCCTAGGGGGGCGCCCCACCTCGTGACCGCCTCTGTTACTTCTTGGAGTAGGGTCCAAGTCTCCTGGATCACGTTCAGTGAGAAAATCACGTTCCCGAAGGTTTCATTCCGTTCGGACTCCGTTTGATATTCCGTTTCATCGGAACAATGAAATAGGCAAAAACAGCAATTCTGGGCTGGGCCTCCGGTTAATAGGTTAGTCCCAAAAATAATATAAAAGTGGAAAATAAAGCCCAATATAGTCCAAAACAGTAGATAAATTAGCATGGAGCAATCAAAGATTATAGATGCGTTGGAGACGTATCAATGAGATTATGCAACTCCCATTTACCGGAGGAACACTTTGTGTGTACCAAACGTCACAACGTAACTGGGTGATTATAAAGGAGCTCTACAGGTGTCTCCAAAGGTACATGTTGAGTTGGCATATTTCGAGACTAGGTTTTGTCACTCTGATTGTCGGAGAGGTATCTCTGGGCCCTCTCGGTAATGCACATCACTATAAGCCTTGCAAGCAATGTAGCTAATGAGTTAGTTACAGAATGATGCATTATGTAACGAGTAAAGAGATTTGCCGGTAACGAGATTGAACTAGGTATTGAGATACCGATGATCGAACCTCGGGCAAGTAACATACCGATGACAAATGGAACAACGTATGTTGTTATGCGGTTTGACTGATAAAGATCTTCGTAGAACATGTAGGAGCCAATATGAGCATCCAGGTTCCGCTATTGGTTATTGACCCGGAATGGTTCTCGGTCATGTCTACATAGTTCTCGAACCCGTAGGGTCCGCACGCTTAAGGTTTCGATGACCGTTATATTATGAGTTTATGAGTTTTGATGTACTGAAGTTTGTTTGGAGTCCCGAATGTGATTACGGACATGACGAGGAGTCTCGAAATGGTCGTGACATTAAGATTGATATATTGGACGACTATATTCGGACACCGGAAGTGTTCTGGAGAAGTTTCGGATAAAACCGGAGTGCCGGAGGGTTATCGGAAACCCCGGGGGAACTAATGGGCCTCGATGGGCCTTAGTGGAGAGAGAGAGAGAGAGGGGCGGCCTAGGGAAGGCCGCGTGCCCCTCCCCCTCTGGTCCGAATTGGACTAGGAGAAGGGGGGCGGTGCCCCCTTTTCCTTCTCCCTCTCCCTCTCCTTCCTTCCCCCTCTCTCCCTTTAGGTGGAAACCTACTAGGACTTGGAGTCCTAGTAGGATTCCCCTCTTGGGGGCGCGCCATAGAGGGCCGGCCGGCCTCCCCCTTGCTCCTTTATATACGGGGGCAGGGGGGCACCCCAAGGACACAACAATTGATCTTTCGATCTCTTAGTCGTGTGCGGTGCCCCCTCCACCATAGTCCTCGATAATATTGTAGCAGTGCTTAGGCGAAGCCCTGCGACAGTAGAACATCAAGATCGTCACCACGCCGTCGTGTTGACGGAACTCTTCCCCGACATTCTGCTGGATCAGAGTCCGGGGATCGTCATCAAGCTGAACGTGTGGTAGAACTCGGAGGTGCCGTACTTTCGGTGCTTGATCGGTCGGACCGTGAAGACGTACGACTACATCAACCGCGTTGTTATTACGCTTCCGCTTTCGGTCTACGAGGGTACGTGGACAACACTTTCCCCTCTCGTTGCTATGCATCACCATGATCTTGCGTGTGCGTAGGAATTTTTTTGAAATTACTACGATCCCCAACAGTGGCATCCGAGCCTGGTTTTATGCGTAGATGTTATATGCACGAGTAGAACACAAGTGAGTTGTGGGCGATACAAGTCATCTCGCTTACCAGCATGTCATACTTTGGTTCGGCGTTATTGTTGGATGAAGCGGCCCGGACTGACATTACGCGTACGCTTACGCGAGACTGGTTCTACCGACGTGCTTTGCACATAGGTGGCTGGCGGGTGTCTGTTTCTCCAACTTTAGTTGAACCGAGTGTGGCTACACTCGGTCCTTGCGAAGTTTAAAACAACACTAACTTGACGAACTATCATTGTGGTTTTGATGCGTAGGTAAGAACGGTTCTTGCTCAGCCCGTAGCAGCCACGTAAAATTTGCAACAACAAAGTAGAGGACGTCTAACTTGTTTTTGCAGGGCATGTTGTGATGTGATATGGTCAAGACGTGATGCTATATTTTATTGTATGAGATGATCATGTTTTGTAACCGAAGTTATCGGGCAGGAGCCATATGGTTGTCGCTTTATTGTATGAAATGCCAATGCCCTGTAATTGCTTTACTTTATCACTAAGCGGTAGCGATAGTCGAGAAGCAATAGATGGCGTGGCGACAACAATGCTACGATGGAGATCAAGGTGTCGCGCGGTGATGATGGTGATCACGACGGTGCTTCGAGATGGAGATCACAAGCACAAGATGATGATGGCCATATCATATCACTTATATTGATTGCATGTGATGTTTATCCTTTATGCATCTTATCTTGCTTTGATTGACGGTAGCATTTTAAGATGATCTCTCACTAATTATCAAGAAGTGTTCTCCCTGAGTATGCACCGTTGCGAAAGTTCTTCGTGCTGAGACACCACGTGATGATCGGGTGTGATAGGCTCTACGTTCAAATACAACGGGTGCAAAAAGTTGCACACGGAATACTCAAAGTTAAACTTGATGAGCCTAGCATATCTGAGATATGACCTCGGAACACGGAGACCGAAGGTTTAACGTGAATCATATAGTAGATATGATCAACATAGTGATGTTCACCATTGAAACTACTCCATCTCACGTGATGATCGGACATGGTTTAGTTGATTTGGATCACGTGATCACTTAGATGACTAGAGGGATGTCTGTCTAAGTGGGAGTTCTTAAGTAATATGATTAATTGAACTTAAATTTATCATGAACTTAGTACCTGATAGTATTTTGCTTGTCTATGTTTGTTGTAGATAGATGGCTCGTCTGTTGTTCCATTGAATTTTAATGCGTTCCTTGAGAAAGCTAAGTTGAAAGATGATGGTAGCAATTACATCGATCGGGTCCGTAACTTGAGGATTATCCTCATTGCTGCACAGAAGAATTACGTCCTGGAAGCACCACTAGGTTCCAGGCCTGCTGCAGATGCAACTGACGACGTTAAGAACGTTTGGCAGAGCAAAGCTGATGACTACTCGATAGTTCAGTGTGCCATGCTTTACGGCTTAGAACCGGGACTTCAACGACGTTTTGAACATCATGGAGCATATGAGATGTTTGAGGAGGTGAAGTTAATATTTCAAGCAAATGCCCGGATTGAGAGATATGAAGTCTCCAATAAGTTCTATAGCTGTAAGATGGAGGAGAATAGTTATGTAAGTGAACATATACTCAAAATGTCTGGGTATAATAATCACTTGATACAACTGGGAGTTAATCTTCCTGATGATAGTGTCATTGACAAAATTCTTCAATCACTGCCACCAAGCTACAAGAGCTTCGTGATGAACTATAATATGCAAGAGATTGACAAGACTATTCCCAAGCTCTTCGCAATGCTAAAGGCTGCGGAGGTAGAAATCAAGAAGGAGCATCAAGTGTTGATGGTCAATAAGACCACCAGTTTCAAGAAAAAGGGTGAAGGGAAGAAGAAGGGGAACTTCAAGAAGAACAACAAGCAAGTTGCTGCTCAAGAGAAGAAACCCAAATCTAGACCTAAGCCTGAGACTGAGTGCTTCTACTGCAAGCAGATCGGACATCGAAGCGGAACTGCCCCAAGTATTTGGCGGATAAGAAGGATGGCAAGGTGAACAAAGGTATATGTGATATACATGTTATTGATGTGTACCTTACTAATGCTCGCAGAGCACTGGTATTTGATACTGGTTCTGTTGCTAATATTTGCAACTCGGAACAGGGACTACGGATTAAGCGAAGATTGGCTAAGGACGAGGTGACGATGCGCGTGGGAAATGGTTCCAAAGTCGATGTGATTGCGGTCGGCACGCTACCTCTACATCTACCATCGGGGTTAGTTTTAGACTTAAATAATTGTTATTTGGTGCCAGCGTTGAGCATGAACATTATATCTGGATCTTGTTTGATGCGAGACGGTTATTCATTTAAATCAGAGAATAATGGTTGTTCTGTTTATATGAGTAATATCTTTTATGGTCATGCACCCTTGAGGATTGGTCTATTTTTATTAAATCTCGATAGTAGACACATATTCATAATGTTGAAGCCAAAAGATGCAGAGTTGATAATGATAGTGCAACTTATTTGTGGCACTGCCGTTTGGGTCATATTGGTGTAAAGCGCATGAAGAAACTCCATACTGATGGACTTCTGGAATCACTTGATACTTGCGAGCCGTGCCTCATGGGCAAGATGACTAAAACACCGTTCTCCGGAACTATGGAGCGAGCAACTGATTTGTTGGAAATCATAAATACTGATGTTTGTGGTCCAATGAATATTGAGGCTCGTGGCGGGTATCGTTATTTTCTCACCTTCACGGATGATTTAAGCAGATATGGGTATATATAATTGATGAAACACAAGTCTGAAACATTTGAAAAATTCAAAGAATTTCAGAGTGAAGTGGAAAATCATCGTAACAAGAAAATAAAATTTCTACGATCTGATCATGGAGGAGAATATTTGAGTTATGAATTTGGTTTATATTTGAAGCAATGCGGAATAGTTTCGCAACTCACGCCACCCGGAACACCACAACAAAATGGTTGTGTCCGAACGTCGTAATCGTACTTTACTAGATATGGTGCGATCTATGATGTTTCTTACTGATCTACCGCTATCGTTTTGGGGTTATGCTTTAGAGACGGCTGCATTCACTTTAAATAGGGCACCATCAAAATCCGTTGAGACGACGCCTTATGAACTGTGGTTTGGCAAGAAACCAAAGTTGTCGTTTGTTAAAGTTTGGGGCTGCGATGCTTATGTGAAGAAACTTCAACCAGATAAGCTCGAACCCAAATCGGAGAAATGTTGTAACGCCCTCGATGCGGCTATATATCCCACGTGTCGAAGCACGACTTAGAGGCATAACCGCATTGAAAGCAGTGTCGCAAATGAGGTAATCTTCACACAACCCATGTAATACATAAGGGAAAGAGATACATAGTTGGCTTACAGTCGCCACTTCACACAATACATAAATAAACATCCATCATTCAGATTACACTCAAGGTCCAACTACGGAACCAAAATAAAGAAGACTACCCCAAGTGCTACACAGATCCCCGATCGTCCCAACTGGCTCCACTATCGATCATCAGGAAAAGACACATAGTAACGACCACGTTCCTCGTTGAACTCCCACTTGAGCTCGGTTGCGTCATCTCGACCGGCATCGTCGGCACCTGCAACTGTTTTGGTAGAATCTGTGAGTCACGGGGACTCAGCAATCTCACACCCGCGAGATCAAGACTATTTAAGCTTATATGAAGGACAGAGTTGTGAGGTGGAGCTGCAGCAAGCGACTAGCATATATGGTGGCTACATTCGCAAAAGAGAGCGAGAAGAGAAGCAAAGCGCGGTCGTGAAGCTAGTAGCGATCAAGAAGTGATCCTGAACTACTTACGTCAAGCATAACTCCAACACCGTGTTCACTTCCCGGACTCCGCCGAGAAGAGACCATCACGGTTACACACGCGGTTGATGTGTATTAATTAAGGTCAACTTCGGGTTTTCTACAACCGGACATTAACAAATTCCCATATGCCTCATAACCGCGGGCACGGCTTTTGAAAGATAATACCCTGCAGGGGTGTCCCAACTTAGCCCATAATAAGCTCTCACGGTCAACGAAGGATATTCCTTCTACCGGGAAGACCCGATCAGTCTCGGAATCCCGGACTACAAGACATTTCGACAGCAATAAAACAAGACCAGCAAGACCACCCGACCGGCCGACAAATCCCGATAGGAGCTGCACATATCTCGTTCTCGTGGCACACCGGATAAGCGAAGCGTCTGGTACCAACGTGACCCAAGTTGCCAAGGGACAGTCCCAAGACGGTGCTCTAGTTTGGACCAACACTCGGATGAGCACCGCCCGGGGGTAAATAAAGATGACCCTCGGGCTCGCGAAACCCGGGGAAAAAGGCTTAGGTGGCAAATGGTAAAACCAATGTTGGGCCTTCTGGAGGAGTCTTATTCAAAGCGAACTATCAAGGGGTCCCATAAATCACCCAACCGTAAGGAACACGAAATCAAGGAACATAACACCGGTATGATGGAAACTAGGGTGACAAGAGTGGAACAAAACACCAGGCATAAGGCCGAGCCTTCCACCCTTTACCAAATATATAGATGCATTAATTATAGCAGATATATTGTGATATCCCCAGCAAGTAAACATGTTCCAACAAGGAACAACATCTCCATGTTCCAACAAGGAACAAACTTCATCTTCACCTGCAGCTAGCAACGCTATAAGAGGGGCTGAGCAAAGCGGTAACATAGCCAAACAACGGTTTGATAGGAAAGGATGGTTAGAGGTTTGACATGGCAATAAGGGTGGCATGATATAGCAAGTGGTAGGCATCGTAGCATAGGCATAGCAAAAGAGCGAGCATCTAGCAAGCAAAGATAGAAGTGATTTCGAGGGTATGGTCATCTTGCCTACAAGGTTCTCAGAGTTGTCGAAAGCTTGATCCTTGTAAGCGTTCTCAACAGGTTCCTCGTTCACGTACTCGTCTACCGGCTCTACCCAAAGCAAGAACACAAACAAAGGAACCACAATAAATCACGGTGCAATGCACAAGCAACATGATGCAATACATGACATGATATGCGAGATGTGATATGCAATGCGTATGCGTGCTCCGGAAGGAAAATGATGAACCAGGCATCAACTTGGCAAACCAAGTATGCCGCTGGAAAGGTGAGATGATTTCGGTTGAAATCGGTATAAAGATCACCGGAATCGGATGCACGGTTTGCAAATGACAAGCAAAACAAGAATGACACAAATCTGCCATTAACAGCATGATGCCACATAGCAAGCAGCAAGAAATTAAGCTACTGCACCCAAACGTACCAGAAAAGCATATGGCAGTGATCTACTCAAGATGCTTGACAAAAGATGAACACTGAGCTACGGCTAAATCACACCATAACAGGTCCAAACAAGCATGGCAAAAGTGCAAAATATATCAGCTTCACAGACTTGGTGAACATTACTGAACATGGCAGAATCAGCTTCAGGAAGCAATGTTCAGAGCAAGCAAACAGCATGCTACAGGAACTTATAATAGCAAAACAAGGCATGGCATGAATCTAATCAAAGCATAGAACAAAAGTCCCTTACTGACCATGAGCCAAAAGGGATCAGAAAATATAATAACACCCATGTCAAAATATCAAGTTTCGTTAACAGATTCAGCAACAGGGCATGACAAAAACAGATAACAAGTAGGCATGTTTAAGAGCTCGATGCACTCACTACAGAGCATTTCATGATAAACTAAGCATATATACATCAAGAAGACATGGCATAGAAGCTATAAATGGCAAGAACAACATCATAGCATACACGGATCAACTACAACAACCTTGGCAAAATTGAATAACATAACAATCTGCCAGGGAACATTTTATAGCAAAAGTAGAGCTCCATTGACTCAAGCTATGGCACTCCATAATTGCAAACAAGGGCATGGATGGATAGAGCATAACCATATGTTCAAAACATCCTTACTGAAGTATCTCAAAATATGCATGGATCTCTCGGTAGCATCAAGTTAACATGGCATAAAAATATCAGCAAAACAGGGGCTGAAATCAGCAACATCATGAAGCCTGGTTTGCATGCTTGTGCTAGTCACCACAGAGATCAAAAAAATACATGGCATACACCCCTGTAAAGATGGCATGACATATTACAAAACATATGTAGGACTCAAGTTCATAGGATGCACACATCAATCATGGCAAAAATGACAAAAGTGCATGTTCTGATAAGAATCTGAAACTAACATCACATAGCCCTCTTCCAACAGCATTTCGGGCACCAAAATGAGCTAAAATGAAAATGATGCAATGAGATGGAATGATCTACTTATCGAGGCGAACATTTCGGTATGCTACACGCCCAGAACAGAGCCACGAGTGCAAAGTTATGGTGATATGAAAATGCAACAAAATATCTGCAGAAATATGACGTAGAGGATATTCGGGGGAGGAGAAGTCAACCGCTAGATCGGATCGGATCCGGGCGCGCGAACCGAGGCGACACCGGAGAAGACGGAGACGGCGGCCGGAGCTCGGGAGAGGAGCTCGGGCCGGGGCGACGGGGTCCGGCGGGCGCGTTGGGCGGCCGGGCGCGGCGGCCGGGCGGCGGGGACGGCGGCGAGGTCTGTGTGGGCGGCGGGGCGACGGCGGGGTCCTGCAAGGGGCGGCGGGCGCGGCTCATGGGGCCTTAGCCAACGAATCCAGATTTCACAAGAGGACCAAGCACATCAAAAGACGCTTCAATTCCATCCGGGACCAAGTCCAGGTGGGAGACATAGAGATTTGCAAGATACATACGGATCTGAATGTTGCAGATCCGTTTACTAAGCCTCTTCCACGAGCAAAACATGATCAGCACCAAGACTCCATGGGTGTTAGAATCATTACTATGTAATCTAGATTATTGACTCTACTGCAAGTGGGAGACTGAAGGAAATATGCCCTAGAGGCAATAATAAAGTTATTATTTATTTCCTCATATCATGATAAATGTTTATTATTCATGCTAGAATTGTATTAACCGGAAACATGATACATGTGTGAATACATAGACAAACTTAATGTCACTTGTATGCCTCTACTTGACTAGCTCATTAATCAAAGATGGTTATGTTTCCTAACCATAGACATGTGTTGTCATTTGATTAACGGGATCACATCATTAGGAGAATGATGTGATTGACTTGACCCATTCCGTTAGCTTAGCACTTGATCATTTCGTATGTTGTTATTGCTTTCTTCATGACTTATACAAGTTAATATAACTATGAGATTATGCAACTCCCGTTTACCGGAGGAACACTTTGTGTGCTACCAAACGTCACAAGTAACTGGGTGATTATAAAGGATCTCTACAAGTGTCTCCAAAGGTACATGTTGAGTTGGCGTATTTCGAGATTAGGTTTTCTCACTCCGATTGTCGGAGAGGCATCTCTGGGCCCTCTCGGTAATGCACATCACTATAAGCCTTGCAAGCAATGTAGCTAATGAGTTAGTTACGGAATGATGCATTACGTAACGAGTAAAGAGATTTGCCGGTAACGAGATTGAACTAGGTATTGAGATACCGACGATCGAATCTCGGGCAAGTAACATACCGATGACAAAGGGAACAACGTATGTTGTTATGCGGTTTGACCGATAAAGATCTTCGTAGAACATGTAGGAGCCAATATGAGCATCCAGGTTCCGCTATTGGTTATTGAGATGGAATGGTTCTTGTTCATGTCTACATAGTTCTCGAACCCGTAGGGTCCGCACGCTTAAGGTTTCGATGACAATTATATTATGAGTTTATGAGTTTTGATGTACCAAAGTTTGTTCGGAGTCCCGAATGTGATTGCGGACATGACGAGGAGTTTTGAAATGGTCGAGACATGAAGATTGATATATTGGACGACTATATTCGGACACCGGAAGTGTTCCGAAGAAGTTTCCGATAAAACCGGAGTGCCGGAGGGTTATCGAAAACCCCGGGGGAACTAATGGGCCTCGATGGGCCTTAGTGGAGAGAGAGAGAGAGGGGTGGCCTAGGGCAGGCCGCGCGCCCCTCCCCCTCTGGTCCGAATTGGACTAGGAGAAGGGGGGCGCCGCCCCCCTTTCCGTCTCCCTCTCCCTCTCCTTCCTTCCCCCTCTCTCCCTTTAGGTGGAAACCTACTAGGACTTGGAGTCCTAGTAGGATTCCCCTCTTGGGGACGCGCCATAGAGGGCCGGCCGGCCTCCCCCTTGCTCCTTTATATACGTGGGCAGGGGGGCACCCCAAGGACACAACAATTGATCTTTCGATCTCTTAGCTGCAGCGTGCCCCTCCACCATAGTCCTCGATAATATTGTAGCGGTGCTTAGGCGAAGCCCTGCGACGATAGAACATCAAGATCGTCACCACGCCGTCATGCTGACGGAACTCTTCCCCGACATTCTGCTGGATCAGAGTATGGGGATCGTCATCGAGCTGAACGTGTGCTAGAACTCGGAGGTGCCGTAGTTTCGGTGCTTGATCGGTCGGGCCGTGAAGACGCATTTACTACATCAACCGCGTTGTTATAACGCTTCCGCTTTCGGTCTACGAGGGTACATGGACAACACTCTCCCCTCTTGTTTCTATGCATCACCATGATCTTGCGTGTGCGTAGGAATTTTTTTGAAATTACTACGTTCCCCAACAACGAGGCCGACCCGCTCCAGGACAGAACGGACCTTGAGGAGGGCGGGGTTGAGAGCAGCAAGCACTCCGACGGAGGGGCTTCGGGTGGAGATGGGACTCGAGGCTATAGCGGCTCCGGCGAGGGGAAAAAGGGCTTGAGGATGGTCGCTAAAGTGGTAGTGTTCTACTGGTGGTGGTAGAAGGAGGGGAGGGGCTCGGTGCTGCTCGGATTTGAGCGGAGCCCGATGGCGGCCATGGCGGCGATGGGCAGCGGGGAGAGGTCCTCTGGCTTGGCTGACTGATTGGGGAGGGAGCTGGGAGTGAGGGGAGGCCTATGGTGTGCTCGAGAGGCTCGGGGGATGGCTATATATAGCCAGGGCGAGGGAGGCTGAGCTAGCACCGCCGGCGACGCGTGTCCGGCGCCGCGAACGCGTGTGCTCACGCATGGGCTCGGGGGAAGGCGACGACGATGCACAGGGAGGAGCTCACGGGGAGGAGGAGGCCAAAGGAGGGGCAGAGGAAGAGGCCGAGCGCCATTAAAAGCTCAGTCAGCCACAGATCTCTCGTGGGCGCTCGTCGGCGAGCATCGGTGAGGAAGAGGACGGAGGGGGAGAGGGGTCCAGGAGAACGGCGACGATGCAGGGAACACGCTGGACATGATCACGAGCTCTAAGACGACACGAGGAGGAGGGGTCCAGACAAACAAGGTGCTCGACGCTGCCATCGCACACAGAGCGCCAGCCAACAGCATGGCATGCCAGCTGCGTGGTCACCATGTGACATGGCACAATAAATGATCTACAACACCCAAAACGTTGTCTAGTGGTAAGTACTTCCTGGGTAGATAGCAACTGAGGTGGTAACTAGGTTAAACAGGCTCTGGTTAAAAAGTTAGTGAGCTCTGAAGTTTACTGCAGTAAACTTTACCAGCTCAATGTGATCAACATGGAGTTGCTTGAGGCCAACCAAGTTTTCTGGGGTGTTTAGCTATGGAGGCACTATGATCCTGGAGGTTGGGAGGGTAAAAGGATCAAGTTTTACTGCAGTTGCTTCACAACTGCATACTTGGTCCAGAAATGAAGATCAGCAAGATGCACTCACATGGAGTTATGGAATGGGATGAAACTTGGCAAATCCTCATGATATGGATATATAAAGATGCTGTAAAAAGCTCATGCTAAACGGACAAGCCAAAATAGCACTTGCTTCACAAACATCATTTCTGTCCAAAAATTTGAAATAATATGTGTGGTCAAATGGATCAATGAAATGATTCCAAAATTGGTGGAGAGATGTTTCATGGGTATAAGAATGATCTGGTAATTTATCAGGATTTTTGAAGCAATATAAAATACACTTGCTTCACAACCTGAAAACATTGCCAGAAACACAGATTTGCTCCTGTGCTCACATAGATGATTGGATGGGGCTGAAAATGGGTGAAGGGGCTTAATATGATCACATTAATGAGTGTGCAAAATTTCATCTCATTTGGATACTCCTAGCTAGTACTTCCTTCACAAAGCTTTCTGTTTGACAGAAACTTTGAAAATTCCCTGAGGAAGATTGGCTAGGCAAATAAATTTTAACTTGTGCATGGGACAATTATTTGGACATTTAAACATGCCCAAAAAGGTTGGGAGTCAATAGGATAAATATAAATGACACTTCCTTCACAAAGTGTCATTCAGGGCAGAAGAGGAAATGAATTATTGGAGGATTATTTTTGAACATGGCAATGAAACGTTTTGCCATATTTGATCAAGATATGACCCAAACTATTTATGAGAATTATTTGGGAATTTTAGGAGTGAGGGAAATATAGGTTGCTTCACAACCTAGGGCAATTGGAGTTATTCCTTTAATAGAAAAGGAATATTCCTAATAAAAGAATATTGGGATTTGGGCTAGGATGGAAATGACAGGGTCTAGGGAAGGATTTGGGAATGACAAGCCACTCTGGAAGCAAATAAGAGGTCATCTTCTTCAGTTTCCAGACCACAAAGCCGCGAAAAAAGAAAACTCAGGCAAAAACCTCGGAAAAACAAAAGAAAAAGAAAGGGCCAAAAATCAGGCTGTCACAAACCTTACCCCCTTAAAGAAATATCGTCCTCGAGATTTGGTTGCTCAGGGAACTAGTATGAATATTCTGACTTAAGGAAACCGTTTCCAACTCGGGTATCCTTTTTCCTTTATTGTTGTTCCCACTAAATTTTTATCTGACTGGCCCTGGGGTGGTTTGATTCACTGTATCCTCCTTCTGACAGATCTTACCTTGCTTGTTCATGCTTATATAGGTTCCAATTTCTTTTTAGATCTGCTAACTAGCTGAGTGTGATTTGATTATCACGACTAAAATATATGTCCGTCTCACAAATCCAAAAGTGATTTCCGCTGTGTGTGTCATCCGGCACTGCCAACCTTTCATATAATGACGATCAGATTTTTCTGATGAAAACTCAAGCTCAGACTCATTTCATTGGGTTTCTCCACTAAATGCAGATCCTTTGGGTTCCAAACAGTGAGTTAAAACATAACTGTTTCCTGACAGATTCTGACTCATCGCAGAAGTTTCTGAATTATTCTGACTGACTTCACTGTCTTGAGCCTCAGATCCGTTCCAAATATTTGATTGTCTCCTGTCGCGGTCAACATAAAGGGTTTGGCCTATATGATAATATCTACAGACTTGGCTGAAAGAGCCGGGCCATATTGTTTCCTTGTATGACCATAGGTACCGTCGGTGCAATTTTTCGGCAATGGTAGTTTATCCTCATTTTTCTGATAGGGTAACCAATTAAATGGCAGGTTCAACACCTCTCATATTCTGATCGTTCGGAAATGATCATCCGAAACTCTTGCAAGAAATCGACGAATAAATCAGTAGCCACCAGAACGGTCTTTACAACTCAGATCTAGGACATTACTGAAATAACTCAACCACGACTCAGGACGGCCGAAAAACAGCTCAGAGCATGAGACCGGGTCGATAAGAAGAAGGTGGCAGCTCCCTCAAATAGCCAAAAAGCAGATATAGGGCTACTGTCACAAAAAGAAACTCAACAGCTGTACGAGATGATCGAAAAGCAGCTCAGACTCGTGACAGCCGTTGAAGAGAGGAACAAAAATAGGCATCCACCCCAGATAGCTAGAAACAGCTCAGATCACAGGCGTGGTGCCGTCATTGGAGAAAAGGAGACAAGGGCTCATCAGGATCATTTTCCAGGTTCACGGGTACTTGTATTGAGCTCATTGATTTCGTCAATCCTCATAATCCTTTGTCACACTGCGGTGTATACTGGCTTCCTTCTATTAACCATCCTCACGTGGTTGTCAGATCCTCATCCAAGTGACTTGTTAGATCTTGATGGTATGCTCATTGCATATATTTGAGGACCTGACTTCGAGACATACATGTATTCTGACTGATTCTTGATTCTGACCAAAATGTTGTCGATCTGATTCTTGGGATGCACTGCCATATGCTGTCAATTCACAGCGTACTACCTTGTACCAATGTCTTACTGAGGAATATTTGATGGCTTGTGCTCGAAACTTTCATCGGACAGCTTGCTGAAGAAGACTGGGTATCGTGCTTCAGAAGCTTACCCCCTTAAGGACTTTGCTGGGGAAAGACTCAGTACCTTATGCTGGAAGCTTTTGCGGTTGCTTACTGAAGAAGACAGAGTACCTTGCACGGGGAATCATCCACGTATCGTACTGAGGAAAATAGATGAATCTTGCCTTGGAAGCTTCTCTAGTAGCTTGCAAGGGAAAAGTGGGTTGCTTACACCAGAAACTTCTTATTGTGATATGCGGACCGATTTCCACATATATAACCATCTGAATATGTTTGCTATTGATTTCTTGCATGAAACGGGGTTTTGCAGGACTATCCTCCTTTCTAAGTATATGCCATATTTTTGTTTGCTTCCAGGTACATCGAGTTCCAAAATCATCCTCAACGGAAAACTAAACTTGTACCGGAGCCATACCTTTGATAATATTCTGTCAACCTTGCACACAATCTATCTTCTTGCTGATTTAATCATTTTGTTGTGATGAGTGCACGCTAATGCAAACTTGATCGACGGGTCCATCCAGGATTTCTTTTGCATCCCGACAAGATATTCCCAATTTCACTGCAGTCGGCTGATAATTCCATTCTGTTTAGCTAAGTTTCCAAATATATGCATCTCTTGCTGACTCTTCGGGTCCGGTGTTGGCTGACGAGCAACTTTAATAGGGGAAAAATTTGTAACACCGAAGTCCAAAGAAAGGAACAACGGCAACGACTAAAACAAAAGCACACAAGCATTCTACTAATATAATAAATCAAGCAATCATCACATATTACTGCTAGTCACACAATATTATGCATGCACACCTAAGCACACAAATCTCGCGGAAACTCTGGTATTGCGGTCTAATATGCTATGACGATGTGCACGATGACGAATAAATGTGTGGAAGAATTGGTGTAAACAGCGCTACACCAAGTGCTAGCTTAGCCAGATAGCAACCTGGACTAGCTCGGAGGCGAGGATGTACTTGGTAACCAGGCAGTGGGACACGAAGGTCGCAACCACATTATTATCAAGCGGACGGAAAAAGATCTGTACTCGTCCAAGAAATAGGATAGCGGGGAAAAACTGAGGCTGCTGACATTACCCTTTCTTGATAACTAAGATCATTAAGGATTGCCAACACGACAAAATAAAAGAACGATCCGGGATAGACGCATGTCCATCACCGAAATGAAAGGCGGGACTGAAGGAAAGACATCGACGCGATACCTGAGCACCATTTTTGCAAATAGTGTCGGGATCACTTGGCATCACTCTGCTGGGACAGAAATGACACCAAACACCAAAAGAAAAAGGGAACTGGAGAAATGCAAAGGTTGAGCTGTAGTGGATCCGAACCGATGCCATCTACACTCACCAGATAAACCGTTAGCGACAAGCTAATGAGCCTATATGCATGCTATGCGACAAACAAATGCAGCAATCAAGTGCAACAAACCAACTGGGGTCTATACTACCGCTTTCTAACGTTCGCGCGGTCTAGGGCGTCCTACGGCCAGACCTGCTCTGATACAAAGCCTACGACACCCCGGCTCAGAGAAAACCGGAACGCCTCGTATTCCAGCCCAGAGATCAAGATGAAGTCTTTTGGAATACAACACTGCTTAGCATAGAACAAACCAGCTCTTTATTACAATCTATTTGGGTACAATGATTACATCGGCACGTCGACACTATGCCTGCCACTGTTGATCTATGCAAGCAGCAGAACAACTCGAAGCAGCGGAATAACTCTAGCAGCGGAACAACAACGACGGTGGTGAACTCCACTCCACAGGGACTCTAGCTGGAACGATTATCCTAGCTCGCACGAACGGAAACCACGACAAGCAAGCAATCAAATCCGGCATGACCTGCAAACTGGCATGACACGCCAGGTAAGTACATTGAATGTACTTGCAAGCTCACCATAAACCAGAAGCATTCAAAACAAACAACAGCATGGCAATTACAGGTTAAGCAGGAATTATCATGATATCATCAGAACAACATGGCATGACCAACATAAACATGATACAACTAACTCAACCTGAACATAGCATGAACATATTAATCCGACAATACTAGCATGCAACATAATGACACTATAATGCACCACTTATTCTGCTCGAGTTACCTAGTAACCAACACATGCATCACTTACCAACCTCGGACATCACACGATCATCTCAGGATCAAATCAAGCTTGGTATGAACAATACCGCAGTAATCAATAAATGACCACAAGGAGCTTGACCTTTACCCACGATTCTCGTACAACATCATGAATATACAACAACTCGGTATCCTTGATACCATCATGATCCTTACGGTGATCACAAACACTAGTCTCAAACCGTGATCCTTACGGCGATCACAACCCGACCACTAAATGCCCCGTGATCCTTACGGCGATCACAACCCGACCATCTCATGGCCAACTCAACACGATGGCCTCACTGCCATCCTTAGTGCAATTTAGTGTGCATATTTATTAAGTGTTGACCCGTGGTGTGACCTTCTCTCGACCTGGGCCCTTATCCACGGGCGCAGCTATCGATAGATTTAATATACACTCTGCAGAGGTTAGTACACTGTACCCACACTACGGAACCCATGGCCTCGCACTCCCATTCGGGTGAACCAACAGCGTTCCGACAAAACCGTTCTATTGCCATGACACTCTCCCGGCCACTCCGACTTACTCCCCTCTGAGCTGAATCCTGGGTGGCCCCGTGTCTACCTCCAGACACCTCAACGACCATCATAGGCCTGGCCCCACTGGGACACGTGCACATAACAACAACAACGGGCACACAAGGTTATGCTTGCCTACCGAGCCAGGGTACAGCACGCCCATAACCTTCCCTCGTTGGAGGCACCGGCGAGAGGCACGACAATAGACCCAGTTAGGACCATCCCATACCAGTAAGCGTGGTTGCACTGGTCAGCATCAATTCAGCGGCACCATGACTCAGCCAACAGTTGTTCAAGTTCAATTTAATCCGGTTAACTTGAATGCAAATATGCTGAGCCATGATAAAATGCATGAACATGATATCACCATCATCATGAGAGTATCACATAACTTTCCACCATAACAACAATAAATCATCTCCACTGATCATCGCATACTGACTAGCATGACCATCTCCAACATCAACATGTACTACTAACAAGCATAAACCTATGAAAGATAATACGAGCAGGTATAACATGATCACAGAGTATAAGGCAACATAGCACAAAAGTGAACATGCAGATCTGAACATCACCGGAACAACGATAACCATCTTTTCAACAAATATTCAAGTTGAAAACCATGGCTACTGCATGAGTATCATGCAAGTGGGTATTGTGGCTTTCCTGGGGATGAAGATGGCACCGGGGAGAAGTGCGAGAAACTCGTGGAACGAATCGTCGGAAAACGTACTCTCTCGGAGGGGGCTCATTTGGAGTTGCGAGCAAAAAGTTATAGCCCGACAAAGTTCAGGGACCAATCTGTAAAAATATCTCTACAAACAGGCCCCTAAGAGGTGGGGTCCGCCTTATCCATTTCTCTCCTCCTGGCTCCTCCTTCCTTCTCCCGACGCGCGCTAAGGCAGAGGCGAGGCCGGCCGCCCCGACAATGATCGTCAGCGACTCCGGCCACCGTAGGCGGCACTCGACCTACCTACGTGCTCAGGGCGACGAGGCTGACCCGCTCCAGGACAGAACGGACCTCGAGGAGGGCAGGGTTGAGAGCAGCAAGCACTCCGGCGGAGGGGCTTCGGGTGGAGATGGGACTCGAGGCTATAGCGGTTCCGGCGAGGGAAAAAAGGGCTTGGGGATGGTCGCCGGAGTGGTAGTGTTCTACTGGTGGTGGTAGAAGGAGGGGAGGGGCTCGGGGCTGCTCAGATTTGAGCGGAGCCCGACGGCGGCCATGGCGGCGATGGGCAGCGGGGAGAGGTCCTCCGGCTCTGCTGGCTGATTGGGGAGGGAGCTGGGAGTGAGGGGAGGCCGATGGTGTGCTCGAGAGGCTCGGGGGATGGCTATATATAGCCGGGGCGAGGGAGGCTGAGCTGGCACCGCCAGCGACGCGTGTCCGGCGCCGAGGATGCGTGTCCTCACGCATGGGCTCGGGGGAAGGCGACGGTGACGCACAGGGAGGAGCTCACGGGGAGGAGGAGGCCAAAGGAGGGGCAGAGGATGAGGTCGAGCGCCATTGAAAGCTCGGTCGACCACAGATCTCTCGTGGGCGCTTGTCGGCGAGCGTCGGTGAGGAAGAAGACGGAGGGGGAGAGGGGTCCAACAGAACAGCGACGATGCGGGGAACACACTGGACATGATCACGGGCTCTAAGACGACGAGAGGAGGAGGGGTCCAAAGACAACAAGCAGCTCGACGCGACCACTGCACACAGAGCGCGCCAACAGGCGTGCCAGCTGCGTGGTCACCATGTGACATGGCACAATAAATGATCTACAACACCCAAAACATTGTCTAGTGGTAAGTCCTTCCTGGGTAGATAGCAACTGAGGTGGTAACTAGGTTAAACTGGCTCTGGTTAAAAAGTTAGTGAGCTATGAAGTTTACTGCAGTAAACTTTACCAGCTCAATGTGATCAACAGGGAGTTGCTTGAGGCCAAACAAGTTTTCTGGGGTGTTTAGCTATGGAGGCACTATGATCCTGGAGGTTGGGAGGGTAAAAGGATCAAGTTTTACTGCAGTTGCTTCACAACTGCATACTTGGTCCAGAAATGAAGATCAGCAAGATGCACTCACATGGAGTTATGGAATGTGATGAAACTTGGCAATTCCTCATAATATGGACATATAAAGATGCTGTAAAAAGCTCATGCTAAACGGACAAGCCAAAATAGCACTTGCTTCACAAACATCATTTCTGTCCAGAAAATTGAAATAATATGGGTGGTCAAATGGATCAATGAAATGATACCAAAATGGGTGGAGAGATGTTTCATGGGTATAAGAATGATCTGGTAATTTATCAGGATTTTTGAAGCAATATAAAATACACTTGCTTCACAACCTGAAAACATTGCCAGAAACAAAGATTTGCTCCTGTGCTCACATAGATGATTGGACGGGTCTGCAAATGGGTGAAGGGGCTTAATATGAGCACATTAAGGATTGTGCAAAATTTCATCTCATTTGGATACTCCGAGCTAGTACTTCCTTCACAAAGCTTTCTGTTTGACAGAAACTTTGAAAATTCCCTGAGGAATATTGGCTAGGCAAATAAATTTGAATTTGTGCATGGGGAAATTATTTGGACATATAAACATGCCCAAAAAGGTTGGGAGTCAACAGGAGAAATATAAATGACACTTCCTTCACAAAGTGCCATTCAGGGCAGAATAGGAAATGAATTATTGGAGGATTATTTTTGAACATGGAAATGAATTTTTTTGCCATATTTGATCAAGATATGACCCAAACAATTTATGAGAATTATTTGGGAATTTTAGGAGTGAGGGAAATATAGGTTGCTTCACAACCTAGGGCAATTGGAGTTATTCCTTAATAGAAAAAGGAATATTCCCAATAAAAGAATATTGGGATTTGGGCTAGGATGGAAATGACAGGGTCTAGGGAAGGATTTGGGAATGACAAGCCACTCTGGAAGCTAAGAAGAGGTCATCTTCTTCAGTTTCCAGACCACAAAGCCACGGAAAAAGAAAACTCACGCAAAAACCTCGGAAAAACAAAAGAAAAAGAAAGGGCCAAAAATCAGGTTGTCACACGTAGTATGCACGTATGGTGAACCGTTATGTAACGAAGTTGGAGCATGAGGTATTTATTGATTGTATTCCTTATGAGTGACGGTCGGGGACAAGCGGTGGTCTTTTCCTACCAATCTATCCCCCTAGGGGCATGCGTAGTAGTACTTTGCTTCGAGGGCTAATAAACTTTTGCAATAAGTATATGAGTTCTTTATGACTAATGTGAGTCCATGGATTATACGCACTCTCACCCTTCCATCATTGCTAGTCTCTTCGGTACCGTGCATTGCCCTTTCTCACCTCGAGAGTTGGTGCAAACTTCGCCGGTGGATCCAAACCCCATGATATGATACGCTTTGTCACACATAAGCCTCATTATATCTTCCTTAAAACAGCCACCATACCTACCTATCATGGCATTTCCATAGCCATTCCGAGATATATTACCATGCAACTTTCATCATCATCATATACATGACTTGAGCATTTATTGTCATATTGTTTCGCATGATCGTAAGATAGCTAGCATGATGTTTTCATGGATTGTACATTTTTTGATGTCATTGCTACGCTAGATCATTGCACATCCCGTACATCCAAGTGCATTCATATAGAGTCATACTTTGTTCTAGTATCGAGGTGTAATATTGAGTTGTAAGTAAATAAAAGTGTGATGATCATCAATATTAGAGCATTGCCCCCAAAAAAAGAGAGAGTCCAAAGAAGCCTAAATAAAAAAGGGGGGGGGGCAAAGAAGCCCGCAAAAAAAGGGGGCAATGTTACTATCCTTTTACCACACTTGTGCTTCAAATTGGCACCATGTTCTTCATGATAGAGAGTCTCTTATTTTATCACTTTCATATACTAGTGGGAATTTTCACTATAGAGCTTGGCTTGTATATTCCAATGATGGGCTTCCTCAAATGCCCGAGGTCTTCATGAGCAAGCAAGTTGGATGCACACCCACTTAGTTTCCGGTTTGAGCTTTCATACACTTATAGCTCTAATTCATCTGTTGCATGGCAATCCCTGCTCCTCACATTGGCATCAATTGATGGGCATCTCCGTAGCCCGTTGATTAGCCGCGTCGATGTGAGACATTCTCCTTTTTGTCTTCTCCACATAACCCCCATCATCATATTCTATTCCACCTATAGTTCTATGTCCATGGATTGCGCTCATGTATTACGTGAGGGTTGAAAAAGCTGAAGCGCGTTAAAAAGTATGAATCAATTGCTCGGCTTGTCATCAGGGTTGTGCATGATTTGAATATTTTGTGTGGTGAAGATGGAGCATAGCCAGACTATATGATTTTGTAGGGATAACTTTCTTTGGCCATGTTATTTTGAAAAGACATGATTGCTTTATTAGTATGCTTGAAGTATTACTGTCTTAATGTCAAATGATAGACTATTGCTTTGAATCACTCGTGTCTTAATATTCATGCCATGATTAGATTACATGATCAAGATTGTGCTAGGTAGCATTCCACATAAAAAATTATCTTTTTTATCATTTACCTACTCGAGGACGAGCAGGAATTAAGCTTGGGGATGCTGATACGTCTCCGTCGTATCTATAATTTTTTATTGTTCCATGCCAATATTCTACAACTTTCATATACTTTTGGCAACTTTTTATACTATTTTTAGGACTAACATATTGATCCAGTGCCCAGTGCCAGTTCCTATTTGTTGCATGTTTTATGTTTCGCAGAAACCCCATATCAAACAGAGTCCAAACGGGATAAAAACGGACAGAGAATATTTTTGGAATATTTGTGAAATATGGGAAGAAGAATCAACGTGAGACGGTGCCCGAGGGGGCCACGAGGCAGGGGGCGCGCCCCTGACCCTCGTGGGCCCCCCGTAAGGCAGTTGCTGCTCTTCTTTGGCCGCAAGAAAGCTAATTTTTGGAGAAAAATCTGGGCGAAGGTTTCAATACAATCGGAGTTACAGATCTCTGGTTATAAAAGAAACGGTGAAAGGGCAGAATCCCAGAGCGCAGAAACAGAGAGAGACAGAGAGACTGGTCCAATCTCGGAGGGGCTCTCGCCCCTCCCATGCCATGGAGACCAAGGACTAGAGGGGAAACCCTTCTCCCATCTAGGGAGGAGGTCAAGGAAGAAGAATAAGGAGGGTGGGCTCTCTCTCCCTCGCTTCTGGTGACGCCGGAGTGCCACCGGGGGGCCATCATCATCACCGCAATCTTCACCAACAACTTCACCGCCATCATCACCAACTCTTCCCCCCTCTATGCGGCGGTGTAACCCCTCTTTTACCCGCTGTAATCTCTACTTAAACATGGTGCTCAACGCATATTATTTCCCAATGATGTATGGCTATCCTATGATGTTTGAGTACATCCGTTTTGTCCTATGGGTTAATTGATGATCGTGATTGGTTTGAGTTGCATGTTTTATTATTGGTGATGTCCTATGGTGCTCTACGTGTCGCGCAAGTGTGAGGGATCCCCGCTGTAGGGTTTGCAATATGTTCATGATTTTCTTATGGTGGGTGGCGTGAGTGACAGAAGCACATACCCGAGTAAGTAGGTTGTTTGCGTATGGGAATAAAGAGGACTTGATAATTTAATTCTATGGTTGGGTTTTACCTTAATGATCTTTAGTAGTTGCGGACGCTTGCTAGAGTTCCAATCATAAGTGCATATGATCCAAGTAGAGAAAGTATGTTAGCTGATGCCTCTCCCTCAAATAAAATTGCAATAACGATTACCGATCTAGTTATCGATTGCCTAGGGACAAATAACTTTCTCGTGACAAAAAGCTCTCTACTAAAACTAATTTAGTTGTGTCTTTGTCTAAACAGCCCTTACTTTTTATTTACGTGCTCTTTATATTCTTGCAAACCTATCCAAAAACACCTACAAAGTACTTCTAGTTTCATACTTGTTTTAGGTAAAGCGAACCTTAAGCGTGCGTAGAGTTGTATCGGTGGTCGATAGAACTTGAGGGGATATTTGTTCTACCTTTAGCTCCTCATTGGGTTTGACACTCTTACTTATCGAAAGAGGCTACAATTGATCCCCTATACTTGTGGGTTATCAGTAGCGTAAGTATTTCCCTCAGTTTTTGAGAACCAAGGTATTAATCCATTAGGAGGCCACACGCAAGTCCCTCTTACCTACACAAACAAATAAGAACCTTGCAACCAACACGAGGGGTTGTCAATCCCTTCATGGCCACTTGCAAAAGTGAGATCTGATAGAGATGATAAGATAATATTTTTGGTATTTTTATGATAAAGATTAAAAGTAAAGATTGCAAAATAAACAGCACCAGAAATAGCTAGTTGTCGGGAGATTAATATGATGGAAAATAGACCCGGGGGCCATAGGTTTCACTAGTGGCTTCTCTCAAGATAGCATAAGTATTACGATGGGTGAACAAATTACTGTCGAGCAATTGATAGAAAACTGCATAATTATGAGAATATCTAGGCATGATCATGTATATAGGCATCACGTCCGTGACAAGTAGACTGACTCCTGCCTGCATCTAATACTATTACTCCACACATCGACCGGTATCCAGCATGCATCTAGAGTATTAAGTTCATAAGAACAGAGTAACACATTAGGTAAGATGACATGTTGTAGAGGGATAAACTCAAGCAATATGATATAAACCCCATCTTTTAATCCTCGATGGAAACAATACAATACGTGTCGTTTCCCCTACTGTCACTGGGATCGAGCAACACAAGATTGAACCCAAAGCTAAGCACTTCTCCCATTGCAAGAAAGATCAATCTAGTAGGCCAAACCAAACTTATAATTCGAAGAGACTTGCAAACATAACCAATCATACATAAAAGAATTTGGAGAAGATTCAAATATTGTTTTTTTTTACAGAAAGACTGTAAGGGAACCCCTTACAGTATAATTGGTACAACAAACCCAAATTGCAAGTACCATGCCTTGAACCTGGGTGGGTGAGAAGGCATCAGCCCCTTCCCACCACTAGGCTATGCCTTAGTCTGCAGATTCAAATATTGTTCATAGATAATCTGGATCATAAACCCACAATTCATCGGATCTCGACAAACACACCGCAAAAAGAGTTACATCGAATAGATCTCCAAGAAGATTGAGGAGAACTTTGTATTGAGATCCAAAGAGAGAGAAGAAGCCATCTAGCTAATAACTATGGACCCGAAGGTCTGTGGCAAACTACTCACACATCATCGGAGAGGCTATGGTGTTGATTTAGAAGCCCTCCGTGATCGATGCCCCCTCTGGCGGAGTGCCGGAAAAGGCCCCAAAGATGGGATCTTGATGACCCACAAGTATAGGGGATCTATCGTAGTCCTTTCGATAAGTAAGAGTGTGGAACCCAACGAGGAGCAGAAGGAAATGATAAGCGGTTTTCAGCAAGGTATTATGTGCAAGCACTGATATTATAGGTAACAGATAGTTTTGTGATAGGATAATTTGTAACGAGCAATAAGTAACAAAAGTAAATAAAGTGCAGCAAGGTGGCCCAATCCTTTTTGTAGCAAAGGACAAGCCTGGACAAACTCTTATATAGAGAAAAGCGCTCCCGAGGACACATGGGAATTATCGTCAAGATAGTTTTCATCACGTTCATATGATTAGCGTCAAGATACTTTGATAATTTGATATGTGGGTGGACCGGTGCTTGGGTGCTGTCCTTACTTGAACAAGCATCCCACTTATGATTAACCCCTATTGCAAGCAGCCGCAACTACAAAAGAAGTATTAAGGTAAACCTAACCATAGCATGAAACATGTGGATCCAAATCAGCCCCTTACGAAGCAACGCATAAACTAGGGTTTAGGCTTCTATAACTCTAGCAACCCATCATCTACTTATTACTTCCCAATGCCTTCCTCTAGGCCCAAATAATGGTGAAGTGTCATGTAGTCGACGTTCACATAACACCACTAGAGGATAGACAACATACATCTCATCAAAATATCGAACGAATACAAAATTCACATGACTACTAATAGCAAGACTTCTCCCATGTCCCCAGGAACAAACGTAACTACTCACAAAGCATGTTCATGTTCATAATCAGAGGAGTATTAATATGCATAAAGGATCTGAACATATGATCCTCCACCAAATAAACCAACTAGCATCAACTACAAGGAGTAATCAACACTACTAGCAACCTACAGGTACCAATCCCAGACTTAGAGACAAGAAGCATATTCATGTTCATAATCAGAGGAGTATTAATATGCATAAAGGATCTGAACATATGATCTTCTACCAAATAAACCAACTAGCATCAACTACAAGGAGTAATCAACACTACTAGCAACCTACAGGTACCAATCCCAGACTTAGAGACGAGAATTGGATACAAGAGATGAACTAGGGTTTGAGAGGAGACGGTGCTGGTGAAGATGTTGATGGAGATTGCCCTCTCCCGATGAGAGGAGCGTTCGTGATGACGATGGCGATGATTTCCCCCTCCCGGAGGGAAGTGTCCCCAGCAGAACAGCTCCGCCGGAGCCCTAGATTGGTTCCGCCAAGGTTCCGCCTCGTGGCGGAGGAGTCTCGTCCCGAAAGCTTTGCTTATGATTTTTCTTCGGATGAAAGACTTCATATAGCAGAAGATGGGCACCGGAGGGCCAATAGGGGGCCCACGAGGTAGGGGGCACACCCAGGGGGGTAGGGCACGCACCCACCCTCGTGGCCAGGGTGTGGGCCCCTCTAGTATTTATTCCGCTCAGTATTTTTTATTATTTCCAAAAATAACTTTCGTGGAGTTTCAGGACTTTTGGAGTAGGTCTCTAATATTTGCTACTTTTCCAGCCCAGAATTCCAGCTGCCGGCATTCTCCCTCCTTATGTAAACCTTGTAAAATAAGAGAGAATAGGCATAATTATTGTGACATAATGTGTAATAACAGCCCATAATGCAATAAATATCAATATAAAAGCACGATGCAAAATGGACGTATCAACTCCCCCAAGTTTAGACCTCGCTTGTCCTCAAGCGGAAGCCGATAACGATAAATATGTCCACATGTTTAGAGGTAGAGGTGTCGATAATATAAAATACGAACATGAGGGCATCATGATCATTCTTATAACAACAACATATAGGGATATTGTCATATGATTTATTATGCTCAAGTAATAATCTATTCACAATGCAAAGTATGAATCAGAAACTCTATTGAGAACTAACAAACTACAATCTCACTCATTGAAGCAATTGCAATTTATCATAACATCAGAAAGAGTCTATGTCAGAGCTTTTCAGCAAGTCCACATACTCAACTATCATTTAGTCTTTCACTATTGCTAACACTCACGCAATACTTGTGGTTACGGAGTTTTAACCGGACACAGAGAAAGATATGGGCTTATAGTTTCGCCTCCCAACCATTTACCTCAAGGGTAATGTCAACAATAATAACTCATGCTAACTTACATCCAATTAGATATATATATCAGGATCTTCCCAACATACTATGCTTGCCAAAGGATAAAATGTAAAAAGGAAAGGTGAAGATCACCATGACTCTTGCATAAGGTAGAAGATAAACATAAAAGATAGGCCCTTCGCAGAGGGAAGCAGAGGTTGCCATGCGCTTTCAAGGTTGTATGCACAAAATCTTAATGCGAAAGAACGTCACTTTATATTGCCACTTGTGATATGAACCTTTATTATGCAGTCCGCCACTTTTATTTCTTCCACATCACAAGATCGTATAAAGCTTATTTCCTCCACACCAATCAATCATACATATTTAGAGAGCAACATTTATTGCTTGCACCGATGACAACTTACTTGAAGGATCTTACTCAATCCATAGGTAGATATGGTGGACTCTCATGGCAAAACTGGTTTTAGGAGTATTTGGAAGCACAAGTAGTATCTCTACTTGGTGCAAATAATTTTGCTAGCATGAGGGGGAAAGGCAAGCTCAACATGTTGGATGATCCATGACAATATACTTTATCTCAGATATAAGAAAACATAACCCATTATGTTGTCTTCATTGTCCAATATCAACTCTTTAGCATGTCATATTTTAATGAGTGCTCACAATCATAAAAGATGTCCAAGATAGTATATTTATATGTGAAACCTCTCTTTCTTTATTACTTCTTATTAATTGCAACGATGACCAAAACTATATTTGTCAACTCTCAACAACTTTTAATCATCATACTCTTTCTATGTGAAGTCATTACTCTCCATAAGATCAATATGATCTCTTTGTTTCTTTTTTTCTTTTTCTTTTCTTTTATTCACTCAAGATCATAGCAAGATAATCAAGCCCTTGACTCAACACTAATCTTTATTATATAGCTCACGGACTCGATTACATAGAGGGATCATAAAGAAAAACTCAAAACTAGATCATACCAAAACTTTATTCTACTAGATCAATATACTATTAAAAGGATCGAACTAAGAAAAATAGTAAAGATAGGAGATGTGGTGGTGATACGATACCGGGGCATCTCCCCCAAGCTTGGCAGTTGCCAAGGGGAGTGCCCATACCCATATGATTATATTTCCTTCTTTGGAGGTGGTGGTGTGATATTCTTGGCGATGATACTCCTCAGGATACGATTCTCCTCCTCGAGCTTATTGACTTGCTGCTTGAGGTCCATTATTTCCTTTCGAAGCTTTCCTGTAATGACCAAAGCTCCTTGCACCCAAGAGTGTTGCATAGCTGCGGGAGAACAAGTGACACTCTTCTTCATATTTTCATAAGAAAGAAATCTAACATTGGAAGGGATAACCGAGTTTGGAATAGCCGGTCTTTGTAGTTCCCCCATTGTGAATCCAGCTCGGAAGCGAGAAGTGACTTCTTGATCCTCCTCCATGGCATCTATCCTCTTCAAATCAGCCTCCATCTCTTCCTCCGTTGCTGGCCCAAAGTGGTCAGCATTGCTGTTTGTCCTGGATCTCGATGCCGGATGAGACACCCGGCTCTCCCCGACTGACTCTTGAGAAGACATCTTGCTCTAATCTGCAGCAGCAACAGGTCGAAACACAAACAGAGGATAATTGCGTCATACGGGAGTCAAAACATTATATAATGAATTTTTACCGACCAAAATATGTATCGTACAAGAAAACGGAGTCCAGAGGCAAGACGAAGTGCCCACGAGGCGGCGCATACAGGGGTTAGGGCGCCCTCCACCCTCGTGGAGGCCTCGTGTCCTTCCCGGACTGCTTCTTATTTTTCTATTTTTCTAAATATTCCAAAATAGAGAAAATTTGCCTTTAGAACTGTTTTAGAGTTGGTTTACTTACCGTACCACATACCTATTCCTTTTCGGAGTCTGAAACGTTCCAGAAAGTGTCCCTTATGTATTCTTCCCGGGTTACGGTTTCAATAACATTGGTTTCAACATTTATAGGATTACCTGAGATATAATGTTTGATTCTTTGACCGTTCACCACCTTCGGATTTGTGCCTTCGAAGTTGTTGATTTTTATGGCACCGGAATGATAGACCTCCTCGATAACGTAAGGGCCTTCCCATTTAGAGAGAAGTTTCCCTGCAAAAAATCTTGAACGAGAGTTGTATAGCAATACATAATCACCTACATTAAACTCACGCTTTTGTATCCTTTTGTCATGCCATCTTTTAACCTTTTCTTTAAACAATTTGGCATTCTCATAGGCTTGGGTTCTCCATTCATCAAGTGAGCTAATGTCAAATAACATGTTCTCACCGGCAAGTTTGAAATCATAGTTAAGCTCTTTAATGGCCCAATACGCCTTATGTTCTAGTTCGAGAGGTAAGTGACATGCTTTTCCATAAAACATTTTATACGGAGACATACCCATAGGATTTTTATATGCAGTTCTATAAGCCCATAATGCATCATCAAGTTTCTTGGACCAATCCTTTCTAGATCTATTAATGTCTTTTGCAAAATTAATTTGAGCTCTCTATTACTCAATTCTACTTGACCACTAGACTGCGGGTGATAAGGAGATGCAATTCTATGATTAACATCATACTTAGCAAGCATTTTACGAAAAGCACCATGAATAAAATGTGAACCACCATCAGTCATTAAATATCTAGGGACTCCAAACCTTGGAAAAATAACTTCTTTAAGCATATTAATAGAAGTGTTATGATCAACACTACTAGTTGGAATAGCTTCTACCCACTTAGTAACATAATCAACAACAACTAAAAAATGTGTGTATCCATTGGAGGCAGGAAAAGGTCCCATATAATAAAATCCCCAAACATCAAATGGTTCAATAACAAGTGAATAATTCATAGGCATTTCTTGACGTCTACTAATGTTACCAATTCTTTGGCATTCATCACAAGATAAAACAAACTTACGGGCATCCTTGAAGAGAGTAGGCCAATAAAAACCGGATTGCAATACCTTATGTGCAGTTCTATCTCCAGCGTGGTGTCCTCCATAAGCCTCGGAGTGACACTTGCGTAGGATCTATTCCTGTTCATGCTCAGGTACACAATGCCTAATAACACCATCTACTCCTTCTTTATAAATATGTGGGTCATCCCAGAAGTAATGTCTTAAATCATAGAAAAAGTTTTTCTTTTGTTGGTATGTGAAACTAGGTGGTATGAATTTAGCAACGATGTAATTAGCATAATCAGCATACCATGGAGTAGTACGAGAGGCATTTATGACATTTAATTGTTCATCAGGAAAGCTATCATCAATAGGTAGTGGGTCATCAAACACATTCTCTAACCTAGACAAGTTGTCTACAACGGGGTTCTCAGCTCCCTTTCTATCAATAATATGCAACTCAAATTCTTGTAGCAAGAGAACCCATCTAATAAGTCTAGGTTTAGCGTCTTTCTTTTCCATAAGATATTTAATAGCAGCATGATCAGTGTGAATAGTTACTTTAGAATCAACAATATAAGGCCTGAACTTATCACACGCAAATACAACTACTAAGAATTCTTTTTCAGTAGTATCATAATTTCTTTGAGCATTGTCTAGAGTTTTACTAGCATATTGGATAACATTTAATTTTTATCAACTCTTTGCCCTAGAACAGCACCTACTGACATAATCACTAGCATCACACATGATTTCAAAAGGTAAATTCAATCGGTGGCTGAACAATAGGTGCAGAGATCAATGCTTTCTTAAGTAATTCAAATGCTTCTACACAATCATCATCAAAGACAAATGGTATATCTTTTTGCAATAAATTAGTCAGAGGCCGAGAAATTTTTGAGAAGTCCTTAATGAAGCTCCTATAAAAACCGGCATGACCAAGGAAACTTCTTATACCTTTACTATCCTTGGGATATGGCATCTTTTCAATAGCATCAACCTTGGCTTTATCAACTTCAATACCTCTTTCAGAAACTTTATGCCACAAGACAATACATTCATTAACCATAAAGTGGCACTTCTCCCAATTCAAGACAAGGTTAGTTTCTTCTCATCTCTGCAAAACTCGATCAAGGTTTCTCAAGCAATCATCAAAAGAGGATCCATAGACGGAGAAATCGTCCATGAAAACCTCACAAATCTTTTCACAGAAGTCAGAGAATATAGCCATCATGCATCTTTGAAAGGTAGCAGGTGCATTTCATAAACCAAAAGGCATACGTCTATAAGCAAAAGTACCAAAAGGACAAGTGAAAGTGGTCTTAGATTGATCATCAGCTGACACAGGTATTTGAGAGAAACCAGAATAACCATCTAGAAAGCAAAAATGTGTATGTTTGGATAATCTTTCTAGCATTTGATCGATAAAAGGTAAGGGGTAATGATCCTTTTTAGTAGCTTTATTCAATTTGCAAAAATCAATTACCATCCTACAACCTGTAATAATTCTTTGCGGGATCAATCACTACCAAAAAAAATACACTTCCGTGATGATACGTGTTTGTCACAGTCGCGTTTTTTGTCATGCATGTACATCCTTGACGATTTTATGACAGAATCAAGATAGTCATACCTGTGTTGTCGTAGAAGTGTTTCATGACATTACCAAAATTATCATCACGGAAGTGTGCACTTCCATGACGATAAATCGCGCGTCACATAAGTGCTTTCGTCAAGGGTGACCGACACGTGGCATCCACCGTAATGGAACGCCGTTAAGCTATCGGGTCGGGTTTTGGATCCGATAACCCGTTAACAGCCCCGACCAATGGGGATTTTCCACGTGTAAAATCATCATTGGCTGGAGGAAACACGTGTCGGCTCATCGTTGGGACAGATGTCATCGTCTCATTTGACAGAAGGCCTGATACGTCGACACATGGCACGGCCCAACATAGGCCCATTCCTGTGAAAAGGCCGGCCCGTTTGACTTGGTCAAAAGGTGGCGGGCCAGCCCATGGAAAGCATGTTAACGGCATGTTCGCATATAGCCCATTTACAGCCCGCTAACCCAAGGCCCGTTACGCCCTATCCGAATTAGGCCCAGTAGCGTCATTTGGGCCATCCAATATGATTCCAAATTGTTTCACTTCCGCCCATGTATGGCCCATGACGTCTTTCGCCCATATGAGGCCCTATGTAACTCTTGGCCTATTAACGGCCCGTGGTGAAAGCGGCCCGTAATGAACAGTGTATCACTTTACACCCATTAACGGCCTGTGGTGAAACTGGCCCGTAATGAACAGTGTATCACTTTATACCCATTAACGGCCCGTTATTCCGTTGGGCTGTTTCTAGCCCATGTTATCTTTCGGCCTTCTCAGAGCCCATTTATTCTTGGGCTCATTTCCAGCATTCGTTTACTTACGGCCCGTACATCGCTATTTTTCGCTTAGGGCCAAATTCAGCCCGTGGTTATAGTCGGCCCGTTTGTGGTCCGTTAATACGTTGGACCGCTTTTCATAGCGTCATCAACACGGCCTATTAACGATGGCCCATTATGGTCGGCCCATGAACGGACGATTCCAACTCTAGCCCGCTTACGGCCATAATGGGGCTGTTATTGGCCCATGTTCGCCAATCGATCATACGGCCCGTATAAGGCCCATTGATGATACGGCCCGTAGAAGGCCCATTGTTTCTACGGCCCGTAGAAGGCCTACTGTTTCTACGGCCCGTAGGAGGCCCAGTGTCACTACAGTAAATATTAGCCCATGGTTATTGTGGCCTAGTTTTAAAAAATAGGTTATTGCAGCCACTAGGAAACCGCGGAAAAAGAACTGCACTGACTACAAGCAAACAAATAAACAAGAAAACAAGGAAATAAATAAGCAAGCAACTTATGCTAGGCTATCACGGCTATTACACATATTACATCCACTGGGCATCAAAGTTCGCCACCAGTGCAAATATAGGGAACAAAGCAGCATATAAACACCTCAGCAAAACAAGTCCAGAACTAAAACCACTTCAGAAGAGTTCAAGAAACAATATCTTGGGTATCCATAATGCTGGCAAGATGCTTAGCAAGCTTATTAACTTTCTCTTGTTTGGCGCTTAAATCCTCCAGCGCTGGCTGTTGCACAAGAAAGTACGCATCTGAATTCTGCAGGGACTTCCTCAGTCCTTCGGCTTCTTGCCACAACACAGATAACTGATGCCTTTCATCTTGTAGCTGAGATCAAGAAGTCAAGTGATTCAGCAGCGAGTTCGAAGAGTTTGTGCCAGCGGTACTGGCCAGTAACTCGAACACTACATCAACGTAGGACTGTGGGGTTTTCTCACTGTCTACAAGATCGTTTTTATCACCTTTCTTGGAGACTAACAGGGTTGTCTCACTATCTTGAACCTTATCTGCATTACTTTCTCTACCATTGCATAGTGGGGTGCTCTTCTCCAATATTCTGTTTGCATACTACAAGAGAAACTAGCAGACACATCACAGGTTTAGCTTGTAGTATACGAAACTCATTTTGGTAAACCGGTTTAGTAGTAAGGTGGACAGGATAACAGCATGAAACAACATATATCTATGTACTATGGTCACTGTATTGTCCATATCATTCTTGTTTATGTTCCCTAATCAAGATAGAGACACAGTTCAACTCATATATTTTTAAGACACAGCAACATAGACAGAATATAAGTGCGAGAAACTACAAGACATTGGCAGCATTTGTAATGTGCATCACATGAGAACATAACTGTTTATACAACTTAAACTGAAATCAACATAGAGCAAGAAGTTAGAACAACAATCCAGTTAAAGATATAGGTTTAAAACATACATGTTGCACCATTGGAGTTTCAATTGGATCCTTCAAATTCGAAAGTAGTTGGTATGAGTAAATACAGTGATGCAACATCAAAGGAGTATGGACCATAGCTACGGAATATGACCTGAGAACAGTTGCTCTTCTACTTTAAACATGGAGTTTGGGTTAGTTGTGGTGGTCTTCGTGCTTTGGGCACTGCAATAGCTTTACAAACTGCTCGTGTGGGGGTACTCTGTGGTGGACATGGTGCTTTGTCAACTATAAGTGGGTTACTATCCACTGGGGTTGCGGTTAGATGGGTTGTAGCTGGTTCTCTGCCCAACGGTGTAAGTGTGCAATCTGGAAGAGTCTCGATTATGTGTGGTGGGGCTAGTTTGTGGGCCAGTACAACCATGGTTCTATATGCATCGACGGGTAGCACTGTCTTTTGTGAAGAACGGGTTTTTGCTCCCTGAGATACTGCCATCACCCCTCAAATTCAAATGGCTGATAAACAAGAAAACAAATTGAACGTCTGAGACATTATATGATAGATGATGTGGTAATTCACATATATGTTGTCTAACCAAACAGGACAGACATGACACAATTTCACATATATGATGCCTAACTAAACAGGATAGCATGACACAGCTTTGGATATATGATGGATAACTTAACGGATATAATGGCATAATTCAACATATGATGAGTACCTAGACAGGATGACATGACAAAACTATATGATGTCTTTCTAAAATAGGTTGGGATGAAATAATTCACATACATGTTGTCTAAGTATACGAGGATGGCATGATATAATTGACATAATTGATTCATATACTAAGCAAATGGCACTTTCGCATGTATGATCTCTAAACTAAGCGAGATAGAATTCAATATTGTGCATATGATGTCTAAACTAAGCAATGCAAGACACCATATGCATCATATGAGAAATATAAACATTGCAACTTAGAGCATACACCTCAGGTGGGATATAGGACTGGTCATCTGTCTCTGAATCCTCCTCTGAGGAGCTCCTTGTAACCATCAAGATATATGCTTCAACAAGTACCATTGCCTGCTCTGAAGACCTTGTTTTCACTCCAGATTTTTCCATAACCAGCTCAAATGGCTGATACACATGAAGAGTAGTTCAATATACACAGATTGTCGACAAATGGAATACGTAATGAAAAAAAAGATGGCGTGAGATAATTCACATATATGATGCATGGCTCCATGGCGGTGCATAATTCACATATATGATAACTGGCTGAAAAACATGGCATTGCATAATTCACATATCTGATATAGAAAGCAAACACGAGGCATTCACACAAAGCTTGTCTAATCTAAGCAGATGTCATGGCAATGCAAGACACCATATGCATGATATGAACAATATAACCCAGCCAAGTTAGAGCATGCACCTCGGGGGGGGGGGGATACGACTGGTCATCTCTCTCTGAATCCTCCTCCGAGGAGCTATTCAGAATCAAAGAAGAAATCTGCATCAACAGGTAGCACCGATCGCTCGAAGACCTTGTTTTCACTTCTGATTTTCCCATGACCGACTCAAATGGCTGATGCACAGGAAGAGTAGATGAATGTATAAACATTGTTGACAAATGGAATACATTATGGAAAAAAATATGGCACGATACAATTCACATATACGATGACTGGCTAAATAGGATGGCATTGCATGATTCACGTATATGATGCCTGGCTAAAGAAGATGGCATTGCATAATTCCCATATACTCCCTTTGTTCCTAAATATTTGTCTTTTTAGAGATTGCAAATGGACTACCACATACAGATGTATATAGACATATTTTAGAATGTAGATCCACTCATTTTGTTCCGTATGTAGTCACTTTTTGAAATCTCTAAAAAGACAAATATTTAGGAATGGTGGGAGTATGATATAGAAACCAAACAGGTGGCATTCACACAAAGCAAATCTAAACTAAGCTGATGACATATAAGATGTATAATGTAAGCAATGCAAGGCGCCATATGCATGATATGACCAACATCAGCATGCCAGGTTAGAGCAAACACCTCAGGTGGTAAACAGGCGTGGTCAGCTCCTTATAAATCTCCGTCTAAACAGTTATCTTCCTCTGGAATACAATCTGGAAATGCAGGAGGGGGGGCACTTCGCCCACCATGGAGCGGCGTCTGCATGACATTATATTCACACGCAACCGTCTTCTCTTTTTCTCTACATGTTTAGTACGATTGTGTACAATATCTGACATGCATAATAATAAAAATAGTTAGATTTTGTAAGGCCTAAGGGGTGCATGCAAAAATCACGACTGATGGTAGCAAACGAGTGGATGGATCCAAAACTAATGATAGCAGGCAGATTATAGCTTCAGTTTAAAAAGATAGACAATGGATCATCTCTTCGTTTGTTGCCCACCCAACATGAACCACATAGAAGACCCAGATGAACCGGATAGTAGATAGATACTATTCGTTCTTTGGCTCGATATGAGACCCATGGGCAATTCAAAACTCAAGATTGAACGATAAAGTAGCAGGTAATAATAACCGATGTATAACGTAAGCAAACACGAAAGACTGTGACCTCTCTTCCAAAACTGTGTAGTCCTCAGGTTCACCTGCTCAGTCGATGATGGTAATGAAGTTGGTGTGGCTGCCGACAACGGGGAAGATGATCTGAGGCGGCGAAAGGAAGTCTGCAGGGGGGGATCTCTGCTGCAGTGAACGCTTATGTTGATGGTGCACCTCAGGTGGGGTGGATGACGACACGGCAGGAGTAGGACATAACACACAGAGTTTTCTTTGACGCCTATCTGAAAATGAAGTAAATCTATAAGGGCTCCTTAGAATTGGAGGATTCTATAAACGCAGGGATAGGAAAAACACAGGAATAGGATAGGAACGCACGTGCAAAACAGAGCATTTGGAAACATAGAATTTCAGTCAACCTGGGTGTTTGGCTCACATGAATTGGAAGAACAGAGGAATGGAGAAACAAAGTGATGCGACGAGTGTACAACCTCTTTGGCATAGCCTTGTGGACCTCAAAGCATCATTGGGTTGGACGTGGAGGATGGTGATGATCTTTGGTGTGGTGACAGAGGCGGGGAAGAAGATCCGAGGCCTCTGGAAATGGCGCCGAGGGTACTGCTCCGCTGTGATGGACGGTTCCGTTGTTGGAGCAGCTCCGCTAAGGTGTACGGCGACGAGGCTGAAGCATGACAAGACAGACAACGTTAATCTGAAGTGGGACCCTAATATCATCTGCAATAGATGATGTAAAATACATCACCAAAAGTGCTAGATGTAAAACGCATCAGCCGCGCCACGGCCGCTCCGACAGATGATGTAAGTACTGTTCACTCTGAACTTCACTGAAGAAAATGAACTTCACAGTCGAAACTGATTGAACTAGTAACAGAGCATTACAATAGATGTTTAGGGCGTTCGAGCACTAGTAGCAGAGAAGCAGTGATCTAAATCAGCAGACGCTCGAGCAGGGAACGCACTAGCAGAGAGCAAGTCGCGGCAAGAGCACCGCTGAAGCGAGTGCTAAAGCAGCAACTTCAGTAGCTGCCGGAGGTCGTGCAGCAGCAAGAAAGTAAGCGAGAGCAAGAGCAGAGCAAAAGACGAACGAAAGCAGAGCGATGCAAAGAAGCGCGACCGACGGCAAGAACAGAGCCGCAGCGCGACTGAGATCCGGAGCAGCTGCAGCTAGTGCCATTGTGGAAGTCACCACCGAGGAAGCAACGACATGGGGGAGAGACGTCGTGGATGATGTGGCCGGCGACGGCGCCGTCGATGGAGACACGCCATGTCTGCTCGGTATCGAGCACCGGCAGCCCCGTGAGATCGAATAAAAGATAAAATGCAGCGGTGAGTGCAGAACCTCCTTGGTGGCACCGAGTTGGCCCTGGCTTCATCGGAGGAATTGGTGAGGGTGCTGCGGTTCCGGTGGGGCAGGTCAAGACGGCGCTTTGGGGATTGAGGTGGCGCGATAGACGAGGCGATTGTTGGGGCAACTCCTTGGAGGTGGAGGATGGGGTGGCTGATCCGGCGGGACGACGAGATCGACAAAGGATCCTCATCCGGTGCGGTGGATGAGGGACGGCGAGCTGTTGCGGTGGACGACGTAGTTGGGGAAGAGTCTCCGGCTGGGCGACAGTCGGGAGGCCGACGGAGGAGGGTGGGGTTTCGCGAGTTTTGGCGGCCTCGGTGTACTAATGGGGAGCGAAGGGGAAGGGGGGATCCTAGCTTAGGGACGCGCTTGTCCAAAATGTAGGGTAAGTTACCAGCATACCCCCACCGGTTTTGACACCGCGACGTGGAGCTTCATTTCGGTGAGGGGTAGAAGGGGATTTGGCGATGTCCGGGCTACGGAGGCGATTTCAGATGAGGAGGGAGTTCTGCGCGTCAAATTTCAGGATAACAAGGCGCGGCGCGGGTTGAAGAAGCGGGATTTTCAAAGCAGGTGAGACAAAAGATACTCGAGTTTGAAAATTTCGGGATAACAAGATGCGGATTCCTTGTTCGGCAGAACAAACTTAACGTGTAAAAAAAACAATTCATACAAGACACAAGAGAGTCATGTCCCCTTTTACTATATTGCTATAGATGCCACTAAAAAAACTACAAGAAAAATGTAAAAAATCGGAGAACAAGATTACCTGCACAGTACCAAATCGATTCGCACTTCCCTCAACAACAACAAAACACAAATCAGTTCCCACCAAAGAAAGAGTAATGTCCCTTTTTATATGATTACAGATGCAATGATCTCGAATTTCAATTTTTGAATCCACGTTATGTTGAATTCGAGTATATCATTAGGTGACCTTGCGGTTTATAATTGATGTAGTCGTACATTTTGATCTTCAATCATATATGAACATTTTACTCCACCATGTGAACATATATATTGTCGTCTACCATATGGACTAAATTTGAATCAATTTTCCTTATTTGAATACGATTGTTGTCAAGTTATACAATAATTTAAATATTATCTTGATAACAAAAAACATACATATAGCAGTAATCATATTTCACTATGAACTACATGTACCATACGCTCTCCAATTCAAATATTTGTATCCATTTTATGTTGAATTCAAATCATAGTATTTTATTGGTCTAGGTAGCGAGATGTTTGGGATAATCTAAACCCTATTTTCATATGTATAATTTTTGGCTGAATTGGGACAAGTTTTGGTATAAGCCTCTTGCAAAACCGGAGATTCTCTCAAAAAGCCTCGTGGTTCCGAGAGGGAACGTGTCACCTTTGTGTGCGAAACGATATACGCTGCCTCCCCTGATTTTATTTACAGAGGCAACATAGAACTATATGAGTGCCCTGTTAAATTTTGGAATTATTTCGGATTCATTTGGCCTTTTTATACATTAATTGAGTTTCTGGACTTTTAATGTGCATAATCTAAATATGAATTGCATGCACATGCTCCGATGCACCAAAGTGGGTTGAAAAATCACATGTATGTCCTTGGTTGAATTTCTAGGTCCCATGGAAGAAATGAGAATGAAATTTAAACATCTGGGCGTCATGACTCGGCCGAGAACATCGAGAAACTTTGATTTTAAATTCATGTAAATCCAAAACTACTTTGAAATCATGAAACTTGGCATGGTGTCATGTCATGGCACTAACATGTTGTGGTAAAAAATTGGGCCAATTTGGAAGCTCGTGGTTCTAAGAGGGAACGTGCCACCTTTGAGTGTGAAGCGATATCGCTGCCCCCACAGGTTTCTTAACAAAGGCAACATAGAAGTACATTAGTGCCCTGTTAAATTTTGGAATTATTCCTGGTTTGTTTGTCGTTTTTTATACATTAATTGAGTTTTTGGTCATTTAATGTCCATAATTCAAATTTGAACTACAAGCACATGCTCCCGTGCACCAAAGTTGGTTGAAAAATCACATTTGTGTCCTCGGGTGAATTTCTACTCCCTCCTTCCATCTATATATGTCCTAATGCGTTTTTGGAGGTTAACTTTGACCAAACATTAGAGCAATAATATATGACATGCAACTTACACAAAGAATACCTTCAAATTTGTATGTCAAAGGAGCTTCCAATAATATAATTTTCATAGTATACATCTCATGTGCTATTAATCTTGTCAATAGTCAAAGGCTGTATTGAAAGACACATTAGGCCCTATATAGATGGAAGGAGGGAGTAGGTCCCTTGCAAAAAAATGAGAATAAAATTCAAACATCTGGGCATCGTGGCTCGATCGAGAACATTGAGAAACTTGGTTTTAAAATCATGAAACTTGGCATGGTGTCATGTCATGGTAGTACCATGCCGTGGTAAAAAAAATTGGCTGAATAGGAACAAATTTTGGTATAAGCTTCTTGCAAATCGGAGCTTCTCTCAAGAAGGCTCGTGGTTCTGGGAGGGAACATGTCACCTTTGTGTGCATAATTCAAATTTTAAATACAAGCACATGTTCCAGTGCACCAAAGTTGGTTGAAAAATCACATGTGTGTCCTCGGGTAAATTTCTAGGTTCCATGCAAGAAATGGGAATGAAATTCAAAATTCTGGGCGTCTTGGCTGGGTTGGAAACATTGAGAAACTTAGTTTTTTAATTCCTGTAAATCCAAAACACGCATGAAAATAATGTAACTTGGCTTGGTGCCATGACATGGCACCAACATGCTGCGGTAAATTTGCAGTCCGATTTGCGAAGGCGCACACATTAACAATCAAGAAAGTCATTTTGGAACAAGTGTTGTCACGTTACAATCGGAAACACAAGTATTATTGAAACCGTGGGCGTTCTACTTACTAGTATCATTTACGTGCCGCCACGCGTCCCCATTTTTTATTAGCTAGGAGGCGTCGTGCAGGGTAGCTATTTGAGTACGAGAGGCGTGCGATCAGACCCCTGCGCGTGCTTATCGGGAGGAGAGCCCTTTGACCTCCATCTGCCGTCCACCTCTCTCCCAAGGTCTCCATTAATGGCGCCCGAGCCTCTGTTTAATGGTGTGGCTATGTCTCACTCGACTGAGATTTAAGAGAGAAAAAAGAAAATCTGAAAGCACGGATCTTGATGTAAGATCCGACGGACCTATGTAGCATCTACTGCGACTTATAGCAAGACTGATGAATATATAAGGACGATTAAAAAAAAATTGATCAAAGAAGGGCTTAACCCTTCCGATTTTCATTACTGAAAACCACCACAATTCACAAGAAGTTCAGCACAACTCCAGCCTAACACGAAGGACTAAAAGCTACCAGATTGAAATTGCAACATCCCAAGAGGCCAACAAAGGCCAAACATCCGCGCTAGAACCCAACATTTCACAACCGATAACACAATCCACATCCTAAACCGATTATTACATCAAAAGAAACCAGGAAACTGAAGGAATCCCAGCAACAACTAGAAGAACAGCAACGCCAGGGTCGCCACAGCAAGAGTTTTCTTCATTCCAGCCTCGCAACATTGATCTTCCACAGAAATATAAGGACGATTAATTGTCTTACATAATTAGGAAGATAATTAGAAAAGCCACATGCGGCTATGCCCGAAATACACAAGGGCAAAAGAAGAAGGAAGACAAAGATCTGGCTCGCTGATCTCTACTTTCTTGATGCGTTGCTGCAGGCCGCGGGAACTAGTCTCCGTGGCGAGAGGCTATGAGCTCTTTCGTGTCCTCAAGACGCTGCTTGAGAACATCCACGAATTCCTTCACCAGCCTTTGGCGCTCGTTGCAGAGCATGTCATTCTCGTCCATAAGTTTCTTGACGATGACGCCGGTCCTCTTCAACAAGGCACTGGTCTCCTCCTGCTGGTCTGCACTTCGGACGATCTTCTCCCTCAGCAGGTCGCGCTCGGCCCGGAGCCTCTAATTGCCCTCCCTTAGTTGCCGGATGATGTCGGTAGCCTGTTCAAATGAGGCTTTCATGTTGTCCTGCAACCTCGCCCAGCTGGAGATCTGATCCATCTGGCTATGGACGATGGCATGCATGCGCCTGTAACAGTCATCGCCTGCCCGCGAAAAATTTTCCCAGGCCGCCGCGGCACGGCGGGACATCTCTGTTGCATTCGTGGCGCGAAGGAACATCTCTGCTGCTTCTGCGGCGCGGCCGAACCAGTCTGCTGCATCGACGGCTCGCCGGGACCTCCGTCTTTGCCAGTGTGGCGGGACCTTCTGCTACTACTTTTGTGGCAAGGGACATGTCGGCTGCTCTCGCGAGGCGGGACATCTCTCGTGCTTCGCTTCCATGCTCGCCTCTCCACGATGGCAATCTCTCGACCCGTAACTCACGCTGGCCATGGCAGACACAAGGGAAGGATGCTGAATGACTTGTTTGTTTTTGTGGATGAGGAGTTGAGGAATGTGCAGTCATCTTGGCATACTAGTATTTATAACCGAGTACTAATACGCTCCTAAGTGGGAAACCATTTAGGTTGTGATCAGTGTGAACAGGTTTGCAATTCAATATAGTGTGGTACTAATACGCTCCTAAGTGGGAAACCGTTTAGGTTGTGATTGGTGTGAACAGGTTTGCAATTCAATATAGCATGGAGTAATTTGGAATGTGACGAGACGCAAGCTCAAAATTTATTGACGGTTCTAGTTTCGAAGTGCGGCACTATTCCCGGATGGAGTACTTCTTTTTCTACTCCCTCCTTTCCGGTTTTATAGTGCTTATCTCAAAATTTTAGTTTTTCCATTTTATAAGGCTCAATTTGGTTGTTCCCCAACACATGTTCATATTCCAAGGTGCATTAAATCATTGCATGCAAGTATTAAGAGAAAATTGACCAATGCATGTACTTTATGCATGCATGCATTGCAATTAATGCATTGATAAACATAAATTTTTGAGAAAAACAAGAGCATTAATTAGGTGCTTTTGCAAACTACAAAAAATATTCCACCACTCACCATCTTGGTTGGTGAGATTTTTGAATTAAGCCCTATAAACCGGAAAGGAGGGAGTACCGCTGTGTACGTGCAATAACTGGCACCGTCGTATACATATCTTACGGTTAATGGGGCGTTCGACAGAAATAGCCGCGTGGCGAGCTCTAGGCTAGTCCTTTTTTCAGACGCATTAAACCTATCTCTCGGGACTTCTCGCACGCACCATCGTGCCACCCACAAAAACTTGTACTCTGAGTTTAGTAGCACGTTATACAGGAAGAGAAGAGGTGCACGACGCACTTTTCGTCCTCTCACACACACGCCTGTTTTTTCTTGAAAAGGAGGATGATGACCCCGCCTCTCGCATCTAGGAGTCACACACGCATCCGTAGCTACTGAATTGTAGTGTTCTCAACCATCCGATTGGCTCTATCATGGATGTACCTATATACTAAAACATGTCTAGATACATCTATATTTTGACAAATGGAGGCATGTATTGTGGAACGGAGGAGAGTGCTTGTCATCAAAATGGATAAAAAGGACGTATCTAGAACTAAAATACGTCTACATACATCTCCTTTTATCCATTTTGATGACAAGTAGTACTTCTTACCCAAAGGAACTTTATATCCAATGACACAAAATATCCGCTCGATCGTTGGAAATTCTTGATCCGATGTCAAAGTAATTGCTGCATCGCCACCAAAACCCACCATTTCTTAAGCTAAAGTAGACCAAGGTAATCCCTATATTAGCATATTACTAAGATAAGCAGAAGGCAATCAGAGAAATATTTAGGACGTGAGCTTGTCAATCTTAATGTGGAGGGACACAAGCTTAGCCCCAGCCAGCAGCTTGGGCGGAACTATCAAGAAGGTCAGCTCCTGCACGTCGACGTCGCCGGGATCCTTGCTACTTGTCACCTCCATTTCCACCTTGACGGCGTAGGTCGTGCCTTTGGCTCCCCCGGCGGGCCGTTCGCCCACAGCTTGGCCACGTAGTGCGACAGTGGGGGCGCCCCCGCTCTGATGCAGACGACCGACACGACGATAGGCGCACCGATGTCGAGCACGCCTCTGATCAAGAAAAACGCGCGGCGTTCCTCCTCCACGAACAGCAAGAGTCGTGGCTCCGACAGTGGCACTTGCAGCTGGAGCACCTTGTCGTACTAGATCATGTGCACGGGCATGGGATGCGCGGTGCTGATGTGGTGGTAGAGCGCCGGCGGCGGGCCTTCGTAGCTGCAGACGGGCACGGGGCATTTGCGTGGCGCGGCGACACACGCCCGGTGATCGGCGTGCTTGTGGTAAGTGACGTAGAGCCCACAGCCTTCGCGGGCACTCCACCTCACCGATGAAAGGACGGAGTCCACCGCCGTGTTCCGCACGCCGAAGCCACCGCCAGACTTTTCGCACAGCACTGCCGCTGGCTGGTTCCCGGCGCTCGACGCGGCAGTCCGCGGCAGGCCGTGCCCTCCATTGCACTGCAGAAATCATTCGAACATCAAATCAATCAAGAAACCTGCACCTTGCTAAATCAGTCGAACGGACGATGTGTATTAAAAACTCATACACTGTAGGCGTCAAGTGGCGGAGGCAAAAGGGCAAGATGGAGCACGGTGAGGTCCATCGAGACCTTAGAGAGCTCCATTGGCGGGTCCTGTTCGATGCGCATGATCTCGCCCTCCTCGTGCACAACCATCTCTCGACTTGGGCCGGGGTATTACAAAGCTTTACCGTCACATATTTTATACTACTTTAAGGTGCATTAAATCAACACATGCAAGTATCAAAGGGAGAGTCACGGCATGCATGCATGCGTTGTAATTAATGCATCGGTAAACGCAAATTATTGAAATATATCGAGTGCAGTGCTTTGATGTGTCGCGTCAACTCGTACATCAACGGGAAGTTTGATTATCCTCTCCCTCACGAACTTAACTGCACCTGCCTTTGGTTGTATGACAGGTTGGCCACACACCTGTCGGGCCCACCTGTCATACATGCAAAGGCAGGAGCGTCCCTCCCTCGCCCATGAGCGTGGTGGCTGGCAAGACTAGGAGAAGCTTTTGCTACATGCTCTCCCTCCCGCACGTGGTGGACATGCAGCAGTTCAATCGGTGTCAGGTGGCCAGAAGCGTACTATAGTACTCCTCCAGTGCAGTAGTACTCCATCATTGTTCGACTTCCCGAAGAGGCGAAGAGCCAAGCGCGGATCGGACGCTCGTGTGGCAGTTTCATGTGTAGAGTAGTCTAGGATAGCGTGTACCGTGCCTGTAAGCTTAAAATCGTTGGGGTCGGCTCCCTGCTATGTGGCCGTCTTGAAGTTTAAAAAAAATTAAAATAGTCTTCTGGCCTACCTGACACCCTGGTGATTGTAGTTTGCACGCTACGGGTCTTTCAGCCAAGTTTAGAGACAAGCATGTGGGGCCAGTGCTATGATGTGTCGCGTCAACTCGTACAACAAGGAGAAGCTCGATTTTACTACACGCCTTCTCCCTCACCCATGCGCGCGGTTGCTCGCAAACGAGGACAGGCTTTTGCTTAGCAGCACTTCTACAACAAGCTATTCGTCCCGCTCGCGGTGGACGGACATGCAGCAGTGGATTCGACACTGTAGAAGTAGTAGTAGTAACATCATTGTTCGTCTTCTCGAAGAGGCGAAGAGCCAACGCATAAACCGAACGTTGCGATTGCGAACATTGAGCACGATATATAGCCAGGCTCTTGCATGAGACAAAATTGCTATGTGAGCCCACTATTGTACTAGTACGTACAACTACTTGCTAGTATAGCCCTGTAAACTGGAAAGGAGTACTTGCCCTTCTAGAGATTTCAACAAGTGACTAGATGTGACGCCCCCGATTCAATCGTACACTAATCATGCACGCAAACGTGTACGATCAAGATCAGGGACTCACGGGAAGATATCACAACACAACTCTAAAACATAAATAAGTCATACAAGCATCATAATACAGGGGCCTCGAGGGCTCGAATACAAGTGCTCGATCATAGACGAGTCAGCGGAAGCAACAATATCTGAGTACAGACATAAGTTAAACAAGTATGCCTTAAGAAGGCTAGCACAAACTGGGATACAGATCGAAAGAGGCGCAGGCCTCCTGCCTGGGATCCTCCTAACTACTCCTGGTCGTCGTCCGCGGGCTGCACGTAGTAGTAGGCACCTCCGGTGTAGTAGTCGTCATCGACGGTGGCGTCTGGCTCCTGGGCTCCATCGTCTGGTCACAGCAACCGGGTAAAGAAAGGGGGGAAAAGGGGGAACAAGGCAACCGTGAGTACTCATCCAAAGTACTTGCAAGCAAGGAGCTACACTACATATGCATGGATATATGTGTAAAGGGCCATATCAGTGGACTGAACTGCAGAATGCCAGAATAAGAGGGGGATAGCTAATCATGTCGAAGACTACGCTTCTGGCAGCCTCCGTCTTGCAACATGTAGAAGAGAGTAGACTGAAGTCCTCCAAGTAACATCGCATAGCATAATCCTACCCGACGATCCTCTCCTCGTAGCCCTGTTAGAGAGCGACCACCGAGTTGTATCTTGCACTTGATAGGGTGTGTTTTATTAAGTATCCGGTTCTAGTTGTCATAAGGTCAAGGTACAACTCCAAGTCGTCCTGTTACCGAAGATCACGGCTCTTCGAATAGATTAACTTCCCTGCAGGGGTGCACCACATTACCCGACACGCTCGATCCCATTTGGCCGGACACACTTTTCTGGGTCATGCCCGACCGCGGAAGATCAACACGCCGCAGCCCCACCTAGGCATAACAGAGAGGCCAGCACGCCGGTCTAAACCTATGCGCACAGGGGTCTGGGCCCATCGCCCTTAGCACACCTGCACGTTGCATACGCGGCCGGAAGCAGACCTAGCCTAGTGGCGTTCCAGTCCAATCCGGCGCGCGCCGCTCAGTCGCTGACGTCACGAAATGCTTCGGCTGATACCACGACGCCGGTTGCCCATATCTTGTCCCACGTGGCGGTTAGTGCGTATAAGGTCAACGACTCAACTCAGATCATATACCAAGATCTCGTTAAGCGTGTTAAGTATCCGCGAACGCCGACCAGGGCCAGGCCCACCTCTCTCCTAGGTGGTCTCAACCTGCCCTGTCGCTCCGCCACAAAGATCCACACAGAGAGCCGTTGGGACAAAGGTCCTTTCAGCCCCCAATCCGTGAATCACTCGCGGGTGCTCCACAAGCCGACCCGTCTTTAATCACCACATGTATAAGTATAAGTATATACCCGTGATCACCTCCCGAGTGATCACGGCCCGATAGTATAGCACAGCTGACGGACAAGAATGTAGGGCCACAGATGGAATACTAGCATCCTATACTAGCATGTAGGATTGCAGGTAAAGGTAACAACAATAGTAGCAAGGACAGGCTATGCATCAGGATAGGTATAACAGAAAGCAGTAACATGCTACACTACTCTAATGCAAGCAGTATAGAGTAGAATAGGCGATATCTGGTGATCAAGAGGGAGGGGCTTGCCTGCTTGCTCTGGCAAGAGAGAGGGGTCGCCAACACCGTAGTCGAACTGGGGGTCGCCGCGCCTCCTGGGTTCTCTAGGAAAGAAATAAATGAGGGGGAACACAATAAATAATAGAGCAATCAAAGCAACACAAGGCATAAAATGGCAATACGCGGTGCTAGATGTGCCCTAACACGATACTAGGTGATACTGGAAAGGGGGAAACATCCGGGAAGGATTCGGTGTTTCGTGTTTAGACAGATGAACCGGAGGAAAGTTGCGAGTTTGATACGTTAGAGATGTGTGGCGGACGAACGAGCTGCGTAACCGGATTCGTCTCGTCGTTCTGAGCAACTTTCATGTACAAAGTTTTTCCATCCGAGTTACGGATTATTTTATATTAATTTTCAAAGTTTTAATTCATTTTCTAATTTATTTTAATTCGAAATTAATGTTAAATTCCTAGATGTACCCAGACACGGTGTACACAAAAATTGTACAGTGACAAGTGGGACGGGGAACCAGTTGACGATCAAACTTTGGTAGTCAATGTGGGTGGGGAACCCCTGTCATTGACTGTCTAGTTAACTAACAGGTTTAGTTAGGCTAATTAGATAGTTAATTGGTTAATTAAGCAACATTAGTTCAGTTAATTAATTATTAAATTAATTAAGTATTCTTTTTTTATTCTTTTTTTTAACAGGGGTGTGAGGGGGGCCCACTGGGCAGTGGCCCAGGCAGCCACTGGTGCGACTGGGGAGCACGCACCAGGGAGGCGAGGCCACCGCCGGAGGCGAACAACAGGGGCCGGCGGCCATGGAGTGCGGGAGCGGCGCGGCGTAACATGGAGGTGTGGGGATCGGTTGTCGAGCGGGGGATGCGGGCGCGGGCCGCCATCGGCGAACGAGCAGCCGCGGGTAGCGGCGATGGCAATCGGGTGCGGCCGAGGAGCGCGCAGCCAAGCGCGGGCGCGCGTGCTAGAAGGGGCGCGCTGGGCGAGACGTGCGTGTGATGGCCACGGCCAGGGGGTGCGCCCCGGCACGAGCGTGCGTGTGTGCGGCCAGTGGTGGTGAGCACAGGCGCCCATCGAGCTCTCGACGCGGTGGTGCGGCTAACTCCGGCGACGAAGAAACGGAAAGGGGGAAACGGGGAGATCGAGGGGGGGCTCACATCAAGCGGCAGGGGAGGTCCGTGAGCTCGGTGGAGGCCATGGCGGGTCGGAGAGGTGGAGACGAGGCGCGGGCCGTCGATGTTGAGGCGGTCGGGCAGGGGCGACGACGGGCAGAGCGAAGGGCGGCGCGGGCATCGGGGATGGAGGGAGACCAGATCGCGGCAGGGCCTCCGGCGAGGTGGGCTCAATGAGGTCGCCGGCAGACGCGAGGCCGGGGTAGGAGGCGACGGGGCCAGGCGTTCAAGCCCGATCCTGATTGGGTCTGGGAGAGGGGAGTGGGGGCGCGAGTGGGGGGAGTGGGGGTGTCGGTGCCTAGGGTTAGGAGTGGAGGGGGTTATGGGGGAGTGGGGACGGGCCGGCCTAGTCGGCTCAGTGGCAGTGGGCGATTAGCCCGATGGGGGGGAAGGGGCTCCTTTTCTTTTGTTTTGTTTTCTCTTTTGTATTTTCTTTCTTTTATTTATTTTCTTTTCTGTTTTAAATCATTTTAAATTACTTAGGCATTTTATCAAAATGTGTTTACTACACCATATTTACCTATATAATATTTAGTACAAACCGAACATTTTTATTTTAATGCTTGAAAACTTTTATTATTTACCAAACTCTGAATTTGAATTTTGGACCGGTTTTGATCTAACGATAGATTAGCAGCAGTAATCGTGGTGACGTGGCACCATTAGCGTGGGATCACTGTAGCTTAAATATCCGGGCGTCACACTAGACTACACCGAGACGGAGTACATATGGAGCAAAATGAGTCAATCTGCACCATAAATAAATACGTACTAGTTCTATCGTTTTCCTCTCCAAGGTGCACAATATTGAGTATACTGACTAGTCTCTTTTTGACACGCATTTACATTTTTTTTACACAATACAAACGCAAGCGCTCATATACACGCGCATACCCTCACCCCTATGAACGTACACACGCACGGCACTATCATCTTGAAATTTACGAAGTCACCATAGGCACCTCGTCGTCGACGGGTCCATAGGTGCTTGAATGCCAAGGAGGGAGAGGGTAGCGGTTCCCGAGACGTTGAACGATCAATGATGCATCCTCAATTACATGCAGAGGGAATTAATTTGAGAAGCAGAATAGAGCCAGCACGATGTGAATGCAACAGAGTTTGGACTCTCATATAATAAAGGCGCCCCACCACTCCAATCCATCTACTCCCAAGTCTCTGCACAACACTGCTCACTCCAATCCAAGACCAAGTGACCAGAAGCCACAAGCACCTATGGAGGCGATGGACGCGAGCGGCAGTCGGCTGTGCCAAATCATCCAAGGCGCCGGCCTGCGGCCCCGCACCATGTGACATTTCCAGCCAGTCTTTGGCGACCGCAGGCATCATAGCCCTCGCCGACGCCGGCTTCGCCTCTCGCATGGACGACATGATGATCAACTCCATCCGCGATTTCACCGCCATCAAGAAGCGCGTGGACGACCTTGTCGTACTGCTCCAGCCCGCGCGCCCAGGCTCCTCATTGCCTGCCACCCTCCTCGGCCTCCATGGTGACAAACTCTTTCAAGCCCTGGTAGCCCTGCAGGTGCCGGAGGTCGCGACGAAGAATGTGCACCTCGAGGCCGCGCTCCCCACGCAGCGCCTCGCCATGCAAGAAACGGAGGGAGTAGTATAGTACTAGTATATACCGCATCATTCTTTGCTCCTTCTTACTACTCTGACATGTGGGAGAGCCAGCATCTGGGTCGACGTGTCATGCACCGGGATTAGAGCGGAACGGAAGGGGGCATCACCCGGTCGGAGCGCCAGTAATTCATGACTATAGTGAGTGGTCATATCACAAGTCTTTCCAGCAGTAACGCGCCGTCAAATCACACAGCCCCACTCTCTCACCCTCCTCGCCTCTCTGTCAAACCGCCTACCCGAAAACTGTCGCGCGTACTACTCGGGAAAAGCCCCGCCCTCAACTTTTAACTACGCGAAAATAGTTCGAGCTTTTTCGTTCTATATAAATACAGTACTTACTGTATGTTTATTCACCCGTGGGGTTGTTCAATGAATGGAGGGGCGGGGAGCACAAGTGAACAATATACTAGTACTACTAGTAGTAAGTAGGAGTCGTACAATAGTCACCTTAAATAGAGAGTTTATTTTCTTTAATGCCACGTACACAAATTGAAACGCTTGTTGTGGAGAGAAAAAAGATAATCACTCCACTATATATGGACGCAGGGGCCTGGGCGCTTGCTTTACTAGGGTTGCTCTCTTCATTCTCTCATCCTCTCTAGATATAAACAAGACAACAGTAGCGACATTTTCTCTCTGATCACCGCTAGTCACAGATCTGGCCGGATCCCTTCGGTCGGTGTGTGTAGAGGACTAAAAGGTGCATCGTTCACGTGGTCATCGCCGCCGAGGGAGGAAATCCACAGCTGCCGAAGGGCACGGTCCTCTGCCCGTGCCGTTCTCTCCGACACAGCGCCGGCTCGGGAGGTCCTCCGACCCTTCTTCCTCCCTGCCGTATTGTCCGTAGATCCGACCTGCCGCCGCCGACATCCCGGCGACCCTCAGGTATAAGTTCTTCGAAAGCGGCCTTGCTCTACTGCCCCAGCTCCACACGTATCTGCATGTGCATCTTTTTCTACTCCCATCAGCTCTTCCAAAGCCACCTAAATTTTTAGTATTATTAGAGGTAAAGCTACTTCATGCATTCGAATCTAGGGCTTTCTTCAAACAACGAAGAAAGAGGAGAAAGTTGTAGCATGAATCTAGGACTTGATTCAAAGAGGAAATAATATGGTGAAAGTAGTAGAGACCGGATACCCAACCGGTCTCTTGGTTGAAAAGGAAAATAATGGGAAGATGCAGTACAAACTGGATAAGGAACAGATCTATTATTGGTTGAAAAAAGGATAAAAAGTGGTGGATGGTGGACAAGTCAACAGAGTATGTCCAGGATTAGATTTGCTGCCATCACATAGTAAAAGGTCTCCAGGATTAGATTTGCTGCCCTCACATAGTAAAAGGTCTCAGGATTAGATTTGCTGCCCTCACATAGTAAAAGGTCTCAGGATTAGATTTGCTGCCCTCACATAGTAAAAGGTCTCAAGGATTAGATTTGCTGCCCTCACATAGTAAAAGGTATCAGGATTAGATTTGCTGCCCTCACATAGTAAAATGTCTCCAGGATTAGATTTTCTACCCTCACATAGTACAAGGTCTCCAGGATTAGGTTTGCTGCCCTCACATAGCATGAACAAACTCGGCATCACTACTTTATGCCTCCTTGTAGGTACATTGTGCTGATGCGTCCACTGTCGCATGTTCTTATACCAACCTTTTGCTGTTGTTAATGTAAGGGCGCATGTAATGAAGCGATCACACTGTTACCTTAGGGACATGTCTAACCAGTGTTATTGTTAATCTAATGCCTCCAGTGATAACATGTAATTAAATTGTGTTACAAGTGGCACTGCTGCTGTTTTCCCCAGTATGATAAGTAAGTTGCTCCTTCTGTTTCTTTGAGTGTCCTGGTGTCCCCACGGTCCCATGCCCTTAAACCAACTCTTTAGCTTTGTTGATTTATCGTATCCGGTAAACAAGCAATGCCACCATTAAAGTAATCCCATATTTGAGGAATCTCATTATTGATCGTAATGCTTCTGGTAACATGAAGCATTACTAACGTTTTAAAACTTCTACGGTCCTTGCGTGATTGCCATGAACATAATTAAGATGCTTCTTTTTATTTTGTATATGTTTCGTATATTATTATTGACCAGCAACTGTTTACTTTCTATCTTTTTGTGCAGATAGGGATATCCATTTCACCTCGTTGCTATTGTGACCTTTTGGTGAACTGCACAAAACACTTTTTTTTGAATGAGTGTCTTGTGCAGTTCAACTAAAATGTCACGTGGGCAACATCTCTCAATTTTGGTGGAACTGCACAAAATGGTGATTGGACTTTCCAAAATCTCCGTCAAGTTCTGCTGGTAATCTCGTGCAACATTTTATTAGCCTTTGCAAGATGGAGCCGTCACTGCCACCACAATGGCACTTAATTTTAGTGGAACTGCACAAAAGGATAAGAAAATTATTGTTGCACCTTACATGAGCCGGACAGCCAACCTTAATGTTCCTCAATTTTAGTGCAACTACTAAAGAAGAACACCTTGACTCACAAGAGCAAGTACTTCTTGCTAGCTGAATGATGCAATCTTTGCTTCATTTCGTGAAGCTGCTAAAAAGGCGCATGAATTGAATCATGGAACTCCAGGCAGACCTCATCCAAGTAGAGCTGGAGGTTGAGTTCAAGGAGGCCGCTATTAAAGCGAAATCATGCTCTCCTGTCTCCTTGTTTGTGTTGTGCAAACATCCTATGCAAACAGGAATACTCAACTACACATGTTGTGACGGTCAAGAGCATTCGCCAAGTTCTTCGATTGTATGACATGGCTAGCCAAGATGGATTTAATCCCGATATTCACTTTATCAAAAGGCTCTAATGGGTTGGTTACGAATCTTGCAAGCTGGGAATCGATGAGATGTGTAGGCATCTTTGTTGTACTTACTATTGAATCTTATTTGTTGGTTACGAATCTTGCAAGTCGGGAATCAATGAGATGTGTAGGCATCTTTGTTGTACTTACTATTTGGATCTTATTTGTTGGTTACGAATCTTGCAAAATTTGGGAATCAATGAGATGTGTAGGCATCTTTGTTGTACTTATTGTTTGGATCTTATTTGTTGGTTCTGAATCTTGTAAGCTGGGAAACACGGCATGATGATGCAGAGGACAACAACCATAACAAACAGTTCAAACTTGGTAGTATTATCTTTGTGAAAGTCGACAAATGTGCTTGATCGTAAAGCGCCCCGAGAATAATAATTCTAATTGTTGTGTATGTTGATCCTGTGGCACTGATAGAACGAGCGAATGCATTGCTTGTTTTAAGTATAAATTTCTATTAAAGCTAATTAAATTTAAGTAAAGTGAGCACTAACTCCTATTATTACAGTACCAATACAGACCCGCTCGTGAACCGGCATGTGGCCGAGGGTGCATCTTCTGCCGGGCATGCAGCGGACGAGGGATGGGTAGTAACTGTTGTCGCATGTACACACTTAGCTTACTCTTGAATCCAGTTCCCCAAGAGCTGAAAAACAAACTGCTGCCGCCGCCTACACACTCGTTCACTTGAAGAGACTCCAATGGCGATCCGAGGGGTGAGCTGCTTTGGATATGGACTTGACAAGGAGTTCCGTTTGAGTTCGCCGTTCAGTCCTATGGCTGCACCAAGTTGAATGTGATGTACACCAACGATACGGACTCGGTGAAGCTCTGCCTCGCCTCAGTCCTACGGCTGCACCAGGTTCTGGAGCATTCACCCGTTTCATCGGTAGCGCCGACTGCACCTTCACTACGGTCGAGAGAAGGAAGAACGCGACAATTCGGCCATCTGGTGCAACAAGCTTGTCGACATCCAGAAGCAATACAAGATCATCGACAGCAGGCGGGAGAAGGACTCCATGGTTGACCTCACTGAGACCATCATCGACCCCGGATACGCCAACATGAAAGAAGATGACCTGAACACGTGGGAGGTACCTCTGAATCTAGCCTACATAACCTACGCGGCCAAGGACACATACGCATGCTACGACATGTACAGGCAGATCTTGGACATGAGGGCGTGTCTGCTTCCCATAACCGACGAGTACACGGACAGCCGTAGCGTCATGATCAAGCGTGCCAGGAAGGTCTAGATGTTGTACTTTATATGTTTATAAGCACCTTTATCATCTGAGTGTTTCATGCATTAGCCTATGTGTCATAATTATCTGTTTTGTCCGAAATATTTCTTTTAAGAACCCATTAACCTGATTGCTTTTTTAGTGGCTATTTGCTTATGTATGTAAACTAGTTCACTTGTTCATAAAAAAACTAGTTCACTCGGCTGTCGTGCTTTGAATCTCCTTCCTCCCAACATATTCCCCTCCTCAGGTGGACCCAGCAGGTCTCTGGATTTTCTCCCACTTTCTTTTTCGATGTAAACTGAGTTTTCTCCTAGTACTTTCCCCTAGAACCAACTCAACTGTCACACATCTAGCCTAAAAAATAATAATACCCCACGTACTATTAACTCATCAAATTAAAATGATATTTTATTTTGTAAGTTGAAAGTTCTTACAAAATAATAATAATAATTGTTTATATATAACTTGGCAAGTTAACTCCTATTGATTGTGTACATAAGCTTGCAAAGATTTTACTGACGTGCAATCATGTGTTTATGTTTTTATAGCATTTCTCCGTTTAGCCCAACATGATATTTTCACCCAGCCCAGCAAGTCCGCGGATTTCGAGAAAAATGCAAATGGGTTTTAAACGGGTTGCATAGATGCTACATCATTGTTTCACCCAGCCCACCAAATGGACTAAAAAAACAAATGGAGTGGCTGACATGTGGGCCAGTAGGTCGAAGCCTAAGAAGGAGTTGGATTTACATCCAAAGGCCAGCATTCTTCTTCAATCTCTCGTCTTCTTCCCCCAGCGCTGCCGGAACCGCCTGGTCCAGCCTTCGGCGTCCAGCGGCGTTGTTTTGCGCTCCTCAGCGAAACGCTACCCAGCTGACGGCAGGCCATCCCTCCACTCCGCACCTCCTGTTATTCTCTGCTGAGTGTAGGCCCACCCCGAAACCAGTCAAGTTTCCCGCTCCTCTCTGTCTGCGACTCCAGCCGCTGCGTCTTCCCCATATCCGGGTCGTTCGATGCAGGGCCTCGCCGTCGTCCACCGCCTCGGTGCGCTTTCGTGTGGCGTGGTCAACATATCTGAGAGTCATCGGAAGAGGACTGTACATGGAGAGCCTGACGGCTGGGACCCATGAGGTCCATGGTCGCACACAAGGAAAGTTCCTCCTTATTACGCACTGTACGTGCACTGTACGTGGGAAGGGCTTCTGTATCTCGCGAAAAAAATGTTCCCCGGCCGGCTGTGGTCGGACCCACCAGCTATATCTTCGCACGCAAGGAAGTGCCTCCTTATTATGCACCAAAAATGAATACCCCTGCTAGCTGGGACCCACCATAGTGGGTGGCTGACTTAGGGCCTACTAAGTTGACGAGGGCGGAGGGCTTTGTCAACTTAGTCAATATGAACGATTCTAGCTCCAGTGACCGTACGATGTCCATCCAACGGCCATAGTGCTTCTTCAACCTCTGGTCTTCTTGCTCCAGCCGCCCAAAGCAGCGCCGGTCGTGCCGCGTGCTCCTGCCTCTCGTGGCCGGCTGTGATGCCGCGGAGACCTCACCGCCCCCTACTACTCCCACCGCTGGCCCAGGGTATCCCTCTACTCACCCACACCCCCTGTTATTCTGCGGCGACGGCAGCCTCACGCCGCAACCAAACTAGTGAACCCTCATACTCCTCTCCGCGTGGGCATCCACTGCCGCGTCTTCCCCGGCTCCGCGTCATCCCCTTCCTAGGCCTTGCCATCGTCCACCGCCTTGGTGCTCTCGGCGCGGCGTGGTCAATGTGGTCAACAACCGACTTCCATCGGAAGAGTACTGTACATGGAGAGGCTGACAACTGGGTCCACGGCCACAGCCCAGTTTTTTTGTGATTTGCCAAGTAAGTCGCTTTGTCAGGCCTGTTGGGCTGCAAATCTTTCAAGACGAGGATAGCTTCATTAATTGGCCGAGAAAATGGCCTATCAGTAATGAGAAATGGGTTGTACATTTTTAAAACACATCAAACCGGCAATTAGTTTCAAATATCTTTTTTTCATTTCGAGATTTTAAATTACATTAATTTTTCTGCGTGGAGAATTTGTTGGATTTTATATTGATATACATTTATTTTTAAAAATCATTTTGAATGTGAGTCGAATTTCGAGATTAAAAACAGTTCGGACCACACCGAAATATGCAAAATTCCGTATAATTTTTTAACCGTGGCCACAATATGGGCTGTAATGCTAACAAAAAGAATATGGGCTCCAAAAAAACCTTAAGAATTAGCCAATGGGCTGTAAATTATTAGAAATAATGGCAGATGGATTGTATGTTGTTTTCCACAGATTTGAGGCTTTCCTAGAAAAAGGTTAACGCACAAGCAGCGACTGTTGGATGTCCATCGAACGGTCGTCGTGCTTCCTCAATCTCTGCTCTTCCTGCTCCAGCCGCTCAAACAAGCGCCAAGTGGACTGCACTGCTCCTCCTCCTCATGACCGGGTCAGGTTGCCGAGCAGGCCTCACCGCCCCACCGTACTCCCATCGCTGGCCTAGCCATCCCTCTACTCACCCACACATGATGTTATTCTCCGGCGACGGCAGACGAACCAGTAAACCCTAAATGCGATCGTACTCCCCTCCGCGTGGGAAACAAGCTGCCGAAGTCTTCCACGCCTCCGTGTCGTTCCCTTCGTAGGCCTCGCCGTCGTCCACCGCCATACAGTGCTCTCGGTGCGGCCTGGTCTCGTGGTCGGCGACCGACATGCATTTGAAGTGGACTGTACGTGGAGAGGCCGACAGCTGGGTCCACGGCCGCACGCAAGGAAATGCCTCCTTATTACGCGCAAAATAATGATTCATCCACCTGACATCAGGGACCCACCGAAAGGGCCTTTGTATTTCGTGAAAAAAACGTTACCGCCGCTGACAGCTCGGACCCACCAGATATATCTTCGCACGCAAGGAAGTGACTCCTCATTACGCACAAAAAAAATGAATACTCCCCCTTTTAGCTGGGACCTGGCATAGTGGCAGGCTGACTTGTGGGCCTACTAAGTTGACGGGGATGGAGGGCTTTGTCAACTTAGTCAATATGCACGATTCTAGCTCCAAAGGATCAGACGATGTCCATCCAACGGCCGTAGTGCTTCTTCAACCTCTGGTCTTCTTGCTCCAGCCGCCCAAACTAGCGCCGGTCGTGCCTCGTGCTCCTGCCTCCCGTGGCTGGCTGCGATGCGGCGGAGGCCTCACCGCCCCCTACTACTCCCACCGCTGGCCAGGCTATCCCTCTACTCACCCACACCCCTTGTTATTCTGCGGCGACGGCAGCTTCACACCGAAGCGAACCAGTGAACCCTCGTACTCTTCTACGCGTGGGCATCCACTGCCGCGTCTACCCCGGCTCCGCGTCGTCCCCTTCCTAGGCCTCGCCATCGTCCACCGCCCTGGTGCTCTCGGTGCGGCGTGGTCAACGTGGTCAAGGAACGGCTTCCATCAGAAGTGGACTGTATGTGGAGAGGCTGACAGCTGGGTCCACGATCGCAGCAAGGAAGTGCCTCCTTATTACATGCAAAATAATTATTCCTCCACCTGACAGCGGGGACCCACCGGACGGGCCACCGTATTTCATGAAAAAAACATTTGCCCCTGACTGCTGGGACCCACCAGCTACATCTTTGCACGCAAGGAAGTGCGTCCGGGCAAAAAAAACTATTCGCCCCCCCCCCCGACTGCTGGGACCCACCAGCTACATCTTCGCAGGCAAGGAAGTGCCCGACAGTCGGGACCCACCTGGTCGAAGCGTACGTAGCATTGTCATTCTGGTCGCGAACGTGTCCGTACATATATACTGGTGGATGTAGAGGCGCGCACGTGTCGTAGTAAAGGCGCGTCGTGTCGTAGTAGAGGCACGCGACGTAGCATGTACACGCACGACAGCGCCAGGTGCAAGAAAGAAAATCGGCCACGTATGTGTACATCTGGCGGGTCTCGAACGCCTACTCGCGCATACACACGGCCAGGGCTCGTGTACATGGCTGGGTCGGAACGGAGAAACAGCGTCGTCGTCGTGTTCATGGGGAGGCAACGGAATGCGTTGTGTTCATGGGGAGGCAACGGAATGCGTCATGTTCATGGGGAGGCAACGGAATGCGTCGTGTTCATCGGGAGGCAACGGAACGCGTGGGAGCCAACCGACTGGGTCGGAACGGAATGCGTGGTCGTGTTCATCGGGAGGGCTTGGACGGAACAGGCGATGGAAACGAGGCCTGGCGTACCGCACAACGGAGGAAACGGACCTCCTACGTTCTGAACGGGGTCCTGTTGATTGGGAGGGGTGTGGTGTACCGCAAAACGGAGGAAACGGACCTCCTACGGTCGAAACGGGGGCCCTGTTGATCGGGAGGGGTGTGGCGTACCGCAAAACGGACAAAACGGACCTCCTAAGGTCGAAACGGGGGTCCTGTTGATCGGGGGTGTGGCGTACCACAAAATGGAGGAAACGGACCTCCTACGGTCGAAATGGGGGTCCTGTTGATTGGGAGGGGTGTGGCGTACCGCAAAACGGATGGAACGGACCTCCTACGGGTAAACGGGGTCTGTTGATCGGGAGGGGTTTGGCGTGCCGCCAAAAATGAGCAAACGGACCTCCTACGGTCAAACGGGGTCCTGTTCATCGGGAGGTGTGGCGTGCCGCATAACGGGACTCCTCTGGATTCTGTTCATCTCCACCGTCGACCTACTCCAGCCTCCACGGGCTCCTGTTAATCCAGCCTCCACCGCACGCTACTCCACCGGCTACTGTTCAACCACCCCTCCACGGGCACCCCTCCACCATCTACTGTTCATCTAGCCCTCCACACCACGGGGTCCTATTCAACCACCCCTCCACGGGCACCCCTCCACCGTCTACTGTTCATCTAGCCCTCCACCACACCACGGGGTCCTGTTCATTCAGAGGCAACGCCATCGCCACTTGTTCATCCAACCCCCCGCAACGCTCAATCGCTCATCCCAAAGGCAGCATCGATCGGCTTGATTAGCAGCGATAGCGAAGAATCGCTCGATCGGGTCGATTAACAGCCATCGATCGATCGCTCGGGTTCGATAACGCGTAACTGCGGTGCAATCACTCGGGTTCGATTAGAGCCCAACGCCTCGCTTCGGGTTGATTAGAGCCAACGCCTTGCACACTGCAGCAGCGTACATGTACGAGAGAAACGTGCATCGCTCGGCCCCCGACCTCCCACCGTAACCGGGAACTCGCCGAAATTTTCCTCGCCCTCGCTTCTACCACGGTTTTTTCCGTCATGGACGGCCCAAAGAATGTCATGCAGCTGTGTCTCCGGCCCGCCCAGGACGAAAAGCCCATTTTCAGTCATGATTTTTGTCATAGAAGTAGGAGCCCACCACATCTATGATTATACCGGGTTTTGTCACAATTATCATCATAGAAGTGTCATATGTATGATAGAAAAAAAATTCGTTCGGCCCAAAATGTCACGGATGTGTCTTTTTTTTTGTAGTGAACTCATCTTTATCATTAGGAACGATGGTAATACCTCCCTTTTTAGGGACACAATGGACAGGACTTACCCACTGACTATCAGCAACGGGATAAATAATACATGCCTCAAGAAGCTTCAGTATTTCCTTTCTTACCACTTCTTTCATCTTAGGATTCATCCGTCGTTGATGATCACGAATTGGTTTGGCATCTTTCTCCTAATTTATTTTATGTTGACATAGAGTGGGACTAATGCCCTTAAGATCATCAAGAGTATATCCAATAGCAGCACGGTGCTTCTTCAGAATTTTCAATAATCTCTTTTCTTCATGCTCTGAAAGGTTAGCACTAATAATAATAGGATATATCTTTTTCTCATCAAGATAAGCATATTTAATAGTATCAGGTAACGGTTTAAGCTCAAACACGGGATCACCCTTGGGTGGAGGAGGATCCCCTAGGATTTCTACAGGCAAATTGTGTTTCAGGATGGGTTCCTGTTTAAAGAATACTTCATCTATTTCCCTTCTTTCATTCATAAACATATCATTTTCATGGTCTAGCAAATATTGTTCCAAAGGATCAATAGGAGGTACGGCAATAGAAGCAAGACCAATAATTTCATCCCTACTAGGCAATTCCTCTTCACGGTGTTGTCTACGAAATTTAGAGAAATTAAACTCATGAGACATATCACCCAAACCAATAGTAACAACATCCTTTTCATGATCTATCTTAGCATTAACAGTGTTCAAGAAGGGTCTACCAAATATAAGGGGACAAAAGCTATCTTGTGGGGAACCAAGAACAAGAAATCAGCGGGATATTTAGTTTTCCCACACAAGACTTCAACATCTCTAACAATTCCCGTGGGTGAAATAGTATCTCTATTGGCAAGTTTAATTGTGAAATCAATATCTTCTAACTCAGTAGGTGCAATATCATGCATAATTTCTTTGTATAAGTCAATAGGTATTGCACTAGCACTAGCACCCATGTCACATAAGCCATGATAACAATGATCTCCTATTTTAATGTAAATAACAGGCATGCCTACCATGTGTCTATGTTTATCTTTAGCACAAGGTTTAGCAATTCTAGCAGTCTCTTCGCGGAAATAAATAGCATGCCCATCAATATTATCAGCCAAGAGATCTTTAACAATAGCAATATTAGGTTCAACTTTAACTTGCTCAGGAGGTGTATAGGTTCTAATATTGCTTTTATGAACCACAGATTGAAGCTTTAGCATGATCCTTTATTCTAATAGGAAAAGGTGGTTTCTCAACATAAGTAGTAGGAACAATAGGATCATTATAAGTGATAGTCTTTTCTTCAACTTTAATAGGTGCAGCTACTTTTACTTCTATGGGAGGATGATATTTAAACCACTTCTCCTTAGGGAGATCAACATGAGTAGCAAAATATTCACAGAAAGAAGCTACTATCTCAGAATCAAGTCCATATTTAGTGCTAAATTTATGGAAAACATCGGTATCCATAAAAGATTTAACACAATCAAACTTAGGTGTCATACCTGACTCCTTACCTTCGTCGAGATCCCAATCTTCAGATTTGCGTTTAATTCTTTCCAATAAATCCCATTTGATTTCAATAGTCTTCATCATAAAAGAGCCAGCACAAGAGGTATCGAGCATGGTGCGATAGTTATCAGAAAGCCGAGCATAAATTTTTTAAATAATTATTTCTCTTGGGAGCTCATGATTGGGGCATGAATATAACATTGATTTAAGCCTCCCCCAAGCTTGAGCGATGCTTTCTCCTTCGCGAGGCCAAAAGTTATATATATAATTGCGATCACGATGAACAAGATGCATAGGATAAAACTTCTGATGAAATACCAATTTCAATCGTTTGTAGTTCCATGATCCCATATCATCACATAGCCTATACCATGTCAATGCATCTCCCTTCAAAGATAAAGAGAAGACCTTCTTCTTAATAACATCATCGGGTATACCTGCAAGCTTAAATAATCCACAAACTTCATCCACATATATTAGGTGCTCATCAGGATGCATTGTTCCGTCTCCTGCAAAAGGATTAGCTAGCAGTTTTTCTAACATACCCGAAGGAATTTCAAAGTAGACATTTTCATTTTTAGTAGGTTCAGTAGGTTGAGGAGCAACTCTTCGCTCTACTGGTCGGGGTGAAGATACCTCGAACAAGCCCCTCAGAGGATTACTTTCCATAGTAACAAGTGATAGTAAATTTTAGCACAGTATATAAATTTTTCCTTACCAAATTCCACCTACCAAAGGCGCTTCACTCCCCGGCAACGGCGCCAGAAAAGAGTCTTGATGACCCACAAGTATAGGGGATCTATCATAGTCCTTCCGATAAGTAAGAGTGTCGAACCCAACGAGGAGCAGAAGGAAATGATAAGCGGTTTTCAGCAAGGTATTCTCTGCAAGCACTGAAATTATAGGTAACAAATAGTTTTGTGATAGGATAATTTGTAACGAGCAACAAGTAACAAAAGTAAATAAAGTGCAGCAAGGTGGCCCAATCCTTTTTGTAGCAAAGGACAAGCCTAGACAAACTCTTATATAGAGAAAAGCGCTCCCGAGGACACATGGGAATCATCGTCAAGCTAGTTTTCATCACGTTCATATGATTCGCGTTCGGTACTTTGATAATTTGATATGTGGGTGGACCGGTGCTTGGGTGATGTCCTTACTTGAACAAGCATCCCACTTATGATTAACCCCTATTGCAAGCATCCGCAACTACAAAAGAAGTATTAAGGTAAACCTAACCATAGCATGAAACATGTGGATCCAAATCATCCCCTTACGAAGCAACACATAAACTAGGGTTTAAGCTTTTGTCACTCTAGCAACCCATCATCTACTTACTACTTCCTAATGCCTTCCTCTAGGCCCAAATAATGGTGAAGTGTCATGTAGTCGACGTTCACATATCACCACTAGAGGATAGACAACATACATCTCATCAAAATATCGAACGAATACCAAATTCACATGACTACTAATAGCAAGACTTCTCCCATGTCCTCAGGAACAAACGTAACTACTCACAAAGCATATTCATGTTCATAATCAGAGGAGTATTAATATGCATAAAGGATCTGAACATATGATCTTCCACCAAATAAACCAACTAGCATCAACTACAAGGAGTAATCAACACTACTAGCAACCTACAGGTACCAATCCCAGACTTAGAGACGAGAATTGGATACAAGAGATGTACTAGGGTTTGAGAGAAGACGGTGCTGGTGAAGATGTTGATGGAGATTTCCCTCTCCCGATGAGAGGAGTGTTGGTGATGACAATGGCGATGATTTCCCCTCCGGAGGGAAGTGTCCCAATGAGCAGCTGCCGGAGCCCTAGATTGGTTCCGCCAAGGTTCCGCCTCGTGTCAGCGGAGTCTCGTCCCGAAAGCTTGCTTCTGATTTTTCTTCGGATGAAAGACTTCATATAGCAGAAGATGGGCACCGGAGGGCCAACAGGGGGCCCACGAGGCAGGGGACGCGCCCAGGGGGTAGGGCGCGCCCCCCACCCTCGTGGCCAGGGTGTGGGCCCCCTCTAGTATTTCTTCTGCTTAGTACTTTTTATTATTTCCAAAAATAACTTTCGTGGAGTTTCAGGACTTTTGGAGTTGTGCAGAATAGGTCTCTAATATTTGCTCCTTTTCCAGTAATTCCAAATTGCCGCATTCTCCTCCTTATGTAAACCTTGTAAAATAAGAGAGAACAGGCATAAGTATTGTGATATAATGTGTAATAATAGCCCATAATGCAATAAATATCAATATAAAAGCATGATGCAAAATGGACGTATCAGATCTCGCGGGTACAGAAGGTTGCGGCGGTGGAATTAGGTTTTCGTGGTGCTCCTGGATAGTTTCGGGATACGTAGGTATATATAGGAGGAAGAAGTAGGTTAGTGGAGCCATGAGGGGGCCATGAGGGTGGAGGGCACGCCCAGGGGGGTAGGCGCGCCCCCCTGCCTCGTGGCCTCCTCGATGATTTCTTGACGTCCACTCCAAGTCCTCTGGATCATGTTTGTTCCAAAAATAACTCTCCCGAAGGTTTCATTCCGTTTGGACTCCGTATGATATTCTTTTTCTGCGAAACACTGAAATAGGCAAAAAAACAGCAATTTGCATTGGGCCTTGGGTTAATAGGTTAGTCCCAAAAATAATATAAAAGTGTATAAATAAGCCCATTAAACATCCAAAACAGAATATATAATAGCATGGAACAATAAAAAATTATAGATACATTGGAGATGTATCACTTGTTCTTGTGATGCTCAAAAATTTCTGACACAATCCTCATCTGTAACTCATTCTGAAACTGAGGGTTGTTCCAATGAGGATTCGGTGCTGCTATGTAGGTATCCTGGAAGCGAAACCTTTGCCAGTCCGGCATCTTCCATTTGTACATTGGCACCGCAACACGTTGCTTGGCAGCAGCAGACTTCTCCCGACGAGTGGCCTTGGTAGGAATCACCACCTCATGAGAATCCTCATTGTCATCCGAAGGTTTGCCCCTATGGGCCCTCTTCTTGGTGTTCTGAGGCTTCCGAGCAGCACGGGAGCTAGAGCCACCTGCAAACGCACACAGAGAGCACACAGAAACCCCAGCAAAGATGAGAATAATGTACACAAGATCAGAGGAATATATCTCATGTATGTAAGTAGAAAAAAAACGGTGCATATAGGTTCAGAGAAGCCGGTTGTTCCGGTTGTTCCACCGGTAGAACCGCTCGAGCAGATAGTACCGCTGAGAGCTGATCTGCCGAGTGGAAGAACGGGAACCGCCCTATCTCGAATCTAGATGCATTATTCCTAATTCTACTTACGCACAGGAAACAGAAGGAGGTTATACGGATCTCTCCCACCAAACATTTGGCCAAAAATGTGGGAGTACAAGCAATGCCCTAGAGAGAGGATTCAACAAGAGGAACCCTAAGAATGAGAAGAAACAGGGCATTACCGGTATCCATGGGAGTAGATCGAAGAGGAGGCAACCTCAATGGAGCGGATCCGATGAAGGGCCGACCGATCCGAGGGCCTGAGGGCGCTCCGGGGCTATGGACGGAGCAACCGGCGGCTAGTGATTAGAGGAGGGACGAGCGCAAAAGGGAAAAAGGAAACTCCTTCAGCCCGCGCCCCTTATATAAGCCCCAGATGTCAGCCGGTAGTACCACTCCGAGGAGCGGTAGTACCGATCCTGTAACTACCCGGTGTTTGAGAGCGGTACTTCCGCTCCAGAAGCAGCGGTAGTACCGCGTCCAAATACCGGTAGTACCGGCCAGAGGTACTGGTACAGGCAGGAGCGGTAGAACCGCTTGTGCAGGACCTGAAGTACCGCCTGGACTACACAACATAGTGGAAGAACGGTAGAACCGCTCTGACCACCGGTTGTACCGCCAAGTTGCATCAGCCCAAGCACAAAAAGGAGATCAAACTTGTGTACATTTGGAAAAGATGGCTTGGGATGAGAAGGCTTAGGATGGAAGCAAGTCACTGTAATATGATGATGAGGACTCTCAAGAGTGCAAGAAGCAAACAAGAAAAACCACTCTTTAGAGAATTCAAACATCTAGGAGAACCAAAGGAGCCAGGCAAAAGGAAATACACAACAAGGAAAAACACCTAAGCACAAGGGCGGTGGCCGGAGCCACCTATGTTTGAGTTAAATGGTATGGCGCCGCGAAGAATTATCCTTGGGACCATGACCAAAACTCGTCTTTGAAGCACAAGTACCATCAACAATGGCTAATGTGAAAGAATTGATCAATTTATGCATAATGGGGGGAGGAAGAGTTCATTGAGATAACAATACTCCCCCTATGTCCATGCCTACACCTAGAACAAGACATCATGATGAGTATGGTGGGCTATGGAAAGGTTCAAGCCACATTGCTCGAACCAACGATATTTAGCTCATGCCTTAACTCGCGAAATCTTGCTTCATCCAAAGGCTTCGTGAAGATATCTGCAGGGTTATCATGAGTGTTGACATAGTTGATCTCGATCTCCCCTCGCCTAATATGAGCCCGGATAAAGTGATACCGAATCTCAATATGCTTCGTCTTGAAATGTTGCACCGGGTTGAGAGAAATCTTGATGGCACTTTCATTGTCACACCAAAGAGGAACTTTGTCACAAATGACACTGTATTCCTTTAAAGTTTGCCTCATCCAAAGAAGTTGTGCACAACAACTGCCGGCCGCCACATGATGTCTACTACGCACCCTTCTCCTTGTAGACGTTGTTGGGCCTCCAAGTGCAAAGGTTTGTAGGACAGTAGCAAATTTCCCTCAAGTGGATGACCTAAGGTTTATCAATCCGTGGGAGGCGTAGGATGAAGATGGTCTCTCTCAAGCAACCCTGCAACCAAATAACAAAGAGTCTCTTGTGTCCCCAACACACCCAATACAATGTTAAATTGTATAGGTGCACTAGTTCGGCGAAGAGATGGTAATCCAAGTGCAATATGGATGGTAGATATGGGTTTTTGTAATCTGAAATTATAAAAACAGCAAGGTAACTAATGATAAAAGTGAGCGTAAACGGTATTGCAATGCTAGGAAACAAGGCCTAGGGTTCATACTTTCACTAGTACAAGTTCTCTCAACAATAATAACATAATTGGATCATATAACTATCCCTCAACATGCAACAAAGAGTCACTCCAAAGTCACTAATAGCGGAGAACAAACGAAGAGATTATGGTAGGGTACGAAACCACCTCAAAGTTATTCTTTCCGATCAATCCATTGGGCTATTCCTATAAGTGTCACAAACAGCCCTAGAGTTCGTAGTAAAATAACACCTTAAGACACACATCAACCAAAACCCTAATGTCACCAAGATACTCCAATGTCACCTCAAGTATCCGTGGGTATGATTATACGATATGCATCACACAATCTCAGATTCATCTATTCAACCAACACATAGAACCTCAAAGAGTGCCCCGAAGTTTCTACCGGAGAATCAAGACGAAAACGTGTGCCAACCCCTATGCATAGGTTCATGGGCGGAACCCGCAAGTTGATCACCAAAACATACATCTAGTGAAGCAATAGAATAACCCATTGTCACCACGGTTATCCCACGCAAGACATACATCAAGTGTTCTCAAATCATTAAAGACTCAATCCGATAAGATAACTTCAAAGGGAAAACTCAATCCATTACAAGAGAGTAGAGGGGGAGAAACATCATAAGATCCAACTACAATAGCAAAGCTCGCGATACATCAAGATCGTGCCAAACCAAGAACACGAGAGAGAGACCAAACACATAGCTCCTGGTACATACCCTCAGCCCCGAGGGTGAACTACTCCCTCCTCGTCATGGAGAGCGTCGGGATGATGAAGATGGCCACCGGTGAGGGTTCCCCCCTCCCGTGAGTTGCTTGAACAGGGTCCCGATTGGTTTTTGGTGGCTACAGAGGCTTGCGGCGGCGGAACTCCCGATCTATTCTGTTCCCCGAAGGTTTTAGGGTATATGGGAATATATAGGCGAAAGAAGTCGGTAAGGGGAGCCACGAGGGGCCCACGAGGGTGGAGGGCGCGCCTAGGGGGGTTGGCGCGCCCCCTGCCTCGTGCTCTCCTCATTGATCCCCTGACGTGCACTCCAAGTCTCTCGTATTGCTTTCTTCCAAAAATAACTTTTCCGAAGGTTTCATTCCGTTTGGACTCCGTTTGATATTCCTTTTCTGCGAAACACTGAAACAAAGGAAAAAAAATAGAAACTGGCACTGGGCTCTGGGTCAATAGGTTAGTCCCAAAAGTAATACATATAAATGTGCATAGTAAAGCCCATAAAACATCCAAGATGGATAATATAATAGCATGAATACTTCATAAATTATAGATACGTTGGAGACGTATCAGCATCCCCAAGCTTAATTCAGGCTCGTCCTCGAGTAGGTAAATGATAAAAAGAAATAATTTATGAAGTGTGAATGTTAGCAGGTGCATAAGTTTGATTAATGATAATTTCAATCACCTTTTCTAGCATCATTATATGTCATAACAGTAGTTCAACTCATAGAACTTTTCATGATCAAGTAACAAGCTATTCACATGTTAAAGTATAGATCATAAATTTTCTTAAAAACTAACAAACCGTGTTATTAGTCATCAAACAATTAAAATTCAACTTATTTTCAGGAAGAGTCTATGTCAGAGCTTTCAGCAAACTTCACATACTCAACTATCTTTTAGTCTTCCATGATTGCTACCACTCAAAGCATATTTTTAGAACAAATAGCATCCATCGAACACAGAGAAAGATAGGAGCTTAATGTTTTGCCTCCCAACTTATTTATCATATAGATAATTGTCAACAATAATAATTCATGATCAAATATATTTGAATGGCCATATATGCTTAGATCTTTCTCCACCACATGATGCTTGCCAACTAAAGAGTAGGTTGGAATGAGGAGGAATACTACTGACTCTTGCATAAAAGTAAAGGATAGGCCCTTCGCAGAGGGAAGGTGGATTTGCAGAGGTGCGAGCTCAAGCAAAAACAGAGATGAAAATAATTTTGAGAGGTATGCTTTCATTGTCAACATAACGACCAAGAGTTCCCAATATCTTCCATACTAGATACATTATAGGCGGTTCCCACGCAGAAAGGTAAAGTTTTTACTCCCCCTCCACCAACATTCACACTCCATGGCTTGTCCGAAACAACGGTGCCGTCCAACTATCAACATTCCTGGGGGAGTTTTGTTTAAATTATTTGCGAATTTGTTTTTGATCTTTTGATCATAGGACTGGGCATCCCATTACCAACCATTTTCTCGTGAATGATGAGCGGAGTCCACTCATCGTGAGAATAACCCACCTAGCATGGAAGATACTGACAGCCCCTAGTCGCTACATGAGCGATTCGGGCATACAAAACAGATTATTATTTGAAGGTTTAGAGTTTGGCACATGCAAATTTACTTGGAATGGTAGGTAAATACCGCATATAGGTAGATATGGTGGACACTCATGGAAGAAACTTGGTTCAAGGAATTTGGATGCACAAGCAGTATTCCCGCTTAGTACAGATATTTTGGCTAGCAAAGGATTCTAAATAGCAAGCACCACATGTTAGAGGATCCATAACAATATAACTTCGATACAAATATACCCAAGCATAACTCATTATGTTGTCTTCCTTGTCCAACTTCAACTAATTTTCTCAGGTTTGAAAATAATTAATGGGGCTCACAATCATAGAAGATGTCCAAGATAGTATATTTATATGTGAAATCTTTCTTCCTTCAATATTCTTTCATGAATTGTTCAAGTGACCAATACAATGTTTGCTAACCTTCAATAAATTTACCACCTCTACTTCTTATATGTAAAGTCATTACTCCCCATGGTAAAGGCATATGAAACATATATAATTTCAGATTTATGACATTCAAATCATTCAACCATTTACTCATAGGATATGAGTGAAGCACACGAGTAAATGACAAACTACTCCAAAAATATATAAGTGAAGATTAATGAGTAGTTAAATAATTATGTAGCTAAGTGAAGACTCTCTCTCATTTAAGAATTTCAGATCTTGGTATTTTATCCAAACAGCAAGCAAAGCTAAAGAAAATAAAATGACGCTCCAAGCAAAACACATATCATGTGGTGAATAAAAATATAGCTCCAAGTAAAGTTACCGATGAATGAAGATTTAAAGAGGGATGCCTTCCGGGCATCCCCAAGCTTAGGATCTTGGTTGTCCTTGAATATTACCTTGGGGTGCCTTGGGCATCCCCAAGCTTAGGCTCTTGCCACTCCTTATTCCATAGTCCATCGAATCTTTACCCAAAACTTGAAAACTTCACAACACAAAACTCAATAGAAAACTCGTGAGCTCCGTTAGCACAAGAAAACAAAACACCACTTCAAGCTACTGTAATGAACTCATTATTTATTTGTATTGGTGTTAAATCTAGTGTATTCCAACTTTTCTATGGTTTATAAACTATTTTACTAGCCATAGAGTCATCAAAATAAGCAAACAACACACGAAAAACAGAATCTGTCAAAAACAGAACAGTCTGTAGTAATCTGTAACTAACGCAAACTTCTAGAACTCAGAAAATTCTACCAAAATAGGACGACCTATATAATTTGATTATTGATCTTCTTCAATTTGAAACAGTATTTTATCACGTTCTGGTGATTTTTAACAATTGTTTTCGTGAACAGAAAGTTTCTGGAATTTTCAGCAAGATCAAATAACTATCATCCAAGAAGATCCTATATGTCTTACTTGGCACAAACACTAATTAAAACATAAAACTACATCTAACCAGAGGCTAGATGAAATATTTATTACTAAACAGAACCAAAAAGCAAGAAACTAAAAATAAAATTGGGTTGCCTCCCAACAAGCGCTAACGTTTAACGCCCCTAGCTAGGCATGATGATTTCAATGATGCTCACCTAAAAGATAAGAATTGAAACATAAAGAGAGCATCATGAAGAATATGACTAGCACATTTAAGTCTAACACACTTCCTATGCATAGGGATTTTGTGATCAAACAATTTATGGGAACAATAATCAACTAGCATAGGAAGGCAAAACAAGCATAACTTCAAAACTTTAAGCACATAGAGAGGAAACTTGATATTATTGCAATTCCTACAAGCATATATTCCTCCCTCATAATAATTTTCAGTAGCATAATGAATGAATTCAACAATATAACCAGCACATAAAGCATTCTTTTCATGATCTACTTGCATAGAAATTTTACTACTCTCCACATAAGCAAATTTATTCTCATCAATAGTAGTGGGAGCAAACTCAACAAAGTAACTATCATGTGAAGCATAATCAAATTGAAAATTAAAATCATGATGACAAGTTTCATGGTTATCTTTAATCTTTAGAGCATACGTGTCATCACAATAATCATCATAAATAGGCGGCATGCTTTCATCATAATAAATTTGCTCATCAAAACTTGGGGGACTAAACATATCATCTTCATCAAACATAGCATCCCCAAGGTTGTGGCTTTGCATATCATTAGCATCATGGGTATTCAAAGAATTCATACTAACAACATTGCAATCATGCTCATAATTCACATATTTTATGCCAAGCATTCTATGTAATTCTTCTTCTAGTACTTGAGCACAATTTTCCTTTCCATCATATTCACGAAAGATATTAAAAAGATGAAGCATATGAGGCACCCTTAATTCCATTTTTTTGTAGTTTTCTTTTATATATTAAACTAGTGATAAAACAAGAAACAAAAAGATTTGATTGCAAGATCTAAAGATATACCTTCAAGCACTCACCTCCCTGGCAACGGCGCCAGAAAAGGGCTTGATGTCTACTACGCAACCTTCTCCTTGTAGACGTTGTTGGGCCTCCAAGTGCAGAGGTTTGTAGGAAAGTAGCAAATTTCCCTCAAGTGGATGACCTAAGGTTTATCAATCCGTGGGAGGCGTAGGATGAAGATGGTCTCTCTCAAGCAACCCTGCAACCAAATAACAAAGAGTCTCTTGTGTCCCCGGCACACCCAATACAATGGTAAATTGTATAGGTGCACTAGTTCGGCGAAGAGATGGTGATACAAGTGCAATATGGATGGTAGATATAGGTTTTTGTAATCTGAAATTATAAAACAGCAAGGTAACTAATGATAAAAGTGAGTGTAAATGGTATTGCAATGCTAGGAAACAAGGCCTAGGGTTCATACTTTCACTAGTGCAAGTTCTCTCAACAATAATAACATAATTGGATCATATAACTATCCCTCAACATGCAACAAAGAGTCACTCCAAAGTCACTAATAGCGGAGAACAAACGAAGAGAATATGGTAGGGTACAAAACCACCTCAAAGTTATTCTTTCCGATCAATCCATTGGGCTATTCCTATAAGTGTCACAAACAGCCCTAGAGTTCGTAGTAAAATAACACCTTAGACACACATCAACCAAAACCCTAATGTCACCAAGATACTCCAATGTCACCTCAAGTATCCATGGGTATGATTATACGATATGCATCACACAATCTCAGATTCATCTATTCAACCAACACATAGAACCTCAAAGAGTGCCCCAAAGTTTCTACCGGAGAGTCAAGAAGATGACAACCACTATGCATAGGTTCATTGGCGGAACCCGAAAGTTGATCACCAAAACATACATCAAGTGAATCAATATAATAACCCATTGTCACCACGGTTATCGCATCGCATAAGACATACATCAAGTGTTCTCAAATCATTAAAGACTCAATCCGATAAGATAACTTCAAAGGGAAAACTCAATCCATTACAAGAGAGTAGAGGGGGAGAAACATCATAAGATCCAACTATAATAGCAAAGCTCGTGATACATCAAGATCATGCCAAATCAAGAACACGAGAGAGAGAGAGAGAGAGAGAGAGAGAGAGAGATCAAACACATAGCTACTGGTACATACCCTCAGCCCCGAGGGTGAACTACTCCCTCCTCGTCATGGAGAGCGCTGGGATGATGAAGATGGCCACCGGTGAGGGTTCCCCCCCTCCGGCAGGGTGCCGGAACAGGGTCCCGATTGGTTTTTCGTGGCTACAGAGGCTTGCAGCGGCGGAACTCCCGATCTAGTCTGTTCCCCGAAGGTTTTAGGGTATATGGGAATATATAGGCGAAAGAAGTCGGTAAGGGGAGCCACGAGGGGCCCACGAGGGTGGAGGGCGCGCCCCCTGCCTCGTGCTCTCCTCGTTGATCCCCTGACATGCACTCCAAGTCTCCCGTATTGCTTTCTTTCAAAAAATAACTTTTCCGAAGGTTTCATTCCGTTTGGACTCTGTTTGATATTCCTTTTCTGCGAAACACTAAAACAAAGTAAAAAAACAGAAACTGGCACTGGGCTCTGGGTCAATAGGTTAGTCCCAAAAGTAATATAAAAGTGCATAGTAAAGCCCATAAAACATCCAAGATGGATAATATAATAGCATGAATACTTCATAAATTATAGATACATTGGAGACGTATCACCACATACTCTGCTTCGGTGGACGAGAGAGAGACACAACTTTGCTTCTTAGAAGACCAACTCACCAAAGAGCAACCAAGGAATTGGCACCCTCAAGAAGTGGACTTCCTATCCACTTTGTCTCCGCCCAATCTGAGTCCGAATAGCCTACAAGCTTGAAGCTTGCTCCTCTTGGGTACCATAAGCCAAAGTTTGGGGTATGAGCCAAATATCGAAAGATTCACTTGACCGCCACAAAGTGACTTTCCTTAGGTGCGGCTTGAAACCGTGCACAAATTCCCACACTCAATATGATATCCGGTCTAGATGCACAAAGGTAAAGCAAGGAGCCAATCATGGAGCGATATACCTTTTGATCCACCGCTTTACCATTGTGATCTATGTCAAGTTGGCATTTGACGGGCATTGGAGTGGAAGCCGGCTTGACATCACTTAGCTTGAATCTCTTGAGCATGTCTTGAGTGTATTTGGCTTGGTTGATGAAGGTACATTCTCTTATTTGCTTGACTTCGAACCCGAGAAAGAATTTCAACTCTCCCATCATGGACATCTTGAACTTTGAGGTCATGAGAGCGGCAAATTCCTCATTGAAAGCTTTGTTAGGGGAACCAAAGATAATATCATCAACATATAGTTGGCATACAAACAACTCCCCTTTGACCTTCTTAGCAAAAAAGAGTGGGGTCGATTTTCCCAATTTCAAACCCACGATCTTGCAACAACTCGGTAAGGTGGTCATACCATGCACGTGGGGCTTGTTTAAGACCATAGAGTGCCTTATTGAGTTGGTGCACATGATAGGGGAAATAGGGATCCTCGAACCCAGAGGGGTTTTTTGACATACACCAACTCATTAATAGGACCATTAAGAAAAGCACTTTTCACATCCATTTGTTGCAACTTGAAATTATGATGAGAAGCATAAGCAATCAACAAACGAATAGATTCAAGGCGAGCAACGGGAGCAAAGGTTTCACCGTAGTCAATACCCTCGACTTGGGAGTAGCCTTGTGCTACCAAACGAGCCTTGTTGCAGACTATAATCCCATGAGCATCTTGCTTGTTCTTGAATATCCACTTGGTTCCAATGACATTATGGTTCCCCGTTGGCCTTGGCACCAATCTCCACACCTTGTTGTGCTCGAAGTTGTTGAGTTCTTCATGCATGGCATTAAGCCAATCCGGATCTTCGAGCGCCTCATAGACCTTTTTGGGGTTCAACACAAGAGACAAACGCGTGATGTTCACAATAGTTTGCCAATTGTCTATGCGTGCTTACCCCCTTTCAAATGCTTCAAAGCACATTTGTCATGAGATGGCCCTTGGTAGAGAGCTTGGATGCAATATTGGCGACACAACGCTCCAATTCCTCCTTGGGAGTGAGATGAGGAGCGGTTACTTGATCATCTTGAGCATCGTCTTGAGCTTGTTCTTTATCTTGAACTTGCTCGGAGGAGAGAACTTGACCTTGGGCATCACTTGGTGGTTCAACACCATCTTGAGGTTGATCTTTCCCTTGGTCTTGTTCATGAGGTTGAGGGCCTTCACTTTGTTCTTAGGAAGCATGTGGGCCTTGGGTTTGTGATGGTTCCACTTGAGTGGAACATTGTCCTTCTCCTTTGGCCAGAAGGGGTTCCTCAATGGGTAGGATAAAACCAACACCCATTCTTCTTATAGCTTGGGGAGGAATTTCATCACCTACATCATAAGTGCCACTTTTCTCCACTTGGGAGCCGTTATTCTCATCAAACTCCATGTTACACGTCTCCTCAATAAGTCCCGTGGACTTATTGAGGACACGGTAAGCATGAGAGTTTGTAGCATAACCAACAAATATGCCCTCATAAGCTCTAGCCTCAAATTTAGACAAACGAACACCTTTCTTGAGAATGAAACACTTACACCCGAACACCCGGAAGTACTTGAGGTTGGGCTTGTTACCGGTGAGTATCTCATATGGAGTCTTGTTCAAGCCTTTGCGGAGATAGAGCCGATTGGATGCATGACACGCGGTGTTGATGGCTTCGGCCCAAAAGTTGTATGGAGACTTGAACTCCGCCATCATGGTCCTTGCCGCATCCATCAACGTCCGGTTCTTCCTCTTTGTTACACCATTTCGTTGAGGGGTGCAAGGTGCGGAATATTGATGCTTGATCCCCTCATCACTAAGAAACTCATCCAAGGTGTAGTTCTTGAACTCGGTGCCGTTGTCACTTCTTATTGTCAAGATCTTTGCATTGTGTTGGCGTTGAGCTTCATTTGCAAAGTCAATGACGGTTTGTTGGTTCTAACTCTTCCTCTTGAAGAAGTACTCCCAAGTGTATCTTGAATAGTCATCCACAATCACCAAGCAATACTTTCTACCCCCAAGACTATCAAAGGATGGAGGCCCGAAGAGGTCCAAGTGAAGGAGCTCCAAAGGCCTCTTTGAGTAAATGATAGTCGTGGGAGGGTGAGCCTTCTCATGTAACTTTACTTCAATATAAGCACTGCAAGCACGATCTTTGGCAAAACTAACATTTGTTAGTCCACGGACATGGTCCCCCTTGAGAAGACTTTGCAAAGATCTCATATTGACATGGGCTAAACGGCGATGTCAAAGCCATCCCACATCAACTTTAGCCATTAGGCATGTCACGGTCTTAGTGGGTCGCTCCAAAAAGTTAATCACATAGAGACTGTTCTCGACAGGCCCAACAAAGGCTACTTTAAGAGTCTTGCTCCACAAGAGGGCCACGGTATCAATATCAAAGAAAGTGTCAAAGCCAATGATTGCAAGTTGACGAACGGAAAGTAAATTATATGCAAGGGACTCAACAAGCATGACTTTCTCGATCGTGAGATCATGAGAAATGACAACCTTGCCAAGCCCCAATACCTTAGAGGACGAGGCATCACCCCACTCGACATTGGTGAGCATAGATGGAATCTTGTGCACGTCCACCACCAAGTCCTTGCTTCCGGTCATATGATTAGTAGCTCCACTATCGAGCAACCATGATCCCCCACCGGAAGCAAACACCTACAAGAGATCAATGCTTGGCTTTAGGTACCCATTTTGTAATGGGTCCTTTGATGTTAGTGACAAGGGTCTTAGGAACCCAAATAGACCATTCAATGTACTCATAAGGAGAACCAACAAATTTAGCATAAACATGTCCATCACTAGCACGACATAACACATAGGAAGGGTTAAAGTCGCTGGCTTTGTTGGAAGGGGTGGCATTGCCTTTCTTGACACCAACATCCTTCACATTGTTCTTCTTATCCTTAGAAGCACCCTCTCCCTCTTTCACAAAAGTTTGCTTGAGATGAGGAGGTCGTTTGGCCTTGTCATTCTTCTTCTTGCTCTTGGACTTGGGTGCGAACCCAATCCCTTCCTTGGCCACAACTTCCTTTTGATTGCTCAAAAGGTCGTTGAGGTTCTTCTCACCTTGTATGCACGACACAAGGCCTTTCTCAAGTTGCTCCTTCAACTTTGCATTCTCCTCAACAATATGTACATGCTCACAACAAGGGTTAGTAGCATTTGCATTATCAATTAAAACCATGTGAGGAAAAGTGGCTTTCTCCTTGGTTAGCTTCACTTGGAGTTAATCATGAGACTTTTTAAGACTAGCATGAGTACCCTTCAAGGCCTTGTGAGCCTTGTCAAGTATATCAAACTCCTCCTTGAGTCTAGCAAGATCAATCCCAAGTTTGGCCTTCTCGGAATTTATCACACGAGATACAACAATAGCATGAATCAAGATCTTTCTTTAATTTCGCATGATCATCGTTGTATGACTCCTCAAGAGCCAAACTGTGGCCACGCTCTTCCTCAAGAGCATTAGAGAGATCCGATATCTCATCGGCATAGTCACGACTATGCCCCTCCATCTTAGAAATGGTTTCTTCGTGAGCCTCGATCGTGTCATTGGCTTCACCAAGTTGTTCCAAGAGAGCAACAAAGTGCTTCTTGGACTTACCCTTGAGCTTACTCATAAAACACTCAAATTCATTCTCTTCCTCATTACGCCCCTCACTTTCATCAATGCAATCCGTCAAGGAAGGATTAGTAATGATGGTAGTTTTGATGTTGGGGGTTACCCTGTTGGTGGCTTTAGCCATGAGGCACTTGGCGGTGATGTTCTCATTGGGTGAGTCGTAGAGGGACACCCGTGGAGTTGTTGCAATGACCATGGAGGCCATGGCAACCGAGTCACCGTCTTCATCATCATCATCATCATCATCATTCTCATTGTACTCTTCTTGCGCCACCAACCCCTTGGGAAGAGTCTTCTTGGTGAAGTTGCTCTTGTTGGGGAAAGACTTGGCCTTGTCTTTTCGGATGAGCTTGCCACCATTGTCTTCCCTCTTCTCATATGGGCGTTCCGCAACAAAATGGCTCACATTGCCACAATTATAGCAAGTCCTTACACGTTGCTTGCCCTTCACGCCACTTGAGTTGCTTTTGTTGAAGTTTAGCCTTGGGTTCTTCTTGCTCCAAAATTGCCTTGAAGCGAGAGCCATGTGCTCATGATAAGCATATTTTGTATCTTCGGGGTTGCTCTCCTCTTCTTCCTCTTTACCCTCTTCTTCCACACTAACCTTGGCCTTCAAAGCAAGGTTGGGATTCTTAGCTCTTTGAGAATGCAATACCGCATTGTCACGGTCTTGTCCAAGATCCTCATTGCCACAAACTCATCCAAGACTTCACTTGAGGACAAGGTGTGGAAGTCCGGCCTTTGACGGATGACGGACGACATGGCCTTGTGGTAAGGCATCATGGCCTTGAGGAACTTGCGCTTGATCCAATTGTCATCTGTATCCTTGCTCCCATGATCTCGGAGTGAGACCGCGAGAGTGGTTAGCCTTCGGTAAAGCTCACGAGGTTCTTCATCTTCATTCATTGCGAACTCATCGGCTTCATCTTGCACCACTTCATAGTTGGAGCGTTGAATGCTTGCGCTTCCCTTGTAAAGGGAAACGACATGGTGCCATGCTTCCTTGGCCACGGTGAAGGGTCGGAGATGAGCAATATCTTCGGGCGGAATTGTATCTTGGATGATGAAGAGAGCATTCTCATTGAATTGATTATCCGCGGCTTCTCTAGGGGTGAAGTTGCTTTGGTCATGCAGATAGAAACCTTCTTCAATGATTCTTCAAAGATTAGTATTAACATGGTTTAAATGACGCTTAAAGCGATATACCCAAGCATCAAAGTCCTAATTTCTCACAATCTTAGGAGGAGAACCGGCATGATTCAAATGAGTGGAAGGAATCGGTCCACCATAAGTAAGCGGAGGTTCCACATGGGCAAATATGCCATTTCCACTTCTACCACTAGATAAAGGAACTTTGTCATTAGTAGCTTCCCCTTGTCGGAGTTAGCATCCGTCACCTTGTTAGTGGGATCAACCACTTCCAACGGTGCGGTGGGTAATTTAAGACCATCAAGAAAGTTCTTAAGCATGCCTTTGACATCGGCCGTCATGGAGGTTTTCAATGTGTCCAAAGCCACATTGAACTCCTCGCATGAGACCGACGTTCCCCCATCGGCCGTAGACGAGGACGGAATCACACCGGGGTGCTCCTCCTCACCGTCTACGGAGTCAACCATACTCTTCGGACTGCAAAGTCCTTAATAAAGAGACGAGGCTCTGATACCAATTAAAATGATCGATATAGTTGACTAGAGGGGGGTGAATAGGCAACTAATTTTTTTTAGCTTTTCTTTACCAATTTAAACTTTGCATCAAAGTAGGTTGTCTAGATATGCAACTAGGTGAGGAACCTATATGATGCAACAACCACAAGCACACAAGGAAGCAAGGGATACTACACAAAAATCTTGCACAAGTAAAGGTACGAGATAACCAAGAGTGGAGCCGGTGAAGACGAGGATGTGTTACCGAAGTTCCTTCCCTTTGAGGGGAAGTACGTCTCCGTTGGAGCGGTGTGGAGGCACAGTGCTCCCCAAGAAGCCACTAGGGCCATTGTATTCTCCTCACGCCCTCACACAATGCGAGATGTCGTGATTCCACTATTGGTGCCCTTGAAGGCAGCAACCGAACCTTTACAAACAAGGTTGGGGCTCTCTCCACAACTTAATTGGAGGCTCCCAACGAAACCCTGGAGCTTCACCACAATGGAATGTGGCTCCGAAGTGACCTCTTCCGTCTAGGGCGCCCAAGCACCCAAGAGTAACAAAATCCACACAAGAAAGTATGGGGGAATCAAATATCCTTTGGTGGAAGTGTAGATCTAGGTCTCCTCCTTCAATCCCTAGCAAATCAACGAGTTTGAGTGGCTAGAGAGAGAGATCGGGGAAGAGAGCTTTTATGGTAGTAATGGAGGAGAGAGAGAGGCAAGAGGTAGGTGGGAGGTAGGAGAAGCACCTCCTTAATATAGGCCCCCCTCAGATCCAACCGTTATGTGCAGAAACGCATAGGAGCGGTACTTCCACAATAGACACCGGTACAACCGGTGAATGCGGGAAACCCTTGCTGGGGCACCAGGGCGGTACTTCCAGTGGCGCACCCGATAGAACCGGTCTATCAGAATAAACCGGAACCACCGCTCCACCACCGCTCGACTACCTCACCACATACAGAAAGTATACCCCTCAGGACGGTAGTTGGAGCGGAGGTTGGGCCGAAACTACCGCTGGGCCAGCAGTCCCTGGGTGGTGGAGTCCGAGGCAGTACTACCGCCCTGAACACTGGTAGTACCGGTTTGTCAAGACAAACCGGAACTACCGTTCCACCACCGGTCTACCACCGTACCCGGTACAGAAGAGAGTCACCCCTGAGCGGTACTTGGAGCGGTGGTGAGACCGGAACTACCGGCCAGCGGTACAACCGCTCAAGGGAGCGGACTACCGCCATGGGCAGAACTGCACAGGACAGAGGACTTCGGGGAACCTCTCTCTCCTCGAACGAAGGGTATATGGTGGGTGCAGAGAATGTGTACGTGAAATGATTCACCCAATACCTTCCGATGTGGATTCCCTCTTAATAGTATGGATATCCTACGACCAAAGGAATAAAACGTCGGAAACTCCGTCTTCGATCTTTTCCACATAGAGGGAAAGCCTAACCGTCTTGAGCCACACAATGTGTACCTGAGAAAATTATGGCGCACGATTAGTCCACACGTGTGTTGTCATCATCACCAAAACTCTAAGGCAGAAGATGCCCTTACAGTTGTTGTTCTGGTGCGTTGGTCCTATGGGGCTTAGCACGATGACTTTACTGTGTATCATAATATGGTTTGCCCGTCTTCGGTGAGGGAGAGGCGATGACGGCGGCACACCTTCGTTTCGCTCCAGTGCTTGTCGGTTAGGTGGTTCATAGACCTGCTTGCAATTTTTAGTATCACTAGTGTTCTTTGTATTGCCAAGATTGAAGATGAATAGATTAAAAGTTTCTCCTGTAAAAAGAAGAAAAAGAAATGCACGAGTCTCTCGCAACAAGTCTTCTCCGCTAACAATATTTGCTCAGCAACTTCAAGCTTGAAGCTTCTCTTTATGTGGCTGCAGACTTAAAAAAACTAAGGAACGTCATACCCGGAGAGTGACAACTTTTCTATGTTTAGGCTTGTCACAAGAAAAAAAACTCTATTCCCTTCCTAATTAATACATGTGGCAAATCTTTTGCTACGTTACATAAAAAATGGTAACATCTTGTTGGTAAAACCAACGTCCTATGAGGCTAGGAAGCTGGTGACGACGAATTTGAACTTCATTTCATTTGGCCGGATTTATTTATTTTTGCGAGACTGGTGACTTTTAATTGGCCGGACTCAGGCGTGCTCTATTTAACTAATCAACAAATCGAAGTCAGATCATTCTGTAAGAGGCAAAAATTGTTGCTCGGGCTGTGTCTACGTCACGGAATCTCGGGCTTCAATCAAAAGCAGACAAAACAGGAGGCACGAGACGTCAGGCTATCGATCACACTTGAGTGCGATCCATACGCCACCACCTAGAGACAGCGACGGCAAAGGTAATTTGGTCTGATGCTACAGTAAGCATGTCAGCTCTGCTCATCGGCCGCGCTTGGAGTAAGACTGCAAAAAACTTCTCTCTCGCTGGTTAACCACGCGGAGAAGCAAGCGAGCAATCGATAGCTTCCGGGCAATCGGTACATCTGAAAGTGACACGGTCCTTGTTGCACCCTGACGCTCCCCCCTTCTCGGAATGCTCTTCTTTTTTTGTGTTCCACAGATTACTGGTGGACCGATCGGTGTCCCTTTCTTTTCCTTAGTTCTCCGTTTGAATATTTTTCTCTGAGAGTCCACACTCACGATCAGAGCAAACGTTTTCCTTACTCATCCTCCCGCGTCGCCTCCTCTGGCGGCTCAGGGGCAGCCCCGTCGCGCCACCGCCGGCCCACTCCCTCTCACCCCCATCCGCTTCGCCGCCGCCGGAGAGGACGCCGGCGAAGCCGCGCGTGCCCCAGGGATGGCGGCGGCGGGGCTCCTTTGTGTCGGCGCTTGCCTGCTAGCGGGGATCCATCCGACAGCGCTGCAAGATCCGGTGTGGTGGGCCTCTTCGTCGGCGTCGGGGGGTGGATCCGGGGCTGCTCAGGCCGGATCCAGCGCGTGGTGGTCTTGATCTTGATGGCGGCGGGTCGGCGCGAGGTCCTGCTGGTCCGGTGTCTCGGGGCGGCTCGTCATGGCTCTGTGGTGGGCGCTGGCTGGAGGAGGAGACGCCCGGCGCAACTGGCTGGTGATGGCGTGTCGCTGCGGACCGGCCTGGTGCTCCTCGCCGCGGAGGCGCTCGAGCCAGGCCAGATCTGCTCTGGCTGGAGGTGAGGGCTCATGGCGGCGACGCAGCGAGTGGTGATGCGGAGGCTGACGGGGTGTGGCGAGAGGAGATGTGGCTCGATCCGGTGGGGCGGCGCCCTGAGGCGATCTTTGGGTTCTCACGGGCAGGTTGGTGGCGGCGCTGCGATGGCTCGGTCAAGATGGAGTCTTGCGAGCAGCGAGCGGTCGGTCATCCCTGTGCGGCGTGGCGAGCGGCGGTGCTTTCCTGGTGATGCCGGCCTGGGATTTCTCCGTGGAGAGGCGGGTCTGATTGTCGCAAGGCCGTTCCTTGGAGTGGGCGACGGCCGTCGCGGGCAGTCCTGGACCTGGCCGGAGGTGCTGGTTGGCTGCGGACCCTCGTGCAGGCTGGGAGTGGATGGTGTGGCCGCGGTTTCCCTGCCGGGTGGTCGGTCGTTGGTCCTCGGCTATGCAGCTACTTCGGCAAGTGCTGCGGTGGCGGCGGTGTGAGGCTTCTTGGCAGTGCTACCAATCCCATGGAGGCATGGCGATGGGCGAAGTGCGGATGAAAATTTTGCACGGCTTCTGCCGGGCCGGCGGTGATGGCACCTGTGGATGTCATTCCCCTCCTTGGAGGCATCATCGAGCGTGTTCGCCTCATCCTTTGCGCTCTCGGTGTTGGTGGATGTCTCCGGGTGAAAGCCTAGATTCGATGTTCGGATCGGCACGATGGCGGTGTCCTCGACGCCGCTCCTCTGTTGGGAGCATTGTGTTTGGAGACACGACTGGTTCCTCGTTGCTCTCCTCCGGTGTTCGCCGCTATCCTTTTCTGATTATCAGTGGCGCTATGTACGTTGGTCGTCGGTGAATCCAAGGCGGTGTCTTTCTGGATTGGATCGAGTCCTGCCATTTATCTGCCACTTTCTCTTAGGCGCTCAGGATGGATGGTGCGTCGACAAAGGAAGTTCTACGGAAGTGTGGTCTTCGGAGGTGTCCGGCGTCGGTCGAGACGCGGTGCTGTGTATCAGTTTAGGATAGGTTTTTTGCTTTGTAGCTTGCCTAGCGGTGGTGTTTGTTTGTGGTCTTGTCAGTGAGGTGTTCGTGCTACACTCGTTGTTCGCATCGAGCGGTAGCTTTCTTGTAACTAAATTCTGCCTTCTGTAAAGCTATGGTACGCCAAGGCGTACTCTCGAAAATAATATTTTTCTCTAAGTGACATCAGTCTGGGTACCTACGCTGGGCTACGTTGACGTCTTCTTTGTGCACCACACGGGCTGGTACACGGCCCTGCGAGGACACGAGGGGCTGATACGAGAGCCCACCCCCTCCTCTTTTAAAGTGACACGGCCATGCGAGGACACGAGGGAGAATGGTTTTCTCAAAAAAAAAAGGAGAGGCAAAATGGAGAATTCGACCCTTCTTTAAAACTTCAGCACAAAAAAAAACTATCTAAAAAATTTCACAAATTGACTCATATATATACATACTCCTTCCGTTTTTATTTAATCCGCGTATTAGGTTTAGTTAAAGTCAAGCTTTGTAAACTTTGACCAAATTTATAAACATAAATATTAACTTATACAATAACAAATCAAGACCATTAGATTTACTATTGAATTTACTTTCATATTATATAGATTTGCTATAGTAAATGTTTGTACTTTTTTCTATATACTTGGTCAAACTTCAACGAGTATGACTTCAGTCAACTCTAATATGCAGAGTAAATAAAAACGGAGGGAGTACATACATATACATATACATACTATACACTATGCTTCCTAATTTTTAAAGCCTCACCATCAATTAAGGTCTTTCATTTATAACTGGGTCATCTAACAATTTTTCAAGGAGTTCTCTCATTCAATTCCTTTAATACACAACGCTCCCAAATTTTTACGGCCCCGCAATTAACAGAGGTCTTCAATTTAGAATTGAAAATTCGATTTTAACCAAATCAACAATTTCTTAAGGAGCTCTCTCATTCAATTCTTCTAATTGACTATGCTCCCTAATTGTGGAGCTCTCCCATTCGATTGCAACTTTGGATCTGATCTATGATTTTGATTGCAAATACTAATACTCATCTCCCTAATTCGCAAGGCCTCCCACTCAATTGATGTCTTCAATTTGAAGTTGGGCCATCAGATTATGACCGCGCCAATGATTTCTTAAGAAGCTCTTTCATTCAATTTATTAATACACTATACTCCCTAATTTTTATAGTCTCTCAATCAATTAAGGTCTTTAATTTAGAATTGGATCATTCGATTTTGACCGAATCAACAATTTCTCAAGGAGACCTCTCATTCAATTATTTTAATTCACTATGCTCCCTGATTTTGGAGCTCTTTCATTCGATTGCAATTATGGATTTGGTCCACGATTTTTATCAGGCCAACGATTTTTTCAAATAAATTAGCAGCAACCTCCTACAAAAACGTATCAATCCCGCGTGCCCTCTCACCACCTAGAAAAAATAAGTGCCACAATATGATATCTTAGCACCAATATAGTACATGCAGCCACCGACGCAGAAATTCCGCCACATAAATATTGGTTGATTAGCATATGACATAGAATCTCACCGTGAAAGACCCACCAAAACACCACATTATATAATTATAAATAAAACACACTCCATTATTTCTCTCACTAGTCAAGCTAAATATCCATTAGATACAAAATATAAGGTGTATTCCTTTTTTAGAAAGTCATTTTTTTAACATTGACCAAGTTCAGAGCCAAAAATATCGACATTGAATTATAACACCAATATAGTACATGCAAGCATCGACGTAGAAATTTCTCCACGTAAATATTGATTGATTAGCATATGACATGAATCACACCGCGAAAGACCCACCAAAACACCAGATTATATAAATATGAATAAAACACACTCCATCATCTCTCTCACTTGGCAAACTAAATATTTCCTTAGTTAAAAAATATAAGGTGTATTCCTTTTTTGGAAAGTCAAGTTTCTTTAACATTGACCAAGTTCAGCGTCAAAAAATAATTATATCAATAATACTAAGTAAATAAAATATGAAAGATGAATCTAATGATATTTATTTGATATTATGGTTTTTTTATATACTTCTCTATAAATTTGATCAAACTTAAAGAGGTTTGACTTATCCAAGACTAATACACCTTATATTATGAAATAAAGTGAGTAAAAATTGAAAACCCAACAACACCAACGGCGCATCAAAGCTACCTCAACCTTTCTAGTTTGCATGACGCCCTAGCCTGAGGCGTCATCTTTGATGACATGACAGCTACGTCTATCGACGGTGTCGTGTTGTCTAGCTTGGCGCTCAAGGTAAAGGCTTCATGCTATCTAGCTTGGCGCCCTAGCCTCAGACATCATGAAAAGGGTCATTTTGTGAAATATTTTCATATCAGGTTCATTTTGTGTTGAAGTTTCTAAAGAGGGTTAAATCTGATCACTTCCACAATAGGAGACACGTCTGGAACCCCTAAAGAAAAGGAGACGGGTCTAGAAGGAGGACCTTCTAGAATGATGGAGCAGTCGAGGCCGATGCAGGGCGTTGTTTAGAATGGGCACAAGACAAAGCAGATACAGGAGCCGAAAACCCATCTCCGACGCATCAACCTGAACTAAAGAGGTTGGAGCCGAGGCCACCTTGTTGTTATTGTCTGCCACCATGGCGACCAAAATCATGGGCGGGGGCGAGCACCTCTAAACTTGCTAGATCCAATCGATTCACTATCTTATTGAATGAGCTATCACCGGATTTACCACAAACCGCCACCTTTATCCATGGAGAGCAAACTTGGGAGGTACTCCCTCCTTTTTAATTTGCAGTGCATGGATGCTTGGCCACTAGATGAATAGGAACAGTACATGCATTGGTGAGTTCCTTCTTAATTCTTGCATACAAAGATTTAACGCACCTTAAAATCTCAAAAGGATATGAAGATGAGCCCTTTAAATCGGAAAAACGCAATTTTCTAGATAATCCCTCTAAAACGCAAAGGAGGGAGTAGACGTTGTTTTCCTGGAGTTGCTTGAGAGCTCTAACATGGCACAAACACATGACGCCAATTTAAACCTGAGTCTAACTACTATCTAGGAAACAAAAAAAAGGTTGAGACCAAACTCGTCGTCGGCTAGGCCGGGGAAGAGAGGGGAGAGCCCGGAGCAGCGGAGGAAGCGGAACTCTCCAGGGGGAAGCGAACGGCACGAGCGAAAGTGACTCCGATGTATTTCATTTCGGGAGCTCCTATTTGACGCGTATTGAACTCCTATCTGACACATTGCGTCAAAAAGGATGGGCAAACGAACATGTGTGCGACTTGGGTAGGCCCGTGTTGCGTCCACACAATACCATGATTCTCTGTACGCGGCTTCAATTTTCTCCAGATAAAATAAAGTGCGATAAGAAAATAAAAAATAGAAAAGGTGATGTTTATAAACTTTTTGAACATTTTTAAAAAATTTGTACATTTTTAACAAGCTTGTACGTTTTTCCAAAACAGAAATGTTTTTAAAATATTTGTAAACATGTTTACAAAAGCGTATTTATTTACTTTTTGAAAATATTTTGAATATTTTTAAACTTTAGAGAAGATTTTTCAGAAAATAAAAATAAAAAAGACACTGAAAAAGGGGTACAAACCGATAGATGAAAAACAATCAAAAAAGAAATAAAAAAATAAATCAAAAAAGAACCTTCTAGAAAGCCAACACGAAACCTCGCGGCAGGTTTTTCCTACTCCCTCTGATCCATATTACTCGTCTTAAATTTTTCTTTCTGTATCCTGATACATTGGTATCTAAACAAATATAAGAAAGTAATATGGATTGAAGAAAGTACATTTTTTCACATTGATTTTTATGGTTATTTTTTTCTTTTGTTTTCTTTTCCATTTTTTATAGTTTGTCAACATTTTTCAAATTCATGAACTTTTCCGAAATTCATGTGTTTTTCAAACTTTTGGCCGTTTTTCTTAATTCATTAACATTGTTTCAAATCTGTAACAATTGCTCCGATTCATATACATATTTTCAAATTTGCGAACAAATCTTCAAATGGAGGAACATTTAAATTTGGGAACAATTTATTAAAATTGTGAACATCTTGTTTTCAGAATTCAAGAATTGTTTTCAAATTGAGAAACGTTTTCGAAATACAATATCATACTTTTAGCATTCATTAACATTTTTTAAAAATCATTCCACAATTTTTTTTTAATTCACAAAAAAATTACATAATTATAAATTTAAACACAATTTACGTACTTTTTAAGGCATTCATTGAAACATACAATAACCAAAAAAATTGGGCAAAAATAAATAAAAAGATGTTTGGGTCGTAAGCCTGCGTGTGCCACACTAACTAGGAGCACGTTGCGCCCCTACTATCATCATGCTAGGCCTGGCCCGAAAATGGGGCATGAATTCATGTGATCTCTTAATAAAGGGATTCTTCTAAAAAAAGTGATAAATGGGAGGGGAACCCCTATTTGACGCGCTTTGCGTCAAATTGGCGGTGTGACGCACAGAGAGGGACCTGACTGGGCCGGCCCATCGAGTTCTACCGCGGGACGAAAAATATAGCAGAAAAAGGAAACACACACGACCCGGGAATGTAACCGGAGACCAACTGCGTACTACCACGCGCTACTAGCCACTGCAACTAACCACTACTGTTGTTCATATAGCAACGCATGACTTAAAGAAATAACCATAGATGTAGAACCGGAATTATATACTGTAGCGAAACGAAAGTAGCTTCTGTAGCGAATCTGAATTAGTTACTGGGCCGAACGGTTTTTAATGTATATTTTCGAAAAGTACCAACATTTCTTGAATTCCTGAAAAAATTAACGGGAGATAGGAACATTTTTGAATATGTGATTTTTTTTCGAAGAAGCAGAAAATTTGAACAAAAGATATTGTTTTTTTAAAACATAAAAAAATTGAATTTGTGAACAAATTTTGAAACTGCAAACATTTTTTGAATTTTTTATAAATATTTCAAAAGTGGATCATTGCATGATATTTGGAATAAAAAATTGAAACCCCGAATATTTTTGAATTTATGAACAAAAACTTTAAAATGGAACGTTTCATAAAAGTCTGAAATATTAGAAATTGCAAACATTTTTTAAAAAATTTTGAACATTTTCTGAAACGTGGACATTTTTTTAATTTCCAAATAAATTTACAATCACGAAAAGATGGAACATTTCATGAAATTCCGAAAAAAAATTGAAATCACGCGTTTTTTTCAAATTCTTTATAAATAAATAAATTTCTGACAAAAATTTGAAACGAGAAACATACCTGAACAGTTTTTCAGGAATGAATATTTTTTCAACTTATGAACAGGAAATTAAAAAAGGAACATTTTTCTAATTTACGAAACTTGAAAAAAAAGAAAAAGAAAAGAAGGGAAAAAAGGAACCAAAAGGAAAACGAAAAAGAAACGTAAAAGAAAATTGAAAATAATAATCAGAAAAGGTATAAATAAATAAAAAATAAAAACCACACAACAACGGGAAACCAGACAAAATCATTCAGGAACCTTCTAGAAGGTTCCCAAAACAAAAGAAAACCGGAGTTTGAACCTTCTCAAAACCAGGATCCGTGTACACCTAACATGGGGCGGCTCACTGCGATCGCTCCCTCGATCGCTAGTTGCGAAACATCGACATCTTGACGCAACATGCGTCCGTTAGGGAATTCCAAATAGGAGTGCCGTCAAATAGGCAGCCTATCGCATAGGGCAACCTACGATTGGGCCGATCCATGTTGGTAGCGCACTTTATTTTGTTTATTATTAGTTTCTCCTATGTTTTTTGTTACTCCCTTTGATTCGAATTTATTGACAGAGCTTTAGTATAATTTTGTACCAAAGTTGTATTAAGGTTGCATCAATTAATTTGGATCTAAAGGAGTTTTTCTTTTTTTTCTAAAATCATGAAAATCATTATTTATAAAACATTTTTTATAAAATATAAACATTTTATTAAAAGTGTAATATTTTATAAGAACTATAAACAACTTTTGAAATTTTTGGATTGTTATCTGAAATTTTGAGAACATTTTCTGATTTTTTAATTACGGGTGCTGTTTGATAAAAGAAAAGTAGAAACACCAACAATATATATAAAACAAAAGAAAACATTAAAAAACAGTATACCGCAGCTAGGTACGAGCCTTCACGGTGATTTGAGTGTCTCAGCCATCGGATCCTCGAAAATACGGTGCAGATCAAAGTCCTCGTCCCAGCTCGCACGGAACGAGCTCGCGTTTACCTCCGTTACCGGGTTGTGGAAGGCCCACGTATTCCCATTCGGACGCTATCGTCCAGGTTCAAGCGCTGTTCCTTCCGGATGAACTGCCCTAAAAACAATCCCCTCGAACGCGATGCGCTGCCGCCGTTTCTCTATTCCTTCCGCTGTGATGGAAGGGCGTTTCTCTGTTCCTTCCTCCGTGATGCACCCCCGCCGTCGTTGAGCTTCTGATGTGCGTCTGCCTCCACGTAGATGTCGTCCGCCCGCCATGTACTCTTCCTCTGTAGCCCCTTCTTACCTGGCACGGCCACCGTGCCTTAACCAGAGGCAGGAGAATCGGCTCACCCTGCTGTTCCCCACAAAAAGCTAACAGTTCACCAGGGCAACTATTGCATGTACTAGCGATGGCTTGAGTTGCAGAAAGTAGAAACCCATGGCCATCCGCGATGGTCCATCGCTGCGTATGGTTATGTGCAAGAGCAAAACTGAAATCGAATTTGTTTTCCCACCTCAACCTTCGTTTCACCCAACGGCCTGTGTTAAATCTTTTGTTTCAATCTCATACATGTACTATATTTCTGTTGATTCTTTACTGATTGGGAATTATTTTTTGAGAAATTGAATTTTAGGGTGATACTTAATTGGGGAAGATTTGCGCTATTTCAAGCCACTGTTTCAATCGGAAAGCTGGTAAATCCAACTGCTGGTGTGTCCCCGTGATCCAAAGTTTTCATTGGGGGCCAAGAGTTACCAAGATGAGGTTATTTTTCGTACATTCAATTCATTCAGTTTCTGGTAATTCTTTTTAATGCCGAGGTCCAAATGCCCCTTCGGTCTGAGATATGGTTTGCTCCTCTCAGATTGCAATTTCTGGTAATTTTAACTAAAAGTGAATGTTAAGAAAAATCTACAGGAATTAACAACTCAAGATGTTTTGATTGCTTGATATTCTGTCCACAGAGTTGCAGGTTTGTCCTGTGTGACGCCACGACGCCAGTGTAATTGCTTTAAATGATGCACTTTCAGACCATGTGTTATCTAAGATACTATCTATTTCGACCATGTCTGGTGTCGGATCAATGAAATTGTTGACTAGAGTTGTCCTCTCAACTGATGGAAGTGTCGCTAGAAGTAATCTGCCATCCTGTGACTAGGAAACTTAAAGGATATGGTTTCTAAAAAAATCAGGAAATAAAGTAAGAATAGCATTCAAGAAAGATGAGCAATGAGTTAAACATATGCTTCATGGTAGAAGTAGATATAGTACAATTCAAGTTCTTGCAGGATGATATGCAGCCCTCTGCCTTCCATATGATTCTTTTCCTTATGCTAACACAATTTGTGGACATACAATTATTTCAGCTTCTTGATGGAAGGAATTAATATACGGTCCTTAATATAGGGTGCACTATGCAAACAATGGATGATCTGATGCTGCTGTTCAGATGACTAAGGTGTTTATTTGGAATCATTTCTTCTATTCGGATTCTGTGATGTTGAATGGAGCCCATGACATGTACCCTGTTTTTCATACATTTGGATGGCTACTAATACAGATTATAATTTAAGTGGTGTGCCCACTGCAGCAGTTTTCGTAACAACTTCACAATGTTCAAAATAATTGCATTAGCTTCGGCAGGTACAACAATTGACATGCCAACATTTTGTATATTTATATTCATTATTTCCTCGGGATAGGGAATCTACTTAGGTTCTCTAACTTCCTAAAAAAGACGTTAGACTTTGAGACGCTCTTTCTTTTCATTTTTAGGTTTTTGTGCTATCCATTTGATCTAATAGCCACAATTGCTTATTATGTGAATACAGATTATTATTTTTGAATTGAGAGAAAGCCCTCGGCCTCTCCATCGAGTGATGCACAACTCTTCATTATGTTAGTTTAGATGATCATAAGAGGATGTTTATAGATATTAATGTTCAAATGCTAAATCCAGTATTATGTTTCATTTGTATAGTTCACACCACAGTTCATAAGTATTTTGTCGATCTTTTGAACATTCTCAGTGTCCGTCTTCTTTCTTATGGATTTGCGGCGGATTTTGTAAAATCTCATGAAGCTGACTTGTACATTATAATTCAAACGCCCATTAATAATTATATTGTCTCGATACTCTTTCATCAACATGGCGGGCGCGGCAAAGCGCGCCTTGACGTTCTAGTGTACAAGAAAACGAGAAGACCCTGCTCAACTCTCCTTCACTCCATTCAGTGTTCGAATTCGGAGCAATTCACCGAAATCACTAATTGAGGAATACTCTTTCCAAAGATCACTCACATCTCCCTAGGTTGTGACAAGTGGCGTGCTGCATGTGCGCCACTTGTTGCAACCTGGGAGTTTTTCCTTTTTTCGTAAATCTGTTTATTCAAAATGCTTTATCTCTTAAACCGTGCGTCCAAATCTTGAATCATTTTTACTGTTGGATTTCTCGCGTCAAGATATTCAAAACTAGATCCCATGTTGATAGGATTTTACGAACTTTTTTTCACATAAAAACCAGATGAAAACACCAAAGCAGGAGCATGTTTGACATCTAGAATGGATGCAACGGGAGATATAGTACTATCACATCGGAGATTAGAATTAGATCTTCTTCATTCGATTGTTTCTTTACTTTCGAAGGCCGAGAAACTAATAGAGACGCTGATAGGTTAGCCAAGTTTTTAAATTTTCTTGATCAGGGACGACATGTTTGGATGGTCCAACCCCATGATCCTTTTGTAATCCCACTTCATGTGGGTTTTGAGCAATAAAACTTGGTGATACCCCTAAAAAATCAGTTTCATTTCTGATCAACCCATCCTACCGGAGCTAAGCTGATATTACCTCCGTCCTATTACCAGTCTCACTTGTATTTGGGTAGTATTTTGATCATGATTCAACCTAATAAAATATAAGTTATATGTAGCAAAAATAATATAACTAAAAAATAAATTCAAATTCAAATCCAACAATATAATTTTTGGTAACATGCATTAACATGTCATTAGTCAAATATGTGGCGTAAATTTGACCCAAAATACAATGACGACTAATATTTTTTTAGAGAAAAGGCTAGTGCCGACTTTATAGATAAAGCCACCAGGCATAGTCACAACCACACCTGAACACATAAAGTTTAACAATCGAGGCAACATCCCCAAATACAGCAAAGATACTAGGCACGCAGGCCCAACAAACTAGGCACAACAGGCACGCAGTCCAACAACCTACTGCTAAGAAGAAATCTTGTTCATCGCTTCATGGGGTTGGGGGTGGGATAACTAGTTGGCCGACATCTTAACTTTGTTGATAAGCTCCACCTTGTCATCCACGTCCACCGGTTTAGTCAATAATTTCCACTGCTGCAAGAATATAGTCATTTTAAAAATCACGTCAGCTGGCTTGTTAGGAAAAACACCCTCAATGGTGAATTTGTTTCTAGTAATTCAAAGGGTCCAGCACATGGCCGCCAAACCAACCCAGAAAAGCCTCTTAGTTTGCCCATGAACATTGGTAGCCAGAGTACGCAGGTGAGAAAAGGAAATAGGATCCCAATTGACCCCCATCCACGACCGGATACAACCCCATGCCAGCTTGGCCAAGGGGCACGTAAAGAATATATGATCAGTGTCCTCAGCACCCAAGCAAAGAGCACAAAATGCATACACCGGGCCACTACATTTGCGGATTTGGTCCGCCACAGGTAACCGGCCCCTAACAGCCTGCCAGAGGAAGACTTTAAACTTTGGGGGAATCTTGGCCGCCCAAACGGGCCGAAATCTAGACGTAGGTGTTCCAGCACAAAGCCTGGAGTAGAGGGATTTGACAGTAAAGGTACTAGACGCGGAATGGGGCCAGGACACGGAGTCCTCCTCCTCCGAGAGAACAGGGAACAAGGTAGCAAGGCGGTGCCAGTCCGCCAACTCTGCGGGAGTAAGAGTCCTCCGAAGGCCCAGGTCCCAATGGCCACGCGAGAGCTCATAGATTGAGATCTCCGAGTTGGAGCAGTAAGAAACCGGAATAGGGAAGGTGTTGGGGAACGTTGCAGAAAATTAAAATTTTTCCTACGGTTTCACCAAGATCCATCTATGAGTTCTACTAAGCAACGAGTCAAGAGAGAGAGCTTGCATCTACATACCACTTGTAGATCGAGTACGGAAGCGTTCGAGGGAGTGGTGATGATGAAGACGTTCCCAACGTGATTCCGATCACCGATGACCAAGTGCTGAACGGACAGCACCTCCGCGTTCAACACACGTACGGGACGATGGCGCCTCCTTCGCCGTCTTGATCCAGCAAGGAGGAAGGAGAGGTTGAGGAAGACAACTCCAATGGCAGCACGACGGCGTGATGCAGATGGAGTGGTTGTTCTCCGGCAGGGCTTCGCCAAGCTTATGCGGAGGAGGAGAGGTGTTGGGGAGGGGAGGGGTTGCGCCTTCAATGGTGTTTTCAGCCCTCCCCTCACCCCTCTATTTATAGGGGAAGGGAGGAGGGAGGCCGGCCCCCTCTAGATGCATCTAGAGGGGGGGGGCGGCCAAGGGAGGGGCTTGCCCCCAAGCAAGGGGCGCCCCTTTAGGGTTCCCCTCAACCCTAGGCGCATGGGCCAAGGGAGGGTGCGCCCAGCCCATCGGGGCTGGCTGCCTCCCACGCAGCCCAAGTGGCCCCCAAAGGGGTGGCCCTTCCGGTGGTCCTCCGGAACCTTTCCTGGACCCTCCATAATACCGATATGACCGAAACTTTTCCGGTGTCCGTTTGACGACTTCCCATATATAAATCTTTACCTCCGGACCATTCCGGAACTCCTCGTGACGTCCGGGATCTCATCCGGGACTCGAACAACATTCGGTAATCACATACAAGCCTTCCTATTAACCCTAGCGCCACCGAACCTTAAGTGTGTAGACCCTACGGGTTCGGAGACATGCTGAGACATGACCGAGACGCTCTCCGGTCAATAACCAACAGCGGGATCTGGATACCCATGTTGGTTCCTACACGCCTCCTCGATGTTGTCATCGGATGAACCATGATGTCGAGGGTTCAAGCAACCCCGTATGCTATTCCCTTTGTCGACGGTATGTTACTTGCCCGAGACTCGATCGTCGGTATCCCAATACCTCGTTTAGTCTCGTTATCGCAAGTCACTTTACTGCATCCGTAATGCATGATCCCGTGACTGACACTTGATCACTTTGAGCTCATTATGATGATGCATTACCGAGTGGGCCGGTGATACCTCTCCGTCATACGGAGTGACAAATCCTGTCTCGATCCGTGTCAACCCAATGACACTTTCGGAGATACCGTAGTGCACCTTTATAGTCACCCGATTCACGTTGTGACGTTTGGTACACCCAAAGCATTCCTACGGTATCCGGGAGTTACACGATCTCACGGTCTAAGGAAGAGATACTTGACATTGGAAAAGCTCTAGCAAAACGAACTACACGATCTTGTGTCATGCTTACGATTGGGTCTTGTCCATCACGTCATTCTCCTAATGACGTGATCCCGTTGTCAATGACATCTTATGTCCATAGTCAGGAAACCATGACTATCTGTTGACCAACGAGCTAGTCTACTAGAGGCTTACTAGGGACATATTGTAGTCTATGTATTCACACGTGTATTACGATTTCCGGATAATACAGCTTATAGCATGAATAAAGACAATTATCATGAACAAGGAAATATAATAATAACGCTTTTATTATTGCCTCTAGGGCATATTTCCAACAGTCTCCCACTTGCACTAGAGTCAATAATCTAGTTACATTGTGATGAATCGAACACCCATAGAGTTACGGTGTTGATCATGTTTTGCCCATGGAAGAGGTTTAGTCAGCGGATCTGCGACATTCAGATCCGTATGCACTTTGCATATTTCTATGTCTCCATCTTGAACATTTTCACGGATGGAGTTGAAGCGACGCTTGATGTGCTCGGGTCTTCTTGTGAAACCTGGGCTCCTTTGCAAGTGCAATAGCTCCAGTGTTGTCACAGAAGAGTTTGATCGGCCCCGACGCATTGGGACTCCTAGGTCGGTGATGAACTCCTTCACCCAAATTGCTTCATGCGCTGCCTCCGAGGCTGCCATGTACTCCGCTTCACATGTAGATCCCGCCACGACGCTTCGCTTGCGGTACCGCACTACCATCGCTCCACCATTCAACATATACACGTATCCGGTTTGTGACTTAGAGTCATCCAGATCGTGGTCGAAGCTAAGCGTCGACGTAACCCTTTACGACGAGCTCTTTGTCACCTCCATAAACGAGAAACATGTCCTTTGTCCTTTTCGTACTTCAGGATATTCTTGACCGCTGTCCGGTGTTCCTTGCCGGGATTACTTTGGTACCTTCCTACCAAACTCACGGCAAGGTTTACATCAGGTCCGGTACACAAAGATGGCATACATAATAGATCCTATGGTCGAGGCATAGGGGATGACACTCATCTCTTCTTTATCTTTTGGTGGTCGGGCATTGAGCTGAGCTCAATCTCACACCTTGCAACATGCAAGAACCCCTTCTTGACTGATCCATTTTGAACTTCTTCAAAATCTTATCAAGGTATGTGCTTTGTGAAAGACCTTCGAGGCGTCTCGATCTATCTCTATAGATCTTGATGCCTAATATATAAGCAGCTTCTCCAAGGTCCTTCATTGAAAAACACTTATTCAAGTAGGCCTTAATGTTGTCCAAGAATTCTATATCATTTCCCATCAAAAGTATGTCATCTACATATAATATGAGAAATGCTACAGAGCTCCCACTCACTTTCTTGTAAACGCAGACTTCTCCATAAGTGCATAAACCCAAACGCTTTGATCATCTCCTCAAAGCTAATGTTCCAACTCCGAGATGCTTGCACCAGCCCATAAACGGATCGCTGGAGCTTGCATACTTTGTCAGCATTCTTAGGATCGACAAAACCTTCCGGATGCATCATATCTGACTCTTCCTTAAGATATCCGTTAAGGAACGCTGTTTTGACGTCCATCTGCCATATCTCATAATCATAGTATGCGGCAATTGCTAACATGATTCGGACGGACTTAAGCTTCGCTACGGGAGAGAAAGTCTCATCGTAGTCAATCCCTTGAACTTGCCGATAACCCTTAGCGACAAGTCGAGCTTTATAGATGGTGACATTACCATCCGCGTCCGTCTTCTTCTTAAAGATCCATTTGTTTTCTATCGCTCACGATCGTCGGGCAAGTCACCAAAGTCCACACTTTGTTTTCATACATGGATTCTATCTCGGACTTCATGGCTTCTAGCCATTTGTTGGAATCTGGGCCCGCCATCGCTTCTTCATAGTTCGAAGGTTCATTGTTGTCCAACAACATGATTTCCAAGACAGGGTTGCCGTACCACTCTGGTGCGGAACGTGTCCTAGTAGACCTCTAAGTTCAAGAGCAACTTGATCCGAAGTACCTTGATCATCATCATGAATTTCCTCTTCAGTTGGTGTAGGCATCACAGGGGACATTTTCCTGAGCTGCACTACTCTCCTGCTCAAGAGGTAGTACTTCATCGAGTTCTACTTTCCTCCCACTTACTTCTTTCGAGAGAAACTCTTTTCCGGAAAAGGATCCGTTCTTGGCAAAAAAGATCTTGCCCTCGGATCTTTATTAGAAGGTATACCCAATGGTTTCCTTAGGGTATCCTTTGAAGTCGCATTTTTCCGACTTGGGTTCGAGCTTTTCAGGTTGAAGTTTCTTGACATAAGCATCGCATCCCCAAACTTTTAGAAACGATGGCTTAGGTTTCTTCCCAAACAATAATTCATACGGTGTCATCTCAACGGACTTAGACGGTGCCCTATTTAAAGTGAATGTAGCTGTCTCTAGAGCGTATCCCCAAAATGATAGCGGTAAATCGGTAAGAGACATCATAGACCGCACCATATCCAATAGAGTGCGACACTGACGTTCGGACACACCATTACTGTTGAGGTGTCCAGCGGGCGTTAGTTGTGAAACGATTCCACATTTTCTTAAGTGTGTGCCAAATTCGTGACTTAAATATTCTCCTCCACGATCCGATCGTAAGAATTTTATCTTTCGGTCACGTTGATTCTCTACTTCATTCTGAAATTCCTTGAACTTTTCAAAGGTCTCAGACTTGTGTTTCATTAAGTAGACATACCCATATCTACTCAAGTCATCAGTGAGAGTGAGAACATAACGATATCCTCTGCGAGCCTCAACACTCATTGGACCGCACACATCGGTATGTATGATTTCCAATAAGTTGGTTGCTCGCTCCATTGTTCCGGAGAACGGAGTCTTGGTCATCTTGCCCATAAGGCATGGTTCGCATGTGTCAAATGATTCATAATCTAGAGACTCCAAAAGTCCATCGGCATGGAGCTTCTTCATGCGCTTGACACCAATGTGACCAAGGCGGCGGTGCCACAAGTATGTGGGACTATCGTTATCAATTTTACATCTTTTGGTATTCACGCTATGAATATGTGTAACATTACGCCGAGATTCATTAAGAATAAACCATTGACCATCGGAGCATGACCATAAAACATGTCTCTCATATAAATAGAACAACCATTATTCTCGGATTTAAATGAGTAGCCATCTCGCATTAAACGAGATCCAGATACAATGTTCATGCTCAAACTTGGCACCAAATAACAATTATTAAGGTTCAAAACTAATCCCGTAGGTACATGAAGAGGTAGCGTGCCGACGGCGATCACATCGACTCTGGAACCATTCCCCGACGCGCAAGATCGTCACCTCGCCCTTCGCCAGCCTCCGCTTATTCGCAGCTCCTGCCGTGAGTTACAAATATGAGCAACGGCACCGTATCAAATACCTGTGAGTTACTACGAGTAATCGGTAAGGTACACATCAATTACATGTATATCAAATATACCTTTGGTGTTGCCGGCCTTCTTATCCGCTAAGTAGTTGGGGCAGTTCCGCTTCCAGTGACCCTTTCCCTTGCAATAAAAGCACTCAGTCTCGGGTTTGGGTCCATTCTTTGACTTCTTCCCGGCAACTTGCTTACCGGGCGCGGCAACCTCCTTGCCGTCCTTCTTGAAGTTCTTCTTACTCTTGCCCTTCTTGAACTTAGTGGTCTTATTGACCATCAACACTTGATGTTCTTTCTTGATTTCAACCTCGGTGACTTCAAAGCATAGAGAACACTTCAGAATGGTCTTTACCATCCCCGCATGTTGTAGTTCATCACAAAGCTCTTGTAGCTTGGTGGGAGCGATCGGAGGATTCTCACAATGACCGCCTCATCGGGGAGGTTAATATTCACCGGGTCATACGGTTGTGCAACCTGACATCTTCAAGATGTGCTCACCGACGTAACTGTTTTCCTCCATCTTACAACTATAGAACTTGTCGGAGATGTCATATCTCTCGATTCGGCGTGAGCTTGGAAAACAAGTTTCAGCTCCTCGAACATCTCATATGCTCCGTGATGCTCAAAACGCTTTTGGAGCCCGGTTCTAAGTCAGTAAAGCATGCCGCCGAACGAGGGAGTAATCATCGGCCATGAGTTTGCCAAGCATTCATAATGTCTTGGTTCTTCAGGGACGGAGCGTCACCTAGCGGTCCTTCTAGGACATATTGTTTCCTTACTGACTATGAGGATGATCCTCGGGTTAGGACCCAGTCCGTATAGTTCTGTCGTCATCTTTCAGCTTGGTTTTCTCTAGGAACGCGTTGAAGTTCAAGTTGACATGAGCGTTGGCCATTTGATCTACAAGACATATTATGCAAAAGTTTTAGACTAAGTTCATGATAATTAAGTTCATCTAATCAAATTATTTCAATGAACTCCCACTCAGATTAGACATCCCTCTAGTCATCTAAGTGTTACACGATCCGAGTCGACTAGGCCGTGTCCGATCATCACGTGAGACGGACTAGTCATCGTCGGTGAACATTCTCATGTTGATCGTATCTTCCATACGACTCGTGTTCGACCTTTTCGGTCTCCGTGTTCCGAGGCCATGTCTGTACATGCTAGGCTCGTCAAGTTAACCCTAAGTGTTTTGCGTGTAAATCTGTCTTACACCCGTTGTATGTGAACGTAAGAATCCATCACACCCGATCATCACGTGGTGCTTAGAAACGCATTTAACTTTAGCAACGGTGCACGCTTAGGGGGAACACTTCTTGATATTGTTGTAAGGGATCATCTTATTTACTACCTACGTTCTAAGTAAACAAGATGCATAAACATAATAAACATCACATGCAATTATATAGTAGTGACATGATATGGCCAATATCATAAAGCTCCATTGATCTCCATCTTCGAGGCTCCATGATCATCTTGTCACCGGCATGACACCATGATCTCCATCATCATGATCTCTATCATTGTGCCTCCATGAAGTTGTCACGCCAACGACTACTTCTACTTCTATGGCTAACGTTTAGCAATAAAGTAAAGTAAGTTACATGGCGTTCTTCAATGACACGCAGTCATACAAAATAAAGACAACTCATATGGCTCCTGCCGTTGTCATACTCATCGACATGCAAGTCGTGATTCCTATTACAAGAACATGATCTCATACATCACAATGTGTCATTCATCATTCATCACAACTTGGCCATATCACATCACATGACAATTGCTGCAAAAACAAGTTAGACGTCCTCTAATTGTTGTTGCATCTTTTACGTGGCTGCAATTGGGTTCTAGCAAGAACGTTTTCTTACCTACGAATAACCACAACGTGATCTTGTCAACTTCTATTTACCCTTCATAAGGACCCTTTTCATCGAATCCGCTCCAACTAAAGTGGGAGAGACAGACACCCGCCAGCCACCTTATGCAACTAGTGCATGTTAGTCGGTGGAACCGGTCTCACTTAAGCGCACGTAAGGTTGGTCCGGGCCGCTTCATCCCACAATACCGCGGAAGCAAGATAAGACTAGTAGCGGCAAGTAAATTGACAAGATCCACGCCCACAACTAAATTGTGTTCTACTCGTGCAATAGAGAACTACGCATAGACCTAGCTCGATACCACTTGTTGGGGAACGCGTTGCGAGAAAATTAAAATTTTTCCTACGGTTTCACCAAGATCCATCTATGAGTTCTACTAAGCAACGAGTCAAGAGAGAGAGCTTGCATCTACATACCACTTGTAGATCGAGTACGGAAGCGTTCGAGGAGTGGTGATGATGAAGACGTTCCCAACGTGATTCCGATCACCGATGACCAAGTGCTGAACGGACAACACCTCCGCGTTCAACACACGAGACGGGACGATGGCGTCCTTCTGCCTCTTGATCCAGCAAGGAGGAAGGAGAGGTTGAGGAAGACAACTCCAATGGCAAAGACGACGGCGTGATGCAGATGGAGTGGTCAAGCCCCGGCAGGCTTCGCCAAGCTTATGCGGAGGAGGAGAGGTGTTGGGGAGGGAGGGCTGCGCCTTCAATGGTGTTTCAGCCCTCCCTCACCCCTCTATTTATAGGGGAAGGGAGGAGGGAGGCTGGCCCCCTCTAGATGCATCTAGAGGGGCGGCCAAGGGAGGGGCTTGCCCCCAAGCAAGGCGCCCCTTTAGGGTTCCCCTCAACCCTAGGCGCATGGGCCAAGGGAGGGTGCGCCCAGCCCATCGGGGCTGGCTGCCTCCCACGCAGCCCAAGTGGCCCCCGAAAGGGGTGGCCCCTCCGTGGTCCTCCGGAACCTTCCGGTGGACCCTCCATAATACCGATATGACCGGAACTTTTCCGGTGTCCGCTTGACGACTTCCCATATATAAATCTTTACCTCCGGACCATTCCGAAACTCCTCGTGACGTCCGGGATCTCATCCGGACTCAACAACATTCGGTAATCACATACAAGACTTCCTATTAACCCTAGCGCCACCGAACCTTAAGTGTGTAGACCCTACGGGTTCGGGAGACATGCAGACATGACCGAGACGCTCTCCGGTCAATAACCAACAGCGGGATCTGGATACCCATGTTGGTTCCCACACGCTCCTCGATGTTGTCATCGGATGAACCATGATGTCGAGGGTTCAAGCAACCTCGTATGCTATTCCCTTTGTCAGACGATATGTTACTTGCCCGAGACTTGATCGTCGGTATCCCAATACCTCGTTTAGTCTCGTTACCGGCAAGTCACTTTACTGCATACCGTAATGCATGATCCCGTGACGGACACTTGATCACTTTGAGCTCATTATGATGATGCATTACGGAGTGGGCCCATTCATACCTCTCCATCATACGGAGTGACAAATCCTGTCTCGATCCGTGTCAACCCAATGACACTTTCGGAGATACCGTAGTGCACCTTTATAGTCACCCGGTTACATTGTGACGCTTTGGTACACCCAAAGCATTCCCTACGGTATCCGGGAGTTACACGATCTCACGGTCTAAGGAAGAGATACTTGACATTGGAAAAGCTCTAGCAAAACGAACTACACGATCTTGTGCCATGCTTAGGATTGGGTCTTGTCCATCACGTCATTCTCCTAATGACGTGATCCCGTTGTCAATGACATCTTATGTCCATAGTCAGAAACCATGACTATCTGTTGACCAACGAGCTAGTCTACTAGAGGCTTACTAGGGACGTATTGTAGTCTATGTATTCACACGTGTATTACGATTTCCGGATAATACAGTTATAGCATGAATAAAAACAATTATCATGAACAAGGAAATATAATAATAACGCTTTTATTATTGCCTCTAGGGCATATTTCCAACAGAAGGCAGCCGCAAGAGTTTCGTCCCCAACCAACCAGTCTAGTCAGGACCGAGTCGAGCAGCCATTCCTAACTACGAACTTCACATGCTCACGAAACACCTCTCACACTTTCACCAAATCTCTCCAGAACTGGGAGCCGCTGGAAGCAGGTGCAAACATAGGGCTAGAAGTGGGGAAATATTTAGCTCTTAGTAAATCGAACTAGAGAGAACCGGGACTGCCATTCATAATGCGCCACCACCACTTGACAATAAGACATTTATTCATGATCACCGTGTTTAGGATGCCCAGCCCCCCAAGGCTTTTGGGTATGCAAATAATATTCCATTTAACCAGCCTATACTTCCTCTTGTTATCCGCAGATTTCCAGAAAAAGGCTCCCCTATGTTTATCAAATCCTGCGTGTGAGCCCAAGGAAAGCAGGAAAAAACCCATTGTGAAGATTGGTAAGGAGGAGAGACAAGCATTGATAAGGCTTACTTTCCCGGCCTGCGTATTGTACCGACCACGCTAGGGCATGACTCTGCTGCCCACTTTGGCCACCAGAGGGTCGAAAACCTGAGAATGAAGACGACCGGGGCATATCGGCATCCCTAAGTATTTGAAGGGGAAGGAGCCCGGCGAGCAATTCATAAGGTGAGCCACCCTGGATGCTTCATCATCGTCCGCCCCTGTAACAATTACCTCACTTTTGGCAAAGTTGATCTTCAGCCCCGACAAGGCTTCGAAGCAAAGTAAGATGAATTTGAGATTGGCAAGACATGCCTCATTGAGCTCAACAAAATGATCGTGTCATTCGCGTACTGGAGATGGGTGACACCTTGGGGAAGGAGGTGAGAGACCACCGAAGAAATGTGCCCAGCCAAGGCCGCACGTGATAGCATGCAAGATAGGGTGTCGGCCACAAAGTTAAAGAGGATGGGAGAAGCAGCGTCCCCTTGCCTTAGGCCACGACCATTGGCAAAGAAATTAGTGATATTGTCGTTCACCGCAACGGCCGTGTGGCCCCCAGAAACCAACTGCATCACTCTGTGAACAAAACCAGCATGGAAACCCTTAGCCAGCATGACCTGACGAAGAAACAACCAGCTAACCCAATCGTATGCCTTCTCAAAATCAAGTTTTAAGACAATCGCTCTAGTTCCCCTGCACCGGAGATCATGCACAACTTCATGAAGGCAAAGAATCCCATCCAAGATGAACCTGCCTTTGATGAAGGCTGTTTGATTAGGACTAATAATATGATGGGCCACAGGGCCTAATCTAGTAGCCAAACCTTTAGAGGGGAATTTCGGGAAATTATTAATAAGAGCGATAGGCCGGAATTGGGAGATGTGGTCTGCCCCTTTAACTTTAGGTATAAGAGAGATGACAGCATAGTTGAGATGCGAAATATCAATCATCCCAAGGCAGAAACCTTGGATAATGTTACACACAAGTGAGCGCAAAGATGGCCAAAAAGGGCGAAAAACGGAATAGAGAAGCCATTAGGACCTGAGGCATAATTAGTGTTTGCCGAGTTGAGAACAATCTCAATCTCCTCAACAGAAAGCGGGATCATCAGCGCCTCATTTTCCACATCGGATACCTGGTCAGGCCCCGTCCAAAGGTTAGGAGAGATACGGAAGCCGGACTCAGGTCTAGCCGCAAGCAAGCCAGCGAAAACACCATGGACGTGGCTCAAAATGATGTTAGGATCCGAGACCCTAGTGCCATCAATCATCAAACTAGTAATCAAGCATCTACGCCGTCTCCCATTAGCAATCGCAAAGAAATACGTCGTGGGCAGATCGCCCTTTAAGGTCCATTTGATACTGCCACGTTGTTGCCAATACACCTCCGCCTGACAATGCAACTGCATTAAACTAGCCTCCAACTCAGGACAGATTAGTATGTGATTTCGGGAAAAATCACTATTTAAGTGGTACCTCTTGCAAGGATCACCCTATCTTCTCAAATGCTGGCAAATGGCATACTACATGTGCGTCACTTGTCACAATATGGGTGTTGTCCATTTTTTTTGTACATTCGTTTATTCAAACATTTTATCTCTAGAATCGTGCTTCCAAATCTTGAACCATTTTATTGTTAGATTTCACGCGTCAAGTTTTAAAGCATTTTAATAGGTTTCCATGAAATTTTTTCACGAAAAACTATAAACCACAATAAAACCAGAAACAACAAACCAAATAAAATAAAATCCAATAAAAGGATGTAAACCAAAAAAACTAGCAACCGAAAAAACAAATAACGTTAAAAGGAAGAAAAACCGAACCCCGAAAGCACAGTTGTGTTTCTCACAAAAACAAATTTGTGCTTGCACGACAAGCAAAGTTATGTTTCTTGTGAAAGCATGTATTTTTTTCCCTTTCCGAGAGGAATAACTATGACTTTCGTGGAAGCAAATTTGTGCTTCTGCAAGAAGTTCTGGTGGACGCACATTTTTTTTCAAGAAGCACAATTATGCTTCTCGCAGAAGCAAATATGTGTTTTTTTTTGTGAAAGCAAGAATTTTCTGTTTCAAGAAGCAAAACTGTGCATCTCGCGGAACAAAATCTGTGCTTTTGAGAAGAAGCAAATCTGTGCTTTCTCATTGAAGCACAATTCTTTTCCTTTTCAAGAAGCATAGTTGTGATTCATATAAAAAATTTGTTACAAAACGTAGGGAAATCCAGGCAAAAAATCGAACAACAAAAATCCATCTAAAACCCGAAAATGAGTAGCAAAATAAAAGAACAAAATCCAAAGGGAGCGCCCAGCAGGCGACACATGGCGACGGTCGGGCACATCACTTGGCGCGCTCGCATGTGGGTCCCAATTATCTTCAGCCACTGACTTAATATTTAAGATTTTTTTGTCTCAAAAATTGCATGCTTTTTTATGCACTACAAAAATGTTTGTAAATCTTAAAAATATATTAGTTTGAACAACTATTTATGCATTTAATATTTTCTTAAGAAATTAGAAAATGTTGCATTTCAGGATGAAGGTCGTGAATTCAAAACATTGTTGTGAATTTCAAAAAAATCATGAAACTGAAAATTTGTTCTTGGATTCAAAAACTATATGTGAATTAAAAGATTGTCTGTCAGTTCAAAAAATATTCAAAAAATTCAATAAGTTTGATAATTCAAAAACAAAAAAAGTTCGTGTATTTAATATTTTTTTGTGAATTAAAAATCAGTTCATAATTTAAAAAAATATCCTTCGGCCCACGCACCCGACAAACCCCAAACCAGAATAAGCGCACCCCCCCCCCCCCCAAAAAAGCTCACCAAAAGACGTCATCCCCTTGAAGGTGACGGCGCCCACGACGTCGCCACCACCCAATCCTGGAGGATTTGGGTTTTCACCTGTTACATGAGCAACACGGGAGGAAGGGGACTACCTTACCAACGCCTGCATGTTGGGGACGACTCCCACGGGTGTCGCCGCCAGTGGGCCGACACAGCCAACCACAGATATCTATGGTCCCTACTCCCTCCCCCACCTCGAAACCAGACACGACTACGACACTTGGAGACCGCCGAAGAACAGATCTGACACGAGGGGGGCAAGGGGTTCAGTGGAAGGGGCCATGAGATCTGGGGTTGTTTGGTTTGAGTACTGGACAATGTGTTTGGGAAAAAGTAACGCCTCGAAGGAGCCTGAGATGTTAGACTTTTTTGCCTGGCCAGGCGAGCCAGGTGCATGCGTGTTTGGTTGCCCTCCTCGCTTGTGCTTTGTTCTTTAGTGTTTATAAAAGATTCTCAATTCTGCTAGTCCCTTAATGAGTGCCAGGCACATAGCCATGCGTGGGATGTCGGACGGCTGAGCCAGGGTGATTACATTGCGTGGGTTGGATACATTATTTTATTCAATTTTTTTAACCGGACCAGGCTAATCATGTTGACAGGGGCGGCTAGGCCAGGCAGCCACTTTCTCCACCAGGAACCATCCAAACAAACACCAGACAGATCTCAGGGAGCCTCTAGGCCAGGCCACACATAGCAAGGAAGCGGTCCAAACTAGCCCCTAGTGCGGTTGCCCAGAGGCCACCATGGACCACACCCGTCTCCCACCGCCACCATGCCACCTGCATGACCGAGGTGTACGGCCGGCACTTGTTAGCGCCGCTTGCTTAGGATGACGCACCACCACCACCCGAGGTCCTTCACGAGGGATGAAGAGACCAGATCCTCGCTGCCACCATCCCCGGCGGCCACATGGCATTCCGACGCCTCCCCCCCCCCCCCCCCCACAATCGGTGACGACGAGGGGGATGAGAAGAGGAAGGGAACCATCACGACGGGCTAGGTTTTGCGTGGCCCGAGTCACCCATGCGGGAGCGATGCGGTAGCCAAGGGATGGGGGTGTCTCTCTTGGAGAGATTTGTTCAGTAGCACACAGATTTTTGGCAGATAAATTATTCATGACATACATAGTCCCTCGTTATTTCATTGTTTTCGTATTACTTAGGTGATAACCTTTTTGAAGAAACTTCCATTGATACTCATGTCTTCAATTTTTAACTAGTCAATTCACTTTTGATTTAATGAGAGGATAAAGTCATGCACATTGCTCGAAAAGAAATTATTTTCTTTCTCCTTTTAAGACTAGATAAAGCCGCACACGAGTCACACGTCAGTCAAGTTGATTGATGTTTCGTTTGCATCTTCTCTTTCCGTTCTTCTGCTAGCATTTTTCACCTTTAACTTTCAACTTTCTTGGAGAACAAGAATAAGGAATATGATATTAAAAAGGCAAAGCTGAATGGTTATTCAACATCACCTTTCTTGGAGAACAAGAGCATGTAAAGCAACCCTAGTTGGCAAGAATATGGCGTCCGAGCCTTGCCAACCAGGCAAGGGGCAGGCACACCATCTTTGGATGGGCTGAATCAACCACTCGGGCCAGGGCTCCAACCAGTCGCCCCACCATCCAACGGGTCATGACAACAGACGTCCATCGGCGTATGACATGGCCCGGTCCAATCCGGTGACACAAGCCCACCTTGTGAGTCTGCCCCGAGCCATGTAACCCTATCTCGACCAGCTATATAAAGCGATTGGAAAAAATTTGGCGGGAGGGGGCCTAACACATTTGAGAGTTGTCAAGTGATAGTGTTTTGCACCTACCCCTTCTTCCTTAGCCACCACCGTGGCTAGGAACTTGTAATCCAAGAAACACCTCTCTCTGACGATCTTCCATATCGACACTGAGCACTTGACCAATGCACCCATCATAGGAAAAATTAGGGTGTTACATACCTAGGGAGGGACCGAACCTGGGTAAACTGCTTGTCTCCTCTGCCACAATCTCAATCTGCCACTCTCACCCCCTCCAGAAAAATCTGTCATCACTTGACGGTACTGCCGGTCCCAGAACACCGATACTAGGCCTGGCCTCCATCACCCCATCTTCTCCCTTCTCTCCTCCCCGTAGTTGAGAGGTGCCTAAGGGCAAAAGCTGAAACGACATTGGTGGTTGTGGCCCTTTTTTCCTCAGAAGACACAGAGTCATGCAGGGCCACTAGGCGTCGACAGAGGTGAGGGTTCAAGCCTGGGAACTAATTGGTGCGGAGGCGCCGCCAAAGCATGGTGCCAGCTATCACGGAGGTGCATTTGTGTCGCGTGGTGCCAATTACACGAAGGTGCAGGTACTTCGCATGATGCGAATTATCACGGAGGTAGGGACGCGAGCTTTATCGACTGCGCACTAGCATTGAATGCTCGGTGGTATGATGGCATGGATACGGTGGTCAGCTGCACATGAAACCACAAACCTGCATGTTGATGAGTATCAACTATGGCGGTTGGCCAGATGTGACTCCATTGTGGGTACAGATCTAGACTCAAGCTGGTCGCGGCGTCCGGGCGACAATATAGTGGTGTGGGCTGCAAGGTGTTACTGTGGCACTCATGGATATCACTGATGAGATGGTGGTGCGACAGTGACAAGAAGCGATACGATGACATCTTTTCTTCATACGAAATCGCCTTTAGCTACGAAGCTAGCTAGTTTTGTGTGAGAAGAGATAGATTATATTGTTGGCAATTGAGATCGAGGTTGTATTTCTCTCTTAGTAAGAACCATGATTTAGTGTTTTTCCAGGTTAGGCACAATAGATAGATGTGCTCACACAAACACTGTATATTTGTTGACTTTCTTGGCTTGAAGTTTTGCTTTGGGGTTAGTGTCTTGGATTTGGTTAACTAGCCGGACGAGCAATGATACCTTCTTGAAGACATTGCCTTGGAATCTTATGCCAATTGTTTTTTTAGAAATGGAGGAGGACCCCCGGCCTCTGCATTTGGACGATACATGCAGCTATTTTATTAAAAGTTTACATAAGACCTTACAAAGTCATATAACAGTAAGCCTAAAGCCACCATCTAGGCAACATCTGTCGCTACTCCTACTAGTAGAATGCCCGTGCGTTGCTACGGGCTTTAAAAAAAATCAAGATGCTTCTCACGGAGTTAAAATAACCAAGAACTATGCACGTCTCAGCTAACACACATCTTTTTAATTGATAATCAGACCATCAAACACAATAATATGTTATTGACAACTAAAACAATGTTATTGAACTCAACCGATAGTTGAATGGTTAGAAGGGTTGTGTTAGCCATCCATGTGTGTGTGTGGTGGTGGTGGTGGTGGTGATGTGCCTGCATTGTTGTCCATATTTCTTTAAACTTTTATCAAGACATATAACAATTTTTATTATATTACTTTTTTTCTTAATTCAAATACAAACAGATCATATAAATCTGGAGCCCATGTCGCTATTCCGTGGGGAGCACATTTGAGCCACCGCTAGTTTCTAATAATCTTTTGTACACGCTTCCTAATATCTCAACATTCCAATCTTTTAGACATGGAGACTGCCTAGTATTTTTTACCATCATGACTTCTTTATATGGTAGAAGAAGCCATCCTTTCTACATAAGTATGACATAATTCCTAAAACACATACAATGATTTTATTTTCATTATGAATAATTTGTTTGTATGTGAGTCATACAAGTTCGGTTGTACACTTGCGGAACATCCAATGAATTTTCCAGATTTAGTTACAAACCAAGCATGGCATGAGAAAAACTAACAATGATGTCTGCCTGAGCATCTTTTCACCATGAAAAGAAATGCATTTTGGGAGTCTTGATCATCACTGAAAGTAAGCTGATTTATGCATTGTGAACCCTTGTGCTTTTCTAGAAGATAGAGACGGCAAATAATTTGAACTGTATGGACAAAGAATTTGAACCGTGTGTACCAGTTTCCTAATTGAGGCCCTGATATTGACATATATGTGTGGTGTTTTTTCAAGTATGTCTGAAACGCAGGTTGTATTGACATGCAGAAATGGCTTTTCAAGTATGACTGCAATACAGTTCTAAAACACGACACATTTATTATACACCCCAGAACATTTGAATATTTTTTGATGTGGGTATTGGTATTTTTTAGAACAAGACTAAGCCCCCACAAAAGCAGATGAGGTACCAACAGTTTCAGTAACATATTAACTGACTGGTGTTATTAATCCCGAAAATCTGGTCCAGAAAATTACCTAAGAAATTATTGCAAGTGATAGCAGAAACTGGTGCCCTACAAAAACGGTAAGCAAACATTAAAAAGTAGTCATGATATATATGAAATATCTTCTGTACATTACAACAGATCACCATATATGAAAAAAATTAGTTGAAAGTAATTGGACATATTATGACATGCTAAATTTGAATCATTAACTATGCAATTTAGTGGGAGTTTGGAGTATCGCACCGCTGATGTGCTTCGTTTACTCGCTCCTCAAGGAGAACATCGTACACACATATAGAAAGAACCAGATCAATTTACAAAAAATATAATAAAGAATGGTCACATGATGTAACTTGTTCGTTGTTCTTGGTAGAAATAAATAGGATCAGCAGTCCTTTACTAACAAATCTGAAACCAAGAGTTGATTGTATGTTCCATCAACCTCTATGAGATCCCAATGATATACAAAAAACAAGTTAAGAGGAAATCCTTGATTTTGTTTCACTCAAGCTATACACGGAGTACATAGCAATCAATGGATACCGATTTTAATTGGCTTACATAATTCGTTACCTTCCTGGAAGCCTCGAATTTGATTGAAGATCTAAGGTAGTCTGGTTGGATGAACATGTTTGTTCAGTCATGGCTATTGAACCCAAACTGCCTACCATTGACGCAACATAATGAATGAACCTACCATGTGTGTGTGTGTGTGTGTGTGTGTGTGTGTGTGAATGAAATAATCAAGTGGGTATGCTAGCAGCTAGATTATTACAGAGACACGTCAAACCATATATAGTAACATCGATCTGGCTACTTTCCTAGACTACTGACTGCAAGGATTTGCTAGTCATGAACAAAACATTCTAGAGTAACCACATAACATAGGAAGCTGGTAGTTCACACAAAATTAGAGCATTGAGGTTGGTGTCTCACCTTGGATGCTAGCCATACCATCAACTATAAATCTGCCTTCCGAAGGATACTGTAGTGTTGGGATACATAAAAACAATAAAGTAGAAGTTAGATCCATTCAGTGGATATGGTAGGATGGTCAAGGAGAATATATTTTCCATTCACTTTGTACCTTTGCAGCCTCAACTGCAATTTATGGAAGTTCATTAGCCATAACATCATTCAAAGCTTGTGGCGCTATAAAACTTCATCAGTAGAACCAAAAATGACCGCACGTGTGATCATAACAGTGGACTAAAATATCACATAAACGGCTCAGCCTGAAATTTTAAACTGGCTTTGTTGCACTCACTAAATCATGAACCTACAATACCAATACAAAGTTTCTAGCTTTCTGTATGAGATGGACCTATTACCTGAATTCATACTTTAACTTGTTAATAATACAGGATACATAAATATTAGGACATGAACTTCTTGTTTGAACTTGTAGTACCATGGAATTCACAATCCAAAATATTTAATAGCTTTCAGTTTCCATAATCTAGTTTTGACTCAGATAATCCAACAATTGGCAGTGAATTTCAGTTGTTAAAAGAGTGTGACCATGACCATGATTATAGGAGTACGGAATCTACGGCAACGCCTGCGTGTGCCACCGAAGCTCACTGTTGCCAGCTGGCTCACGCCTGCTCGCCAACAGAGCTTGTCTCGCCTGCTCGCCACCATAGCTTGCCTACCCCGCGCGCCCGTCACAGCTCACCCTATGACGAGCTAGATGTGCGGCCATCGAGCGGCTGCCGTGGACAGGCCCCGCATCTTGCACCCTCTGCATACCAATGGGAATGTCAATGACGTTCGTCCGCTGGAGCCAGTTGACCTGCGCCGGCTGTGGGTCATGGATAGACGGGAGCTGGTGCACATCCTCATCGCTAACAACCACAAGGACAACCTCCGCCTGCTCCAACACCAGCACTGCAGGATGGACAGGGTCAGCATGCAGCAGTCGACGACGAAGGTGCCATGGCGGAACCTGCGCATCGAGGCGGGGTATAGGATGGCCCTTCTCCTTGCATCCCCAGGCTGTGGCAAAACCACGCTTCTGCTAGCACTTGCTGGAAATCTCAGTACAAAAGTAACATAAAATTTAATACAAGAAGTCTAACAATCTTGACAAAATGGGATATTAGCCTCCCCAAGCTAGAGGACCCTTAGCAAGTCTGTATTGAATTGTACAAATTAGTTTAATAAAATATTGGTCAGCACAAGATTTACAGGGAATGCTAGAAGATAAGCTATTATCAGACATAGTATTGCATCAAAATAGCAGTTTCATGCAGTTACACACTTCTTTGCTCAAAGATTATCAACACAAGATCTTTCAGAAGATATCTAAGTGAGACATTTGATGGTTCTACATCAGCACGCGCATGAAGAGGCTAATATTTGAGAGCAAGCTAGAAGAACTTCAACAAACTTTTCAGCATCTCGGCTGCATTCAAAATAGCCAAATATGATTTATGCAAGTAGGGTGTATTACCTTGAGCCAAATTGATGTTTATCTCAATTCCTAATCTGAGAAATTGGCCAATGAATACCCGTGAGAAATAAATATTTCATCAGCTTGTGAAGAATCGGATGCTGCTTGAAGGAAGATTGAGAGCCAATAAAATGTAGAATACCACAAGTTCTGATTGAATAATTCGAGCAAAGTGAAATCTGACGGGGACATGAGGTCCAAACTCAAGCACTGAAGTTCTTATAGAAACAAGCAAAGAAACAGAAAAACTCAAGCACTGAAGTTCTTATTGAAATGGATATTCGATTACAGTCACAGTAACTTCACCATCTTAAATCCTAGGAGAACACAGAACCTAACAACCTAAGAAATCAGTACCATATTTTTCCCTCATGGAGTTGGCGCTGATCAACGGCGACTCGGCCAGGCTGGCGGCTCCACCGCGAGTGGGTATGATAAGAAGCGTGGTGATGTTGCTCAATTCTGCCACACCATTCTACAAGCACCCTAATGAAAAGGTCAAACGAAAATGATCAACAATTGAAATTGAGTAAGCGATTACTTTAAAAATCCAAAAAGGAAAAGCTATTAGTAGTTAATTTAAGGTGTAAGGGAGACAATGTTTCCTTAACTCACAACCAACCTTGCAGCCTCAAGTGCTTGTTCATCGATAGAACAGATCGAACTACTACTATGATGAGAATGCAGTCAAAAGATATGTGTACCTGCAGAGAGTATGGACCTGGAACTCCCGGTCGACGACTGACACGCCGGACATCCACGGGCCGACGCAAACGTCATGGATGAGCTTCTCAACCAGGTGGCTCCTCTCTGCTCCGGTGCCGCAGACCCGTCTTGAACCACAATCATAGATTGTTGTTGTGGTGATGGGACGCGTCACACCTTAGATCGAAGCAGTTGTGGCGAGGCTTCGTACGTGGCAGCATCCGGGCTGGGGCAGGTAGGGTGGAGTAGGTCGTCGATGGCTGTCAACGCACGGCGAGATTCGACAGGCGGCGTGTTGTGGAGGGAGGGGAAGGAGGCGGCATCCTGGTGATCCGCGACGTACGCGTCCTGGTGTTCCGCGACGTATCCGAGGCGCCGGCGGCGCCGGTGGCCTGGTGATCTACGATGGCGGCAGCGGTCTCCGGTGTCGAGGCGTCGTCTGCGGCTGCGTCTCGTCCAGAGACGAGGAGTAGCGGCTTGGTTCTCGTCCGGGACAGGAGGAGATCTGCGGCGAGCCGGAGCAAGGTTGGACCGGATCATCAGCGCCCTTTATGTGTACGTACCGTGGAAAGGGATCCACAACGAAGGCGAATGTGGACCTCGGCAACGGTGAACCGACGGCGATCGGAGGGTCCGCAACACGCCGACGCATCCTCTAGGACCTCGGCGCCGGTTCCTCGAGGACCCCTCGGCGGCGGCGAAGGGATGAAGGGCGGCGGCGAAAGGATGAAGGGCGAAGGGATGAGAGGTTCTCGCTCAAGGGCAGGAGACCTCGCTCGTAAGTGCGGGCGATTGGTTTAGGTTTTTTTTCGCTGGTTAATTTTCATAGATTTTTTTTTTGCTGGTTAATTTTCGTAGATTTTATTTGCTTCACTTGTCTTGGGTGCGGTCGGAGGTTAGGCCCTGGAGTGTGTGGGGCGGGTGGGTTTTCGGTTCGTGGCGGCTCAGTGTGAGGTGGGAGGAGGTACAAAAAAAAACCATGAAAGATGGGATGAAAAAAAAGCGCAGGCGAGACTACCGCTTCCATTGTGAGATGCAGATCCGATTGATGTAGGGATCTTGATAATGCAGGCCTAATACAAAACAGACCTCGCAGCCAAACCTAACATCTAAGACCCGAGGTCCCAACCAGGACGCCTGCCGGGTATAGGGCACCCACCAGTCCGGCGCACTTCTCAACCAGGACGCCTGCCGGGTATGAGGCCGCCGCATCCACCTGCCACCAATCCATCTTCAGAGTTGTACTGTTGCATCTACCGTGCCAGGTCTTTCTGCTATCGACGCCACCACGACGCCAGACAACGTCGTCCTCCTACGCGAGTCCATCCTCGTACATCGGGCGCCGAGGCTCCACTGCGCCACGCCGCCGAGATCCGCCGTCATCAATGTGTATGATGAAGCACCGCTCCACCAAGAAAGCCGCCCACTGGTCCCTCGGTCCCGTGTACGCCTCCAAGAATGACGCCCCCAAGGAGGAAACGACACCAACGCGCCGCGTCGTCCGATCTACTGATCTAGGGTTTCCCCCGAAGGTAGCAAATAGTTGTCTTGAACTTCTCCTTGACGATGCCTTCAAGAAGGAAACGCCACATACCAGCGCCGTCACCGCCAGCCTTGGCCAGGTTTTCACCCGGATCTAAACAGAGGACCTCCATCAAGCCACTTGTACACGAACCGCCGCCATCGCTGCCGGGGACTGGATGGAGAATCCAGGCCGCCGCCGCCTGACCGGCCATGGCACCACCATGGTGCCTAGGCCGGCGTCATCAGGCCCACCATGCCTGCCTGTAGACGCTCACCAGATTCGCCGGCCCGCCAAAACCCATTTGGGTACGGCGAGATCCGCGATCTGAGCCGCCGCCACAGTGGCTCCTCTGCCGCGGTATCGTGCCTGCGCTGACGCCGCTGTCACACTCGCCGCCAAGAACCCGCCGCTCCACGCCGCCAGTGCCCTGCAGTTCCGTGCGCCGCCGCCGCCAGGGGAAGACGCAGCCACCACGCGAGGGGAGAAGCCCTGCCGCCGCCATCACCGGCCAGGCTACGGGCATAGCCTCCGGCTGCGGCATGGAAGAGAGGAAGTGGGAGGAGGCCTTTGGGCGGCGGTGATTCGCTTTCCCCATCGCCGCCTAGGTTAGGCGACGAGAGCGAGGCTAATTGTTACCTTATATGTTGCTTGACCATTGGATTATAGTCCATTGTCATAGGCTTTCCGACTTTCTGTAGAATGCATAGATTTTATCACCGGCGGATCTATTGTCCATTGTGCCTTTTTGGCCTGTTTGCTCGGCTTTGATTTGGGCCGTTATTTTTAACAAATAATAATAGTAGTATTTGACAATGTTTGTGCATTAGTCGGCGCGGAGGCCTTTATTTGTTTTAAAATATAGCTTCACATTTCAAATTTGTAAAACACAAAGGCTGAAAAGGAGCGTGAGACAAACATGCCGTCCAGGAAGGTTTGTGCGAGCTAACCTTTGTTGTCATGTTTTCATTTAGCCTATCGATCTATATGCACCCGCTCAGCACACATAATTAGCACCTCTGTCGCATGTAAACTCATCAGTCATAGTAGACGACATGGTGAACGGTGGTGAAAGCATGATCAAGCATTCGTGCGTTTTTAGGTTGGAACCGTTCAATCTATGCTACTCTTTAACAAATTGGCGGTTCTTTGTTACGATGTCTTTGGTCTATAGCGCCGATCTGACGACTTCCGTTTCTATATGAGGTTTGCTCATTTCAAGCGAAAAAGGCGATGACGATGGCGGCTACCGCTTCGATCTTTATGGTCGTTATTGGATGGTCCATGGATCTGAAGGTGATTTTTATTATTTTAGTGTTTGTTATATTACCGTGATTGAAGATGAATAGACCTACACTACTGTTTGGTTTGGTTTCGTCGAGTCCACCACGAAATCGGGTCAAGAGCTCGCTAGCCAACTCACCAACCTTCCTTCACGCCGGTCGCCGTATACCACCAGGTCACACACACGCACACACACACACTTTGTCTAATTTTTCTTGAACACGCATACCACCAGGTCCGTGCGTCTAGTCCACAACCGTACACATATTTATCGAAATCAAATCAAATTCAGTCGCAGAAAGAAAATCAACCAGGAGGAACCCGACACCGGGAAGAGTAGCAGACGAGCGGATGCACCAGGGACGAGACGAAAGCGACGTGCTAGGAAAAGAGGAGAGAGGCTGCGTTGAATTCCGACGCCAACCCCAACCGAGAGAATACGGTCGGGTCGCCGGTGCGCCGTGACGAGACGACCGACGTCGACCCGCCCATGTTTCCACGCCGCGAAGCTCCCTCGAAACCCGCTGAAAACCGCCCGCGCCCGCGCGCACGACAACTCCATCACTCTCACAAGGCACGAACCGGCGACCGCTCCGTCTGTCCGGCGTTTCCACCACGCCTCCCTGCTTCCGGGAACCTTCCTTGCTCCCGGCTTTCTTCCCAAGTCCCGGCCGTCGTCCCCCTTCCAACTTCTTTCCCGCCTTCTTGCGAGGCTACCACAGACCCGGCTATATATGCCAAACCTTGGTGCTCGGCAAGTAGCATCCAGCACGCAGCGACCAGCGAGTATTCTCATCTCAGAGGCAAGCAAGAAGCACCAAGGCAGCAAGAGCAGAGGAAGCAGGCAGAGAAAGGCACAGACAGAGGACATGGACATGGCAGCATCTTCCTCGGCGCCGGGCGCGTCCTACTTCATCTTTAACTTCTCCGTGGCGCCGGCCGTGGTGGTCATCTCCATCAACGTCATCCTCGTCTGGCTCTCCGCCCTCGTCAAGTCCTCCTCCTCCTCCTCCTCCTCCTCTTCTTCGTCCTCCGCCAGCCGCCGCTCGCCCGCTCCCGAGCCGGAGCCGGAGCAAGCGCAGCCTGCACCGGCAAGTGGCGCCTCCGAGGTCGACCTGGACGTGGTTCTCGGGGTGATGGGCGCGGGCGGCGCCGCCTCGGTCGGGTTCGAGGACGCGGCGGCGCTGTTCGAGGAGGAGGAGGCCACCGTGGAGGAGGCCGCGGCGGCGTTTCGCGTCTTCGACCGCAACGGCGACGGGTTCGTCGACGCCGGAGAGCTCCGGAGCGTGCTTAGGTCGCTCGGGTTCACCGCCGGCGTCGCGGCCGCGGAATGCCAGCGCATGATCGACGCCTATGACGAGAACAAGGACGGCCGGATGGACTTCCAGGAGTTCCTCAGCTTCATGGAGAGGAGCAGCTCGTGAAGTGGCCGCCGGCGTCCGATGACCGATGCAAGATTTGCTCAATTCGTTCGTTCGTTCGTTCGTTCTGCTTACTTGTCCTTTTTCCGGCCCGAATGGAGCCGAACGGTGCACCGTGCACAATCTCTCGTGTGTATTCAATCCAATTCTTTATATACAATATATGTTTTTTAGGCACAATATGATGTGATTATGTATTAGCCATGGAGCTAAAGAATATTTTCACCAAATTATTTTTCTATGACGGATCATATTTTCTTGACGCATGCCATGTGTTCTTCATCGTATCACGATGTGAATACGTAGCTTGAAACAGGAATATGTCAACATTCAACTGCAAATGATGTACTATCACCACATAGCGTTGACACTATCTACGTGGCTAGAACCTAGAAGCCTAGAACCATCATTTTTAATTATGTTTTGGCTCGCCTGTTTAATTCTGTTTTTGGCTCGCTTGTCGTCCTATGACATGTCCATGTTCGTGATGAATTACTCTCTTGTGGAAAAAGGGGATAAACATAGAAGAAAGTTTATGTGGAATAAGAATCACATGGTTTGATGGACGATGGTGTGTATAGATTCTAAAAAAGGAGGCTCGGGTGTGAAGAATATTGAAAAATAAAATATTAGTCTCCTTGTAAAATGGTGGTGAAAGCTTGAGACTCGACTGGCGATCTGGCTGCGTATTATTAAAGCCAAATATTGTGATATAAAAAATTGTCACGTCGATAAACCCTAGGGGTGTTGATTGCCGCTTGTATCATGAAGATAAAGATCTTTATATGATTATTAGGCGTAGACTTCTCCTGCAAAAAGGCGATATTGCTATATTATGGCAGAACAACACAATAAAAAATCCAATGAACATTATCCTGGTCTTTATAACATTTGTCACAACCAGGAATAGAAAGGTTGTTGGTGATTTGGAAAATATAAACCCAACTCTAGCTTTTCGTTGCATATTGTCTTGTCACCTGATCTACTTACGCGGTGAGTGGGGAGGGGGGATGACAAATAAGGTTGCATCCTTACCTAGAAATGATGATCCTAATAAGATTTTTATGGTTCGTGAATAAGAAAGGTGAGTTCACCACCAAGTCGATGTACTAGTGGCTGGAAAGTTATAGTTCTGGTGCTAAAGATTCAGATGTTCTTATGACAGTTTTTCCAAAAGGTTGTGCTAACTAGAGAAATTATGAGGAAAAAATGGTCTGGCAATCCAATTTGTTTGTTTTGTGACCAGATTCAAACTGCACAATACTTGTTCTTTATTTGTTCTATTGCTAGAGTTGCCTGGCAAACAATAGGTTTGATATTTAGTATTTGGCAATCCTACGCATGGTGTTATTTTTTCCCACTTGAGAGAAATTCTATATTGTGGGTTTGGTTGCTATTTGTTGGGGCATCTGGCTCCCGTGCAATAAGGCAATCTATGTGAAGACATTGATCATGTCTTCATCTGAATTTGTCTTTGCCGCATGCTTTTTTTTAATGTGTGGGTCTCCTGAGAACGCGGCAGAACTGAAGGAGGTCACAGAGATGTTCAAGATCAACGCCATCCACCTGTTACGCCTCTGCCAAGGATCTATTCAAGGCACATCCTGCTAGTGGGGTCACGATTGATTGAAGCTGTCAAAATGGAGATGCAGCCGATTGTTTTGTTGATGATTCTATTTTGTTACTTGATATTGTTGGGGAACGTTGCAGAAAATTAAAAATTTTCCTACGGTTTCACCAAGATCCATCTATGAGTTCATCTAAGCAACGAGTCAAGGGAGTGAGTTTGCATCTACATACCACTTGTAGATCGAGGAAGCGTTCAAGGGATTGTGATGATGGAGTCGTGATCGCCGTGATTCGGATCACCGATGACCAAGTGTCGAACGGACAGCACCTCCGCGTTCAACACACGTGCAGTGATGACGGACGACTCCTCCTTCTTGATCCAGCAAGGGGAAGGAGAGGTTGAGGAAGATGGCTCCAAGAGCAAAGACGGTGGCGTGATGATGGTGGAGTGACAGCTTCTCCCAGTGGCTTCACAAGCACACGCGGAGGAGGAGAGGTGTTGGGGAGGGAGGCTGCGCCTTCAAGTGTGTTGCAGCCTCCCTCACCCCTCTATTTATAGGGGAAGGGACAGGGGCCGGCCCTCTAGATGGCATCTAGAGGCGGCGGCCAAGGGAGGACTTGCCCCTGCCAAGCAAGGCGCCTCTAGGGTTGCCCCCCAACCCTAGGCGCATGGGCCCAAGGGGGGGGGGGGGCGCCCAGCCCACCAGGGGCTGGCTCCTGCCCCACGCAGCCCATGTGGCCCCTCGGGAGGGGTGGCCCCTCCCGGTGGACCCCCGGAACCCTTGCGGTGGCCCCGGTACAATACCGATATGCCCCCGAAACTTTCCGGTGTCCGTTTGACAACTTCCCATATATAAATCTTTACCTCCGGACCCTTCCGTAACTCCTCGTGACGTCTAGGATCTCATCCGGACTCAACAACATTCGGTAATCACATACAAGTCTTCCTAATAACCCTAGCGCCACCGAACCTTAAGTGTGTAGACCCTACGGGTTCGGGAGACACGAGACATGACCGAGACGGCTCGGGCAATAACCAACAGCGGTTACGGATACCCATGTTGGCTCTACATGCTCCTCGATGATCTCATCGGATGAACCACGATGTCGAGGATTCAAACAACCCGTATACAATTCCCTTTGTCAATCGGTATGTTACTTGCCCGAGATTCGATCGTCGGTATCCCAATACCTCGTTCAATCTCGTTACCGGCAAGTCACTTTACTCGTACCGTAATGCATGATCCCGTGACCAGACACTTGGTCACTTTGAGCTCATTATGATGATGCACTACCGAGTGGGCCCAGTGATACCTCTCCATAATACGGAGTGACAAATCCCAGTCTCGATCCGTGTCAACCCAACAGACACTTTCGGAGATACCTGTAGTGCACCTTTATAGTCACCCAGTTACGTTGTGACGTTTGGTACACCCAAAGCACTCCTACGGTATCCGGGAGTCACACGATCTCATGGTCTAAGGAAGAGATACTTGACATTGAAAAAGCTCTAGCAAAACGAACTACACGATCTTGTGCTATGCTTAGGATTGGGTCTTGTCCATCACGTCATTCTTCTAATGACGTGATCCCGTTGTCAATGACATCGATGTCCATAGTCGAAACCATGACTATCTGTTGACCAACGAGCTAGTCAACTAGAGGCTTACTAGGACGTATTGTGGTCTTTGTATTCACACGTGTATTATGATTTCCGGATAATACAATTATAGCATGAATAGAAGACAATTATCATGAACAAGGAAATATAATAATAATGCTTTTATTATTGCCTCTAGGGCATATTTCCAACAGTCTCCCACTTGCACTAGATTCAATAATCTAGTTACATTGTGATGAATCAAACACCCATAGAGTTACGGTGTTGATCATGTTTTGCTTTCGGAGAGAGGTTTAGTCAGCGGATCTGCGACATTCAGATCCGTATGCACTTTACAAATTTCTATGTCTCCATCTTGAACATTTTCACGGATGGAGTTGAAGCGACGCTTGATGTACTCGGTCTTCTTGTGAAACCTGGGCTCCTTGGCAAGTGCAATAGCTCTGTGTTGTCACATAAGAGTTTGATCGGCCCCGACGCATTGGGTATGACTCCTAGGTCGGTGATGAACTCCTTCACCAAAATTGCTTCATGCGCTGCCTCCGAGGCTGTCATGTACTCCGCTTCACATGTAGATCCTGCCACGACGCTCGCTTGGTACCGCACTACCATCGCTCCACCATTCAACATATACACGTATCCGGTTTGTGACTTAGAGTCATCCAGACCGTGTCGAAGCTAAGCGTCGACGTAACCCTTACGACAAGCTCTTCGTCACCTCCATAAACGAAACATGTCCTTTGTCCTTTTCGTGTACTTTAGGATATTCTTGACCGCTGTCCGGTGTTCCTTGCCGGGATTACTTTGGTACCTTCCTACCAAACTTACGGCAAGGTTTACATCAGGTCCGCACACATCATGTCATACATAATAGATCCTATGGCTGAGGCATAGGGGATGACGCTCATCTCTTCTTTATCTTTTGCCGTGGTCGGGCATTGAGCTGAGCTCAATCTCACACCTTGCAAAGACAGTGCAAGAACCCTTTCTTGGACTGATCCATTTTGAACTTCTTCAAAATCTTATCAAGGTATGTGCTTTGTGAAAGACCTATGAGGCGCCTCGATCTATCTCTATAGATCTTGATGCCTAATATATAAGCAGCTTCTCCAAGGTCCTTCATTGAAAACACTTATTCAAGTAGGCTTTAATGTTGTCTAAGAATTCTATATCATTTCCCATCAAAAGTATGTCATCTACATATAATATGAGAAATGCTATGAGCTCCAACTCACTTTCTTGTAAACACAGGCTTCTCCATAAGTCTCAAGATAAACCCAAACGCTTTGATCATCTCATCAAAGCGAATGTTCCAACTCCGAGATGTTTGCACCAGCCCATAAATGGATCATTGGAGCTTGCATACTTTGTTAGCATTCTTAGGATCGACAAAACCTTCCGGCTGCATCATATACAGCTCTTCCTTAAGATAACCGTTAAGGAACGCTGTTTTGACGTCCATCTCCCATATCTCATAATCATAGTATGCGGCAATTGCTAACATGATTCGGACGGACTTAAGCTTCGCTACGGGAGAGAAAGTCTCATCGTAGTCAATCCCTTGAACTTGCCGATAACCCTTAGCGACAAGTCGAGCTTTATAGATGGTGACATTACCATCCGCGTCCGTCTTCTTCTTAAAGATCCATTTGTTTTCTATCGCCGCCGATCATCGGGCAAGTCGGTCAAAGTCCATACTTTGTTTTCATACATGGATTCTATCTCGGATTTCATGGCTTCCGACCATTTGTTGGAATCTGGGCCCGCCATCGCTTCCTCATAGTTCGAAGGTTCACCGTTGTCTAACAACATGATTTCCAGACAGGGTTGCCGTACCACTCACAGTGCGGAACGTCTCCTTAATGGACCTCACGAAGTTCGGTAGCTACTTGATCCAAGTACCTTGATCATCATCATTATTTTCCTCTTCATTTGTTGTAGGCATCACAGGAACATTTTCCTGAGCTGCACTACTTTCCCGTTCAAGATGTAGTACTTCATCGAGTTCTACTTTCCTCCCACTTATTTCTTTCGAGAGAAACTCTTTTTCCAGAAAGGATCCGTTCTTGGCAACAAAGATCTTGCCCTCGGACCTTAACTAGAAGGTATACCCAATGGTTTCTTTAGGGTATCCTATGAAGACGCATTTTTCCGACTTGGGTTCGAGCTTTTCAGGTTGAAGTTTCTTGACATAAGCATCGCATCCCCAAACTTTTAGAAACGACAGCTTAGGTTTCTTCACAAACCATAATTCATACGGTGTCGTCTCAACGGATTTAGACGGTGCCCTATTTAAAGTGAATGGAGCTGTCTCCAGAGCGTATCCCCAAAATGATAGCGGTAAATCGGTAAGAGACATCATGGATCGCACCATATCCAATAGAGTGCGATTACGACGTTCGGACACACCGTTCTGTTGAGGTGTTCGGCGGCGTGAGTTGTGAAACGATTCCACATTTTCTTAAGTGTGTACCAAATTGCGTGACTTAAATTTTCTCCTCCACAATCTGATCGTAGGAATTTTATCTTTCGGTCACGTTGATTCTCTACCTCATTCTGAAATTCCTTGAACTTTTCAAAGGTCTCAGACTTGTGTTTCATTAAGTAGACATACCCATATCTACTCAAGTCATCAGTGAGAGTGAGAACATAACGATATCCTCCGCGAGCCTCAACACTCATTGGACCGCACACATCGGTATGTATGATTTCCAACAAGTTGGTTGCTCGCTCCATTGTTTCGGAGAACGGAGTCTTGGTCATTTTATCCATGAGGCATGGTTCGCATGTGTCAAATGATTCATAATCGAGAGACTCTAAAAGTCCATCAGCATGGAGCTTCTTCATGCGCTTGACACCAATGTGACCAAGGCGGCAGTGCCACAAGTATGTGGGACTATCGTTATCAATTTTACATCTTTTGGTATTCACGCTATGAATATGTGTAACATTACGCTCGAGATTCATTAAGAATAAACCATTGACCATCGGAGCATGACCATAAAACATATCTCTCATATAAATAGAATAACCATTATTCTCGGATTTAAATGAGAAGCCATCTCGTATTAAACGAGATCCAGATACAATGTTCATGCTCAAACTTGGCACTAAATAACAATTATTGAGGTTCATAACTAATCCCGTGGGTAAATGTAGAGATAGCGTGCCGACGGCGATCACATCGACTCTGGAACCATTCCCGACGCGCATCGTCACCTCGTCCTTTGCCAGTCTCCGCTTATTCCGTAGCTCCTGCTGTGAGTTACAAATATGAGCAACGGCACGGTATCAAATACCTGGGAGTTACTACGAGTAATCGGTAAGGTACACATCAATTACATGTATATCAAATATACCTTTGGTGTTGCCGGCCTTCTTATCCGCTAAGTATTTGGGGCAGTTCCGCTTCAGTGACCCTTCCCTTGCAATAAAAGCACTCGGTCTCGTGCTTGGGTCCATTCTTTGACTTCTTCCGGCAACTTGCTTGCAAGGGCGGCAACCTCCTTGCCGTCCTTCTTGAAGTTCTTCTTGCCCTTGCCCTTCTTGAACTTAGTGGTTTTATTGACCATCAACACTTGATGTTCTTTCTTGATTTCAACCTCTGTGACTTCAAAGATTGAGAATACTTCGGAATGGTTTTCACCATCCCTGCATATTGTAGTTCATCACAAAGCTCTTGTAGCTTGGTGGGAGCGATCAAGGATTCTGTCAATGACCGCCTCGTCAGGAGGTTTATGTCCAAATGGGACGGCGGTTGTGCAACCTGACATATTTTGAGTATGTGCTCACTGACAGAACTGTTTTCCTCCATCTTACAACTATAGAACTTGTCGGAGACTTCATATCTCTCGATCCGGGCATGGGCTTGGAAAACTAGTTTCAGCTCTTCGAACATCTCATATGCTCCGTGTTGCTCAAAACGCTTTTGGAGCCCCGGTTCTAAGCTATAAAGCATGCCGCACTGAACGAGGGAGTAATCATCAGCACGAGTCTGCCAAGCTTTCATAATGTCTTGGTTCTCTGGGACGGGAGCGTCATCTAGCGGTCCTTCTAGGACATATTGTTTCCTGGCAGCTATGAGGATGATCTCGTGTTAGGACCCAGTCCGTATAGTTGCTGCCATCATCTTTCGACTTGGTTTTCTCTAGGAACGCGTTGAAGTTCAGGTTGACATGAGCGTTGGACATTTGATCTACAAGACATATTTGCAAAGGTTTTAAACTAAGTTCATGATAATTAAGTTCATCTAATCAAATTATTTTAATGAACTCCCACTCAGATTAGACATCCCTCTAGTCATCTAAGTGTTACACGATCCGAGTCGACTAGGCCGTGTCCGATCATCACGTGAGACGGACTAGTCATCGTCGGTGAACATTCTCATGTTGATCGTATCTTCCATACGACTCGTGTTCGACCTTTCGGTCTCCGTGTTCCGAGGCCATGTATGTACATGCTAGGCTCGTCAAGTTAACCCTAAGTGTTTTGCATGTGTAAAACCTGTCTTACACCCGTTGTATGTGAACGTAAGGATCTATCACACCCGATCATCACGTGGTGCTTGAAACGACGAACTTTAGCAACGGTGCAGTTAGGGGAGAACACTTCTTGAAATTGTTGTAAGGGATCATCTTATTTACTACCGTCGTTCTAAGTAAACAAGATGCATAAACATAATAAACATCACATGCAATTATATAGTAGTGACATGATATGGCCAATATCATATAGCTCCATTGATCTCCATCTTCGTGGCTCCATGATCATCTTGTCACCGGCATGACACCATGATCTCCATCATCGTGTCTTCATGAAGTTGTCAAGCCAACGACTACTTCTACTTCTATGGCTAACGCGTTTAGCAATAAAGTAAAGTAATTTACATGGCGTTCTTCAATGACACGCAGGTCATACAAAAATAAAGGCAACTCCTATGGCTCCTGCCGGTTGTCATACTCATCGACATGCAAGTCGTGATTCCTATTACAAGAACATGATCTCATACATCACAATATATCATTCATCATTCATCACAACTTCGGCCATATCACATCACATGACAATTGCTGCAAAAACAAGTTAGACGTCCTCTAATTGTTGTTGCATCTTTTACGTGGCTGCAATTGGGTTCTAGCAAGAACGTTTTCTTACCTACGAATAACCACAACGTGATTTTGTCAACTTCTATTTACCCTTCATAAGGACCCTTTTCATCGAATCCGCTCCAACTAAAGTGGGAGAGACAGACACCCGCCACCACCTTATGCAACTAGTGCATGTCACCGGTGGAACCGGTCTAACGTGGCGTCGTGTAAGGTTGGTCCGGCTGCTTCATCCCACAATACCGCTGAAGCAAGATAAGACTAGTAGCGGCAAGCAAGTTGACAAGATCTACGCCCACAACAAAATTGTGTTCTACTCGTGCAATAGAGAACTACGCATAGACCTAGCTCATGATGCCACTTTGTTGGGGAACGTTGCAGAAAATTAAATTTTTCCTACGGTTTCACCAAGATCCATCTATGAGTTCATCTAAGCAACGAGTCAAGGGAGTGAGTTTGCATCTACATACCACTTGTAGATCGAAAAGGAAGCGTTCAAGGGATTGTGATGATGGAGTCGTATCGCCGTGATTCGGATCACCGATGACCAAGTGTCGAACGGACAGCACCTCCGCGTTCAACACACGTGCAGATGCAGACGGACGTCTCCTCCTTCTTGATCCAGCAAGGGGAAGGAGAGGTTGAGGAAGATGGCTCAGCAGCAAAGACGACGGGCGTGATGATGGTGGAGTGACAGATTCTACAGGCTTCGCCAAGCACACGCGGAGGAGGAGAGGTGTTGGGGAGGGAGGGCTGCGCCTTCAAGTGTGTTGCAGCCCTCCCTCACCCCTCTATTTATAGGGGAAGGGACAAGGGGCGGCCCCTCTAGATGGCATCTAGAGGGGCGGCAAGGGAGGGGGACTTGCCCAAGCAAGGCGCCCCTCTAGGGTTCCCCAACCCTAGGCGCATGGGCCCAAGGGGGCGCCCAGCCCACCAGGGGGCTAGCTCCTACCCCACGCAGCCCATAGACCCCGGAGGGGTGGCCCCTCCGGTGGACCCCGGAACCCTTCCGGTGGCCCCAGACAATACCGATATGCCCCGAAACTTTCCGGTGTCCGTTTGACAACTTCCCATATATAAATCTTTACCTCCGGACCCTTCCGAACTCCTCGTGACGTCCGGGATCTCATCCGGGACTCGAACAACATTCGGTAATCACATACAAGTCTTCCTAATAACCCTAGCGCCACCGAACCTTAAGTGTAGACCCTACGGGTTCGGGAGACACGTAGACATGACCGAGACGGCTCTCGGGCAATAACCAACAGCGGGATCTGGATACCCATGTTGGCTCCCACATGCTCCTCGATGATCTCATCGGATGAACCACGATGTTGAGGATTCAAACAACCCCGTATACAATTCCCTTTGTCAATCGGTATGTTACTTGCCCGAGATCCGATCGTCGGTATCCCAATACCTCGTTCAATCTTGTTACCGGCAAGTCACTTTACTGCACCGTAATGCATGATCCCGTGACCAGACACTTGGTCACTTTGAGCTCATTATGATGATGCACTACCGAGTGGGCCCAGTGATCCTCTCCGTGTCACGGAGTGACAAATCGATCTCGATCCGTGTCAACCCAATGACACTTTCGGAGATACCTGTAGTGCACCTTTATAGTCACCCAGTTACGTTGTGACGTTTGGTACACCCAAAGCACTCCTACGGTATCCGGGAGTCACACGATCTCATGGTCTAAGGAAGAGATACTTGACATTGAAAAGGCTCTAGCAAAACGAACTACACGATCTTGTGCTATGCTTAGGATTGGGTCTTGTCCATCACGTCATTCTCCTAATGACGTGATCCCGTTGTCAATGACATCTGATGTCCATAGTCAGGAAACCATGACTATCTGTTGACCAACGAGCTAGTCAACTAGAGGCTTACTAGGGACGTATTATGGTCTTTGTATTCACACGTGTATTATGATTTCCGGATAATACAATTATAGCATGAATAGAAGACAATTATCATGAACAAGGAAATATAATAATAATGCTTTTATTATTGCCTCTAGGGCATATTTCCAACATATATTTGTCATTGTGTGTGGTGGTCTTTGTAAAAACCGAAGGTTGTCTTTTGCTGGTCTTTTTAGATTCTTAGTCTAGGTTTAGTGGTACCATGTTTTCGCCCCGTAGTGCACGGGCCAATTGCCGATGTGTGCAACGAAATTCTTGATAGTGCTTTGAACTCCTTTCCATTTTCCTGCCCCATGTGTCCCATGTCAAAACTTTTTGTATTTTTGTTATGTCAAGGTAATGGAAAAGGGGAAAGCCCAGTTAAAAAATTGAGATAAATCGAGGAAAGAATTCAAATATTAGTTTTGAAATTAAGTTATATACAATAACTCGTTCCCTTAAAGCAGAACTCCTCCACCACGATATCTTTTTTGCTTATAATATTCTGGTCTCTTTTTCGTCGTATGATTAAAGTTGTTGCCTTCTTTTTGTTGGCTTATGCAGAAATTATATCTACTACCTTTTGATAACGGTGAAAATTCCAACAACCCAACGTATTTTCTTCAACAACATCCCACTCAACAAATGAATTGTCTTTGCCATGATTCCAAACATCATGGCCCGACTCTATTTACATCCCACATAATTGAAATGAGATTGGACTAAAACTTTATCCGGCAATATCTACCGAAGCATGCTACGCGGGATATGCCATACCATATTACCATACACGTATGCATATCTACGTATACATTGTCCCTCAATCCCTGTTCGTAGACACAAGGCTATAATTTAAGATACAAATTTAAACATCAAGCGCTCCTGTGTCCAAATACAAACCTTCTCTCAGACAAATGGAACTTAGGATTAGCGGTGAAGTAAGTTGCAATGATTCCCTAGGAAAAAGAAGTAAGTTGCAACAAGGTTGTCATACCGTAAAGCACTAGAACTGATTTTTGAGGTTGCAGTACACTCAGTTCTCCAAAGAAAGATTGGAGCCACGCCATATAATTAGGAAGAGCCTTGTATTTCTCTTTGTGTGCTTGAGACCTCGAGTGAGAAATTGAAGACGCCTTTCTAGAACTAGCGAGATTTGGTCACCAAGCGACGAGCATGGTAAGCAATCTCAAAATTGCTATCAACAGCAATGGGATTTGGTCTAAGAAGACCAACAAACCCACCAGTGGACCGATGATCAACACTACAACCAGTCCAATATGCATTAGTGAATACACATAAGTGTAAAGATGATCAAGGAATAAATTTGTAGTAACAGTACCTTTGGATAGTGAATTGGATCCAAAATTGACGGGTTAATGTGATCCTATCCATGCGGTTAGGCACTCTTTAAATAGAAATTCATTTTCTAGCTGACTTTCGTGTTTTGGTGAGTCGTCCGAGATCTTTTCGACGACCTATAGTGTCTTGAAGGGATATTATATGATCCGATCGATTGCATAAGACCCGCACAACAAAAGAACGGGAAGAGTATACATAAAAAACCATTTTTAATTTTAATTATCTACATATTAGTTTGTTTCTATTTACAGATATAAATTTCTATGTATTAGTATTAGCTAGTAGTACTATTCTGTTAGTTACCGATCCTGATTTTAATTTGTGAGTTCTTCTTGCATACATTTGACAACTTTCCAATGCAATGTGCATTTTTTCTCTATGGTAATGCACATTATGTCTTGTTGGCCACATTACTCCATGTGTTACTATTGATAGTCGGTGGTATCATCTTCACATTTTATCATTGTTTAGAGCATCTCCAATAGTTTCCGTAAAAAAACTCCCTGTAAAGGTGGTTTTACGAGGTATCTAGATAATTTAGAGAATTTGCAGGTGAATTTTTGTCTCAGTTTCTGTAAAAACTTCCCGTAAAAGTGGTTTTTGGCGATGACACGACAATAACGGGTGGTTGGCACCGGGGCGATTGACGTGGCACTTTTACGGAAAGGGCCATCTAATTGCTCTTAGGTGGCAAGAAAAAACTCCTAGTCAATGGTAAGTGACCTCGCCAAAGGAGAAAAAGTCGTGCCGGAGGTCGAGGAGAGGAGCAAACTTCCCCCATGATGCTTGTGTGGTGTCTACATTTTAAAAAACAACCACAAGATTGCCAAAAATATCAGATTGGCTTTTACAGTACTTTTAAACCAACTTCTTTGTGACAGTATTGGCACAAAATGCCTTTATTATGTCTCAAAATTCCATTTTAAAAATGGAATCTGATTGCAATTTTTTTTGAGGGTTTGGCCAAAATTTATTCATCAAAGTCCACGGATGGTGGGATACAAGTTGTGTCATGGGGCTGGCCCAGCCACACATGACGACCCGATGCAAGGTTAAGGGAAAACCTAGCTAAACTATGTGCCTCATAGTTGTTGGCACGACCTTCAAAAATAAATTTACAAGAAAAGGATAGAGCTCGAGCCACGACTTCAATCGGTAATAACTGCATAATTGCACAAAGTACCCTGGCTGATATCCTGGATCACTTGCTTGGAGTCGCTGGCTATTACAAATTGAGTAACTTGGAGATCTTCAGCCAGACAAAGAGCCTCACGGCATGCAATCATCTCCATTGTCGCCGGATCGTCCACTCCAGAAATCACAATAGCTGAACTACCTAAAAAGTTCCCTTCATTATCTGGCAGAGGCCCGCCTTGTTGGACGGAGGAGCCGAAATGGATGGGCCAATTTTGAACACAGTAGGCCCACTTCCACCTCGTAGTCGGGCTCAGTCAGGTCAGTCCATTGCTCTTCTTCTTCTTCTTCAAAAAAAAAAAGGTCAGTCCATTGCTGTGGCCTTGTAGGATTCCCTTCTACCTGGTCTTCGCACCTGAGACGGAGGAGATGCGGAGGCCGTCGGCTTCGTCGCCTCCGGCGAGGGGCCCGGCGTTGGCCGCCGCAGCCGCTGTCGTGCTCCTCCCGGCTATTTTCCCCGCGCTGTTCTCCCCGCTCGGCCGCGCTTTCCCTTCCCTATTCTCGGTGCGTCCCGTATAGTCGCCGTCCTCCTCTCCAGTCGGTTCGATTTGAGCCGGTGTATCGTCATATTGGCGATCTTCTGCTTTTCTAGATGCTTCCTACGCTTCTCCTTGCTAGTTTGCCACTTTGCCGAGTCCGATTGTCTTGGGTGCGCGAAAATTGGATATAATCTAGACGGATTGGTACTGTTGGGGGAGGAATGTATGTGGAAGGTGAAATGATGTGGCGAATTCATGACTCTCTGTCCTGTTGAATTGGAAGTGCGAAATTACATTTGTTTATTTGGCGTATGTATGTCGATGCAGAGTTACCTGTACATAAGCAAAGTGTGCAAGATCTGGATTCTTTTGATGGATAGCATCATGCCAGTTGCATAGAATAATTTGGTTTGGACAGTGGTCTCCAATGTGTGATTACTAGATTTTATATGCATTTTGCGCCAGTGTGGGACTGAACTCAGCTACCATGAGTCCATGACAGTATTGGGAATAACATATGTACTAGATTAGTACTATGGCAATGAAGATAGATTGGCAACTCAAGTAGACCTTAGTAAATATTTCTGCAAACTGCAATATTGTCTTTTTAAGATTAATCATGTGGACATCGTGTATATTGCAGGAGTGGAATGCCCCTAAGCCAATGCACGAGTCTCTTTTGAACGAGTCTTTGCGATGGACAATAGTGAGTATTAACAACTCAGATGAAAAATGGAAGTAGTTATGTTGAATTCTGTTTGTAACTTGCTTTCTGTACAGCCAGATGAACAAAAGAGAGATCTCTGGACACCCTTGCCTGATCAGGGGTGGAAACCATGCATAAGGTCATCGACTACTCGTGGTAACACTCTGAGATAACATGGTTACGTAATGATATATCTCCTGCTGTGATATATCACTAATCATTTGGTTATATGAAGTGTAGGGTTACCTTTGGAATCCAGTGGATACATACAAGTATTTCTTGATGGTGGCCTGAACCAGCAAAGAATGGGGGTAACACACTTTTTATGTACCAGATTCATGATGTTAGATTTAAGACAACTTGCTTGGTTGAGATTTTAGATCACCTGCCTCTTTCTTTTTGTTCTCTAGATATGTGATGCTGTTGCGGTTGCTAAGATTTTGAATGCTACCCTTGTGATCCCACATCTTGAAGTAAACCCTGTTTGGAAAGACTCAAGGTGCTTTTGAAGTTTCAGCGTACTACTGTATCTTGTTAGTTTTTATATTCTCCTGTTAAATTGGAAGTGAAAGTTTTAGTTGTGCTGCAGCTCATTCGGAGATATTTTCAATGTGGATCACTTTATCAACACCCTAAAAGGCGAGGTTTCAATAGTGAGAACTCCACCAAAAGAATTTGCATGGAGCACAAGAGAGTTCTATGGCACAGGAATACGTGCTACAAGAATAAAAACTGCACCTGTTCATGCCTCAGCTAATTGGTATATAGAGAATGTCAGTCCTATCCTGCAAAGGTTTGTGATTTCTTTGGTCATATAGTCACTTCTCTAGACCCCTTGATAAGTGAAGACTGCAGTACCCTTTGTACTGACACATGTTGCAAAACTAAACTACTACTCCCTCCGTTCACAAATATAAGATGTTCTAGCTTTTTTCTGAATCAGACGTATGTACACACGTTTTAGTGTGTTTGTTTATTCATTGCAGTCCGTATGTAGTCCATATTAAAATGTCCAAAACATCTTATATTTGTGAACAGTGGGAGTATTTGACATGTATTGCATGGCATAATAATGCTAAGAAACTGCAGTTCATGTTTAGCCCAGGTTGATGGCCACTGAACAAGCTTTATAGCATTAATTAACATTATAATTTGTGGTCTAACTTCAATGGTTGGTTACTTTGTGAGGGGAATCCTTCACCGAGAATCTCATGTATGTGTTGTTTCCATTGTCAGCTATGGCATTGCAGCCATTGCCCCCTTTTCTCACCGCCTTGCATTTGATGATTTGCCTGTGGACATTCAACGCCTGCGCTGTAAAGTTAACTTTGAAGCCCTCGTTTTTGTGCCTTACATTATCTCATTGGCGAGGACCCTTGAGAAGCGCTTGAGATCTCCAGTCCAGGGGCATTCCACTGAATTTGCCCAACAAGTTGTAGAAGGAAACACAGATCAGGATGGAAAGTACGCAGTTTTACATCTCCGCTTCGATAAGGTAAATGGAAGGGCTTCTGCAATATTTGGAAGTCGTATGTGTAATTTTTTGTTCTCTTCAGGGAATTGCCACTCTGAAACATTTCAAGCCGACCTACATTTTTCAGGATATGGCTGCACATTCTGCCTGTGACTTTGGCGGTGGTAGGGCTGAAAAATTAGCTCTGGCTAAGTACAGGCAAGTTATCTGGCAAGGGAGGGTATTAAATTCACAGTTAAGTGATGAGGAGCTTCGAAACACAGGACGCTGCCCATTGACTCCAGAAGAGATTGGGTTGATACTAGTAGCGCTTGGCTTTGACAGCACAACTCGATTTTATCTTGCCTCCCACAAGGTTTGACTCTCTGTGCTCGCTTATTCTCCATAGTGGAAGTAGAAAGTTCTAACATACATCACCTATTAAGGTATATGGAGGGAAGCTAGGATCTCTAGCTTGCGCAAACTTTTCCCGCTGATGGAAGACAAGAGGAGCCTTGCATCGGCAGATGAACTTGCTAATGTTGAAGGGAAGGCTTCTGTGCTAGCAGCTCTTGACTACCATATCAGCATGCACAGCGATGTTTTCATCTCCGCTTCTCCTGGCAATATGCATAATGCACTGGTAAATCCTGTTGGCCTCTGCTGTATTCGCGAGATTTCTCCTCTTTCTTTATTGGTCCTGACTAGATGATGGTTGATTCAGCTGGCCCACCGGGCCTACAGGAATTTGAAGACGATAAGGCCAAACATGACATTGCTTGGCCACATATTTGTGAACAAGAGCATGGAGTGGTCAGAGTTTCAGCAGGCTGTACAGGCAGGCCACAAAGGTAGATACGGGCAGATCCGGCTGAGGAAGCCGAAGCAGTCTATCTACACTTATCCTGCCCCAGATTGTATGTGCCAAGGGTAGATCGCCGAGTTTTCTGCAGTGCACCGACAAAAGAAATGTACTTGCAGTCGCTAATTAGGATAAGCTCATGTGGATACGCATATTAGTTCTGAATTTTCGGTTGAATCAGTTAGCTGCCTCTTCCAATAGGATCTTAAAATTTTAACCAAATTTTGCATACTGTACGTTGAGCCTTGAAGGACTCTAATCTTGTGCTGTTGCACATTCCATACGATGAAGTTGTAGTTTTGTGACTGATGTTGTATATCTGTGACTTGATATACTGGATCTTTTTTCTTCTTTGATTCCGATGTTCTACATCTGCAAGTTTGGTGTTGTATAAAGCTCTGCTTTGATTTACTATTACTATCATCACAGCGAATCCGAGACTAATGCTTCAAACTAGTAGTATGTTTTGCCATGTTTAGAATAACACGCATGGGTGATATTACAAGTACAGCCTCCATCGGAAGCCATGGGCGAATCCACAAGAAGAAAGTTTCACCACCGGAGCTTTAAGATTACAACACATTTTTGCACTGTCCACCTACTCCTCCACACTTTGTACATCCTCAGCACCCCAAAATAACAATTCAGACCACCTGAAACCTCCCCGGTCGGTGAAAGCGACGGATTTACTGGCCAGAGATGGTCTGGATGATGGTGGTGTGCCATGGGTCGGCCAGGTGCTGCTGCAGGTTCTCGAACGGCCCCTTGCCGGTCACGTTGTGCTGCACCAGGAACCCCAGGAACGCCAGCATCGCCAGTCTCCCTGAACGAATGAATAGAAAAAACAACATCCAAAGATTAACAAGAGCCGTCCGATTAGAAATTAACGATGGTGAAGCAAGCAAGCAGAGGAGCGATGGACGTACCGTTGGCGAGCTCCTTCTCCTTGTTCTCGAGGGTGGGGGCGAAGTTGAGGGGGTTGAAGACGCTGCCGGGGTAGCCGCACTCGTGGGGCGGGAGGCTGTAGCTCTTGAAGATGGGGTCCTGGTTGACGGAGCCCGGGTTCTTGATGTCCTGCCACCGCCGGATCTCCACGTAGTGGAAGAGGATGAACTCGATGACGAAGAGCGTGGAGGAGGAGGCGAAGTAGGTCTCCTTGCCGGCGTCGTACCACTCGGGCGCGTTCAGCAGCCCCGCCTTGGTCAGCACCTCCGGGATCAGCATCCCCGCCACCCCCAGCATCGCCCACCGCCCGTTCACCAGCTCCGCCTGCACGAACCACCGCAGGTCCTCCGGGTCCTCCGCCAGCGCCAGCGGGTCGAACCCGTTGTCACCCGCCAAACTGAACGATCCATCCAACAAAGAGTATTAGCATACAAGTATGTGCGCTGCATCTTGCATGAAGCGCATCATGTGTTATTGTTATGTTCCCACCTGCCGTCGAGGTAGGCAGGGGAGGGGAGGCCGGGGAGCCACGACCCCTTGGCCTGGACGGCGACGTCGCGGCGTGTGGACTTGGCGAGGCCGACGCGGCCGGAGTCGCCCAGGAACCGGGGGCTCGACGCTGACGCCGCCGGCCGGAGAGCGGCCACGGGAGCGCGGGCACTGACCGACGACATCTTGTCTAGAGAGCAGGTACGGCGCACCGCGGCAGGAGAGTGGGAGTGCGTCGGTGTGTGGTGGTTCTGCCTCTCCTCACCTGCGCTTGGCCCTTTGTATTGAGCTGCGCTTCGGTGATTTGTGGGTGTGGTCAGCTGGGGCCCGGAGGTCCAGATGGACGGCGTACGTTGGCGCCACTGCGTCGACCGACGGCTGCGATTCGCTTGCGTTAGGAGACTGGATAGATGGACCAGTGGGAGACCGGGAGACGTATGTGCGTTATCTGGATCATGGATAATGCGGAATCAAAAGGAGCATCGCTATTGGTCGGGGAAACGCACGTTCGGTTTACCTGGCTGCCACGTCGATCGGTCGATCCGACATGATGTACAACTGTACATGGTGCCATGCCGGGTTGGTCTGTTTGCTTGAACTTTCAACCTCTTCCACACGAAACAGGGGAAAAAAAATCCTACGAGACAGGAAAAAAAAATCTTATGAGACTGGGTCCTGAACAAAACACAAACGGCCGAACCGATACAAGGTGATGGAAAGAACCCCATACAAGCCAGTCACGGCGAGGACGCCATCAACCCGCAGCTAGCCAAACAAGAAAATAGGGGTCACAACACTAACATGAGGCGACCTAGACTACCGAACCAAAACGGCACCGCCTAGGGAAACCACGGGACACCGATGCATGTAACACACCAAGGTATCGTAAGCGCATGTCCTCTCGCTCCGGATCGTGGAGTTTTGATCCAGCCAATGCAATAGTGAGGACCGAGGATTGTGACTGCGAGGATACGTGTAAATGAGAGAAGACCAACGAATCCACTCCACCCAAAACCGAAGAAGCTTCACACCAGGATCAAAGCAAGCATGAAGGCGCCAACGCGCTGTAACCAGATGATACCTGAGTTCCCTGACAATGCACCCAAGAGGGTAATGACGCGGAGCGCCACTGCCACCGATCCTGAAACGACGGGCTAGGGTTCTCACCAGGAACCCTGGTACGGGGAAGAGATACATAATGACGCCCCCAAGAGGCAAGTGACACCCGCAGGCATCACTATGGTCGCATGGTCGGCACCGAAGTGCGGAGCTTTCGCTCGGATCCTCGCCATAGCCACCTAAGGTACCAAATGGACCAGCACGAGACCTCCAGATCCGGACCACGGAGCCACCACCAGATGAGCCAGAACGACGCTAGGACTACCCACCACCGCCCCCCTTCCTACCCACATAGCCAATAGGAGGGGCCGTCATGCTAACACGCAACTCACCGTAGAGCCACGCGCAAAATCTCACCATCTAGGACTGTCGCCCCGACTTCCAGAAGAGTCATACCACCATCCGGATCGAGCCCGGTCACACCTACCCGGAGTGCGAACTTCGACTTGTCCTCGGGCCCCGTAGAGATCCACCCGGGCACGAACCCTGACTCACATCCATGCTGTCGGCCTAGAGCCAGGATAAGGAGGATCGTTGCCACCACCCAAAGACCGGCAAGGGGCACAACACCCGCCCGAAAGGCCGCCACTCTAATCGACCAAGACCACCCACGCTCCTGGAAGAGGCACCCACAGCCGCAGACACCACCTCACAGCCCCACCAAAGCACGCCCCCACGCTAGGCCACCACCCGCAACTGGAACCACTGGCGACGGCCGACCTACGCTACCTCAGGCCACGCCGCCCGTGTACACCCGGCCAGAGGAGCCACCCTCTCCAGATCTAAATTTGGGAGTCCACCACCGACAACCGCGCAGGCACGTGATACGTCTCCAATGTATCTATAATGCATGAAGTATTCATGCCATGTTTACAACAATTTTATATGGTTTTGGTATGATTTGATTAGAACTAACCCTGACTGACGTTGTTTTCAGCAGAACTACAGTGGTGTCGTTTTTTGTGCAGAAATAAAAGTTCTCAGAATGGGCTAAAAATTTACGGTGATTTTTTTATGGACCGAAAGAGACCCCCGAAGCACCGGATCTGGGCCAGGAGGTGGACGAGATGGCCACAAGCCGCCAGGGCGTGCCCCTACGGCTTGTGGGCCCTCGGGCACCGCCTTGACGTGATACCAACGCCAAAAATTCTCATAAATACAGAAACCTCCGTAAATAACCCTAGACGAGAAGTTCCGCCGCCGCAAGCCTCTGTACCTATGAAAAATCAATCTAGGCCCTCTCCGGCACCCTGCCGGAGGGGGGCATCATCACCGGAGGCCATGGAGGAGGAAGCCGGAGGGGGCCATCATCGCCATGGAGCCCAAGGACCAGAGGGAGAACCTCTCCCCATCTAGGGGGGAGGCCATGGGGGAGGAAGCACAAGGGGGAGACTCCCGGTGGCGTCGGCGTGCCGTCGGGGGAACCATCGCCGCAGTGATCGTGTTCATCAACATCACCTTCTTCATCACCTTCCTCATCTCTTTTAAGCGGTCCATTCTTCCGCACCCTGCTGTAATCCCCTACTTGACCATGGTGCTTTATGCCACATATTATGATCCAATGATGTGTTGCCATCCTATGATGTTTTGAGTAGATTTCTTTTGTCTTCTGGGTTGATTGATGATCTAGATTGGTCTGAGTTGTATGTTTTATAATGGTGCTGTCCTATGGTGCCCTCCGTGCCATGCACACGTGAGGGGTCCCCGCTGTAGGGTTTGCAATATGTTCATGATTCACTTATGGTGGGTTGCTAGAGTGACAGAAGGTTAAACCCGAGTAAGGGGGTTGTTTGCGTATGGGAGTAAAGAGGACTTGATACTTTAATGCTATGGTTGGGTTTTACCTTAATGATCTTTAATAGTTGCGGATGGACTTGATACTTTAATGCTATGGTTGGGTTTTACCTTAATGATCTTTAGTAGTTACGGATGCTTGCTAGAGTTCCAATCATAAGTGCATATGATCCAAGTAGATAAAGTATGTTAGCTTATGTCTCTCCCTCATATAAAATTGCAATAATGATTACCGATCTTGTTAACAATTGCCTAGGACAATTCTGCACACCGACCCATTATTATTCCACACTCACTATTTATAATATATTGTAATATATTCTAACTTTATGTTAACACCACCCATTTTTATATTCTAGTTCTCTGATATCATGCAAAACTATCCTCTTCATACCCACAACGTAGTTTTATTTCTCGTTTCTAGATGGAAGCAAATGTTCGGTGTACGTAGAGTCGTATCAGTGGCAGATAGGACTTGAGAGAATATTGATCTTACCTTTAGCTCCTTGTGGGTTCGACACTCCATACTTATCATTTCCACCTTTGGAAATTGCTACGATGATTCCTTGCACTTGGGGATTATCAAGTTCTTTTCTGGCGCAGTTGCTAGGGAGCAATAGCGTGGGCTTGATATTCTCGTGTGTGCTTGTTTGCTTTCTTCACTAAGTAAATTTTGTTTTCCTTTTTGTTTTCGTTTTCTTTAGTTGTGGGTGAAACAAACAAAAAAATAGAAGAATTCAAAATACAAAAAATTACTTGCCTCTTATGCCTAAAAACTTTTTCAAAAAGAGAAGTGACTGGAAGCTTATGCATTGGAGAAGTGAGGGTCGACCTTGAACACTTGTGTCCGTGCTCATGGAAACAATGTAGAATTTTTCATGGAAGTTTCTAAAAAATAATTATCCCCTTGTATATATCCATTGTATTATAAAAATAATTATCCCCTTGTATATATCCATTGTATTATAAAAATAATGTGCTAAGATTTGACTTTAGGTTGATTAGATTGCTTGTTTGCTATGTGCGGTGCAAAAACATAAATTTTTGCTTCAGTGCGTGAATTTAATTTTTTTACTGGAATGTCAAAGTTTCTAAAAAAATTACACAGTACTGCTATGCAAATTGTTTTTTTCCTAATTTTTCATAATTTTAGAGTTACGTAAGTATGGTCAATGTTCAGATTGCTACAAAATGTCCTGTTTTTGACAGATTCTGTTTTCTATGTGTTGTTCACTTATTTTGATGAATCAATGGGTTGTATCGAGGGGTATGAACCATGGTGAAGTTGGAATACAGTAGATATAATGCTAATATGAAATTGGAATGAGTTTACAACAGTACCTAAAGGTAGTGATTTGCTTTATCATTGCTTAGCTAAAAAGCTTTAAATAAAAGTTCTTGTGTAGAGACAACCTAATATTTACCCTCACTGATTTTGTGTGTTCACATGGTTAAGCTACTGTAGTAATCATGTTTTATAGTTTTTGTTTCAATAAAGTGCCAAGTAAAGCCTTTGGGATAGTATGGATGATAAGTGACTTGATTCTGTGCAAAAACAGAAACTTTTGTGCTCACTCCAGGAATTTCTATAATTCGCCGGAACGTGCTTTTGATCTGAAATTTGTACAAATGATTGATATAAAAATTTCCTACATTTTCCTATTTTTTCAGAATTTTTGGAGTATCACAAGTATGGTCATTTGTCATACCATTACAGACTATTCTGTTTTTGACAGATTCTGTTTTTAATGCATAGTTTGCTTGTTTTATAGTTTCTATGACTTATATTGCTTAATATAAATTGTGGAAATTTTAGAGTACAATATACATTATGTGTAAACAATTATGAAACTTGTCTTTGACAGTACCCAAGTGAAAGATTTGTTTTACTATACTAACCCATCTCACAAAGTTCCGTTGAGTTTTATGTGATTGAAGTTTTCAAGTTTGGGGTGAGATGTCGATATGAGGAGAATAAGGAGTGGAAAGACCCTAAGCTTGGGGATGCCCAAGGCACCCCAAGGTAATATTCAAGGAAGACTCAAGTGCCTAAGCTTGGGGATGCCCCGGAAGGCATCCCCTCTTTAAATCTTCAAAACTATCGGTATACCTTACTTGGAGCTATATTTTTATTCGTCACATGAATGTGTTTTGCTTGGAGCGTATTTTCATTTTACTAGTTGTTTGAATAAAATCATTGGATCTGAAATCTTGAATGAGAGAGAATCATCACATGGTCATTTTAACTATTTGACTACTCATTGATCTTCACTTATATCTTTTTGGAGTAGTTTTGTCATTTACTCTCGTGCTTCACTTATATCCTATGAGTAAATGGTTCAATGAATTGAATATCATAAATCTAAAATTATATACGTTTCATATGCTTATCCCATGGGGAGTAATGTCTTCACATATAAGAAGTATAGGTGGTAAAATTTATTGAAAGTTAGCAAACACAACATTGGTCACTTGAACAATTCATGGAAGAACATTGAAGGAAGAGAGATTTCACATATAAATATACTATCTCAGAAATCTTCTATGATTGTGAGCCCCATTAATTATTTTCAAACTTGAGAAAATTAGTTGAAGTTGGACAAGGAAGACAATGTAATGAATTATGTTAGGGTATATTTGTATAGAAGTTATATTGTTATGGATCCTCCAACATGTGGTGCTTGCTTAGGATATTTTGCTAGCCAAAAATTCGTACTAAGTAGAGATACTACTTGTGCATCCAGAAATCCTTAAAACCAATTTCTTTCCATGAGTGTCCACCATATCTACCTATGGATTGAATAAGATCCTTCAAGTAAGTTGTCATCGGTGCAAAGAGCAATAAAAATTGCTCCTAAATATGTATGATCTTTATTGTAAGGGAAAATAATTGTTGTACGAACTTGTGATGGTAAAGAAATAAAAGCGACGGACTGGATAATAAGGGTTCCTATCACAAAGGGCAATACAACATGACGTTCCTTTGCATTAAGGGTTTGCACATCCAAAAATAAAAAGTGCATGGCAATCTCTGCTTCCCTTTGCGAAGGGCCTATCTTTTACTTTCATGTATTTTTTATTGCAAGAGTCAATAGTATTCCTTCTTATTTCAACCTCAATTATCCATTAGTTGGCAAGCACCATGTGGTGGGGAATCATATATGTACATTCAAATATACTTGATCATGAACTATTATTGTTGACAATTATCTATATGATAAATAAGTTGAGAGGCGAAACATTAAGCCCCTATATTTCTCTGTGTTCGACGGATGCTATTTGTTCTAAAAATATGCTTTGAGTGTTAGCAATCATGGAAGACTATACGATAGTTGAGTATGTGGAATTTGCTAAATCAAATCTCTTACATAGACCCTTCCTGAAAATAAGATGAATTGCAATTGTTTGGTGACTCAGAACATAGTTTGTTAGTTTTCAAGAAACTTTATGGTCTATACTTTAACATGTGAATTGCTTGTTACTTGATCATAGAAGTTTTATGAGATGAGCTATTGTTTATGATATATAATGATGCTAGAAAAGGTGTTTGGAACTATCATTGATCAAATTTATGCAATATGCTAGCATTCACACTTCATAAATTATTTCTTTTATAATTAACCTACTCGAGGACGAGCAAGAATTAAGCTTGGGGATGTTGATACATCTCCAACGTATCTATAATTTATGAAGTATTCATGCCATGTTTACAACAATTTTATATGGCTTTGGTATGAGTTGATTAGAACTAACCCGGACTCACACTGTTTTCAGCACAACTACGGTGGTGTTATTTTTTGTGCAGAAATAAAAGCTCTCGGAATGGGCTGAAAATTTATGGTGATTTTTTATAGACCAAAAGAGACACCTGAAGCACCGGAGCTGGGCCGGGAGGTGGATGTCGGTGTCAAAACCGGCAGATCTCGGGTAGGGGTCCCAAGCTATGTGTCATGGATCGATGGGTAACAGGAGACAGGGGACACGGTGTACACCCAGGTTCGGGCCCTCTCTAGCGAGGTAATACCCTACTTCCTGCTTGATTGATCTTGATGAATATAGGGTTACAAGAGTTGATCTACCTCGAGATCATATGTTGTGGTCTAAGACCTAAAGGTGTGATGAGTAATGTCATAATAATCTATCGACTAGCCTGGCCTTGGCTTATATAGTGCACCAGAGGCCTAGGATAATAAGAGTTCTAGCCGAATACATTGGGGGAGAGGAGTCCTTGTATTGATCACCAAGTCTTGTGGAATACTCCTTGTATGCGACATGGGCTGCCCGAAGTGGCCCATGAGTGAACCGCCATGGGGGTCCTCGGCCCGATCCACCTAGTCGGGAGACGATGTGTTTAGTACCCCCTAGTCCAGGACACCGTCAGTAGCCCCCTGAACCGGTCTTCAAGTTGGGGACGCTCCTCGATCCTTCCGAACTGTTCTTCATCTTCGGTCGTCGGTCTTGAAAACTGGTTCAACAAATCTTCTCACCTTCTTGAGGATCGCCGAAGTAAATCCGAAGAGTTTACACGTCAGGTATCCGAGGAGCCCCTTTAAGTTATCGGCCTTTATCAACGCCTTGTTATTTTTATGCCACACCTCGGGTTTGAAGTTGTTCCCGGGCGGCAGTGTCCTCTTGCGTCCAAGCTCCAACGCCGGACTACATTCGAGGTATCTTTTGCAGCCGAGCACCAACGCCGAACTGCATCCGAGCTCCAGCGCCGGACTGTATCCGGCTCCAATGCCGGACTATGTCCAAGCTCAAACGCCTGACTGTATTCGAGGTGTCATAGATCACCTTGGTTCAAAAAAAGTTGAAGGAGTTTAGCCGAGCTCAATGCCGGAAATGCCCTCTATGGAGCCAGCCACTGGCGCCCGAGCTTTATGCTGGACTACTTCCGAGGTGGTGCACCACCCCGACTGCGGGCCAATTTTTCGTCAATATTTTTGATTGGTGCAATTTATTCTCTGCTGAGATATATGGCCAGTAGCCCTCAAGGTGTGTATCAGTCAAAAACCCGAGATGCACCTGAAGGATGACATAAGACTGCTGATCCCAGTAGCCCCTGAGACTCAGGTTGATTCACAAAATCGGCCTGAGGACCAACTCCTAGCTCGGCAGAATACTTTGGGACACAAAAAGCGGTGTGCAAAGTCCTCGAGACTCAGGTTGGGTGCGGCCGACCAACCTGAGGATCATAATCTCCTCGAAAACTATATTGCACTTAAATTTTCTGCATTGGATTGCCAATGCAGTAGCCCCCGAGACACTGGTCGGGTGGCAACACCAGATCAGGGGATCGATGTGCCCCTTTAATATTTATAAATAATGAGCGTGAAGCCCAGTAGCCCCCGAGCCTTAATGTGGGCATGGGTGGCCGAATTAAGGATAGATATCCGGAGTAAAATCACAAATTATGTGTAATGATTATATGTATCCAAGTAATTGACATCATTAATGCTCGGATCCGCATTGTCCAAAACTTTGTTGACCGACCATTGGCTTCGACCTCCTCGGCCAGTAGTTGGGGAGTGTTTGTCCTACTTTATTAAGCCTTTATAAGGGCAAAGGTTTACGTCAAACAAGGCAATCCGGTCATATGGTTTTATAAACAAAGGTACGCGGAGAGATATGTTGTATTACTTCTTAATGTAAGAAACATCTTCCAAAGAAAATAGTCCCGCTATCGGTTCCTTTCTTTGGGTCGTCATGCTTATCATGATCATGAAACCTCACCTCCGATCAATGTGGGAGGAAAATATTGAGGATTTAGGTCGGGGAAAGTTCCCAAACTCTATGGTATTAATGAACCAAAATTTTCACTTCCGTCGTTGCCGACCAATGTGATCCTTTAAGATTGCTAGCTTTCGGCTTCACCCAGTCTGAGGTACTAACTCGGATGACCCGGTAGTAACAATCACAGAGGTGCTCCCTTTACCGCCTAGCCGAACAATCGGGAACGTAGGGGTAAGCACAGGAGCCAGGCAACCCAGCTTGACCAAAATCTTAAGTCAAATTGATGCATATTTATGGCTTTATAACGATGATTACGGAAGGCGGCCCTCGTATATTAAATACAAACACCGATGATATGTTTATTTTGACTCCGTTGCGACCGTTTATCAGTTGAAAGTGGCCCATCGTCGGCTTCCACCCCCTTGTAGATGCTACACAGGGTGTTTCCGTAATAACAAAACAACCCTTAGCCGACGTCTCGGTGCCCGAAGGCTGTTGTGTTAGCGGAAATGAGGCGATCGGATATGCGAGCTTTATAACTTTCACTTAGCCATAGGAGCTTTAAACTGGGGAAGCTAGCTATGAGCCCCCGGTTAGTGTTCGGCGACAGCCGAGGTCAAGCCGTAAACACTTCGGCCAATGTTATGAATGGCCCGTCATTTAACATGGGGTGACCTCTATCGATCTTATAGTTTAACACAGTCATCGGATCGTTGACCGATTTGCGCTTATTGTGACAGTCACTTTTCGGCTTTCTCCACTGAGGTGCTTTAACCATGCTAGCTGGAAGCACAATTGCAGCGGTTCTCCCTTTGCACACCTAGCCGAATAAAGCGGAACGTAGGAGGCAAGCACAGGAGCCGGGCAACCCAACTATTGACCGAAGTCACAATTCGAAACCGACGAATATATAGCAATATCCGAGAATGTTTTTGCCGAATCTCTAAAGGTATCCGGCGTTGCACAGCGAGACTTATGCTGGAAACACACAAATATTTTTAAAAGTGCCATGGGCTCGGAAAACCAAAAACTTCTGTAAAAACTGGTCGTCCGAACTAGATCAAGTGTTCTGTGCCAATCCGAAAATTGGCCTTAGAAAAAAAAATTGTGCTTCTGTCGTGTTTTAAGATGACACATACCATCTCAAGACTTAAAGCGGGTCAGCCTACGGCTTCAATCTCCTATCCCGAAGGCGGAGAACTTCTCATTAGGCCAGTTTAGCAAACTAAATTCTAGCGGCTTTGAGAGAGAAATTAGGCTCCCCGGCTATTGACCACACACTCGCGTCGAAAAAAGGAGTGATAGAAAAAGACTTTGCAACGACTAAGAAGAAGAACACTTATTATAAAACAGCTCATGCTAATTTAAGAGCCCCCAAGTGACTTGGGTAAAAGAATTTTATGTATAATGATTGTATGTACTGAAGTACTAATATCATATCTGTGTTCACCCGAACTTTAAACGCTGCGTCTTAACCGACCGTCGGCTTCTCCCTCTTTGGTCAAGGGCGAAAAATGTTATGTACTCCAATTGCCGAGAATATCGACGGTGTTTCCGATAACAGTGCAATCAGGCCATAAGGCTGTATAAGACATAAAGCGCCAGTGGAACTTATGCTATATTACTGACGAAGTGTAAGAAGCATCTTCGAAGAAAATAGTACCCCCACCGATACCTTTCTTCGGTTGCTCAATGTTACTATGAGACTTGTGCAATATATTTTTTGTACTCATGAGTTCCATTGTGTGCTGACCATGATTGAAAAAAATAAGAGCGCTAGCTTCAGGCTTCACCCAGTCTGAGGTCGAGCTCGGATGACCCGATTGTGACAATCGCAGAGGTGCTCCCTTTACTCCCTAGCCGAACAATCGGGAACGTAGGGGTAAACACAGGAGCAAGGCAACCTAGCTTGTGGAACACTTAAGTCAACATGGTGCATATTGTGGCGTAATACACGAACAAGGAATGAAGCCATACCAGTATAATCATATGCAAGAGGAAAGGCTTCATAAAGGAAGCCCCTAAGTAAATGGGGTATTTGAATTTGTGTGTCACAAACAAAGTTTTGACAAGAAGTTTTTCATAGACAACTATTTGCCAAAAAAGTATAATGCTTGGTCGAACCGAACAAAATTTAGAATTAAAAGTTTTTGAGCATGGAAGCAACTTAGCTGGTTAATGTGCTCGGTGTTGATGACGCGGTCCGAGCTTGATGCGGGACAAGGTCCCAGCCCCCGAGCCGATCCCGAGGTGGCGGAGCGAAGAGCTCGGCACTCTGAAGTGGAGACGTAGCACGGCCAATGTGGCAAGGTGGAACCCCTAGTCCGACCGAGGCGACGAAGCAGGCCGACAACGTGATGCCGAAGTCCCCCGCGTGGGTTAATGAAGTGATGACGAAGCCCCCCGTCCATCCAAGGTGACGTGGTATGTCATTATGCCGAGGTGACAACACTGCCCGACCCAGATCATTTACCTGTGCACAAAAAGTAGTGCAAACTGGAGATAATAGTAAATTAAAAAAAATTTAGTTGCATAATTGATAATTTATGCAAAGTGAGTAATAAAAGAAATATGGCCCGTGTGTCGAACACTCGATGAGGTAGAGCTTTCTCAATGATGCCGAAGTCCCCGAGGCAACCGAACACGTCGGTATGGCAACACGACCAACAAGGTGATCACGCGAGCCGATTTATGCCGATTGGGACAACGTCGTCGGCTTGCCGAAGAGATCACGTAACGTAGTCGAAGTCCAGTACTTCACAGGTCGGTCCGAGTTCCGGATGCGGCGTTCGCCGGACTATGTACGGAAACTTGCCGAACCACCATGTGACCGCCGTTAATGCGGCCACCATTTGATAGACCTGTGTACAGATGATGGAACAAACCAGAGTAATACTTCATTGGAAAAAATAAATCCAAACAAGCAAAGATTACTAGGATAAATAGCACCTGGTTTATTTGTTGTAGCAATCCAAAGAAAGGTGACTGCCAAACTGGGACTCAATCCGCACACCCATTGCCTGATGGGCGATAAAGCGATGGCATGGCGATGCTGGCAAAGGTTGGCTTGCCGAGACAAAGCCCTCGGTCCAGCTAACGTGATTTAAGCCGGTCGGCCGGGTGACGCCGAAGTCACTGGAGTATGTTTATGAAGAAATAGCCAAGTCCCCGGTCCAGCCGAGGTGACGGAGTAGGTCGGTGAGGAGACGTTGCAGCTGCCATGTCAGCCGAGGTGTTGAAGCAGTTCGGCGTGATGGACATCGGCTTGAAGAAGCAACAGTGCGGTCATGCCGACGCAGGTCGTGACTTGTGACGCAGTCAATGCCGGCTTGATGAAGTGACCATGTGGCGATGCCGGTGTGCCCGCTCCGTGTAATCCGTGGGGCAGCGGTGTTGGTGATGATTTATCCTTCGCGATGCCGAACTCTTGTTCGGCTTGCCGAGATGATGATCTGAAGAAGTTGAGCTTGGCTCAACAAAGCGGTGACGTGTCTAGCGCAGGTCGGTAGCTGTAGAGCAATATTGCCGGACTGGTTTGACACCAGCGTGATAGTGAAGATTACCTCGGAGGAGGCTTAAAATTTTTATGGGTACGTGTTTAAAAACAACGCACAATACCCTAGAAAAAAATTCCTTCAAAAGGGTTGTCCAATATCCCATTCATGAAGAAACATGAACTCGGGCCGGATTCGTATTCGCGCAGAAAATAGATCCGAAAATTGGTCCACTCATTGGAAGGTTCCCGGAGTTTGAACCGTCAGATCGAGCTGAAATTTGGAGGGGTGGTAGACATGGGAATTCCGCAGCAGATGGACGGTTGGATCTTCCAAAGGATCTCCGAGCTGGGCTCTGGAGACCACGCCCTAAATTCGTCCAGATTCCCGTCCAGATTTGACAGGGCTCCGGTATATCATAGATTGCCAGAGATTCCTCCATCGGAACTCGACAAAATTTTGCATGGTTGTTGTAGACTTAATTCCACACAGTTCCACCGAAGGAATCTTCAATGCGATGCTCGATAAGGTGGTGGCAGCGGATACAATTTTTCTGTTCGGAAAAATAGCATGGTCGCCCAAGGGCAATGCTGACGTCGGGCCCCCGAGCTCCATGGATGATTCCTCCATGGTCTTGATAGAGATCAGAGTTGATGTTGATGAAGGCCCTCATCTGAACATGATGATTGGAGGTAGGCCACAGTCCTCGGTCAAGCCAAGGTGATCAGTCGAGGCGGCGACGAAGACATCGACGTGGCGATTGATCTGTGAAGTAGCCATTGATCCTTTTACCGATCACACAGCGGAACTCTCAATGAAAGCACCATTGTCGGTGTCAAAACCGGCAGATCTCGGGTAGGGGGTCCCAAGCTATGTGTCATGGATCAATGGGTAACAGGAGACAGGGGACACGGCGTTTACCCAGGTTCGGGCCCTCTCTATCGAGGTAGTACCCTACTTCCTGCTTGATTGATCTTGATGAATATAGGGTTACAAGAGTTGATCTACCTCGAGATCATATGTTGTGGTCTAAGACCTAAAGGTGTGATGAGTAATGTCATAATAATCTATCGACTAGCCTGGCATTGGCTTATATAGTGCACCAGAGGCCTAGGATAACAAGAGTCCTAGCCGAATATGTTGGTGGAGAGGAGTCCTTGTCTTGATCACCAAGTCTTGTGGAATACTCCTCGTATGCGACATGGGTTGCCTGAAGTGGCCCATGAGTGAACCGCCATGGGGGTCCTTGGCCCGATCCAACTAGTCGGGAGACGATGTGTTGAGTACCCCCTAGTCCAGGACACCGTCAGTGGACGAGGTGGCCACAAGCCGCCAGGGCGCGCCCCTATAGCTTGTGGGCCCCACGGGCACCCCCTTGACGTGAGACCAACGCCAAGAATTCTCATAAATACAGAAACCTCCGAAAAGAACCCTAGACGAGAAGTTCCGCCGCCACAAGTCTCTGTACCCACGAAAATCAATCTAGGCCCTCTCTGGCACCCTGCCGGAGGGGGCCATTGATAACCCACAAGTATAGGGGATCAATTGTAGCCTTTCTCGATAAGTAACAGTGTCGAACCCAACGAGGAGTTAAAGGTAGGATTTGTATTCCTTTCAAGTTCTATCGACCACCGATATAACTCTACGCACTCTTAACGTTCGCTTTACCAAGAACAAGTATAAAACTAGAAGTACTTTGTAGGTGAAAAGGGATAGGTTTTCAAGATAATAAAGAACATGTAAATAAAAGATAGGGACTGTTTAGATAAAGAAACAATTGAGCTAGTTTTAGTAGAGAGCTTTTTGTCACAAGAAAGTTATTTGTCCCTAGGCAATCGATAACTAGACCGGTAATCATTATTGCAATTTTATATGAGGGAGAGGCATGAGCTAACATAATTTATCTACTTGGATCATATGCACTTATGATTGGAACTCTAGAAAGCATCCGCAACTACTCCCTCCGTCCCATAATATAAGAGCGTTTTGACACTAGTGCAGTGTCAAAAACGCTCTTATATAAGAGCGTTTTGACACTAGTGCAATGTCAAAAACGCTCTTATATTATGGGACGGAGGGAGTACTAAAGATCATTAAGGTAAAATCCAACCATAGGATTATAAGGTACCAAATCCTCTTTACTCCCATACGCAACAACCCCCTTACTCGGGTTTAAGCTTCTGTCACTCTAGCAACCCACTATAAGCGAATCATGAACATATTGCAACATCCTACAACGGGGATCCCTCACGTTTGCGAAACATGGAGAGCACCATAGGACAACACCAATAATAAAACATACAACTCAAACCAATCACGATCATCAATTAACCCATAGGACAAAACAGATCTACTCAAACATCATAGGATAGCCATACATCGGGAATTAATATATAGCGTTGAGCACCATGTTTAAGTAGAGATTACTGCGGGGAGAAGAGGTGTTACACTACAAAAAATACACTTCCGTGATGATACGTGTTTGTCACAGTAGGTCACGTTTTCTGTGATGCATGTACATCCATGACAAATTTATGACAGAATCAAGATAGTCATACCTGTGATGTCGTAGAAGTGTTCCATGACATTAACAAAATTATCATCACGGAAGTGTCCACTTCCATGACGATAAATCACGCGTCATAGAAGTGCTTTCGTCAAGGGTGACCGACACATGGCATCCACCGTAACGGGAAACCGTTAAGCTACCGGGTCCGGTTTTGGATCCGATAGCCCGTTAACTGCCCGAACTAATGGGAAATTTCCACGTGTAAAATTCTGATTGGCCGGAGGAAACACGTGTCAGCTTGTCAGTGGGTCAGATAGGCGCCTATGATATGTCGACACGTGCGACAGCCCACCACTGGCCCATTTAGCTTACAAAGGCCGACCCCTTTGACTTGGTCAAAAGATAGCGGGCTGGCCCATGAAAAGCCTGTTAACGGTCTCTTTGCAAATAGCCCATTTTATGACCCGGTAACTCATGGCCCGTCAGGGCCTACACGAAATCGGCCCAACAAAGTCATGTGGGCCATCGAATATAACACCAGCCCGTTTCACTTTGCCCATGTATGGCCCACACGTCTTTCGGCCCATATGTGGCCTTCATATCTTTAGGCCCTTTAGAGGCCCACAGTGACTCTAGCCCATAATGAACAGTAAATTTCTTTGTACCCATTAACGGCCCATGATTCACATGGGCTGTTTCACTCCGTGTTAGCTTTTTGGCCCATCTTGACGGTCCATACGTTCTTGGGCTCCTTTCCGGCCCTCGATTACTTCCGGCCTGTTACTGGCCTGTTCCCCTAATGGGCCAAATTCGGCCCGTGGCAAGAGTCGGCCCGTTTCTGGCCTGTTAACCCATTGCGCCGTTTCCATCCCATCCTATATTCTGGCCCATTAACGTCCCGTTATGCCTGTGACAGAATTAAGCCTTTGCTGTCCTTCGACCTGTTAACGGCCCGTTACCATGCTGGGTCGATACCAATTATTCCCGTTTACAGCTCATGTAGACCCATTTATCCGATGGCCCGAGGCCCACCGATTCTACGGCCGTGTTGGAGGCCCATTTAAAGACGGCCCGTAGGAGGCCCATGGATCCTACGGCCCGTAGCAGGGTCGAGGTTACCACGGTCCGTATATGGCCCATGGTTGTTGCGTCCACTAGCAAACCAGGGAAAAAGAAGACCAGGAAACAAATAAGACCAATACTAACGCTAGGCTATTAAGGCGATTGCACAGATTACATCCACTAGGCATCAAATATCGCCACAGTGCAAATATGGGGAACACCCTACACTATACAAAAATGGCTTGCTGTTTTCTTCAGCCGGTGGCTGGACGTTAAGAACAAATTTTATATCGCAACAAAACAAATTACAACTATAAAACGAAAGAAGGTTGGCATAAAAGTTAACAGTCTGGCAGATAAATGCACCACCAGAAGTTCAAGCTTCAGTTCATTTGACTTTGATTACGTTTTCATGCTGTATTGTCCGATGGAGCACCATAACCTTCGCCTTCATTTCTCCTAGGCTCCTGAACAACATAGCAAACTGATAGTTTGGTTTCAAAACCATGCATATCTTGGCGACATCGAACAATGTCTGTCCTTGTTTCACAAAGGGTCTCTGTTAGGGAACGGACTTGTGTCTGGAGCGCAGATATAACATTGTTTTCACCTTGCATATCTTGATCATGAGGTAGTTTGGACGAGATTGCCTTAACAACCAACCCAGTATTATGCAGGAACATGCTTTTGGCACTGTTAGTGGACATGTACTGACCCACTGCAGCAAGAGCTAACATTGCGGTTATAGTTGCCTCGCCACCTTCAGAAGGTGGCGGTTCCACCATTTTTTCCATAGCTTGCTGAAAAGTTGAGTTTTTACATTAGTAGTACCGCAATGTAAGATATTAAGGAGGCAACAAAACCAAAAAATAGCTTTGGTCTATATACGTAACTTATTCGGTGAACCCATGTAAAATATTAGTTGTATTTTCTTTGCAAAGTACATAATAACACGGGTTCCAAACATATGACCATGTACCATGGCTAATGTATTGTCTATTTCTTCACATTGTATTGATGAGCTAAGGATAAAGAGACAAAGTTTATAATACGGTAAGCATAGTATGACATCATTCATATCACAAAAACCGAGAAATGCATAAACAGGCAATTGTAACATTGTGTGGGCAAGTCCAAAGACGGAACTAGATTGCAGGTCAAGATCAAAGGAACATCACTCCTCTCTTTTAAACCTTGTAAGGTGCAATGATACGCTAAGACAATTGTGTATAAAATTGAAAAGAGTAATAGATATTGGCTGCAAACCATGCAGTTCAAGGCACAAGTCAGAGTAAGTAGTAGTTAAAAGGCATGAGGATTAAGGACTTACGACATCGGCTTTGACTGGTGTAGTCATGCCCTTCGTCTTCTTTGGTGTGACGGTCCTTGAAGATTTCCACAACATTTGGTTCAGCACTTTTTGGTCCTTGCGGGCTTTCCTATGCATTTGGAACAAGTCAATATAGATCGATAATATGGTGCAATGAAAAGAGTGAAACATCAACTAATTACAAGAGCCTCGCGATGTGCAATATAGCTACGAGATCACGCTGTCTCGTTGGAATTTCACTTTCGTATGGTTGGCCTTGTTCTTTGAAAGTTCACCTACAAGAAGATAGATTTGTGTGGCATATGCGTAAATAGGACTTCAACATGTGATCTGATCACATATATATAATGTACACGATACTTGGATCAGACCAGTGTTTAACGAGGCCTCTCCAGTCTTCATCCGATATATTTTCCACTGGAGATGTTTGGGCAAGTTCACTGTTAGCCTTGCCTTCAAACTGATTTTTCCTCAAGTTATACCGATATTGTCGCAGAGTAGACTTGAAAACATGGGTGCAAGCTTGTCTGGTTGCATCATCTTGGCTATCCAACTTGAACCTCATCTGTTGAAAATTATGGGAGTCTCATTATCAGCAACCTAGAAAGTATTGGACAGAGCAAGACGATAGTACTAGTTTCCATACATAACCATACTTACAGATAAATGGTCGAGGAAGGTGTTGAGCTGGGTTTCGTCTTTGTCATTCCTGTACTGAATCCATGTTGGGAGGATACGTACATGACACCTAACGGCAACCGCTGCCTCTGATACTAACTTGGCTGATTCTGTAGCATCACGTGGCCTTTTTAAACATGCCTCAAAACGGATCTCCATTCTACCTCCTCTAGATTTAGTTAACTTATCGAGCATTATCCCTGATGTTTGTTTCCTCTTGCGCCTAGGTGCTAGTCCAACAACGAACATAGGAAGTGTTAGTGTACATAAAATTGTGAGACTACATATAAAGAAGCATGCAACTGTAACTTGACTCCAGCAACTACCTTCTTGTTTTTGAAGCTCACAAAGTTCATCTGATCTTGCCAACTCATCTTGTGTCAAGAGTGCTTCGAAAGTAGTGTCAGGTGGCAAGGGAGCTTGGGAACGTGCTGCTAGCTGAGTTGACCAACGAGTACATCGTGCAGCTGGTGGTACTGTGGAAGGTGTTGCAACAACTAGGGCTGTCTCTGCTTGTTTGGTGGCAGCTATTTGTTTCTGTTTGGCTTGTTCTGCAGCTCGTGTAGCACGGGATACCCTGTCAGTACAATTTTCCGCCGGACTTTGACCTTCTATTGCACCATCAGTACCACCAGAATCTGCAGGATTCTTCCGCTTCCCTTTCCCTATCGTTCTGTGTTGCTTCCTCTTTCTCTGTGCCATGTTAAGTCAAGCCAACAAGAAAAACGAATGACAATTAAGTTCTTCAGAACAAATTGATGCGTGATACAGACGAACTAAAGTTTGATGTTAGACAACCACATGACAGGAGGATGTAATATGTATGAAAAACAGGACGGCATGAGATAACCAGAACTATGATGTGTAAACTAAGCAGAAGACATTTCACTAAATTAGAAGCAATGCAATGGAAGGTAGACACCATATGAAAGATGCTACAAATATCGCTCTGCCAAGTTAACAATATCACACTGCCAAGCTAGAGAAAGCACCTCGGATGCCGGTTTCGCCGGAAGACCGCCATCAGTCCCTGCCTTATTTTTTTCCTTCCTCTTTCTTAATTGTATTGCCTTGTCAAGTCAAACCCACAAGAAAAATGAATAAAAATTCGTTTTTTAGAACTCATTGATGCAGGATGCTGACGAGCACTACTTTAATGTAAGGCGACCTCATGATAGGACGATTGAATGTGTAAGAAAAAAGGACATCATTGCATATTCACAGCTATGATGTGTAAACTAAGCAGAAGGCATTTCAACAAATTAGAAGCAATGAAAGCTAGACAACATATGAAAGATACAATGAATATCACTCTACCAAGTTAAAACTGTCTCGTCATAAGTGCCATTTCAACAAACTAGAAGTAGTACAAGCTAGAAAAGAATGCGAGATGTAACCTATATCACACTCCCATGTCAAACGTGTCTTATGATAAGTGATTGTTGCAGGTTACACAACAGTAGTACTTTGATGTAAGAACATGGTGTGATAGACAGATATTGTATGTTCTAGAAACAGGAACACGTGTCTTAGTCACAAGTATAATGTGTAAAGTAAGCAGATGGAATTCAACAAAATTAGAAGCAATACAAGCTAGACATCATACATAACATGCAACCACATATACTTGATTGCCAAGTTAGAGGGAGCACCTGTGATGGTGCACTAGGGGAGATGTGCTCATCACCAACACAGCTACGTTGAGTGTCTATGCATGTGTTGTCTTGGAAATCATCTTGGGGGGATGGAGGAGTAGAATCTGTAGAGGCCCTCCGTTTGGAAGGAGCACCTTCATCCGCTGCCTTGCTAACTTCCTTCCGCTTTATTGATTTTGAATTGTCAAGTAAAACCGACAAGAAAAAGCAATAAAATTCACTCTTCAGAACTCATTCATGCATGATACTGACAATCACTACTTTGATGTAAGGCAAACACATGATTCCAGGATGGAATAATACGAAAAACAGGACGGCATGGCATATTCACAACTATTTGTGTAAACTAAGCAGAAACCATTTCAACAAATAAGAAGCAATGCAAGCTAGACACCACATGAAAGATGCAACCAATATGACTCTGCCAAGTTAAAAGCGTCCCATCATAAATGGCATTTCAACAAATTAGAAGCAGTGCATGCTAAAAATCATTTGAAAGATGCAACTAATGTCACACTGCTTATACTGAAGTTGTCTCGTCATATTGATTTATGTGGGATACAAAAAACAACAGTTTTATGTAAGGACATGCTTAATAGACAGATGTACTATGTACTAAAAACAGGAAGGCATGTCACATTAACAGGTATAATGTATAAACTAAGCAGAATAGCACATGTAATTTAACCAGATTAGAAGAATTACAATCTATACACCATATGCAACATGCAACCACATATCATGCTGCCAAGTTAGAGCAAGCACCTGCGATGCTAGTGTAGGGGAAATGCGGTAATCAACTATAGAGCTACGTTCACTATCTTCATCTAGCCTTCTTTGTTTCTTGAGAATCATGTGGGAGGCCGACGCATTCTTTAAATGAGGATCTTTTATCACATCAGTCCACTGGCCTGACTGCCTCATCATAAGTGATTGATGAGGGATACACAAGAACATTAATTTGATGTAAGAACATGGTTAATAGACAGGTGTACTAGTATGTACCAAAAATAGGAAGGCGTGTCATATTCAAAGGTATAGTGTGTAAGCTAAGCAGATGCAATTTAACCAAATTGGAAGCAATACAAGCTAGACATCCGGTGGAGTGGTGAGCATGATCATCTAGGACACGATAGCACGGTGGGAGGCGGGTTGCTTCGCCACCATCGTGGATTTTTAGTTGGCTTCGGTGATGCATGCCGTCTTTGGGCTTGTCTGGCTCGGCCCGGTGCCACGACTAGCTATTTGTCTTCTGGTGCTCCCGGGATGGTGGTTCATGTAAAAAATATCTTTCCTTATCTTGATAAAGACCGACTTCGTCCTTTCAAATACAAGCTAGACACCATATGCAACATGCAACCACATATGACACCGTGAAGTTAAAGCAAGCACCTAGGATGGTGGTTCACGGCGAGCGAGATCATCAACTCCAGAGCTACGTTCCCCATCTCCATCCGCTGACACTACACCCTTTAAAGTATTGAAACGTGTCTGGCCTAGCCGCGTACCATGCTGGAGCGACTTCTCTCTTCTCTTTTCTACTTCTGTCAAGGAATGGTCTGAAATACCCTTGCATAAAAACACAATAGTGAGAGTATGGGTGAAGTGTGCAGAACTAGTGCACTGTAAAAGTAGCAGATAGCAGGTGGCTGAAAAATAAATGACAGGAGACATATGATAGCTCTACAACATTGCATGGCAAACAAAATTAGATTCTACTCTGTATGATTTTGTAATATATGAGCACAGGAAATGCAGGTACTCCTCCAGCACACCACCACATGTGGTCCTATCAAGATAACAGTCGACTGAAAATAAATAGGTCAGTCGATTTTTTATGAACCGTATGATCTATAAGGAATGGGCAGATAGCCTTCGTCTACCTCCCGCGAGTCACTGTTGACGATCTTTCTTGAACCATCAGCGACCACCGGCCAAGACCCCTGCCTCCACCGCCCTGCCCTCCCCTCAAACTCACACCACCGCCGTGTTTGGCAGCGCCCCAGGCCATCCCTTTAATCCTGGACGACCTCCAGATTGGGCGCCAGCAGCTCTAGGCCCCACACGCCCCTAAGATAAACACTGAGGCGCTGCTTCCCCGGCGTAATAGGCGGACTAGCGCTTGTTACGCCGGGGAATGATTCCGTTAGTTGAGAATCAACTGACCAAGAATTGAAATCCAGGGGGGCGACGGACCTCTAGCTAAGGTGAAATAGTATATGGGGAGAAACCTTGTGCATCGCGAGTTACTAGGAACATCTAGTATCAAGAAGAAGCAGCCAACTAGTGTCTTCTGTGGGATGAATACCGTGCAAGCAGACATGTAAGATTTGCACGAATAAGGGAAGAGGAGTACCATTTTCGGTTGCCGGCGTGGTCTCCTCCACATATCACGGGGATCTTCTTCTTTTTGCCAGGGGAACCGATGTTTCGGAGGAGGGTGCAGGCTTGGACGAACCCATGGCCAAATTGTTGACTGTGTTGCCGTGGCCGTATGTCGGTGGAGGGGAAGCAGATCCGAGGCGGTGAAGGATGGCGTAGCAGGAACAATTCCGGTGCGGTGGACGGTGGAGAAGTTGGAGCGGCAGCGGTGAGGCACATGACGGCGTGGTTGAACTGGCTCGGGTACGAGCGGCTTGGCCTCGGCTTCGACTACTAGCCATGGAGGGCGTTGCGGTTGAGATTGCGATGGACCACGATGTCGGGGTATCGGCTCCGGCGTGATGGAGGAGGGCGGCGGTTGATGGGTGGGATGGGGTGGCGGACGGAGGACGCCGGGGTTTCACGACTGGTGGAGAGGTAGTTTTGGCACCCACGAGCCTGAATGGGGAATCGGACGGGGGATGGGAACTAAGGAGATCCATGTTTGATGCAGGACACGCTTGTTTTTGGCTTTTTTGAACAGATGGGACACGCTTGTTTGAAATTTGGGGAAAGTACAAACTTCACCCCCCTCTTAAATTTCGGACCTACTGCGGGTTGAGGGTAGGATGGTAATCCCAGGTGTCCCAAATAGTGGGCGGGAGCGATTTCGGCCGCGCGCATGTGTGCTTAGGCGGCCATTGTGTATGAATGTATTTCGGAGGCGGTTGCGTGGCGTCTAGATGAAGCTACAAACCTACCCCGGTTTAGACCTTTGGACGTCGGGCCGGTAGGTTTCATGGGTCGGAGTTAGAAAAGTAATTTCCTTCTACTACCAAACATTGGTCTCACGCGGCTTTGGGCAAGTAGAGGCTCTTTTGGCGCTTCGTTCAAAATTTTGAAACAGAAGCATTCACGTTTAGAGTACTCTTGAACTTTGAGGATTGACCTAAATAGACAATGTTAAATTTGACCTTGTATGTTTGAAAATCTCATTAAATTATCCGCTTCTTTTTGAAATTTTGACACTTGAAAATCCTATAACTACGATTATTTTCGAATGGAGGAGCTAAATTTGAATCTATTTTGTACATGACTATATATGCTATTATGTAGAAAATCAGAGCAAAGATTGGTGCCCCCATAATTTAGGTATGATTCACAAATGCCATGATATCGAATTCAAATAATTGAATGGACTTCATGTTGAATTCAATTTTTTAAAACCACCTTAAGTTGAATTCAAATGTATGCTAGTTCATAGCTAGCTATTTATAATGTTCATTGTGTAACTTTCGTATGTATAATGTGCTTTACACACACAACATGAACTATACTCACTTTTATATTCGATTGCTAAAGCGATGCATTATCAGGAGTTCAAAATACTAACTATGTGGATCAATTATGTCAAATAATAACATAGACATGCTCAAATTCGATAGAATCTAGATGTCTGATGGATCAATGACCGTTCCTTACGCGAATTGCAAATATCATCATCCCATCCTAATATTTGGATACAATTTATATCTTTAATCAGTGTGTACATCAGTCTTTTACGTGTAGTTTCACTCTCCATCGGTGGTCTCTCTCACACATGCTCACACTCTCTCTCCCGAGGTGTCTTTCTTGCAGACATGCTCTCGATATAACCCTCCCTCCCTCTAGTAACCATTTACGGCTGTTTTCACTAACCTTTATCACAAGAACTCTTCCTCTCACAAGCATACACACTCACAATCCCCATTGACCCTTTCTATATACATAGACCTACCTACGTGTCTCCTGTACGCACATTATCTTTAGATCTGTCTCTCATGCATTGTCTCACACCTCTCTTCCTAATCGACGAGTATGATTCTAGCAGAGCATTCTCAGAGGATGCCCCTTAAAGTTAGGTTGGATGAATAGTAATATCAGAGATAAGGGGTTACCTTAGTTTGAGAACCCAGGGTTACAAATCCTAGCTGGCTTTGTCAGTGGACACAGAGTCCTTCATAGTTCTGCTATCGTTGTCTTGTACGACAAGTCATCCTTGGGTCTCCCCAAATGCGTCACGGGCCGACCAATGTGGCACAGGACGGAACCGAACCAAGGGCCTCACCTCGACCCACCGGACCTCACGCGGCGACACACCCGCTGCCCCCAGGTCTCGTTATCTTCTCACACCCACACATACCAACACAGACACCACACAAAAAAATCTCCTCGTGCCTCTATCCCCTCCTCCCTTGCATATACACACTTAAGGGAATCTCTCGCCGTGACATCATATTAGTCTCCCTCTCTCTCTAGACCTCTCTCATTTCTCGTGCTATCTCTCCCACGCCCCCTCCCCCCGCCGGACCCTCTATCCATGCCTCTCTCGAATACGTAATACACACACATACCTCTCTAGGCCCTGCCAAATACATCAACTACACAGTCACACATGTTACATCACGGACCCCGTTTATCTAAAAGCCCTCTCTTCACGTTTATTTCGCATACAACATTCCTTTTGAATAAAGTGTGGCCAAAAAATTATTTTAGAATTTCTACATATATACAACATTACAAAGTTATATGGAGGAGTATGAACATTAATTTGCATTGCATGGTGCCCAAAATGATATTTATTCCGCACTGTGAATTTTTATATTTTTATACTATATATAAAGTTAGTCATAATAAAGAGAAATGAAGAGCATCTCTCTCCCCATCGCATACACCCCCTCTACGCCCCTTTCACGTACGCACACAAACTATCTCCAGGTCCTCTAAAAGTAAGCCCCCAGCACTTCACGCATGTTTCATCTTTCTCTCGCGATATATACAGTGGCGATCATTGTATTTGGAGCGAAAGCACGATACGTACATTGGTCTTCAGAATCCACTCATTACGATCACCATTTACGTTTTGTGGTTATTATACAGTCTCAGGATCACCGTATAGCTCTGTATTTGCTCAAGACACGACTAGTTGACCAGTTAAATGCTCCACGTGGCACCTCTAGTGTTGCATCACATTATCTCACTACCATTGGGCCCACCTGCCGGCTTGTATATACTTACACTCTTATAAAAACAGGGTTGGTGATGATGGTGTGCCTGCCATCCTGCAATATAGGCCGTCCGATTTATATCTGACAGATAGGAAGGAAACTATGGAAATTTTGCAAAAAAGGTACCCACACACCTCTCCACATTTGCAAATAAGGCCTTCCCTCGTTCATCCTTTTCTCTCACAAGATAAACTAGTCATACAAATGCATCTTGATGTTATGTGCAACGCACGGGCATCTTGCCAGTAAGAATGAAAACAAATGACAAAAAATATTGGACGGTGGTTCAAGTCATGACCAAGGCACAGTGGACAAGGTGGCCTTTGTATTGGTATCTTTGAGCCGTCTGTTTTAACACACAAGATCTGGTGTGGTGATTATACACACACGCATGCATGCACACGAACTGCATGCACGCAACACTCACACGAACACATGAAGCCACGCACGCACGCAACACTCACACGTACACACTGTCGGGGGGATGAACCCCGGGCAGGCAACGGAACCCGGATCTTTTTCAAAAACAACGGGGCCTGCATCGCCCCTCAAGCCGGCTCACGCTTGGCCGGGTCGCTCAACCCGGCCAAGCCCCTCGACCCGGCCGGACTCCTCAACTCGGCCCCAACAACCAGCTCAAGAGAGCCGAGCCCGGCGCACCAAGACTTCTCCAACAAGCCAGCTCCCCCCTTGGCATGTTCTCCAACCCGGCCAAGGGTCAGCGGCCCTTCCATCCCAGCCGTACGATGGGACGAGTCTCCACCATCTGATGACCAAAGCCATAGTGCCCCGCCCATGCCTCTGGTCAGCCGGGCGAGGCAACAATGCCCCCCACCTACCCGCTGACCAGGGCCGGCGTGGCAACAGTGCACCCGTCGTCACCCATGACGCCAGCAAACGGCGACCTGACGGAGCGCCACTGTAGCCGACTCAACCCGGCCACTCCCTGACGATCGACAAGACGGCACACAGTGCCCCCCATACCCGGCGGGTCCCGCGCCCGAGGAACCCGGCGGGCCCCAGCACCGGGTTCCTGGACGTTGATAACCCGGCCCTACGGCCCAGTAACATTACCATTGTACCCCTAGGGGGTTGGCCTATAAACCCCCAGGAGCCCTCATGCATACGGGCAACTCTCACACTCGCACGGGCGACTCTTTCACTCATCCACTCACTCACACACCTAGCAAGTGACACCCGAGGAGAGGAGCCGCTTGAGCCTTGGCTAGCCTCCTTTCTTCCTCCATACAACTCTAGGAGCAACCTTGTACTGATACATATCAACTACACTCGGCAAGACTAGGGGTGTTATCTCTCCGGAGAGCCCCAAACCTGGGTATGTCTTGCGTCCCGCGCTCGCTCATGCCGACCTCGCCTCTGGAGCCCACCAGTGCCCTCGAGCCTCCTACTCTCTTTAGCCATCCCTTAGCATCTGCCGTGCGCCCACCACGATAGTTGGCGCCCACCATGGGGCAGCTCGAGGTCCTGGCCGGGAGCATGCTTCAGACGGGGCTCCTCTCCGACTCCGACGAGCCCATCATGCTGGCGGACGATGTCATCGACGCACTCGCCACCTCCTTCGCCAGCTGATCTTCGATGCGCTGCGGCCAGCAAGTACCAGAGAGGTACTTGACTTTTCCGACTCCCCCCTTTCCCTCGACGGCGGCACTCCCGCCCGGGCGATGGACCACTGCATGGAGGTTTTCGTCACCGACACCAGCGCCACTTCCTCATCCAGCGCGGCGAGGAAGGCCTCAGCCAGGGCCGCAACGAAGCGGGCCAGCCTGCCAAACCCGCTGAGCGCCATGATGCAGAGCCTTCGCATCCCCATCGGCACCGACATCGATGCCTCCGACATCGCCGAGGCCCGGACTCGCCTCGACGAGGACCGCCAGCGCCTGCTGGACCTCACCAAGATGCTCGCTGCCAAGCAGCACCGCCTCGACTCCGCTTCGGTGGGCGCCAGCGCCGCCTCTGACTTCACGGACGCGCCCGAAACCAAGCGGGTCGCCTACGTGCGAGCAGGCGGCGCGATCTTGCGCCAGGTGCCGTCCCTCCCGTCTCTGAGACTCCGTGAAGAACATGTGCGCTGCCCAGCGGTGACGCCAGCCTAGACCAGCTTCGCAGCGAAGAGCTACCATCGCCTCAAGAGGGTGAACGACCTCCTCACTTCGGCCAACGCGCAGCAGGACCGCCTCAACCAACTCGCCATCCCGGCCGGATCCGGCTCCGCCCGCGTCGCTGGAACCGGCGACTTCCAGCACACGGCATCCTCGCCACCCGGCGTGGCGCACTCCGGCCGCACCTGGACCCGGCGCAACCCCGCTTCAACGATCGCCGGCGGCTTGGGCGACGAGCCGCCCTCGGAGGTCCAACGCCGACTCGACCCTCTGCTCCAACCCAGCGACATCTAACTGGAGGCAACCGGCCCCCCGCGGTGCGGTCACCGATCAGCTGGGCCCGCGCGCCATCGAGACGCCGACGCCCGTCATCGCCTCGACCGACTCGCCCTCTCACAAGAGCTGGAGGATACCGGCCCCGTCGGACCGGCGTGCTTCGGGCCACGCATCCGGGGTGAGCCCTTTACTAAAGGGTTCACGCTCCCCCGCGACACCCCGAAGTACAACGACACCGTGAAGTCGGAGGACTGCCTCACCGACCAAACCACCGCCATCGGCATCACCGGCGGTAACCGCCGCCTTGCCATGCGCTACGCGCCTCTCATGCTCCAGGGGTCGGCCCACACCTGGTTGAATAGTCTGCCGGAGGGCAGCATCAACGCGTGGGTCGACTTCGAGCAAGCCTTCGTGCGCAACTTCAACGGCACGTACAAGCGACCCGGCCGCCCCAGTCAGCTCGCCATGTGCGTGGAGGGGCTGGCGGAGACCGGCCGTGAGTACCTCGCACGCTGGACCGAGCTCCAGAACAGCTGTGAGGGCGTCCACGAAGTCCAAGCAATCCCATACTTCGTCAACGGGTGCTGGGACGGCACCCTCCTCAAGCACAAGCTCTTGCGCTTCGAGCCGGCCACCATGGCCGCGCTCATGGTGACGGCGGACAAGTACGCCGACGCCGACTCCGCCATGAAGATCTAGGTGGCGCTAGACGAAGCCGGCAAAGGAAAGCCGGTTCCGGCCCCCCCCTCGAAGCCGGCCGGCGAAGGCAGCCGGAAATAGCACAACCAGCAGAACAGCAAGCGCAAGGCCGATCAGCCGGCCCAGCGCTACGACAACCGGCTCGTCGCGGCCGTCGAGCAGGCGCCCGTGGCCGACCCGGCCACCAAGCGCTGACAGACCGACAAGACGATGTGGCAGCCCGCCATGAGTTTCGAGGAGATGCTCGACGCTCCCTTCAAGCACCACATCGGCGCGAGGCCGTCCACGCACACGCTTCGGCAGTGCGCCATCACCAAGCGCATCCTAAGGGGCGACATCCCGCCTCCCCCGGCCCCGGCTCCAGGAGCGGGACAGCGGCCTCCGCCCCCCGCCGCTGTCGGCTGGCGACGCGATGCACGACGACGCCTACCCGGCCCAGAACGCGACCCATGTCGTCTTCACCAGCCTCGGCGACGACAAGCGCAGCGAGCGCCTCCTTCGGTAGGAGGTGAACACCGTCATCCCGGCCAAGACGGAATACATGCACTGGTCGGAGCGCCCGGTCACCTGGACTCGGGAAGACCACCCGGCCGTCATGCCGAACTTGGGTGGTTACGCCCTCGTCCTCGACCCCACATCGTCGCGCCTCGGCGCACGTGCAAGTTTTCCCGGGTTCTCATGGACGGCGGTAGCAGCATCAACATCCTCTACCGTGACACCATGATCAAGCTCGGCCTCGAGGCCAAGGACCTGGAGCCAACCCGGACGATCTTCCACGGCATCGTTCCCGGCCTCTCCTGCTCCCCGATCGGCCGGATCCGGCTCGACGTCCTGTTCGGCGACATCAGCCACTTCCGACACGAGCCGATTTGGTTCGAGGTGGTGGACCTGTCCAACGCGTACCATGCGCTGCTGGGCCGGCCCGCGCTCGCCAAATTCATGGCGGTTCCCCACTACGCCTACATGAAGATAAAGCTGTCGGGTCCGAAGGGCCTCATCACCATCGCCGGCGACTACCGCAAGTCCATAGAGTGCGCCCGAGACGGCGCCAAGCTAGCCAAGTTGCTGGTCGTAGCCGAGGAGCGGTGCCAGCTCGACCGAATCGTCGCCTTGGCCCAAGAAGCGTCGGCCGCACAGGTCCCGGCTGAGGACCCGGCCGACGAGGCCTCGTTCAAGCCCACCAAGGAGACCAAGAGAGTGAAGCTGAACCCGGAAGATCCCATCTGCAACAAGTACGTTGTCATGGGCACCCCCCTTGACAACAAATAGGAAGGCGAGCTCGTCGACTTCCTCCGTGAGAATCGGGATATTTTGGCGTGGACCCCAAAGGACATGACGGGTATCCCGAGGAAGTACGCCGAGCACAAACTCAACGTCGGCAAGGACGCCAAGCCCGTCCGTCAGCCCCTACGACGTTTTTTCAAAGAGAAGAGAAGGACCATCGGTGAAGAGGTCGCCAAGCTTTTGGCGGCCGGCTTCATCATGGAAGTGTTTCACCCCGAGTGGCTGGCCAACCCAGTCCTCATCCTGAAGAAGAACAAGACCTGGCGCATGTGTATCTACTACACCAGCCTGAACAAGGCGTGCCCCAAAGACTCGTTCGCCCTCCCACGGATCGACCAAGTCATCGACTACACTGCCGGGTGTGAGCTCCTGTCCTTCCTGGATGCTTACTCCGGCTATCATCAGATCAAGCTGGACCCGGCCGATGCCCTGAAGACGTCCTTCATCACGCCCTTTGGGGCGTATTGCTACATCACCATGTCGTTTGGCTTAAAGAACACCGGCGCCACCTTCCAGTGCTGCATGCAGAAATGCCCGCTGCCGCAACTCGGCCGCAACATCCACCTCTACGTGGACAACATCATGGTGAAGACCAAGCAGCACCTCACGCTCCTCGACGACTTGAAGGAGACCTTCGCCAACCTGCACGAGTACAAGGTCAAGCTCAAGCCGGAAAAGTGCATTTTCAGCGTCCCGACCAGAAAGCTACTCGGCTTCCTCGTCTCGGAGCGCCGCATTGAGGCAAACCCGGAGAAAATCAAGGCCATCTAGCGCATGCGCAAGGCGGCCCGGAGATGTCTAGAAGTTCACCGGGTGCTTGGCCTCGGTCAGCCAGTTTCTCAGCCGGCTGGGCGAGAGGGCCTTGCCCCTATATCAACTGATGAAGAAGACGACGCCGTTAGAATGGAATGACCAGGCAGACGAGGATTTCCGGGATCTCAAGCGCATGCTCTCCACCGCAACAATCCTGGCTTCACCGGTCGAGAAGGAGCCGATGTTGCTCTATATCGCCGCAACCTCGCAATCGGTTAGCACGGTGATGGTGGTCAAGCAACCAGAGAAGGACAAGGTCCAAGCCGTCCAAGGTCCCATCTACTACCTGAGCAAGGTGCTCTCCGCCTCGAAGCAGAACTACCCGCACTAGCAGAAGATGTGTTACCGCGTGTACTTCACCGCTAAGAAACTGAAGCAGTACTTCCAAGAGCATGTCGTCACCGTGGTCAGCACGGCCCCTCTCAGCGAAATCATCGGGTGCCAGGATGCCTCTGGCCAGGTCGCCAAGTGGGCGCTCGAGCTAGCCGACCACACCATCCTCTACGAGCCCCGCACTATGATCAAGTCCCAAGCTTTGGCCGACTTCCTTGTCGACTGGACCGAGACCCAATACCTTCCACCGCCACCGGACTCGACGCACTGGAACATGCACTTCGACGGCTCGAAGATGCGACTTGGCCTAGGGGCCAGCATCGTGCTGTCCTTCCCCAACGGCGACCGACTCAAGTACGCACTGTAGATGCACTTCGCCTCCAACAACATCGCAGAATATGAAGCCCTTGTGCACGGCCTCCGGCTTGCCAAGGAACTCGGCATCCGGCGCATCCTATGCTACGGCGACTCGGACCTGGTGGTGCAGCAGTGCTCCGGCGAATGGGACGCCCACGACTCCAACATGGCAAGCTACCGCTTCCTCGTCCAGAAGCTGTCCGGATTCTTCGTGGGCTGTGAGTTCCTCCATGTCCCGCGCGCAGAAAATGAGGCGGCCGACACGCTCGCCAAGATCGTCATGTCCCAGCAGTCCATTTCGTCCGGTGTCTCCCTCGATCATCTGCACAAGCCGTCCGTCAAGCCATCTCCGGACTCTGAGTCCATCCACGTCCCAGCAGACCCGGCCGCGCCTCAACCCAACCCGGGGACTGTCGAACCCGGCCCTGGGGCTGCTGAACCCGGCTCAAGGGCTGCCGCCCCAGAGCTCGAAATGGTGGCCGTCATCGCCGTGGCGATGCACCATCCTGGGCCCTGCCCATCTCGGAGTTCCTAGAGAACGGGGTCCTCCCCATGGGCGAGACTGAAGCTCGGCAAGTGCAGCGCCAGGCGTCCGCCTACAGCATCATCAACAACGAGCTCGTCAAGCGCAGCTCCACCGGCGTATTCCAACGCTGCGTCGAGCAAGACAAGGGCATTGAGATCCTCCTCGACATACACCAGGGCGAGTGCGGGCACCACGCCGCCTCGCGATCCCTGGTGGCCAAGGCTTTCCGCCATGGTTTCTACTGGCCCACGGCCCTCGAAGATGCACAATCACTCGTCCTCAAGTGTGAGGGATGCCAGCGCTTCAGCAAACGCAACCACCAGCCGGCGTCGGCACTCCGGACCATCCCGATCGCCTGGCCCTTCGCGGTCTGGGGACTCGACATGGTGGGGCCCTTCAAGACCGCTCGAGGCGGCATGACTCATTTGCTGGTGGCGGTGGACAAGTTCACCAAATGGATCTAAGCAAGGCCGATCAAGAAGTTGGACGGTCAATGGCCGTTCGATTCATCAAGGACATCGCGGTGCGCTACGGCATGCTGAACAACATCATCACGGACAACGGCACCAACTTCGCCAAGGGCGCGCTCGCGCGGTACTGCTTCATCTCCGGCATCCGCCTCGACCTGGCTTCTGTCGCGCATCCGCAGTCCAACGACCAGGTCGTGCGGGCCAACAGCCTCATCCTATCCGGCATCAAACCGCGACTCGTCAAGCCGCTCATCCTTTCGCCCGGTAGTTGGCTTGACGAGTTGTGCATGATGAGAGCATTCTTGTGTGATGAAAATGGAGCATGACCAAACTATATGATTTTGTAGGGATGAACTTCCTTTGGCCATGTTATTTTGAGAAGACATAATTGCTTAGTTAGTATGCTTGAAGTATTATTATTTTTATGTCAACATTAAACTTTTATCTTGAATCTTTCGGATCTGAACATTCATGCCACAATAAAGAAAATTACATTGGAAAATATGCTAGGTAGCATTCCACATCAAAAATTCTGTTTTTATCATTTACCTACTCGAGGACGAGCAGGGATTAAGCTTGGGGATGCTTGATACGTCTCCAACATATCTATAATTTTTTATTGTTCCATGCTATTATATTATCTGTTTTGGATGTTTAATGGGCTTTATTATACACTTCTATATTATTTTCGGGACTAACCTACTAACCAAAGGCCTAGTGCGAATTGCTATTTTTTTTGCCTATTTCAATGTTTTGCAGAAAAGGAATATCAAATGGAATGAAACCTTTGGGAGAGTGATTTTTGGAACAAACGCAATCCAGGAGACTTGGAGTGGACGTCAAGAAAGAAACAAGGAGGACACGAGGCAGGAGGGTACGCCCAGGGGGGTAGGCGTGCCCCCACCCTCGTGGGCCCCTCGTGGCTCCCCTGACCGACTTATTTCGCCTGTATATATTCATATACCCCGAAAACATCCGAGAGCACCACGAGACCCTATTTCCACTGCCGCAACCTTCTGTACCCGTGAGATCCCATCCTGGGGCCTTTTCCGGCGCTCTGCCAAAGGGGGAATCGATCACGGAGGGCTTCTACATCAACACCATAGCCTCTCCGATGATGTGTGAGTAGTTTACCACAGACCTTCGGGTCCATAGTTATTAGCTAGATGGCTTCTTCTCTCTCTTTGGATCTCAATACAAAGTTCTCCTCGATATTCTTGGAGATCTATTCGATGTAATTCTTTTTTGCGGTGTGTTTGTCAAGATCCGATGAATTGTGGGTTTATGATCAATATTATCTATGAACAATATTTGAATCTCCTCTGAATTGTTTTATGTATGATTTGTTATCTTTGCAAGTCTCTTCGAATTATCATTTTGGTTTGGCCTACTAGATTGATCTTTCTTGCAATGGGAGAAGTGCTTAGCTTTGGGTTCAATCTTGCGGTGTCCTTTCCCAAGGATGTTAGGGCAACAAGGCACGTATTGTATTGTTGCCATCGAGGATAAAAGATGGGGTTTATATCATATTGCTTGAGTTTATGCCTCTACATCATGTCATCTTGTCTAATGCGTTACTCTGTTCTTATGAACTTAATACTCTAGATGCATGCTGGATAGCGGTCGATGTGTGGAGTAATAGTAGTAGATGGAGAATCGTTTCGGTCTACTTGTCGTAGACGTGATGCCTATATACATGATCATGCCTAGATATTCTCATAGCTATGCACTTTTCTATCAATTGCTCGACTGTAATTTGTTCACCCACCGTCATACTTATGCATTCTTTACTTTCAATTGCTCGCGAGAAGCCACTAGTTAAACCTATGGCCCCTGGGTCTATTTTCTATCATATAAGTTTCCAATCTATTTTACTTTGCATTCTTTACTTTCAATCTATATCATAAAAAATACCAAAAATATTTATCTTATTACCTCTATCAGATCTCACTTTTGCAAGTGGCCATGAAGGGATTGACAACACCTTTATCGCGCTGGTTGCAAGGATCTTATTTGTTTGTGTAGGTACAAGGCGACTTGCGTGTAGTCTCCTACTGGATTGATACCTTGGTTCTCAAAAACTGAGGGAAATACTTATGCTACTTTGTTGCATCACCCTTTCCTCTGCAAGGGAGAACCAATGCAGTGCTCAAGAGGTAGCAGTCGACGCCGCCTCCAGCTCTGCCTCGGCCCGGTTCCGGTCGCGCCAGGCCAGGCCTTCAATATCGGCCGGGTCTAGACCAAGATCTGGATCCGCCCGCTCCTCCTCCTCGTCCCGGTCGACAGTGCCGGACCGGCTCCTCCGGAATGTGGCGCCATCATTGGACGCGGCATCCGCCGCCGCCAGCGCCAGCGAGATGGGCGACCTAAAACCCAAGACAAAATAAATACAAGCCAAGCAGAGCCGCTCGGCCACTCAGTTCAAGAGAGAAAGAAACTCATTTCGGCACCACCGGAACGGTGGGCCTCGCCGCCCTCTCCTGCGGCGAGGCGGGCCTCCTCTTGGCATGCGGCTTCGCCACCCCGGCCGGGTCTGTCGCGAGCTTCGTGATCGGGGCTCGTGGCGCGATGATGTCCTTCCCGTGCGGCCGCCTCGCCGCCGGCGCCCCCCGAGATGACCCGGCTCCAGCTGCGCCGCCGCCTCCTCCACCCGGCGCCGCTACATCAACGGCTCATGTCAGCACTCCCAATGCCATAACCCGACCGTCAACTCAATAATAAAACACAAGACTTACCGACTCGGCGCCCTGCGCCCGCGTCGGCGGTCGCCTCCTCCTCTCCGCCATGGGCCTCGGACTCCTCCGAGGCGACGCGCACAACCTGCGCCCGCGCCCGGTCGTAAGGATGCCGGATGGCGTTCAGAAGCACCTCCCGCGTCGCGTCAGGGCGGATAAGAAGATAAGCATGTCGGATTTCGGGTTCCGGCAAACCCTTGTGGTTCGAACACTGGGGTGCGCGCGGAGATCCAACCCCCCACCGTCTCGTACCTCGCCGAATCGCAGGAACCTAAACTACTAAACGGAACAGCACAAGAGACACGAGATTTATACTAGTTCGGGCCACCGTTGTGGTGTAATACCCTACTCTAGTTTGTGGTGTGGTGGATTGCCTCTTGGGCTGATGAGGAACAGTACAGGGAAGAACAGCCTCGCGAGGGTCTGTTCTTGGTGGGTGTGATGAACTGCTAGGTGGTGTTCAGTTGCTCTAGCTACTGGTTCCTTGGTGAGGATTCCGATCTCGTACTGGAGGGGGGGATCGTTCGATCCCCTACTCGAGTGTGGCTACTCCTATTTATAGGCGAAGGCCTGGGCCTCTTCCCAAATATTGAGCGGAAGAGGCGCCAACAATTAGCCATTTTGAAGGGAAACAGCGGGTACACTTATCCTGACTAAAGTTGGTCCTCGCCGCCAAAGGCTCGGTGATGACGCCTTTGCTTGGGCTCCACGATGACCCCCCCTTCCGGCCGTTGCTGGGGCTGGTCTTGGTCTTATTGCACGAAACGGATGCCTTTGCTTGATGCTCTCGCTGCGCTTGCTCCCTTTGCACCAAAGGGGAAAGGAGGACAGCTGGCATGGCTGGCGCCTCGTGGCGCCCTTGGTCATCATGGCTTGCGTCATGGGCACTGGCGAGGTACCTCGCCTTTGAACTCTCCGCCTCCTCATGAGCCAGCTGACGAGGCCATGCACGAGGAAGCTCCTCGCCGTCCGCCCATGAGGCTCTGGCCCTCGCGAGGGTCTTGAGCTTATGCGTTGATGAAGATGGGCCATCCTGGGCCTCCTTTGAGCCACGCCCGCAGGGCCGCAGGCGAGCAAGTCTGGGGACCCCGTTCCCGAACGCCCGACAAGAACCCCCGGGCCCATGGCGCGCCAAACTTGGCCGGGCAGAGGCGAAGGGCAAGTGCGAGCGTCATGGGGCCCTAACAGCTGCGGCCTTGGGCGACAGCGTGGCGGTTGATTGACGTGGGCGGCACTGTTCCCCACGCCTCCTTATTTCGTGCCTTGCTAGGCGGACACGCTGCCGCACACATCCGTTCCCCTCTCGCCGCTTGTGCGCTCTGTCCTTCCCCTCTCGAACTCCAGCTTCCATTTCCAATCCAATCTCGAATCTCCCCCTTTCAATTGCCATGGCTCTGACGAAGAAGGGAAAGGGAAGAAACCTGCCTCCGCCTCGCTCGCCGCCGCCCGGCAGCATCCGCCGTCGACCGTCGATCATACTCAATCTAGAGGGCTTGGGCAAGGTCAGTTCGGCTCATCCACCACCTTCAACGAATGCGGAGGACGACGGCTCGCCCTGGCCCCACTTCTCCATCGACAGGATAGTCACCGAAGTCCGGTATTTTGCTGACGCCCTGTGGGTGGGGCTGGTTCCCCCCTTTTCTGATTTCTTCAATGCCGTGCTTTCCCACTATCAGATTCACATGATGCATCTGGGTCCTGAGTCCATCACTCTCCTCTCGGTCTTCGCCTTCATTTGCGAAGCAATGATGGGCATCCTTCCTTCGGTTGCCTTGCTGCGCCACTTCTTCTCTCCGCGCCTTGTCGACCCCACCCAATGCTCGGCGTGCGTGAGCTTCGTCGCCGCGCCCGAGACAGCGGCCTCAGGGATCGACTTCAGCCTGCCTCCGCCCGCGGCTGATTTCCGCGAGAGGTGGTTGTACGTGGATGTGGGGGTGCTCAGCCCCCTGCTATCGGAGCCAACCTCGCCTGCTGTCCCCAATTCAGGCTCGGGCCAGGAGACGCTTTCAAGCCCTCGGCTCATCTTTGTTTGGCGCCGCTTCGCGTTCCTGAGGTCGCTTCGTGGACAGCGCCCAAGGTGGTGAAGGAGTTCTGATGTGCCGCATTGCTCCTCTCCAACGCCATTCCCACGGATGTGGTCCTTCAGCGAACTGGTGATCGTATGAGGCTCCAGAAGAAGACCCGACGCTCAAGCGCTAAGGAAAGTGCTCTTGGTCTGTTGGCGATCCCAACCCGGTGGCATCCGGCATGGAGTGGCCTTGCTGTACCTCTGCGGAAGCAGGGGTGATTTTGTGAACCAGATGCCTATCTTCGATGAATGGGGCGCGCCCACTGGTCTCTGTGGGCCTCGCGAGAATCCGATGATGGTGACAACCCTTCCGATCGGCCAAGGCGGCTCCTCCTCAAGTGGCGAGGCGGGGAGGCACGAGCCGCCCGGAGGCCGTAGGGACCCCCGCCCGGGGGTGCGGCGCCGGCGATGCTCATGAGGGGCAGCTCACGAGGCTCATGCCGCGCTTGGCTGTGGGCGTGAGGCAGCCGCCCGCAGCGCCTGCGGATGGAGCCCCCGAGGCCCCTGCTGCTTCTCTTGGTGAGGCGATCAGCAGCGCGCATCAGGCGGACGCCCCTGACGCAGGTCACCTTGATGCTTCTCCCTCGCCGTAGGCTGACCCCTGCGCTCAAATCTTGGGTCGTTTCCGCGTGAACTTCGAGGCCCTCCGGAAGAGAAGGGAGGCCCTGGGCGATGATTACCCTTGTCGCTCTTGAAGCGTGGGAAGTGCCGCCATCGATGAGTAAGCCTTCTCCTTATCCAGCTCGATTCTTCTGCTGCTTGTAATGATCCTTGCCTGCAGTTCCCTTCTGCCGAGCTCACGGAGACGGGTGAGGAGCCGTCTCCCGGCCGCCTCCTCCCCGCCCTTGAGTGCTCCAAGCGGTGGATCCCATGTGGTGAGGCGGCCAGGGAGGTGAACTGCCCCGAGGCGCTGCGTCGTGGCCCTGCGCGCCCCGCGACCCTTCCTCGCGAGCCTTCCCGTGGCTTCGCTCGCCTGCCGTGGGCTTCTCGCCGTCCTGGACGGCGATTGGTTGAGGCGCTTCTGCGCCCTTCGTCTGGGATGGGCTGGCTCGTGCCGGGCTTCTAGCGCGCCAGCGCCCGGCCGTCGCGAGGTGCCAGCCCGACCCCCGCCCGAGGGGGAGTGCTGATTCGTGGCCGGTGCCCGCTGGGCGGTTGATGGTGTGGAGGACGTGCAGCGCCTGGGAGCGCCACGCCCTTCGCCAAGGATTTCTTCGAAGGGCGGCTGATGCGGTGAGCCTGCTTGGTGAAGAGCTTGCTGATGAAGACGCGCACCTTGAGGCCGAGGGCCTGCGCCTGGCCGCAGAGAGGCGCGAGCTGGAGGGCGCTGTCGCCCTTGTGCGCCACCAGCGCGATCTTGATGATGAAGAGGCCAAGGCATCGCTGGCAGCCTCTCGGGAGGCTTGTTCTCGGGCCGTCGAGGAGGCCCGGGAAGCTAACAGGCGGCGAGAGGCAGCGGAGGAGCGGGCACGGGAACTCCTGGCCCGATGTCACTCATTGGAGGAGCAAGTGGAGCTGCGCGAGGCAGCCCTCGCGTCGATGAAGGTGGCCTCGGCGACCAGCGGAGCTCCGAAGCGTGAGGAGGCGTTGACGCTTGAAGCCGCCGAACGCTGCGTGCAGTCTGGCGCTTGAGACGAGGGAGGCGCTTGGCGAAGCAGACAGAGGATGAGGTCGCTGCAGACGGGAAGCCCGCGTCTGGAGGAGGTCGGACGCCGAGTGGTGACGGCGCTGCCGAACCTCGAGCGCGAAGTTTGAGGAGAGGCTGGGTTTGATCAGGCCGAGGCCGAGGGCAGGACTGCTGCCTTGAGGGCCAAGCCGAGGAGGCGACGCGGCGGGCCGATGCTCTTCGGGCCGCCCTCGAGGTGGCGCAGGGGGAGTCCACCACCTCTCAGGCCGAGGCGCTCCTCCTTCGCCAACGGGTGGAGGAGGCCGAAGCCGTCGCGTGCTAGAATGCGGACGAGATGCGTCAGCGGCGAATCCTGGAGCATGAGCACGGCCCCATGCTCGCCACGCTCCGGGAAAGAGCCAACACAGCCTTGGGTAACATCTGCGAGGCGGCAGTTGGCGAGCCGCACGCGGTTAACTATGCCAGCAACCTTCAGTTCTTCACCGACGTGGTGGCGCGGCTGGAGGCGCGGTCGGTCAGGGACAATAGGTTGGTGGAGGAGAGGAGCCGCGCTGCTCGGGCGCGCCTTTTCTCGTATCTTCAGCCATCTCCAGGACATGGACCCCCACTCCGACTTTGACGCAGCCATCGCCCCAGTTCCCCAGGCCGTCCGGGGCGACCTGGCGCACTGGGTGGAAGACAATGTGGATGCTCTCGTCCGGGCCTTCGCCCGGACAACGACGGCGTGGTCGTGGCCGCCGATGAGGCGGCGTGGTGAACGACGACGCCGCCCGGCGGCCACGCTTGAGGATGTGGCAGGCGAGCCCGGCTGACGCCGATAACGGCTCGGGGAGGTGCCCCGAGGACGCATTGGGGATTTATCCGACTGATTATGTATTGTCCTGATACATACCTGCATGAATAGAACTCAGGTTTTGGCCTGATGGCTGTGAGAGCATTTTGGGAGGGGGTGCCCCTCATGTAAAACTTGTGTTCATCGTATTAGCAGGTGTTACATTGCCCATACGCCCGTGCCAAGTGGTTGGCTAAGCGACGTGCTGGTTGGCTGGTTTACCTTTGTTTCGTACGAGCCCTGAGATAGCCTGTGGGAGGCTGCGGCAATTTGGGTGTCTCCTGATTGAATCCGTAGGATCTGCAGTAAAAACCCTCCGGAGAGGACGCGGCGGCGGCAGGCTGGGCTGCGTGCAAGCTAGGCCTGGCCCGGCTCGCGAGGGGCTCATGAGGGGAGGCAAATGAGGCAGAGTGGTAACCGAAATGCGAGAGATTTGCTCGAACGAGACTAAGCACCCCTTCCCCAAACACACGCAAATCTCAAATTCGAATCCAACTTAAATGCAGCGGGGGAAAGCGACAATCAAATGGAAAGGCAAAGAAAGCAGAAGAAAAGCCGCGTACGGCACCTAGTCTAGTCTTGGACGTCTTCTCACCAAATGGAGACTAAGTGCTGCCATTGGGCGTGGGAGGGAGCCCGGGGCTGAGGCCGGCACCCCTGAGACTCCGGGGCGTGTACAACCCCACTCATTATTACGTGAGAGTGTCACGGGGCGGCGAGCTTCACAGGCACTGGGCCTTCTTCACAGGTACCGGCCTTGCTTCATATCGCCAAACGAGGGCCCCGCCTTGCGCCACACTCTAGTGCCATCAACAACAACCGGAAACCAGGACGCCGCCGATGGGGTAGAGCGGTCGCCAGCGGTTCCCCCGACGCCCACGGGGTCCTCCGCCGAGGCAGGCCCCGAGGGCCTCCCGGCAGAGGACCTACCTCCTGAGAACGCCTTGCTCCGAATGCCGCGGTGGTGATGTCGGATCTCTGCCCCTCTCCGGCAGCCTCCTGCGCCCCCTCCTGAGGGGTAGGAGACCGCGGGAGCGGGGCAGCCGCTCGTCGTGGCGACCCGTACCTCCTGCCACCTCTTGAGGAAGTAGCGGTACCCAATAATCGTCGCCCCCGGCGTGACCAGTGGGACCGTCTCGAGGCTCCTGGAAGAGCTTCGGCCGGCGCCTCATCCCCCCAGCTCGGGCTGAGGAGCGAGCCTTGTTCTCCCTCATGCGGGTGCCCTTGGTCCATCATGTGAGGCACGTATTCTTCTGGCGCCGTTATCCCGAAGGCCACGCCGTAGTGCTGAGCGTGCCATGCCGCTCTGCCTGATGCCCCCATCATGGGGTGGTGGCGTGACGGTCCACCAGGGCCATGAGTTACGTCGAGTCCTTCTTCTCCGCGGGCCGGGGGCGGGGGCAACCCCGCTGCCGGCCCGGTGCTGACAGCTTCGCCGGTGTTGGAGTAGCTTTGGAGCCCGCGGGCACGCGCGGAGCCCCCGTGCGAGCCGCCCTGGCCCTGAGATGGAAGTTTGGTGCAGAAGGAGTGAGCCCCCGAGGCGGCGAAGCCTGGGAGCTACGCCACTCGCCCAAAGAAGACAACACGGCCGCTCTCCGGCCTTTGCACTGCGGCAGCTCTTGAGCCCTTGTGGCCTTGACCCTCGAGTTCGCCTGCTCGGCGGGTGTACGGTGATGTGGTGGCGTGATTGGAGGCCCTTGCTGCCGACCGCGCTGCCGTGGTGTGAGAGCCGTCCGAAGCCTGTCCGTGTCGCCATGACCCGGCGCCCTGCGGACCCTACTGAGAGCGGGGGCATGGGGTCGCCCGAGGCGGCTCTGCGTGGGCGGGCCACGCCGCCCAAGGATCTGGGTTGCCCGCTTGGTCGCCGGACATGGTGATGACGATGCGACGGGACACGAGGTGGCAGAAGGCGGATTCCAGCGCACCCCTACCTGGCGCACCTAGTGTCGGATTTCGTGTTCCGACAAACCCTTGAGGTTCGAACACTGGGGTGCGCGCGGAGATCCAACCCCCCATCGTCTCGTACCTCGCCGAATCGCAGGAACCTAAACTACTAAACGGAACAGCACAAGAGACACGAGATTTATACTAGTTAAGACCACTTTGTTGTGGTGTAATACCCTACTCTAGTTTGTGGTGTGGTGGATTGCCTCTTGGGCTGATGAGGAATAAGATAGGGAAGAACAGCCTCATGAGGGTCTGTTCTTGGTGGGTGTGATGAACTGCTAGGTGGTGTTCAGTTGCTCTAGCTACTGGTTCCTTGGTGAGGATTCGATCTCATACTGGGGGCGATCGTTTGATCCCCCGCTTTCTGAGTGTGGCTACTCCTATTTATAGGTGAAGGCCTGGGCCTCTTCCCAAATATTGAGCGGGAAGAGGCGCCAACAATTGGCCATTTGAAGGGGAACAGCGGGTACACTTATCTGACTAAAGTTGGTCCTCGCACGCCAAAGGCTCCGTGATGATGCTCGCTTGGGCTCCACGATGACCCCTTCCAGCCGCTAGGGCTGGTCTTGGTCTTGTTGCAAAACGGATGCCTTTGCTTGATGCTCCCGCTGCGCTTGCTCCCTTTGCACCAAAGGGAAAGGAGGACGCCGCGGGCTGGGCGCCTCATGGCGCCCTTGGTCATCATGGCTTGCGTCATGGGCACCTGGCGAGGTACCCTGCCTTGAACTCTCCGCCTCCTCATGAGCCAGCCTGACGAGGCCATGCCTGAGGAAGCTCCTCGTCGTCCGCCCCGCGAGGCTTGGCCCCTCGCGAGGGTCTTGAGCTTGCGTTGATGAAGATGGGCCGTCCTGGGCCTCCTTTGAGCCACACCGCAGGCCGCAGGCAGGCAAGTCTGGGGACCCCCATTCCCAGAACGCCAACAAAGCAGTAGCAAAATATGGAGACCAAGGACGCACCAAGGGGTTCGCATGGCTGTACGGGGCTTTCCCGAACTCCTAATTGCCCTGCAGGTTGGCCTTGGAAATGTCGTTGGCCCGGCGTGCAACCTGGTCCGCTGCCAGCCGCGTGTTCGCCATGCGGTCGGGGTCCTGGAGGCCGGTCATCTGACCGATGAGGTGGCTGCGCTGCTGCAGCGGCAACACTCGAAGGACGATGAAGACGGTGATGAGGTCGATGCCGGTGAGCCCCTCCCGCTCCTTCATCACTGACACCCGCTCGCACAGGTTGAGCACCTCCTGCGACGGGTGCCTTGGGTAGTATCCCCAGTTCTGCTTCACCCACGACGTCGAATTGATGAACGACGGCAAATTAATGCGGTCCGCGCCGAGGTTGCGGACGTAGAAGAAGGAATTCTTCCATTTCTTGGCAGAATCCTCCAACGGCACCTTCGGGCAGTGGCTCCCGACCGCTTGGAGATGACGGTGGCCCCGCACTCGGACATCTCCCCTGCCTTCGGTCCCTGCTGCTTCAAGAGGTCGATCGAAGGCTCGACCCCCAGGTACCCCTTGCAGAGGGTGATGAAGCCCGACAGCTGCACGATGGCGCCGACACCAAGATGATGAGGCTGGAGCCCGAAGAACTCCAGGAAGTCACGGAAGAAGCCGCTCGCAGGAAGCCCAGACCCGCGCTTGAAATGTGGCAAGAAGAGCACGCGCTCCGAGCCCTCGGGCCGCGGCTCCCGCTTGCCTTGCGGTAGGCACGCCTCGACCTCCGTCGCACCCGGTAGGCGCCTCGTGGAGCGGAGGTAGACGATGTCGTCAAGGGTGACGGTTGAACCCATCCACGAGCCTGACGGCAGCGCCATCGACGCAAGCGCAGAAGAGCGAAGAAAGAAGATGGCGACAAAGCTCTGCTCCAAGCAGCGGGCGTCGCAGTGCATGGCGGTCGCAAGAAGCAGGGGAAGGAAGGAGAAGGCAGGGGCGCGAGCGAGAATGATTTCCGTTGCCCCCTCCTCTCCCCAATTTATAAGCCACGGTTCGAAACGTGGGGGAGTGAGATCATGTGCGCTCGCCTTTCCCACTTCCCCGCAATAACTGCACATGTACATGCACAATAACTGCCTCGAGAATGGCAACCGACTTGCGGACGCTGCAATAAATCCATGCGTGTGGGCCGAGGGCACGCGACCGCGGGCCCCAGCGCATTGCCCTATCCCGTCGCGCGCGTGGTTTGTCAGGACCCTCCGGCTCCCAGACGCCACGTGGCACCCGCGCGAAGCCCAAAATATTGCCTCAAAGATTCGGTGGACTCCTCGGTTTCCTGCTACAGCCGGGATGCCGCGATCTAGCTTCCGGAAGCCGGCACACAGTGGGTGTTGTCGGACCCGACGGTCTCAAAATTCACCTCCTTCAAAGGGGGAAACTGCGAAGGCCCTCCCATCCGAAGACGGCGGACCTTCACAGCTTCGGGGACTACCGTCGGGGGGATGAACCCCGAGCTAGCAACGGAACTCAGATCCTTTTCAAAAACAACGGGGCCAGCATCGCCCGTCAAGTCGGCTCGCGCTTGGCCGGGCCGCTCAACCCAGCCAAGCCCCTCGGCCCGACCTTATCCTCGACCTGGCCGGACTCCTCAACTCGGCCCAACAACCAGCTCAAGACAGCCGAGCCTGGCACACCAAGGCTTCTCCAACAAGCCAGCTCCCCCCTTGGCATGTTCTCCAACCCGGCCAAGGGTCAGCGGCCATCCCATCCCAGCCGTACGATGGGACGAGTCTCCACCAACTGATGACCAAAGCCACAGTGCCCAGCCCATGCCTCTGGTCAGCCGAGCGAGGCAACAGTGCCCCCCACCTACCCACCGACTAGGGCCGGCGTGGCAGCAGTGCACCCGTCGTCACCCATGATGACAGCAAGCAGTGGCCTGACAGAGTGCCACTATAGCCGACTCAACCCGGCCACTCGCTAACGATCGACAAGACGACGCACAATGCCCCCCGTACCCGGTGGGTCCCGCGCCCGGGGAACCCGGCTAGGCCTAGTACCTGGCGGGCCCTAGCATCGGGTTCCTCGACGCTGACAACCCAGACCTACGGCCCTGTAACATTACCATTGTACCCATGGGGGGTTGGCCTATAAAACCCCCAGGAGCCCTCATGCATACGGGCAACACTCTCACTCGCACGGGCGACTCTTTCACTCATCCACTCACTCACACACCTAGCAAGCGACACCCGAGGAGAGGGAGCCGCCTGAGCCTTGGCCAGCCTCCCTTCTTCCTCCATACAGCTCTAGGAGCAACCTTGTACTAATACATATCAACTACACTCGGTAGGACTAGGGGCGTTATCTCTCCAGAGAGCCCTGAACCTGGGTATGTCTTGCGTCCCGCGCTCGCTCATGCCGACCTGGCCTCTGGAGCCCACCAGTGCCCTCGAGCCTCCTCCTCTCTTTAGCCATCCCTTGGCATCTGCCGTGCACCCACCACGACACACACCCAGCCACGCACGCGTGCAACTCTCACACGCATGCATGCACACACCACACGACCAACACACACTCTCACGCTCAAGTGCTCAACCTACACGTGCATGCGCACACATCAGGCCCTGACAGGCACATACACAACCAGGTGATGCCCGCTCACGGGTTGGAGTCTTGTCGCGCCTGCGTAAATTTGTGTTTATCTGACATTTTTCCTATGTGAACTGACATGTGGGACCCACAAGGAACGTGGTCAATTTAACTAGTCAACATGGTGCCACGCAGATTTGGCCGGTCAACAGAGTGCAATCCGATGCTGGATGGTGAGCAAGTGACCGTATAATCACCGCAAAACGTATATAGTGACCATAATGAGCGTATTCTGAAGTTTGGTGATCGTATTATGCTTTTCTCTATGTAGGCCCTCCAAAACTACATCTCTACACGTTCTCGCATGTTACATCTAACAACTATGCAATACAACACTACTACTACACTCTAACACAATAAATCATATGTGTTTTAGTTTTACTAGATATCATATTGTTACTTAATTATTCAGTTTGCATACATTAAAATTGCCTTTGAGATGTATGGCCAGTATCATCTACCGCGCGGGAAAAATCCTGCCCTTTCCTGTTTAATCGGGTTTGTATCGATGGATTGTGCGAAACAACAAAACTATAGTACTATACAGTACAAGTGACAGTTCACGGGGCCGCCGTGTCGTATACTCCTCCGTCGTAAGAGTAGAGCGCTCGCTTTCATAAATTTTCTAGTCCCGTTCGCCGACATGTTGGACATCATGCTACCGGGTCCATGTGCCATACCAAAATATAGTGCAGAGCAGCAGGGGTGAAGCACCCCAGTCATGGCGCCGGTGTAGTAATGAGCAATGAGGCATCAAATCACAAAGCTGCACCTTTCCCACAGTTAAGTTGGAGGGACGAAGTAATAATGCTAAAAAACGAAGTTGGAGGGACGAAGTAACCATCATTTCACTCGTTGCTGAATCCGCTTCTCCCTCATCTTCTTCAAGTTAACCACGTGTTGCTTCTGCCGTTGTTCTGCCTCATGTGGGCCGCGGATCGGCTTGGTAAAGCACTGCCACGTGGGATCACATGTTAGCAAACCGCTAGGCCAACGTCCTCTAAGAATAAGAAACCTCCCCCGCCATCCGCGTGGCAAAATCACCTCCTTTTACTAATCTTGATTCTATAATTTTTTAGATCAATATAATTGAGATTTGTATAGATAGCACACAGGAGCAAAACCAAGTGGTAGTGCAGTTAAGGGCATCCACAATGTGTAGCCAAATGTGAAAATAGCTTTTGGCGTTGATGGGAACCATTGTGGACGGTGTTGCCAAAGCCAAAAAGATGGAACCGAAGCTCCCTGATTGATTGATTGAAGGAATAGAAAAATGCAACGTCTCTCCTCTTACTCCCATACTTGGACGCATGTACAACATAGAGCACAGAGTCTACTCCCCTATCCCTTCTATCACAAATCACAAAGCATTGAGGCGTCAAATAACAAAGCATGGACGAAGCAACCATCATTTCACTCTTCATTGACTCTGCTCCTCCATCGTCTTCTTCGATAAACCACCTCACCGCACTAAGCTGGACGAACGGCGCTATTTTGTACTAGTAGTACTAGTGCATTTACGCGTCCTTTGGTTCAACGGACTTCCTGGATGCAAATAAGGCGGTTGTCTTGGCTTGCAGGAGACACTTGCAAACGACTTACCGTGGCCTCCCTCAACGGTGTTCTCCGTCGAATGCACTTCACCAAACCACAACTTTTGAGATATCGTCGATGTCACCGCAATGGGGAAGGAAGTCAAATAGTTACTACCTCCATTTTTTTGTACACAAGGCCAGTATATCAAAATTACAATTTGCAAAAGGCCACAAACACTAATCGAGGCAAAATTGATGGGGTTTGCCTCATACTAGCAACCAAGGATATTAATATACCCTTGCATGCATGCGAAAGTGAGAAGGTTGGTTTACATGGCGCTGCATTAGTCAAGCAATGAGGAGTGAGATGGTTAGCTCTTTGGGCTTTGGAGAAAAAATACGCATTAATTGACACGTCAAATGAGGATTTGTATTGATTAATCCCATGAAGGAAAACCCCGCATTTCTTTGTTAACACTAGTACTCCTAGTACGTACATACTTATCCTGTTTGGGTCTAGGCCTTGCATTGCTATACTTCGCCACACATTTTTGCCAAGCTTGCCTAAAGTTTTCAAAATGAAAAGGAGGCACACTTGCAAGACGGCTTTGTGATCGCATACGCACCCTCACGCGTTCGCTCCGCACCCTCACACAGTCGCTCCTGCACGCCGCAAACCCAACCAAGGGAACGCACCCCTCACTGACACATGCTACCGCATGTGAACAAACCATACTCAGCCATCCTACCGCTGACACATAATTTTCGTTCATACAGTATGTTTATCCAACTGCATGTTGGGGAGGATCCATACGGCCCGTGCGGTGGTCTGTTGGGGAAGAAGAAGAGGTGAGGAAGAAGGGTTAGGAGACGTAGGATATTCATCCAACCACCTGAAATGGTAGACTGACCCAAATGATGAAAGTCAGGCGACTTGCATAACAATCTATGTTTTTACACAACAAAAGATCCATAAAAACAACAACATCAACAAAAACTATCACTGCTTGCGGAACGAGACGGCCTTGCCGTCTTTGGCTGCGGGCGCGAACCAACCATAGCTGCCGACGTGTGTCTCCGCACCGTGGTTGTCCTCGGCCTCCAGCTACTCATTCACATGGAGCGCGTGGGCGCTCTGCACGGACGACAGCACCGCCCAGTTCAAGTCAACGACGTTCGGTTCTACCCGCAGGAGGGCCTCAATGGCAGCGGCATCCGCGCGCTCGCGTCGAGTTGAGCCTCCGCCGCCCGGTTCAAGTCGAGGATGTCCGGTTCCGCCTGCAGGAGGGTCTCGATGGCAGTGGCATCCGCGCGCTCCGCGTCGAGTTGAGCCTCCGCCGCCCGGTTCTAGTCGAGGACGTCCGGTTCCGCCTGCAGGAGGGCCTCGATGGCAGCGGCATCCCCGCTCCGCCTCAAGTTGAGCCTCCGCCGCCCGGTTCACATCCACGACATCCGGTTCTGCCTGTAGGAGAGCCTCGATGGCAGCGGCATGCTGTGACACTCCAAAAATATTCTTTTGGTTTTCTTCAAAAAATTTGTTGGATTGGAAGGAGGTCTTCTAAACCCTTCCAAAAATCTCTCAAAAGCTTTTTCCCTTTAAGCAAATATTTTATTTTTGCACCTCCTTCAACTCTGGTGTTTGGTTTTTAAATTTCTTCTGATTGCCCTCTTCTCAAAACTTCAAGAAAAATCTTTGGAGTTTATTTTTCTTTCAAAAAGAAAAAAAACCTAGGAGTTTTTCATCTTCTCGCAAACTTGAAACCATTCATGATTTTACCATGCACCACATGGTAAAACCTTCCCAAAAATCTCTCCTTCTACTTTGGGCAATCCAAACATTCTGTCTCAACAAGTTCAACCCTTTTCTGAATTTTATTTCATTTAATTCTCCCCCCAAATCTTTTCTCTCATCCATTATTTTGAGCCTAGGTGATTTGCAAAGCAAGTACCTAAATGCATTTGAGTTTTGACCTCAAACCAACTCCCCTAGATAGTCCTTGGTACCCACAACCTAGGACAATCAAGATCCACTCCTCTTCCTGCTCAAAGATTTCAAATTATAGTCTTTGCAAGTTTGGACCAGATTTGCCAAATTTGGTGAAATTCATATCCACACCTCTCCAAAATTTTCACAAAAATTAAGGCAGCCTCTGGATGCAATGAGAGGCCCCTCCACCAAAAACCAGCTCAAGAAAAAATCCCTACATGCCTATATCATTCTGTCGAACACCTTGCATGCACTATTACTGTTCATCTTGATTAAATTCAGATTTCAAAGGTCGATCTCCGCCGAGTTTCAGTCACATGCTCACAGTGCACTTGGCACGTTGCTCGCAGCCTAGCCTGCTTGTCCGGAGCTTCACACGCGTGCTTGGCGTGTTCCTGGCGTCGGTGGCACCCTGGCCGCCTGCGCCGGCGTGTCTTGCGGCTGCAGAACCACCGTAGCGGCCGACAGGGAGCAGAACGGCGCCATAACACCGTTCGGCGCCGCCCAAACCTCCTGGTAGCCCCGCGTGGCCATTTCCTTGCCAGCGCACGCATGCAGCACCGTCGCTGTGGCCTGGCACACGCAGAGCGCGTTCGTTGCCGCCGACGGGCCGTGCGGCCGTTCCGTCGAGGATAGGCCGTAACCTCGCCCACCTTGCTGAGTTGGACACTGGATGGCTCGATGCGCCGTCTAGTCGATGCCCAAACTCCTAAGCCGACCGTGCAGCCACAGCGCCGCCGTAATCACCTCGCCGGAGAACCCCGTTCTCGGCAACCGCCTCGGGCCGGCTATATATAGCACCCCGAGCGCGCTCTCGCCCCCGAACACCTCCTCCACCTCTCCAGACCTCGCCAAGCCCCTGGAAGGGCCTCGAGGGGCTCTTCTTCCCCGACTCCGGCCACCTTGTTCTACCTCGCCTCCACCTTGATCCACTCCGGTGAGGTCGTCTCCGGCGCCCTAACCTCGTCAGCAACCCTCTCGGGCAACCAAGAGTCTAACCCCCACCCCAATTTGATCTTCACAGCCCTCTCCGACGAGGTCCACGACCACCCGAATCGCCGTCCGCCGGAGAAAGCATCGCCGTCGACGTGGTACTCGCTGACGACCACTTCCACCTCCCACAGACGCGGAAGGACGCGATCACGAAGGTACCGTCTGATCATTTCGTCATTGCGTGGATTTCGCCATGGCCGACCATCAAGACTTTCTCTGGGCGCCCGTCCCTGTTTCCCTCTTCCAAATTTTCAAACTTGACAGGTGGAGCCCGCTGTCAGCCTCTCAGTCGTTTCTTTTAAACGAACCGTTTTATGGACATTTCTGCAAATCCCCCTGGAAGTTTTAGGGTTAATTAAAGATGGGTCCTTGGACCAAAAACCGTATAACCGTTTAAAAGAAATGAAATTTTTAGTGATTCTTTTTCTGTCCTCTTCAGATTTTTGTCTAGTTTGTTATCATATTTATTTGAAAAATATTTGGATTAACTTTCTGTGACCCACGGTATTTACGTTAGCGCGTGTATTTTGTGTACCGTAGATACCGAAGGAGGTGACGGAACCGCGAACTTCGCCGAGCTAGACCCCGACTACTCCGAACCAGGCAACCAATGTTTGAAATTTTGATATGATGAGTGTCTGGGCATGTTTGCATTATTTTGTATCATGGCACGTTCATGAGCATTTAGATGATAGTTTATCTCGTAAGAGTTGAGACAAATGAGCTCGGTAAATTCCATGAGTTGTTGGAAACTTGTTGCATGGCCATGAGTTGGCGTGAGTATGGGTAAGATGGTAGTGTTGTAGCATGCCAGGCTTATGCCATATCGTTGACCCAGTGTCAACATAATCAGTCAGATTCCCGTCCGTCTTCCCTTTCGTACTACCACATGTTTCCCGCAAGGGATACGGCTTAGTAAGTTGCAAACCACTTCCTGGTACACACCAAATCGAGGCGGGATGAAGGTTCCATGGCCTGGAATAAAGCCTTTCATCCGGTCGGGGCATGGGTGTTTCCGGTTGGGACCGAGAGGGGGCACCCCTTAGAGCGCTGCCAGAAATAAATTTGATCCCATGCTATTCAAGATTGTGATCTCCCCGTCTCAAAGTTTTCTTAAACCCTGTCTAGGGTGATTCTGGCAACGTGAGGTATGATGGGTGTGTACTAGCTAGTTGTGTTTCCTCTGAAATACCGTAAACGGAACTAGTCCTTCGTGACTACGGAAATCCGTTGGCTGTGGACAATTTTGGTACAAACTCTGCAGAGTCAAAATTCCTGAAATTCATCTTATTCATGTCCGAGTACCGTGTTCACCTTATCTTGTCAGACATCAGTCTCGGTGACAGAGACTCCCGATAACTACTTGAGTGTTAAATGTTTATTTCCTGTGAATGGACTAACCCGCTTATTGTCTTGTGATGAATATTTTCCGTGAGCACTATATCTTGTCTGTTATGAATAATGAATATAAGCCCTTTCTGCGACGTCGCTCAGACGTCCGACTGTGGCATTGTTGTTATTTATTTTCATTATAAGCCCTTTCTGCGACGTCGCTCAGACGTCCGACTGCGGCATTGTTGTTATTTATTTTCATTATAAGCCCTTTCTGCGACGTCGCTCAGACGTCCGACTGCGGCATTGTTGTTATTTATTTTCATTATAAGCCCTTTCTGCGACGTTGCTCAGACGTCCGACTGCGGCATTGTTGTTATTTAAATTCATTATAAGCCCTTTCTGTGATGTCGCCAGACGTCCATTGCGGCATTGTTATTATTTACTTTTGTTATAAGCCCTTTACGTGATGTCGCCCGACGTCCATCATGCACGCATGTATTTTTATTTCAATATAAGCCCTTTATGAGGTGTCGCTCGGACGCCTCGATAGCATGTTTTACTTAATTGTTCACCCTTCGAGGCGCCGCCGGACACCGATCGGTTTCGAGTTTATCTTCTTTGGGTCTTCGAGCGGACTACCGCCGATTCCCTTCTTGTTTACTTTGCTATACTGATTAAATTGAGCATTGTTAAAATTAATCATGTCGCATTCATGCATTCATTCGTTATATCTTTTGTCCAAACTGTCTTGCGAGTACTCTCAAAGTACTCACCTGGCTTGTTGATTTGGCGAGATCTTGTGAAAGCGATCTCATGGATGAAGAGTTCGATAGCGAGTCCGACACCTAGAGGAATCGGTCCAGTCTCGTGCGACCCCTGGATTAGTCATTGTGATATATCCACTTCCGCTACCCAAATAAATTCATCGAGCCTCACCTCGACGCTCGATGAGCCGCCAGTGCAGTAGACTTATTAACCACCCCACTGTGTTATCCCACCAACCACTCATATCTCGAGTCAGTAGTATTTCCACCCCGCACCATTGTGTCATATCTGCCATCATGTATTATTATCGACGTGTTTGTAATAATTGGTTGGGCATCTTCAGTCCGACCGTAATATTGTAATGCTACCGCTTAATGTATCAAAGTTTTGTCTACCGATATGGAGGATTTCCTCATATTGGATTTCATAGGTCGGTTGTTCAATAAATATTTTTATTGAAAAACCGGTCGTGACAAGCTTGGTACGAGCGGGCTGACTGTAGGAAGCCACTAGGTGCGATCGCTAATCGGTTATTAGCATAATAGAGCTATTTATTATATTCACAAATGTAGTCAATTTACGATGACCAAGATAAATTTATGATTTGACTACTCAGGATTTTTGCCTACTTTTGTAGATGGTCGGCAACGATTGCGAAGTCGCAGATGTTCGCCAACATGCCCGATGGGTTCGTCAAGCTTCTCTCCTTCATCGTCCCAAGTCGCGATGGGGCGGATGTGCGCCCGGTCTTCTCACTCTCTCAAAGACAAGGTCAATGACCGTCTAACCATGCACCAAGCCGTGGTGGAATTCAAGAGAGGGCGAGTTGAGCGTTACGGTCTGTGGGGAGAGCCATGCCCACGAGAAGCATGCACCGCAGATGGCAGCCCGTGAGGCGATAGCTCGTCGTGGATATCCTTCTCTTCGATGAAGACTTCGTCGCTACCGCTACACCGCCATGTCACGTGCCGATACCTACCACTACGCGTTCTCTTGCCCCAGAGGAGAACGAGATGAAGCTTTTGAGATGCTCATCGAGTATCTCCGGCTTTGGAGGCAGCCTTCGACAACCCGGTGGGCGACTTTGTAAGCTGCCCGCATGGACTCGATCCATGGCTGTGCCGCCAACAGGAGGGAGCTCTGCGCGCCGCACCGCCACCGACTTTCGCCTCGTCATCAGCGTCGTTTGCTCCTACTGCTCAGACCGCTACTCGTCGCCTGCCTACCACGGAGGAGTTCAACCATGTCATTGCGCCTACTCCGGTTCGCTACTGCACCACCCTCGTGCCCGGCCAGTTCGAGTTGTCCCACGCAGGGCACCTGCTCCACCAACTCAGCGCAGCGCCTCACGTCTGGAGCCTATCTTCGAAGAGGAGGTTGAGTCCCCAGCCTCTCTACGCCTCACCCTTGGCAGGCCAAGGGAAATCCTTACCATCTCCGACTAAGTACGCTTAGCCGCCATGCGATGTAGCAACTTGTACGATATGTTTATATGTAAATAGGCTGTGAGAAGTAGCTTGTTTGCGCATCATGTAGGATCTGGAGGAGTGCACTAGACTAAATAACATGTCAGGAATTATGTACGCATGTCCTGAGTGATGTATTGTATAATTACTGCTTGCGTGTAAGATATGTAATGAACAGTCCTCCTCCGTGCGCAAACGTATTTTTCTCTTGAAAAATCTTGGAGCATTTGCGACCTTTTTCCATCTTCCTAAATTTATTGATTTTTGTGGCTCGATTTCTTTTCTTATGAGTGTTTCAAAATATATCCCCAGAGTAAACTATGTCTCGTCCTTGGACGCGCTCCATGCCAACTCCGACAGAGGAAAATTATGGCACACCCCCAGGCAACAATTTCAGACAGGGGCAGACATGTCAACAGGACAGTGAAACGGCACTTTCCCAAATGTGCCGTCTTTATGAGCAAAGTCAGCAGCAACATCAGGAAATACTGAACCAAGTCATCAATATGGGAAATCACCGTGGACAGTATCAACAAAGAATCAAAATTATTCGAGCTACGGAAGACACGTCCCCCAAACATTTTCTCATATCGACAAACCTCTTGAAGCCGAGGACCGGCTTGAGACATGGAGAGAAAGTTAATTATTGCCCAGTGTTCAGATCTTGAGAAAGTGCTTTATGCTCCGCACTATCTCACTGGAGCAGCCGCATCGTGGTGGGAAAATTTCCTACACATGCACCCCAACGAAAATAATATAACGTGGGAGGAATTTAAAGAAGGTTTTCGCGGGGCACATATTCCTAAGAGTCTTATGAAGATCAAAAGAGAGAATTTGATGACCTCAAGCAAAGAACAATGATGTGTCGAGAATACAACAGTCGGTTTACCCTGCTGTCTCGCTCACGCCAACGAGGAGCGTATGTCGAAAAACAAAAGATGGAGAAATTCCTAGACGGTCCGACACCCGCTTAAATGCCAATTGGTCGTATACACCTTTCCAGATTTTAAGACGCTGGTGGATAAGGCCATTACCTTGGAAAATGAGAGCGCAACTTAGAAGATTTCCATAGCGTAAGAGGGACCAGACTAATCACGCCCGCAACCACCGCGGCAAGACAGATGTTCGTAAAACTGGACACCCAAACCCACGACAAGCGTCTCACGCCCAATCAAGAATTTACATGCAAGGGACAAGGAGTTCACATACCGCCCTGGCGTTACCTATTACGCTTGTGGAGAAGAAGGGCACTATGCCAAACAGTGCCCCAAGCCAAGGAACTCGACCCCAAAGCCGAACAACGGAAGCAATAATTCGGCCAAAGCGCTACAATTTCAACCCGAATAACAACCACAAGAAGGGTCATCTGAACCACGTGACCAAAGAGGAAGCACAAAATGCCCCAGATATCGTACTCGGTACATTTCCTGTCAACACAATACCTGCCATGGTTTTGTTTGATTCTGGAGCTTCTCACTCATTCGTTTCGAGTTTTGCTTTGCAAAATAATTTCTCGATGCTTCCCTTGGTAAAATCTATGATCGTCAAGTCCCCTGGAATTAAGCAAGTTACCCAGAATTATTGCCAGGGTGTGGTTATCGAGTTTGAAGGGTTAAAGTTTCACGCAAATCTTATCGTGTTGGAAAATAAAGGACTGGATGTCATCTTAGGGATGGATTGGTTAACCACCAACAAAGGTTTTATTGATCGCTTCAACAGACCGTAATTCTCACCCATCACCACGGGAAGACCATAAAAGTTTCAGCCAAGGAAAGAAAAATATCCCGCAACCGAGATTGAATAAGGTGGATATTTCTGAATTGAGCAAGGTTCGATGAGTGTGTGAATTTCGAAGTATTTCGAAGAGCTACTGTGCATGCCACGGATCGAGAGATAGAATTCAGCATTGAGCTAGCACCGAACCGCTCCCATATACAAGAAACCATACAGAATGGCACCATCGTAATTGGTAGAATCAAGAAGCAAATAAAGGAATTATTGGAAAAAGGGTACATACGAGCCAGTTCCTCACCTTGGGGTTCACCAATTTTGTTTGCCAAAAAGAAGGATGGAACACTGAGATTGTGCATAGACTACCGAGCTCTAAACATGGTCACAGTCAAGAATACATATCCAATGCCACGAATAAATGATTTATTCGATCAACTCGCTCAGGCCAAGGTGTTCTCAAAGATTGATTTGAGATCGGGATACCACCGACTGAAAGTGCGAACCGAAGATATTCCCAAGACAGCTTTCACCTCCAGATACGGATTGTATGAGTTCACCGTAATGCCATTCGGACTAACAAACGCCTCAAGATATTTTGTTCACCTCATGAACAAAGTAGTCATGAAGTTTATGGATAAGTTTGTTGTGGTATTTATCGATGATATTCTGGTATACTCTAAAACACCAGAAGAGCACGCTGAACATCTCCGGATTGTACTGGGAGAACTCAGGAAACATTAGTTGTACGCTAAATTCAGTAAGTGTGAATTTTGGCTAAAGCAAGTAGGTTTTCTGGGCCACGTACTGACCCAAGAAGGTATCGCCATAGACCCGGAAAAAGTCAAGGCCGTGCTTGGCTGGAAGCCACCACCAGCGTGATGGATGTCTGAAGTTTCTTGGGAATGGCAGGATACTACCAAGATTTATTGAAGGATTATCCACCATAGCAAAGCCAATGACGCAACTACTCAAGAAAGACAGGAAGTTTGAATGGACGGAAGCTTAGAAAAGTTTCCAAGAACTAAAGAGGAAACCGACGACAAAGACCAAGACTAATTGTGCGATATACACAAAAATTTTGAGGTATTTTGTGACGCATCTCGAAAGGGCCTCGGTGCGTATTGATGCAAGAAGGCAAGTTTGTCTCATATGTTTACAGACAACCGCAAGCATGAGGAAAATTATCCTACTCATGACCTGGAATTAGCGGCGATCATTCATGCACTCAAGGAATGGAGACACTTCTTACTTGGTAATCGCTAGAAATATACACGGACCACAAAAGCCTCAAGTATATTTTCACACAACCAGAACTGAATTTACGGCGACGCTTGGTTGGAATTATTAAAGGATTATGATGTTGGAATCCACTACCACCTGTGCAAAGCAAATGTTGTAGCAGATGCTCGAGTCGGAACCCCAAATCCGAACAATGACAACATGCCAAACTTAAGACCTGAATTCCAAGGAATTCGCAAAGCTCAACTGATGGTGGTCATCCGAAGGCAGTGTGTCGAACTTAGAATTACAGCCTACCACGATAGAGAAGGTTAAAGAGGCTCAACGTGGACACCCCACATTGAAGGCATAAAGCGGAAGATGAATTTGGGCAAGGCCTCGTAATTCGTTATTGATGAGCAAGGAATATTGTGGTACGGGAATAGACTTTATGCATCAAATATCCATGACCTTAAACAGCAAATCCTGGCTGAAGGCCACACCGCTCCATATTCAATCCATCCTGGAGGAACAAAAATGTACAAAGATCTTCATGAAACATTTTGGTGGCATGGTATAAAAAGAGACATAGCCACGTTTATTGCATGCTGTGACTCCTGTCAACGCATCAAGGCCGAGCACCAGAAACCGGCCGGGCTATTGCAACCAAATAAGATACCCGAGTGGAAATGGAACGAGATTGGAATGGATTTTATTGTTGGACTACCTCGGTCACGACACGGACATGATGCCATATGGGTCATCACTGATAGACTGACTAAAGTAGCACACTTCATACCCGTGAAGACAACACACACCACTCGAAGCTTGCTAGGCTCTACCTTTCCGTATCGCTTGCTTACATGGAGTCCCAAAGAAAATAATCTCGCATGAGGCACTCAATTGCCTCCCGATTTTGGGATCACTTACAACAAGCTCTGGGAACTCGGTGGCATTCAAGATCGCATACCATCCCTGCACGGATGGGCGATCGGCGAGTAAACCAGATTCTAGAAGATATGCCGAGAGCATGTGTCCTCACCTATGGGACCAGTTGGGAAGAGAGCTTACCATACGCAGAATTCGTGATATAACAACAGCTATCACCCAGCCGCAAATGGCACCATTTGAAGCTCAGACAGACGAAGATGTCGTACTCGCTAAATTGGCTCGGAAACCGGAGACAGGTCATATCTTCGCCCACCCTGCTCAAAGAGGTCAAGATAAAGTCAAGGTAATTAAGGACCGACTCAAGACAGCCCAAAGCCGATAAAAGAGTTATTACGATCAAAAGCATCGAGGAGTCAATTTTGAACCCGGTGAATTTGTGTACCTACGAGTATCCCCTATGAGAGGTCGCAGATCGATTCAAGATAAAAGGGAAGCTAGCACCAAGATTCATCGGACCATTACGCATAGTAGCACGAAGAGGCATGGTGGCCTACCACCTAGACTTACTCAAGAGTTATCCGACATCCACGACGTATTTCACGCCTCCCAATTGAGGAAGTGCGTAAGCAACCCAGAGAAACAAGTACCCCATAAAAACATTGACGTGCAGCCAGACCTTACATATCGGGAGCATCCGATAAAAATCTTGGAAGAGTCGAAAGGAGAACCCGACAGAAAACCATCAAGTTCTTCAAAGTTCAGTGGAGCAACCACACCGAAAGTGAAACCACTTGGGAAAGAGAGGATTTCCTTCGGACAGAGCACCCACAATTATTTGAGGATCAGCTGGAATCTCGGGGACACGATTTTTCCTAAGGGGGTAGGTGTTGTGACACTCCAAAAATATTCTTTTGGTTTTCTTCAAAAATTTTGTTGGATTGGAAGGAGGTCTTCTAAACCCTTCCAAAAATCTCTCTCAAAAGCTTTTTCCCTTTAAGCAAATATTTTATTTTTGCACCTCCTTCAACTCTGGTGTTTGGTTTTAAAATTTTCTTCTGATTGCCCTCTTCTCAAAACTTCAAGAAAAATCTTTGGAGTTTATTTTTCTTTCAAAAAGAAAAAACCCTAGGAGTTTTTCATCTTCTCCCAAACTTGAAACCATTCATGATTTTACCAGGCACCACATGGTAAAACCTTCCCAAAAATCTCTCCTTCTACTTTGGGCAATCCAAACATTCTGTCTCAACAAGTTCAACCATTTTCTGAATTTTATTTCATTTAATTCTCCCCCCAAATCTTTTCTGTCCATTAGTTTGAGCCTAGGTGATTTGCAAAGCAAGTACCTAAATGCATTTGAGTTTTGACCTCAAACCAACTCCCCTAGATAGTCCTTGGTACCCACAACCTAGGACAATCAAGATCCACTCCTCTTCTGTTCAAAGATTTCAAATTATAGTCTCTGCAAGTTTGGACCAGATTTGCCAAATTTGGTGAAATTCATATCCACACCTCTCCAAAATTTTCACAAAAATTCAGGCAGCCTCTGGATGCAATGAGAGGCCCCTCCACCAAAAACCAGCTCAAGGAAAAATCCCCACATGCCTATATCATTCTGTCGAACACCTTGCATGCACTATTACTGTTCATCTTCAGTTAAATTCAGATTTCAGTGTCGATCTCCGTCAGAGTTTCAGTCACATGCTCACAGTGCACCTGGCACGTTGCTCGCAGCCTAGCCTGCTTGTCCGGAGCTTCACACGCGTGCTTGGCGCGTTCTCGCGCCGGTGGCACCTCGCCGCTTTGTCGGGCGTGTCTTGCGGCGGCAGAACCACCGTAGCGGCCGACAGGGAGCAGAACGGTGGCATAATGCCGTTCGGCGCCGCCCAAACCTCCTGGTAGCCCCACGTGGCCATTTCCTTGCCAGCGCACGCATGCAGCACCGTCGCCGTGGCCTGGCACGCGCAGAGTGTGTTCTCTGCCGCCGACGGGCCGTGCGGCCGTTCCGTCGAGGACATGCCGTAACCTCGCCCACCTTGCTGAGTTGGACACTGGGATGGCTCCAGTACTTCGTCTAGTCGATGCCCAAACTCCTAAGCCGACCGTGCAGCCACAGTGCCGCCGTAATCACCTCGCCGGAGAACCCCGCTCTCGGCAACCGCCTCGGGCCGGCTATATATAGCACCCCCGAGAGCGCTCTCGCCCCGCAAGACACCTCCACCACCTCTCCAGACCTCGCCAAGCCCTCGGAAGGGCCTCGAGGCTCTTCTTCCCGACTCCGCCACCTCGTTCCGCCTCGGCCTCCACCTCGATCCACTCCGGTGAGGTCGCCTCCGGCGCCTAACCTCACAAGAACCCTCTCGGGCAACCAAGAGTCTAACCCCCACCCCAATTTGATCTTCACAGCCCTCTCCGATGAGGTCCACGACCACCCGAATCACCGTCCGCCGGAGCAAGCGTCGCCGTCGACGTGGTACTCGCCGATGACCACTTCCACCTCCCACTGACGCGGAAGGACGTGCTGATCACGAAGGTACCGCCCGATCACTCTGCCTCGCCGTGGATCGTCACCGGCGACCACCGCACGTCTCGGGCACCGTCGCGCCCTGTTTCCCTCTTTCAAAATTTCAAACCTGACAAGTGGAGCCCGCCTGTCAGCCTCTCAGTCGTTTCTTTTAAACGAACCGTTTTCTGGACTTTTCTGCAAAGCCCCCTGGAAGTTTTCTGTTTCATTACAGATGGGTCCTTGGACCAAAACCCTTATAACTTTTTAACAGAAAGGAATTTTGTAGTGATTCTTTTCTGTCCTCTTCAGATTTTTGTCTAGTTTTTTATCATATTTATTTGAAAAATATTTGGATTAACTTTATGTGACCCATGGTATTTACGTTAGCGCGTGTATTTTGTGTACCGTAGATACCGAAGGAGGTGACGGAACCGCGAACTTCGCCGAGCTAGACCCCGACTACTCCGAACCAGGCAACCAATGTTTGAACTTTTGATATGATGAGTGTCTAGGCATGTTTGCATTATTTTGTATCATGGCACGTTCATGAGCATTTCGATGATAGTTTATCTCGTAAGAGTTGAGACAAATGAGCTCGGTAAATTCCATGAGTTGTTGGAAACTTGTTGCATGGCCATGAGTTGGCGTGAGTATGGGTAAGATGGCAGTGTTGTAGCATGCCGTGCTTATGCCATATCGTTGACCCAAAGGTCAACATAATCGGTCGATTCCGTCCGTCTTCCCTTTCAGACTACCACATGTTTCCCGCAAGGGATACGGCTTAGTAAGTTGCAAACCACTTCCTGGTACACACCAAATCGAGAGGCCGGGATGAAGGTTCCATGGCCCTAGATTAAAGCCTTTCATCCGGTCAGGGGGCATGGGTGTTTCCGGTTGGGACCGAGAGGGGGGCACCCCTTAGAGCGCGCGTAAGTAAATTTGATCCCATGCTATTCGAGATTGTGATCTCCCCGTCTCAAAGTTTTTCTTAAACACTGTCTAGGGTGATTCCTGGCAACATGAGGTATGATGGGTGTGTACTAGCTAGTTGTGTTTCCTCTGAAATATCAGAACGGAACTAGTCCTTCGTGACTATGGAAATCCGTTGGTCGTGGACAATTTTGGTACAAACTCTGCAGAGTCAAAATTCCTGAAATTCATCTTATTCATGTCCGAGTACCGTGTTCACCTTATCTTGTCGACATCGCCTCGGTGATGAGACTCCCGATAACTACTTGAGTGTTAAATGTTTATTTCCTGTGAAGGGACTAACCCGCTTATTGTCTTGTGATGAATATTTTCCGTGAGCACTATATCTTGTCTGTTATGAATAATGAATTATAAGCCCTTTCTGCGACGTCGCTCAGACGTCCGACTGTGGCATTGTTGTTATTTATTTTCATTATAAGCCCTTTCTGCGACGTCGCTCAGACGTCCGATCGCTGCATTGTTGTTATTTATTTTCAGTATAAGCCCTTTCGCGACGCCGCTCAGACGTCCGATCATGACATTGTTGTTATTTATTTTCATTATAAGCCCTTTTCTGCGACGTCGCCAGACGTCCGATCATGCATTGTTGTTATTTAAATTCATTATAAGCCCTTTCCGCCATGTCGCTCAGACGTCCGACTGCGGCATTGTTATTATTTACTTTTGTTATAAGCCCTTTCTGTGATGTCGCTCCGACGTCCGACTGCGGCACGCATGTATTTTTATTTCAATATAAGCCCTTTATGAGGTGTCGCTCAGACGCCCGACTGTGGCATGTTTTACTTAATTGTTCACCCTTCGAGGCGTCGCTTCAGACACCCGATCGGTTTCGAGTTTATCTTCTTTGGGTCTTCGAGTGGACTACCGCCGATTCCCTTCTTGTTTACTTTCTATACTGATTAAATTGAGCATTGTTAAAATTAATCATGTCGCATTCATGCATTCATTCGTTATATCTTTTGTCCGAACTGTCTTGCGAGTACTCTCAAAGTACTCACCGGCTTGTTGATTTGGCCGATGTCGAAGGCGATCTCATGGATGAGGAGTTCGATAGCGAGTCCGACGCCTAGAGGAATCCCAGTAAGTCTCGTGCGACCCCTGGATTAGTCACTGTGATATATCCGCTTCCGCTACCCAAATAAATTCCTCGAGCCTCACCTCGACGCTCGATGAGCCGCCCGATCTGATAGACTTATTAACCACCCCACTGTGTTATCCCACCAACCACTCATATCTCGAGTCAGTAGTATTTCCACCCCGCACCATTGTGTCATATCTGCCATCATGTATTATTATCGACGTGTTTGTAATAATTGGTTGGGCATCTTCAGTCCGACCCTGTAATATTGTAATGCTACTGGCTTAATGTATCAAAGTTTTGTCTACCGATATGGAGGATTTCCCTCATATTGGATTTCATAGGTCGGTTGTTCAATAAATATTTTTATTGAAAAACCGGTCATGACACATGCGCACGCTCCGCGTCGACTTGAGCCTCTGCCTCCCGGTCCTCCTTTAGTATCGCCAGGTTGAACCGTTGGATCTCAGGTAAGGGGTCCCAAACTATGCATCTAAGGTCGATGGTAACAGGAGACAGGGGACACGATGTTTACCCAGGTTCGGGCCCTCTCTATGGACGTAATACCCTACTTCCTGCTTGATTGATCTTGATGAATATGAGTATTACAAGAGTTGATCTACCATGAGAGTGTAATGGCTAAACCCTAGAAGTCCAACCTGTATGACTATGGTAATGAGTATGTCTGTCCTTTCCGGACTAAGTCCTCCGGTTTATATAGACACCGGGAGGATCTAGGGTTACACAAGGTCGGTTACAAAGGAAAAGAATCTACATATCCGGTCGCCAAGCTTGCCTTCCACTCCAAGGAGAGTCCCATCCGGACACGGGTGCAGTCTTCGGTCTTCGTATCTTCACAGCCCATCATCCGCCCATGGCTACTGTGCCGGACGCCCGAGGACCCCTTAGTCCAGGACTCCCTCAGTAGCCCCCGAACCAGGCTTTAATGACGAGGTGTTCGGCGCACAGATTGTCTTAGGCATTGCAAGGCGGGTTCTCCCTCCGACGGCTTCCAAGTAATGTATTCGGCTTTTTAATTCAATGCCGCACCCCTCGGCTTCTATGTATCTATGACTTCATCTTTCACGTGTCAGGCGAATGCGGTCGGTCAGGGTATTTTTTTGCAAATAACACCCTAGCCATGCCAGAAAGAGCATCTATTTAAAGAGATTTGATCTCAGATCCATTCGGCATCACGCGGAGAAAATCTTCAGAAGACCGCCAGGAAAGACCATTCCAACATGGCCAACATTCCTAGCTCCTCTTCCCATTCCAACCTAGAGAGAGGCGAGTGGGAGAGGTTCTCTGTGTCCCACAACCAATTGGAGAAGTTGCAAATGCAGGGATTTCTACCTCCTGCAGATCTGGTCCCTGTTTGAGCAGGATTGGCCTCCCTCAACGGTAAAACCCAGGCGGAGGCTTTCCCCAATCCGTCTGCGGGAGAACGAGTTTGCCTCGTCCCCTATTTGCTGAGAGGCGTGGGATTTCCCATTCACCCATTCCTTCGAGGGCTTCTGGAGTATTATGGCCTCCAGCTGCACAATTTTACCCCGACCTCCATTCTGCACATCGCGGGTTACGTTGCCTTATGCGAACTACTTCTGGGTATTGAGGCCCATTTTGAACTATGGAGGAAGTTGTTCTGCCTTGTCCCGCGTAACCACAAAGGATCAATATTTGAAGTGGGGGGAGCCAAAATATGGTGCATTGCCAAGACCGGATACCTATCCGGCACGCCGAAGATGGCGTCTGAAGAGTGGACCTCCGAGTGGTTCTACATTGATGACGTCGTACTTCCAGATACAGTTCGGAGAGGGCTCCTCGAGTTTGCGAGTGTTCCTCTGAAGAAGCGCCACGGCTGGCGCCCTCGGAGCCTCGAGGAGGAAGATAGTGCGGAAGTTCGTCAACTCCTGAGCAAGATCAAGACACTTGCCCAGTCCGGGTATACAATAGTCGAAGTGTCGGCGACCTCCATAGTACGGGGAGTTCAACCACTCCAATACAGAGGACTTCCCATGTGGAATTACAATGGGGAAGATGATGCCTCCCGCTGCGGCAGGAAAGGTCTGGACACCCCTGCCACCCTAGCCAAAATATTGGCCGAACTGTTCAAAGGTGAGGAAGAGGAGTTCCTGCGCATCACGCACAGAGAAGGATATTCCATGTACAATCCTCCTAACTGGGTGAGTCCCCAACTTTTTTGCTTCACTCATTCCTCACACTGAGCTTTATTAACCCGTCCATTTAGAACAACACTGGCGAAAGACTTCCGAGGGGCTTTACAGCCCAGCCCCGCAGCCCGAGGGCCACGATCAGGACCTTGATCCTGGATTTGAAGAGGACCCAGATATATTCGTGGTGCTCGAGAATGGCACGTTTTACCAGGCGAGCTACAACGGCACCAAAGTGGCCATCATCGCTGATTACCCTTGTCTTCTCCCTGCTTCACACGTAAGTAGTCAGGAGGCATCTCCCCCGAAAGGATTCCCTCGTTCTGCCTCACCCACCGCACTGTCTCATGCTTCGAAGATGAGGCGTTCGACATACCGTGCTACTCCAGGAGCGACTCCGAAGAGAGCAGCTCCCGCACCGGGCAATCCTTCGAAGAGGAAGGCAGGCGAAGACACAGTCGATCCCTCGTCAAAGAGGTATGGGTTTGCAAATATGTTGTTTAATAGTCGCATCCAACTGTGACTTTCATGTTCATCCCGAATCAGGAAAAGAGTCCGCCTGACTGTGTCTGGGGGTCCGGGCAGTAATACTCCCAGCAGCCAGGATCCAGCCCCAGCCGAGAGGACGGGGGCCTATACAAGAGTGACGCCGGATTGTCATTCGGCCGGGGGCTCGGAAAATATGTCCGTCACCAACTTGGAAGTGGAGAGCGCCACGACTCATCGGCGCTTGAGGGCCATTTTACGAGACCCCCGCTGTTCGAAAGAGGCGTTTGATGCCTTCAGCTCGGCTGATGCATACATCCGAGCTGCTCGAGATGGGCTTGGCAAAGCCATAAAGCATCATTTAACGGATGCGCGGGTAAGGTTTATTTTGTCCGAAAAGGATAAGCACATGCTAGTAGCCCCCGAGACTGAAAGCAGTTGGCACAAGTGATTTAAGGATCGATGTATAACCAGGTTCTGTCGGAGAGGAACAACCTGCTAGCTCAAGAGCTGGAGCAGTGGCGAACACAACTAAATGCTTCTACCGCCGAATTGAAAGAGTCCAAGAAGGCATCTTCTAGTAAGGATCCCCTCCATCGAGGAATAACAATTATACAGTAGCAGTGCTAATACTGGTTCTTATCTCATAATAGGATCATCAGGTCAACTGGAAGAAAAGTTGAAAACCGCTCAAGCGGGAGAGAAAGAGGCAAAAAGACTACACGCCGCAGGCGAGCGTATCTTGGCCCGAGTTAGAGAGGAGAAAAACAAACTCCAGGACTCAAATACCAAACTGGGCGAAGAACTGAAAGATGTGCGGGCTCAGCTAGCCGACTCCGTGAGGAAGAATAAAAAGCTGCGAGGCGGCATATTCAGTACGTGGCCGGATCTTACCTTATAATAATTTGGAGGTAAAAGTAGCTGATATAGCTATGATTGCAGGTATATTGATGGGCCGTCCCGAAGAGGAGGTGTCCGGATCATCAAGTGATCTCCTGCAAGGGCTGTCGCAGTTGCACGAGCAAGCTCGGTAGGCAATGCGGAGTGTAGCCAAGGCCTTATGGCCGTCCGACTCCCCTCTAGGGAGTATGGAGAAGCTTGTAGAGCTGTTCAAGGGAGCGCGGCTGCGTATCCGACTATGGAAGATATCGGATTGCCAAGCTGGATCCGAATCACATGGCCCGGGTCGGACCGCTAGGGTCAAATGGGGAAGAAATTCCCGTTAGTTTAATATATACCCAAGTAGAAGTAGCCGCCAAGTATTCCCAGCAGGATTGTAAGTTAGATAGCCTGCTGGACAGCATAGAGGAGGAAGTTTTTGAGTCCAAGTTACCATGTACTTTCCTTGGCATCTGTAGCTCTAACTGAATTGTAAAACGATTGTCATGACGGACCTTTTCACTTCAACCTCTCGACCCGAAGGTGTGGAGTGTTTCCGAATACCAGAACGGCCAAGTAGACCGGGTATGCATGGAAACCAGGCGTAGGGGTCATAGTTGCTTGAACAGATAATTATCCGGCTAGTTATGTTATATTACATTAAGAGTGTAAGAAACATCTTCCAGAGAGAATAGTTCCGTTAAGGGTTCCTTTCCCTGGGTGTGCATGCATCGATATGCATGTACGAACTATGATGAAGAAATCACAATGTATATAGCTTCTGGGGGTTCATGATGGGACGAATGCAAAAACAACTTTAGTTCACCGACTGAATATTCCCTTAAGAATGCTAGCTTTCGGCTTCACCCAGTCTGAGGTACACATCCGGATGACCCGGCAGTAACAATCGCAGATGTGCTCCCTTTATGACCTAGCCGAACTAACGGGAACGTAGGGCATAAGCACAGGAGCTAGGCAACCCAGCTTGGCCAAAACTTAAGTCATATCGATGCATATAATGGCAAAGAAAAGGTACATATGGGAGAAAACGCATATGTGAAGAGCTTGATGCTCGGAAAATAACAATAACAAGCTTCTGTCCAAGAAGCCCACTGGTATAATAGACGTACATACTTCAAGATGTATGCATCAGGGGTGTACGGTCTAACCGCACGAAAGCTTTTAGAGCTAAAAAAGAAAAAACGAAAAGAGAGAGAAAAAATGACGGAAACAATAGGAGGAAGGAGACGAACAAAGATTTCCACGCTAGGCATAGAATCTTCAGAGTCTGCCCGTGTTCCAGGGGTTCGGCTCTTATCGATTGTCTGATGCATCACATAGGCGGTACGACCCTCCGATGAGAACTTCATCGATGATGAAGGTACCCTCCCACTTGGGCTTGAGCTTGTCCTTTTTCTTCTCCGGCAGGCACAGAACGAGTTCGCCGATGTTGTAAGTTTTGGCCCGCACCTCTCTGCTTTGATACCTGCGAGCCCGCTGTTGATAAAACGCGGAACGGGCTTTTGCGACGTCGCGCTCCTCCTCCAGGGCATCTAAGCTGTCCTGCCGATCGAGATCGGCCTCTCTTTCTTCGTACATGCGCACTCGAGGTGAGTCATGAATAATGTCGCAGGGTAGTACTGCCTCTGCACCGTACACCATGAAGAAAGGTGTGTATCTGGTAGTGCGATTGGGTGTGGTCCACAGCCCCCAGAGTACGGAGTCGAGCTCCTCAACCCAGTGCTTGTCTGACTCTTTCAATGACCGCACTAGTCTAGGCTTAATGCCGCTCATAATAAGACCATTGGCTCTTTCGACTTGACCGTTTGTTTGTGGATGATATACAGAGGTGTATGTCACAGCCTTAGAGCTTGCTTGTAGCTAGTGGCATTGCATCCATGCATCATGTTTAATTTTCATGAAATTTGAAATGGGGATGACCAAGCCCTAGCACCAAAACAATTCAAATAGGTTCAACTAAGAAAATTATTTCAATGAACCTGAAATGCCCTTCAAAATGCTCATCATCTTTGCTTTGGTTCAGAACCTATGTCAAAGGTGGTGCAACATTTTCTAGGTCATCCAAAGGTCCTTGGATTAATTCACAAGTTTTGAATTTGAGCATTCAAATTATACAAAATATTTTAAATGTCCAAAAATTGCCAAACCAAAATGTTTCATGTTGGAAATATTCCAATAAGGGACCAGGAGCATTTTGGTGAATTTTTAAACTATTTTGGTATTTTAGAAAACCCCACAAAGTTGCAGGAAATTAGAAAAGATTAAAAAAAAACAGAAACTTACCTGACGCACCCACCCGGCCCACTGCTGCCCAGCCAAGAAATGGCCAACAGCTGCTTGGCTCGGCCAGCAGTAGCTCTTTCGGCGGGCACCGCATGGGTGCCACGCACCTGGTCGCCGCCTCACCGCCTCCCTCCGCCACTTGCCGACGAGGACCGACCTCCCCTCTCTCCCGAACCCCCGACACTCCCTCTCCCGGCTCGCTTCTCGCTCTCCCCATCTTGGCCGACGCCGTCGCCAAGACCACCGCCCGTAGTCGTGCTCCCCGCCCATGCTCCTCCTCATCATGTCCAGGAGCTCCGCCAAGACTCCACTACCCCTAGCCAGCCGAGTCCCGCTTGCTCGGTGCAATCAATCCATCCCACCGACCTCAACCGAGCTCGCCGTCGCCGGAGATCCCTTTCGTCGCCGCCGCTCCGGTTCATCCTCGACCTCGACGAGGGCTTCTACGTCGCCTGTGAGCCTACCTAACTCCCTTCCCTCTCTCTCGCGCCCTCGAGCAACGTAGCAACCGAGCCACATTCACCCGCACCCGCCACCGTGGAGCTCGTCGCCGACGTGCTCCCGGTCACTCTCCGGCCACCCCATGGTGTCCGTTGCACTCACCGCACCCCGAGGGGTCTACCATGTACTCCCCGCACCTCACCGAGCCCTCTAACCCCAAGCCCGTCGTTGGCGAACCCGGCCGCGCTTAGCTCGTCGCCGGGCGCCAACTCCGCCACTTTTACCCCAATCGACTCCAAGAGGTCGCGGTTGCTCCTAGCTACCCGTAGCTACCTTCCGCGACTCGTTTGGTCGCCGGAATCGCCAAACACACTCCTCCTCCGTGTCGGGTTTCGCGGCTTAGTCGCCGGTGCGACCGACGTGGACCTTGACCACGTGGGCCCGCGTTGACAAACAGTCATCGGCAGATGGGGCCCAGCCACGCTAACTAAATAGGTTAGTTTTAATTAAACTTTAATTGTTAATTACCACGACATGCGGGACCCACTGTCGGGTTTGACCTCGACGCCTCTGTTGACCCTGACGTCTTGCTGACGCATGGCTGACGCATTAATCTAATTTCTGGATTTATTCTAATACAGTAAATTCCAGAATATAATTCAAATTTCAAATGCTTATAACTTTTAATCTATAACTCCAAATTAAATAATTTATATATGAAAAATGATCAGAAAAATATGAAGAATCTGTTTATGCCATGATCATGCATGTCTGAACAAGTTAACCTCACTGAATAGGATGAATCATGATTAGGGTAAATTATGAAATAACATTTGGAGTTGGAATTTGTTCTTGTTTGAATTCCACTTCCATTAACTTGGCTAGATTTTGCATTAGGTGAATTCAGTACCTTAACATGACATGTCATTCATGTGAATGTGCATTGCATTGATTGTGTTCTTTCTCAGTTGCCGGTAATTGTCCCTCTCAAGAGACGCATCGATTTATGAATCCAATGACACCGATGAAGAACTATACTATCTTCGAAGTGCTGTGCAAGCAAAACCCCTTGTTCATTCCGATATAATCCCACTCTCTCGCTCCTGCTCTATTTTACTGCATTAGGACAACAACGACTCATGTGTTACTTGCTGCGGTAGCTGAACCCCTTTATCCTCTGCATGACCTGTCATTCCACAAGAATTAGATGAAACCCACTAGCATGAGTAGGAGTTGTTTGAGCCATGTTGTGCCTACTCATTCATGCTTGTTGTCATGCCTGCCATCGCTTAGAGTTGAGTCAGTCTGATTCATCGGGAATGAATTGGAATGGTTGTGTGAACATGTCCCATCAAGGTGTGTGAGCTAAGTGTGTGAACACGATTTGGTAAAGGTAGCGGTGAGAGGCCATGTAGGAGTACATGGTGGGTTGTCTCATTGCAGCCGTCCTCGTGAACTGAGTTCTGTGTTTGTGATCCATGAAACAGTTACTACCACGCATTGGGCCCGAAACCAATGGACCCTCTCGGCTTCTTAACCACTCTTGTCCTCGGTCTGGGAGTTGCAAGTAGTTTCGGTGTTTGTAGCATCTTTGGGGCCGCCGCATATAACGCTGACCATAGGGGTGGGTTGTGTTGCGGTAGGCACTGTGGCCCGTGTACCGATTCGCCTTTGTTTGGTGTCTCGGGAACCCCGCACACATCGCTCGGGGCTGTATGGGAAACCTCGGCGGACTCTCATGGATGGAACCCGAATAGGCGATAAACCCGGACTAGGGACTTGTGTGTTTAGGTAGGTCGTGGCCGACACCCACGTTGGGCTTCATTGAAGGTTGCCGAGTACATGTCGTATGTGGCAGCGGTAAGTGGTGAGAGCGTGTGAAGAAGTACACCCCTGCAGGGTTTAATATGATCTATTCGAATAGCCGTGTCCGCGAAAAGGACTTGGGTTGCCTATATCAGTTCATAGACAAGTGAAAGTGGATACTCTAAAAATACGCAAGATAAGCGTGAGTGCTATGGATGGCGTTCTCGTAGGGAGACGGGAGCGGGTCCATAGTGGTGTATTGATATGGTGAATATGTGGACTGCAGCGCCACCTCAAAAGAGTTACTTGCAAATGTAGTTCAGGATAGCCACCGAGTCAAAGCTGGCTTGCTGCAGTCAAACTCCACCACCCCTTTTGATAATGATGCATATGTAGCTAGTTACGATGTAAGTCTTCTTGAGTAATGCGTTTGTACTCACGTTTGCTTATTTTATGTTTTGCGAGAGACTTGGTCTCGCTTAGTAGTTCCGCTTGGACTTGACGCTTAGCTTGTTACCTCAGCTACGATCTTGTGCCCTCGGCAGGATCTCGGTAGATAGTCGAGCTTCTCGGCCTTCTTCATTTTTAGTTGTCTGTACTCGGACATGTTTAGCTTCCGCTTGTGCTTTGACTTGTATGTTTCGAGTGTTGGGTCATGAGACCCATGTTTGTAATATCTCGCTCCTCGAGCCTATTGAATAAATAATTGAGTCGTAGAGTTATGTTGTGATGCCATGTTGTATCTACACATATTGAGCATATTGTGTGTATGTTTGAAATGCTTGGTATGTGTGGGATCCGACAAACTAGTTGTTTATCCTTGGCAGCCTCTCATATGGGGAAATGTAGTCTCGTGCTTCTGAGCGATAGTAGTTCGCTACAGCCCGGTTCACCGGAGTCCTGCTAGCCCAGCACTACTGCTTGGACACTTGACTGGCCGGCATGTGTTTCACTGCCGTTCCTATGTCCGTCTCCTTCGGGAAATGTCACGCGGTGTTATTCGAGTCCTGCCTAGCTCGCTACAGCCCGGGATACCGGAGTCCTCATAGCCCGGTGCTACAGCCCGAATTTATACGTTGATGACCGACATGCTCGATGTGATTCATGTATGCCTGTCCCCATAGGTTAGCGCCGCTTTGGGTTCACGACTAGCCATGTCGGCCCGGGTTCTTTGTCATATGGATGCTAGCGATACTATCATATACGTGAGCCAAAAGGCGCAAACGGTCCCGGGCCATGGTAAGGCGACACCCGTGGGAATACCGTGCGTGAGGCCGCAAAGTGATATGATGTGTTACATGCTAGATCGGTGTGACTTAGGATCGGGGTCCTGACAGTGTAATCGAGCTTGATGCCCAGATTAGTGCACCAGGTTTTCACTTCATCGGTTGTGAAATTGGAGCCGTTATCAGTGGTGATGCTGTGCGGAACACCGTAACGGTGTACGTCGCCGGATATAAAGTCTATTACTGGTCCGTACTCGGCCGTTTTAATTGGTTTAGCCTCTATCCACTTGGTGAATTTATCCACCATGACTAGCAAATATTTTTTCTTATGGCTTCCTCCTTTAAGGGGTCCAACCATATCCAGTCCCCAGACTGCAAAAGGCCAAGTGATGGGGATTGTTTGTAGGGCAGTAGGGGGCATATGGCTTTGATTGGCGAAGAGTTGGCATCCAACGCAACATTGAACAAGGTCCTGTGCATCCGCTCGGGCCGTCGGCCAATAGAATCCTGTACGGAAGGCCTTGCTAACAAGGGCCCGAGCTGCAGCGTGGTGCCCGTCGAGATCGGCATGAATCTCAGCCAGGAGCTGCCGCCCCTCCTCCTCGGAGATACATTGTTGAAGGACTCCGGTAGCGCTTTTCTGATAAAGCTCCCCGTCGTGGACCTTGTAGGTCTTTGAACGCCGGACAATGCGGCGGGCCTCATTCTGGTCCTCAGGAAGCTCCTTCCTATTAAGGTAGGCCAGGAAGGGTTCGGTCCATGGGGCAATGACTGCCATGACGAGATGTGCCGATGGTGTCATTTTGGTGGCTGAGCCTCCGATGATGCCGGTGTTTTCGGAATCTGGGGTTATGTTCGGGTCCGGACTAGTGTTGCCCTTTTCCCCCCTGCCACACCACGGATGGCTTAGAAAGCCTTTCCAGAAAGATATTAGGCGGGACGGGGTCGCGCTTAGCACCAATACGAGCAAGAACGTTTGAGGGAGTCCTTGATTAGGGGGTCCTCGGACAGCCGGACTATATCCTTTGGCCGGACTGTTGGACTATGAAGATACAAGATTGAAGACTTCGTCCCGTGTCCGGATGGGACTCTCCTTGGTGTGGAAGGCAAGCTTGGCAATACAGATATGTAGATCTCCTCCCTTGTAACCGACTCTGTGTAACCCTAGCCCCTTCGGGTGTCTATATAAACCGGAGGGTGTAATCATACGCTAGCTTCTAGGTTTTAGCCTCTACGATCTTGTGGCAGATCAACTCTTGTAATGCTCATATCATCAAGATCAATCAAGCAGGAAGTAGGGTATTACCTCCATCGAGAGGGCCCAACCTGGTAAACATTGTGTCCCCCCGCCTCTTGTTACCATCCGCCTTAGATGCACAGTTCGGGACCCCCTACCCGAGATCCGCCGGTTTTGACACCGACATTGGTGCTTTCATTGAGGGTTCCACTGTGCCATCATCATAAGGCTGGATGGCTCGTCTCGTTGTCAAGGACAACATCACCTCTAGGGGAGTCCTGGCTGTAGGCCAAACTCTCCGGCTAGGAGGTTTCGTCATGACCGCCCGTTCGGCCGCTGCGCCGACGATGACTTCTTGGGTCATCGAAAACAGCCTCCACGTTGGCTCGGAATTAGCCGAGCAGTTGGATCCAATAGAGCTCTCTTCCTTGAACGGGCTCTTGGATCGCATTGCAGCCTTGGGAGTCGCTATGGATTATGATCAGATCGGGCTTACACCTGACCAAAGGGAGATTAACTCCCCGCCGGTCACCCATCAGGTAGTGGTGGTGGAGGAGCAGTGCAGCGATTCTTCCTCTATCTTGAGGACAAACTATGTCCAGATTCCCGAGCTCTCCGAGCCGGATACCCGTTTATGGGAGGACATGGCCCAAACCTTGAACCTAGAATCAGGCAGCGGGCCAGACCTGCTGAGCAACATCCCGGAGCCCGAACTACCAAGCTCGGAAACTCCTCCGCCCCTGGGTCTTAGATCGGGTCGGGGTTCGGACTTAAATCCACCCACCCACCTAGATATAAGCAATCTTTCCCACATTAGACAAGAGCCCCAAGAGACAGTACACCATTGTTGGGCCAGATTCCTCCTTGTAATGAGCAAGGTTAAGGACTGTCGCGAGGAAGACGCAATCTCATTCTTTTGCAATAATTGCACGGACAAGGGAATCCTCAACGCCATAAGCCGCCGTGACATAGCACGCTGGAAAGCGCCTGGAAAACCCAAACAAAATTTTGGGATCCTCCGGCTCTCACAAAACCCCCCGTCCGGACTAAAAGGGTGTACTCTCGTAAGTCACCTGATCCAATTACAAAAAAACAAAAGCCCACTACAGGGCGCGGAACCGTACTGGAGGGATGGCTTAACGGGCCATGCAAAATTCACAGTATATCGGATACCTTGCCAACACACAGACTTAGAGCATGTTGGGTACTCCAGCAGGTGGCCAAGAGCGGTGAGGATCTCCTCATCAGCAATACCGCAGAGCACCATCCCGCGGAAAACAGCAATACAGTATTGACAGTCTTCGAGACCTTCGCCTCAAATAATAGGCGTAAGCGAGCACTCCGCAGCCTTGCCGAAGTCTGCCATGTAGCAGCAATAAATCCATGGAGTGATACAGCTATCACCTTCAATGCCAGTGACGAACCTAAGTTCCGAACGGCCCGAGCACCAGCCTCCTTGGTCCTTAGTCCAATTGTGGATGGCTTCCGGCTTACCAAAGTGCTCATGGACGGCGGTAGCGGATTAAACCTCATCTATGAAGAAACTCTTATCAAAATGGAAATAGACAGGAGCCGCATTGAGCAAAGCAGCACGACCTTCAAAGGAATCATCCCTAGTCGGGAGGCATGCTGCGCAGGAAAAATCACACTAGACATGGTATTCGGCACGCCGGAGAATTATAGGTCCGAAGAAATCACATTCCAAGTGGCCCCGTTTAGAAGCGGATACCACGCTCTTTTAGGGCGGGAGGCATTCATGATCTTCCAAGCTATACCCCATTACGGGTACATGAAGCTCAAAATGCCCGGGCCCAATGGAACCATCACTCTAGCTAGTGATCCAGACATAGCACTCCGCGCCAAGAATAAAACCGCCGCACTAGCCCTCGTGGCGTTATCAAAGCCCTCGGTCGAAGAAGCGGCTGACTGCGCTCCACAAGTGGACAGGGAGACGACGTGATACTCGACAAAAGATCCAAATCCACCTCTTTTAAACCAGTGGATGAAATAGTCAAATTCCAAGTCCACCCAACGGACCCTACCAAAACAGCATCCATCGGGGCACAATTAAACCCCACAGTAGACGCCGCACTACGGGAGTTCTTGCGCGAAAATTGGGACATCTTTGCCTGACATCCTTCAGACATGCCAGGAATCCCACGCAGGCTGGCCGAGCATAGCCTTAACATTCTAAAGGGGTTCAAGCCGGTCAAGCAGACTCTTCGGCGTTTCTTTGAACCTAAGCGACAAGCCATGGGAGAAGAGCTAGCCAAGTTACTGGAGGCCGGATTCATCCGAGAAATAAAACATCTGGACTGGCTAGCAAACCCGGTGATGGTACCAAAGAAGGACAAATCCTGGCGCCTATGTGTCGACTTCAAGGACCTTAACAAGGCTTGCCCCAAGGATCCCTTCCCCCTCCCTCGCGTCGATCAAATTATCAACGTTACCGCAGGACACGACTCATTGTGTTTCCTCGACGCATACTCCGGATACCATCAAATTAAGATGGCGGAGTCCGATCAAGCCACAACGACATTTATCACTCCATACGGCCCCTTCTGTTTTAACACCATGCCTTTCGGGCTCAAAAACGCCGGTGCAACCTATCAACGCATGATTCAGACATGCTTGGAGACACAGATCAGCAAAACAGTGGAGGCATATGTAGACGATGTGGTCATTAAAACCAGACACGTTGAATCCTTAATAGAAGACCTGAGGCTCACGTTCGATAATCTCCGAACATACGACATTAAGCTCAATCCGGAAAAATGCGTCTTCGGCGTGCCCGCCGGAAAGCTCTTAGGCTTCATCGTCTCCAACAGAGGAATCGAAGCAAATCCGGCTAAAATCAGAGCTCTGTCACAGTTGGCCATCCCAACGAACCTCAAGCACATCCAGAAACTAACTGGATGCATAGCTGCCTTAAGCCGCTTCATCTCCCAATTAGGAGAAAAGGCACTACCTCTTTATCGCCTTCTTCGACGCACCGAACACTTCGAGTGGACGGATGCGGCCACGACCGGACTAGAGGAAATAAAAGCCGTTTTGGCCACAAACCCAATCTTGGCCGCGCCAAATGTCGGCGAACCAATGCTGCTATATATAGCGGCAACACACCAAGTTGTAAGTGCAGTGCTCGTCGTCGAACGAGAGACGGACAGACATAAGTTCCCGCTTCAAGAGCCGGTATACTGTGTATCCAATGTCCTCACTCCATGCAAATCACGGTACCCACATTATCAAAAGATAGCATACGCGATCTTCATGGCATCCCGGAAACTACGACACTACTTTCAAGAGTGTTCAATTACGGTGGCCTCTGAAGTACCACTCAACGACATAATAAACAACCGCGAAGCCACGGGCCGGATTGCTAAATGGGCTATTGAACTCCTCCCGTTCGACATAATATACAAACCACGGTGAGCCATTAAGTCACAACTACTGGCTGATTTCGTCACCGAATGGACAGAAGCCGACCTCCCTAAAGAGTACGGCACATACTCCAATTGGATCATGCACTTTGACGGCTCTAAAATGCTGCCTGGTCTGGGGGCTGGTGTCGTCCTGACATCCCCCACCGGAGATATAGTCCAATACGTGCTCCAAATACTATACACAGACTCCAACAATGCAGCAGAATACGAGGCCCTGTTACATGGTCTCCGTATGGCAGTCTCCATGGGCATTCAATGCCTAGAGGTGCGTGGGGATTCAAACCTTGCAATATCTCAAATAAATGGAGACTTCGACGCCAAGGATCCAAAAATGGTGTCTTATCGCAATGCCGTCCTCAAAATGTCAGCTCAGTTCGAGGGGCTTGAATTCCACCATGTAGTCCGGGAAACAATCAGGCGGCAGATATCCTTGCCCGCATCAGCGCTAAGTGCGACCCGGTCCCACCTAATATCTTCTTCGAAAGGCTGTTTAAGCCATCTGTGGTATGGGAAGGAGAGACCGGAAATAATAGTCCGGATCCGGACACAACGCCAGATCCCGAACACCCCGACGTAATCGGAAGCTCTACCACCGAAATAACACCTTCCGCCCACGTGATTATGGTTTTCATCGCCTCGTGGACAGAACCCTTCTTGGCCTACCTAACTAGGCAGAAACTACCTGAGGACCCAAACGAGGCACGTTGTATTGGAAGGCCTTGCTTACAAGGGCCCGAGCTGCGGCGTGGTGGCCGCCGAGTCCAGCATGAATTTCTGCCAAAAGTTGTCGTCCTTCCTCTTCGGAGATGCACCTTTGAATTACACTGGTAGCGCTTTTCTTATAAAGCTCTCCCTCGTGGACCTTGTAGGCCATGTATCAGAGACGGTTATTTGAGTATCGATGCTGTTGGAGTCTAGCTTCCGACCAATCCACTTCACTTCGGAGGACATTACAGCTTAAGAAGAAATCGAGATCAGGCCCGTAGAAAGCACACACACACGCCTGGGGAATGAATCCACTTTTTCATTCTCAATACTAGGGGGTCTTCTCCGATCGATTGCTTTCACTGTTTTTCCCCAGATTGGCTAAATGACCTTTCGTCTTGCTTCCGTAAAATAATAAAATGTGCTTTCGCCGCCATCTTAATTTGATGATATCCGGAGTATGCGTCGAGGAAACACAATGAGCCGTGTCCTGCGGTAGCGTCGATAATTTGATCGATGCGAGGGAGGGGGAAGGGATCCTTGGGGCAAGCCTTGTTAAGGTCCTTGAAACCTACACATAGGTGCCAGGATTTGTCCTTCTTTGGTACCATTACCAGGTTTGCTAGCCAGTCCGGATGTTTTATTTATCTAATGAATCCGGCCTCGAGTAACTTGGCTAGCTCCACTCCCATGGCTTGTCTCTTAGGCTTTGAGAAACACCGAAGAGTCTGCTTGACCGGCTTGTATCCCTTTAGAATGTTTCGGCTATGCTCGGCCAGCCTGCGTGGGATTCCTGGCATGTCTGAAGGATGCCAGGCGAAGATGTCCCAATTCTCTCGCAAGAACTCCCGCAGTGCGGAGTATGTTGTGGGGTTCAGCTGTGCCCCGATGGATGCTGTTTTGGTAGGGTCCATTGGGTGGACCTGGAATTTGACTATTTCGTCCGCTGGTTTAAAAGAGGTGGACTTGGGTCTTTGTCGAGTATCACGTCGTCCTGTCCTTGTGGAGCGCAGCGCAGTTAGTTCTTCGGCCGCAAGGGCTTCGGATAACGCCTCGAGGGCCAGTGCGGCAGTTTTATTTTAGGCGCGGAGTGCTATGTCCGGATCACTAGCTAGAGTGATGATTCCATTGGGTCGGGGCATTTTAAGCTTCATGTACCCGTAATGGGGTATAGCTTGGAAGATCGTGAATGCCACCCGCCCTAAAAGGGCGTGGTATCCGCTATTGAACGGGGCCACTTGGAATGTGATCTCTTCGGACCTATAATTCTCTGGTATGCTGAATACCACATCTAGTGTGATTTTTCCCGCACATCGTGCCTCCCTACTAGGGATGATTCCTCTGAAGGTCGTGCTACTTTGCTCAATGCGGCTCTTGTCTATTTCCATTTTGCTAAGAGTCTCCTTGTAGATGAGGTTCAATCCGCTGCCACCGTCCATGAGCACTTTAGTAAGCCGGAAGCCGTGCACAATTGGACTAAGGACCAAAGCGGCTAGTGCTCGGGCTGTTCGGAATTGAGGTTTGTCACTGGCATTGAAGGTTATGGCCGTATTGTTCCATGGATTTATTGCTGCAACGTGGCAGACTTCGGCAAGGCTGCGGAGTGCTCGCTTGCGCCTATTATTTGAGGCGAAGGTCATGAAGACTGTCAATACTGTATTGTTATTTTCCACGGGATGGTGCTCTGTGGTATTGTGGATGAGGAGATCCTCGCCGCTCTTGGCCACCTTGTCGGGGATGCTGATCGTACCCACGGACACCTATGGGGCCGGCGGAGCGGGCCCCTTGTGGTTCGGAGGGGGCGGAGGTCGCACGAAGAGCGGATCGAGGCGATGCACACGAGCGGTTTACCCAGCCGGAGCTCTTGAGAGATAAAACTCCTACTGCTGCTTGTTTGATCTATTGTGTGCTTGCTAGGGAGCAATGCGGGCTACAAAACCTAAGCGTGAGTGTGGCTAGTCTACGGTGGGTCGAATGAATCGAAACTTGGCCAATCATGGAACCTCCTTCACGTTGCACTCGGGCCTCCTTTTATATGCTCAAGGGTCTCCGACAGGTGGCAACATAGGCGGGGGTACAAACGTAAAAACAGGGGTTGGTACACCTACTTGAACAGTGGATAGTGAAAAAATACCAAACTCTGAAGGCAAGGCACAAAAGCAATAAATGCCTGACGATGTCGCCAAACAAAGGTAACAGAGACCATCAGTGCGCCTCGCCGCCACGATGGCGAGCCTGCTCTGCGCCAGCGTGTCGCCGCTCTCCGCCGCTGCACAGCCCGCCGACACGCCGCCATGGAACGGTCCCATGGCGACACGTCGCCGGGTGAGCCGGAGCGGAGGCGGAGAGGAGTTGCATGCCGCGGCAATCGCCTTTGCCGCGGCCGAATCTTGTCGCGCCCGGAGGCTTGTCGCGCTCGAGCCTTCCCGCAAGCTCCTCTTGCCGGGCCTTGTCTTCTGCGTGCTCGAGCGGTCTTCCCGACAAGCTCCTCTTGTCGGGACCTTATCTCGCCTAGAGAGGCCTTCCCGACAAGCTCCTCTTGTCGGGTCTTGCCTTCGTAATGGCTGCGAGGGTCTTGGCGACGCCCGCAAGGCTCCCATGGGACGCCGCGATCGCCGTGCACAAGTTCGGGGTACTAAGGTACCCCTACTTTAGTACACCGACACACCTGTCGGAGTATCCAACATGCTCTAAGGCTGTGTGTTGGCATGGTATCCGGTGTACTGTGAATTTTGCATGGCCCATTGATCCATCCCTCCAATACAGTTCCACGCTCTGTAGTGGGCTTTGGTTTCTTTGTAATTGGATCGGGTGACTTATGAGAGTACACCCTTTTAGTTCGGACGGGGGGTTTAGTGAGAGCCGGCGGATCCCAGAAATTTGTTTGGGTTTTCCAGGCGCTTTCCATCACATAGTACTTTTGTACGATGGCTGCCAAGTCAGCAAAGTGTGCTATGTCACGGTGACTTATGGCGTTGAGGATTCCCTTGTCCGTGCAATTTTTGCAAAATAATGAAATTGCGTCTTCCTCGCGACAGTCCTTGACCTTGCTCATTACAAGGAGGAATCTGGCCCAATAGTGATGTACTGTCTCTTGGGGCTCTTGTCTAATGTGGGAAAGACCACTTATGTCTGGGTGGGTGGGTAGATTTAGGTCCAAACCCTGACCCGATCTGAAACCCAGGGGCAGAGTGGTTTTCGAGCTTGGCAGTTCGGGCTCCGGGATGTTGCCCATTAGTTATAGCCCGCTTTCCGATTCTAGGTTCGAAGCTTGGGCCATGTCCTCCCGTAGACGGGTATCCGGCTCGGAGAGCTCGGGAATCCGGACATAGTTTGTCCTCAAAATAGGAAGAATCGCTACATTGCTCCTCCACCACCGCTTATCTCGATGGGTGACCGGCGGAGAGTTAATCTCCCTTTGGTCGGGTTTAAGCCCGATCCGATCATAGTCCATAGCGACTCCCAGGGCGGCGATGCGATCCAAGAGCTCGTTCAAGGAAGAGAGCTCCATTGGATCCATCTGCTCGGTGAATCCCGAGCCGACGTGGAGGCTGTTTTTGTTGACCCGAGAAGTCATCATCGGCGCGACGGCCAAACGGGCGGTCATGACGAAGCCACCTAGTCGGAGAGTTTGGCCTACAGCCAAGGCTCCCCCAGAGGTAATGTTGTCCTTGACAACAAGACAAGCCATCAAGCCTTATCGTGACGGCACAGTGGAACTCTCATTGAAAGCACCAATGTCGGTGTCAAAACCGGTGGATCTCAGGTAGGGGGTGCCGAACTATGCGTCTAAGGCGGATGGTAACAGGAGGCGGGGGACACAATGTTTAATGTTGTTCGGGCCCTCTCGGTGGTGGTAATTCCCTACTTCCTGCTTGATTTATCTTGATGATATGAGTATTACAAGAGTCGATCTACCACAAGATCGTAGAGGCTAAACCCTAGAAGCCAGCCTATGATTATGATTGTTGTTGTCCTACGGACTAAACCCTCCGGTTTATATAGACACCGGAGGTGACTAGGGTTACACAGAGTCGGTTACAAGGGAGGAGATCTACATATCCGAATTGCCAAGCTTGCCTTCCACGCAAAGGAGAGTCCCACCCGGACATGGGACAAACTCTTCAATCTTGTATCTTCATAGTCCTACAGTCCGGCCAAAGTATATAGTCCGGCTGTCCGGGGACCCCCTAATCCAGGACTCCCTCAGTCTCATCCCAACTTGTGAGGGAATGATAGTCTCCATCATGCTTTTCTCACATGGGACAATGCTCTAATAATGATGATCATCACACTTTTATTTACTTACAACTCGATACTAGAACAAAAATATGACTCTATATGAATGCCTCTGGCAGTAAACCAGGATGTGCAATGATCAAGCATAGCAAAGATATCAAAAGGCGGAAAAGCCATGAAAATATCATGCTAGCTATCTTACAATCATGCAAAGCGATATGACAATGGACGCTCAAGTCATGTATATGATGATGATGGAAGTTGCATGATAATATATCTCGGATTAGCTATGGAAATGCCATGATAGGTGGGTATGGTGGCTGTTTTTAGGAAGGTATAATGAGGGTTTATGCACCGGCGAAAGTTGCGCAGTACTAGAGAGGCTAGCAATGGTGGAAAGGTGAGAGTGCGTATAATCCATGGACTCGACATTAATCATAAAGAACTCATATACTTATTGTGAAAGTTTTGTTAGCCCTCGAAGCAAAGTACTACTCGCATGCCCCTAGGAGGGAGGTTGCTAGGAGTTAACCATCAGCACAGAAGGATTTCAATCAAGGATAAATTATGCTCTGACCTCACCGCTAATGTCAGCGGCCACCACTTTACATGCGTGAGGATTTACTTGCGTAAAGACTTACTTCCCTTAACACTAATATTAATACCCGACTTTATTTATTTTACTAGCATGCCCCTATATTACCACCTCAATATCACAAAACTATTGCAAGGAATCAAACATATCATACTCAGTGATCTACAAGTTTTATGTAGGATTTTATGATTAACCATGTGAATGACCAGTTCATGTTAACTCTTTAAATAGATATAAGTGAAGCATGAGAGTTTAATGCTTTCTACAAAAGATATGCCAACGCTCTAACAAATATAAGTGAAGTAAAAGAGCATTCTACAAATGACAGTTTTCCTATGTAGAGAAACAGGCAATCCAAACTTCAAAAGATATAAGTGAAGCACATGAAGCATTCTATAAAGCCATACTCAAAAGATATAAGTGAAGTGCATAGAGCATTTTATAAATCAACCAAGGACTATATCATACTAGCATGGTGCATAAAAGAAAAAGGAAAAAAAATAAAAACAAAAGACGCTCCAAGAGTTTGTGCATATCATGTCACGAATAAAAATATAGCTCCAAGTAAAATTATCAGTGGTCGTTAGAAGAAAGAGGGGATGCCTTTCGGGGCATCCCCAAGCTTAGTTGCTTGGGAGTCCTTGAATATTACATTGGGGTGCCTTGGGCATCCCCAAGCATAGGTCTTACCACTCCTTATTCCTTCATCCATCATGACTTCACCCAAAACTTGAAAACTTCAATCACACAAAACTTAACAAAACCCTAGTGAGATCCGTCAGTATAATAAAGTAAAATCACTACTTTAAGTACTGTTGCAAACCCATTCATATTTTATTTTTTGCATTATGCCTACTGTATTCTAACTTCTCCATGGCTTATTCCAATGACACAAGCCATAGTTCCATCAAACAAGCAAAACAATGCATCAAAAGCAGAATCTGTCAAAAACAGGACAATCTGTAGTAATCTGAACATTAAACATACTTCTGTAACTCTAAAAATTATGAAAAATTAGGAAAAAATGAACAACTATGTAAAAATTTCAGAAACATTTGACGTTCCAGTAAAAAATGTAAATTCACGCACTACAGCCAAAGTTTCTATTTTTGCACTACACGTACCAAACAAGCAATCTAAACATCCTAAAGGAAAATCTTGGCACATTATTTTTATAATACAATGGATTTGTACAAGGGGATAATTATTTTTGTTGAAATTTTTCTGTAATTCAAGATTTGCAAAGTTTCCATGGGCATGAACAAAGTTCAAGGAGCTCCCCCACTTCAACGGTGCTTGTCTTTCTTACTTTCACTTTCCTTTTTGAAAAGTTTTAGGTTCCCCTCTATATTTTTTGTTTTTTAACTTTATAAAAGCACATAAAAAAATTAAGATGACTCTCTAAAACTTCCAGGTTTTCTCCCTGGTAGTGCTTTCTTTAAATCCATTAAGCTAGGCATATATTACTCAAGTAATGGATCCACCCGGATCCCAAGGTAAATCAAAGCCAATTTTAATTAACAATGATTTTGTAATTTAGTATTGAGCACAAAGCAACATATATCATGCAACAATGAAGTCTAACTCTCTTCCTATGCATCGTCATGTCATAAAAGAACAATTCATGCACACAAATGTAAAGGGCGATACATAGCATAAACAGTTTCTTGCAATTTTATTGTGTTGGAAACATAGAGAGGTGGAGATGTAGTCCCTCTCTCATAATAATTGCAAGTAGGAGCAGCAAGCACATGTATATTATATTTATAAAAATCATCATGTGCAATAGTAAAACGCAACCCATCAATATAATCCTTAATAAGCGCAAACTTCTCTGATATAGTGTACTTGGGAGAATTCAAAAAGATAATAGGACTATTATGTGTGGGTGCAATAGCAAAAATTTCATTCTTGACATAAGGAACTATACCAAGTTAATCTCCATAAGCATCATTCATATTGGCATCATGGCCACAAGCATAACAAGCATCAATTCCATCAAAAAGGGATATTTCAAATGAATCCTAGGGATCATATCAATTATCATAACATTCATCCTTCAGTAAGCATGAAGGGAAATTAAACAATGTCTGAGTTGAAGAGTTACTCTCATTAGAAGGTGGGCATGGGTAGCCAATCCACTCTTCCTCCTTTTGTTCTTCGCTCTCCTCGTCATGTTTTTCATCTAATGAGCTCACAGTGTCACCAATTTCTTCTTCCATAGATTCCTGCAAAATATTAGTCTGTTCTGGACAGCCAAGACTTTCTCAATAAACTCATTAATATCGGCATTATACTCATAAGTCTCATAGCAATATTTAAGTAGAGCATAATATTTAGGTCTGTAAACAACATCATCATAGTTTTCACACTTTTCAAACGAAGATTCAATTTCATACGCACCCTTAAAAGCAACAAATTCTTCTATTAGTTCCACATCATAGTAATAATATATACCATTAGCATAAGAAGACAAGGTTTCATTATCATTAAATTCACATGAAAAGGGAAGGTGTTTAGCCTTCATCCTAGAGCAACAAGTATAATCATATCTCAAGCACAGATCCCAAGCATACCAATGCAACATATGAATTTGATCCCATAAGAGTTTCCCTTTTTGTGTCAAGCGATAATCCCTAAAGTATTCACGTTGATCCACCGTGTCTGCCATTATCAAGTTGAACGGGGTTTTCTCTGGATTATCATAGTAGTGTTTAATATTTTTCACATAATGAGCATCAAGGGTCTTAGGAGGTTCCCCATCTCCATGAGTAGCAAGTACACATATTTTTTGGGTATTTCGTGCTCCATATCCATAACTAAAGATAGAGAACAACTTAGAACAGAAAATAAAATCTACTTAGTGATAAAGCAAACAAGCACACATGAGAATATTCAACCCACGCTATTGCTCCCCAGCAATGGCACCAGAAAAAGGTCTTGATAACCCACAAGTATAGGGGATCAATTGTAGCCTTTCTCGATAAGTAAGAGTGTTGAACACAACGAGGAGCTAAAGGTAGGATTTGTATTCCCTTCAAGTTTTATCGACCACCATACAACTCTACGCACGCTTAACGTTCGCTTTACCTAGAACAAGTATAAAAGTAGAAGTACTTTGTAGGTGAAAAGGGATAGGTTTGCAAGATAATAAAGAACACGTAGATAGGGGTTGTTTAGATAAAGAAACTATTAAGTTAGTTTTAGTAGAGAGCTTTTTGTCACAATAAAGTTATTTGTCCCTAGGCAATCGATAACTAGACCGGTAATCATTATTGCAATTTTATATGAGGGAGAGGCATGAGCTAACATACTTTCTCTACTTGGATCATATATACTTATGATTGGAAGTCTAGCAAGCATCCACAACTACTAAAAATCATTAAGGTAAAACCCAACCATAGCATTGTAAGGTATCAAGTCCTCTTTACTCCCATGCGCAACAACGCCCTTACTCGGGTTTAAACTTATGTCACTCTAGCAACCCACTATAAGCGAATCATGAACATATTGCAACACCCTACATCGGGGATCCCTCAAGCTTGCACGACACGAAGAGCACCATAGGACAACACCAATAATAAAACATACAACTCAAACCAATCACGATCATCAATTAACGCATAGGACAAAACAGATCTACTCAAACATCATAGGATAGCCATACATCATTGGGAAATAATATATGGCGTTGAGCACCATGTTTAAGTATATATTACAGTGGGGAGCTGGTGATGATTGATACGTCTCGAACGTATCTATAATTTTTGCTTGTTCCATGTTGTTATATTATCATTCTTGGATGTTTTACAACCATTTTATAGCAACTTTATATCATTTTTTGGGACTAACCTGTTGACATAGTGCCCAGTGCCAGTTGTTTTTTTGATTGTTTTTTACTTCGCAGAATATCAGTACCAAATGGAGTTCAAATGCAGCAAAACTTTTTGGAGAATTTTTATGGACCAGAAGACACAACTTGGGCCAAAGAAGTATCAGAGGGGGTGCCTTGAGGGGGGCACAACCCACCTGGGCACGCCTGGGGGCCCAGGCACGCCCTGGTGGGTTGTGCCCACCTCGGTGGCCTCCCGCACCGACTCTTCGCCCTATAAATTCCCAAATATTCTAGAACCCCCCAAAATAACCCTAGATCGGAAGTTCCGCCGCCGCAAGCCTCTCTAGCCATGAAAAACCAATATAGACCCCGTTCTGGCACACTGTCGGAGGGGGAAATCATCATCGGAGACCATCTTCATCATCCCTATGGCCACCATGATGAGGAGGGAGTAGTCCACCCTCGGGGCTGAGGGTTTGTACCAGTAGCTATGTGTTTAATCTCTCTCTCTCTCTCGTGTTCTTGAGATGTCACGATCTTGATGCATCGCGAGCTTTGTTAATATAGTTGGATCATATGGTGTTTTCCCCTCTCTATCTTATTGTGATAAATTGAGTTTTCCCTTTGAGATTTCGTTCTTATTGGATTGAATATTTTTATGGATTTGAGAGCACTTGATATATGTCTTGCATATGAATACCCATGGTGACAATGGGGTATTATATTGATTCACTTGATATATGTTTTGGCACTCAACTCGCGGATTCCCGAGGTGACATTGGGGTAATCTATGCATAGGGGTTGATGCACGTTTCCATCCTACTTCCTCCGGTAGAAATCTTGGGGCACTCTTTGAGGTTCTTTGTGTTGGATTAAGTATTATGAATCTGAATTTGCTTTGGTGTTATTTTAGTATGAACTCTTGATAGATCGATCGGGAAGAATAACTTAGTGTTGTTTTAGTACAAACTCTTGATAGATCGATTGGAAAGAATAACTTGGTGTTATTTTAGTATGAACTCTTGGATAGATCGATCGAAAAGAATAGCTACAAACAATTTCTTCTTATGTTCTCCGCTAGATAAGAACTTTGGAGTGATTCTTCATCGGACTTTGAGGGATGGATATATGATCTAATTAGATTAGCATTGTTGAGATATTGCACTAGTGAAAGTATGGACCCTAGGCCTCATTTTCAAGCATTGCAATACCGTTTGTGCTCCATTTTATCAATTGCTACCTTGTTGTTTTTTATTGTTCCTATCACAAAAATCAATATCTACTATCATTACTACACTCGTATCATCATATTTTCGCTAAACTAGTGCACCTATACAAATTACCATTGTATTTGGTGTGTGGGGGACACAAGAGACTCTTTGTTATTTGGTTGCAAGGTTGTTTGAGAGAGACCATCTTCATCCTATGCCTCCCACGGATTGATAAACCTTAGGTCATCCACTTGAGGGAAAATTGCTACTGTCCTACAAAACTCTACCCTTGGAGGTCCAACACGTGTCTACGAGAATAAAGTTGCATAGTATACATCAATGACGGTGGTGAAGTTGTTGGTGTAGATCGCCGTCATGATGATGGCCCCAGCGGTGTTCTGGCACCAATGGGAGAGAGGGGGAGAGAGCCCCCCTCCTTCTTCTTCCTCGACCTCCCCCTAGATGGGAGAAGGGTTTACCCTCTGGTCCATGGCCTCCATGGCAGCGGAGGGGAGGGAGTCCCTACGAGATTGGATCTATCTCTCTGTTTCGCGACCCCTGTTTCTGGCCTTTAACCGTTTCTTAAATTCCCGGAGATCCGTAACTCCGATTGGGCTGAAATTTTAACACAGTTTTTATCCGAATATAAGCTTCCTTGCAGGACACCTCCAACCGACATTAAAGGTGGCCACAACCCTTCCAGGCGCGCCCTAGGTAGGGGCGCGCCCCTAGGGCTTGTGGGCCCCTCGGGCATCATCTCGTGTTGATTCCGGTTCCCAAAAATCGCATATATTCCAAAAAAACTGCATAAATTTTTATCGCGTTGGCTTCGTTTGATATGGATTTTCTGCGAAACAAAAACATGCAACAAACAGAACTGGCACTAGGCACTGGATCAATATGTTAGTCCCAAAAATAATATAAAAATTTGCCAAAAGTATATGAAAGTTGCAGAATATTGGCATGAAACAATAAAAAATTATATATACGAAGAAAATGTATTAGCCATCATCACCGGAGGCCATGGAGGAGGAAGCCGGAGGGGGGCATCACCACCATGGATGCCAAGGACCAAAGGGAGAACCTTTCCCATCTAGGGGGGGAGGCCATGGAGGAGGAAGCACAAGGGGAGACTCTCTCCCCCCTCTATCCCGGTGGCGCCGGAGTGCCGACGGGGGAACCATCGCCGCGGTGATCGTCTTTATCAACATCACCTTCTTCATCACCTTCCTCATATCTTTTAAGCGGTCCACTCTTCCGCACCCTGCTGTAATCTCCTACTTGAATATGGTGCTTTATGCCACATATTATGATCTAATGATGTGTTGCCATCCTATGATGTTTTGAGTAGATTTATTTTGTCTTTTGGGTTGATTGATGATCTAGATTGGTTTGATTTGTATGTTTAATAATGGTGTTGTCCTATGGTGCCCTCCGTGCCGCGCACACGTGAGGGATCCCCGCTATAGGGTTTGCAATATGTTCATGATTCGCTTATGGTGGGTTGTAGAGTGACAGAAGCTTAAACTGGGTTGTTTGCGTATGGGAGTAAAGAGGACTAGATACTTTAATGCTATGGTTAGGTTTTACCTTAATGATCTTTAGTAGTTGTGGATGCTTCCTAGAGTTCCAATCATAAGTGCATATGATCCAAGTAGAGAAAGTATGTTAGCTTATGCCTCTCCCTCATATAAAATTGCAATAATGATTACCGATCTTGTTAATAATTGCCTAGGACAATTCCGCACACCGACCCATTATTATTCCATACTCGCTATTTATAATATATTGTAAAATATTCTAACTTTATGTTAACAGCACCCATTTTTATATTTTAGTTCTCTGATATCATGCAAAACTATCCTCTTCATACCCACAACATAGTTTTATTTCTCGTTTTTCTAGATGGAAGCAAACGAACGTTCGGTGTACGTAGAGTCGCATCAGTGGCAGATATGACTTGAGAGAATATTGATCTTACCTTTAGCTCCTTGTGGGTTCGACACTCCATAATTAACATTTCCACCTTTGGAAATTTCTACGATGATTTCTTGCACTTGGGGATTATCAGCACGCTCCACCCATCCCCCGGCTTGCAGCCAAACTTGTTGGTGCACCAAGATGCCTGCCACTCGGAACAAGATCCGACCGGATCTGGCCGGCAACTAGCCTGCTCGCCCAAGGAGGAAACCCAGCAGCAACCACACTATGGACGGGCTCCAGAACGACGCCGCACCGCTGGCCCGCTGATAACCCACAAGTATAGGGGATCGCAACATTTTTCGAGGGTAGAGTATTCAACCCAAATTTATTGACTCGACACAAGGGGAGCCAAAGAATATTCTCAAGTATTAGTAGTTTAGTTGGCAATTCAACCACACATGAAAGACTTAATATCTGCAGCAAGGTATTTAGTATCAAAGTAGTATGGAAGTAACAGTAACGGTGGCAAATGTAACAGTAGCCGTTTTTGTAGCAATCGTAACAGTGGCAACGGAAAAGTAACTAAGCAAAGATCAATATGTGAAAATCTCATAGGCAATGGATCAATGATGGATAATTATGTCGGATGCGATTCCTCATGCAACAGTTATAACATAGGGTGACATAGAACTAGCTCCAGTTAATCAATGTAATGTAGGCATGTATTCCGAATATAGTCATACGTGCTTATGGAAAAGAACTTGCATGACATCTTTTGTCCTACCCTCCCGTGGCAGTGGGGTCCTATTGGAAACTAAGGGATATTAAGGCCTCCTTTTAATAGAGTACCGGAACAAAGCATTAACACTTAGTGAATACATGAACTCCTCAAACTACGGTCATCACCGGGAGTGGTCCCGATTATTGTCACTTCGGGGTTGCCGGATCATAACACATAGTAGGTGACTATTGACTTGCAAGATAGGATCAAGAACTCATATATATTCATGAAAACATAATAGGTTCAGATCTGAAATCATGGCACTCGGGCCCAAGTGACAAGCATTAAGCATAGCAAAGTCATAGCAACATCAATCTTAGAACATAATGGATACTAGGGATCAAACCCTAACAAAACTAACTCGATTACATGATAAATCTCATCCAACCCATCACCATCCAGCAAGCCTACAATGGAATTACTCACGCACGGCGGTGAAAATCATGAAATTGGTGATGGACGAAGGTTGACGATGACGACGGCAATGGATTCCCCTCTCCAGAGCCCCGAACGGACTCCAGATCAGCCCTCCTGATGAAGATTAGGGCTTGGCGACGGCTCCGTGTCGTAAAATGCGATGAATCCTTCTCTATGATCTTTTTCTCCCTGAATGTGAATATATGGAGTTGGGGTTGAGGTTGGTGGAGTCCCAGGGGGGCCATGAGGCAGGGGGCGCGCCCCAGGGGGGTGGGTGCGCCCTGCACCCTCATGGATAGGGTGTGGGCCCCCTGATGCTGATTCTTTCGCCAGTATTTTTTATTATTTCCAAAACTTGTCTCCATGGATTTTCAGGTCATTCCGAGAACTTTTATTTCTGCACAAAAAAACACCATGGCAATTCTACTGAAAACAGCGTTAGTTCGGGTTAGTTCCATTCAAATCATGCAAGTTAGAGTCCAAAACAAGGGCAAAATTGTTTGGAAAAGTAGATACGTTGGAGACGTATCAACTCCCCCAAGCTTAAACCTTTGCTTGTCCTCAAGCAATTCCGTTGACAAACTGAAAGTGATAAAGAAAAACTTTTACAAACTCTGTTTCATCTTGTTGTTGCAAATATGTAAAGCCGGCATTCAAGTTTTCAGCAAATATTATGAACTAACCATATTCACAATAACATTTAGGTCTCATGTTTACTCATATCAATGGCATAATCATCTAGTGAGCAATAATAATAAATCTCGGATGACAACACTTTCTCAAAACAATCATAATATGATATAACAAGATGGTATCTCTCTAGCCTTTCTGAGACCGCAAAACATAAATGCAGAGCACCCCTGAAGATCAAGGACTGACTAGACATTGTAATTCATGGTAAAAGAGATCCATACACAACCATACTTAATGTAAATTAATGGCAATGCATGCGAATGACGGCGGTGCTCTCCAACTGGTGCTTTTTAATAAGAGGATGATGACTCAACATAAAGTAAATAGATAGGCCCTTCACAGAGGGAAGCAGGGATTTGTAGAGGTGCCAGAGCTCGAGTTTTGAAACAGAGATAAATAATATTTTGAGTGGCATACTTTCATTGTCAACATAACAACCAAGAGATCTCGATATCTTCCATGCTACACACATTATAGGTGGTGCCCAAACAGAATGGTAAAATTTATACTCCCCCACCACAAACAAACATCAATCCATGGCTTGTCCGAAACAACGGGTGCCTCCAACTAACAACAATCCTGGGGGAGTTTTGTTTGCAATTATTTTGATTTGAGCATGGGACTGGGCATCCCGGTTACCGGCCATTTTCTCGTGAATGATGAGCGGAGTCCACTCATCGTGAGAATAACCCACCTAGTATGGAAGATATAGACAACCCTAGTTGATACATGAGCTATTTGAGCATACAAAACAGAATTTCATTTGATGGTTTAGAGATTGGCACATACAAATTTACTTGGAACGGTAGGTAGATACCGCATATAGGAAGGTATGGTGGACTCATATGGAATAAATTTGGGGTTTATTGGAGTGGATGCACAAGCAGTATTCCCGCTGAGTACAAGTGAAGGCTAGAAAGAGACTGGGGAGCGACGAACTAGAGAGCGACAGCAGTCATGAACATGCATTAAAATTAATCAACAATGAGTGCAAGCATGAGTAGGATATAAATCACCATGAACATAAATATCGTGGAGGCTATGTTGACTTTGTTTCAACTACATGCGTGAACATGTGCCAAGTCAAGCCACTCGAATCGTTCAAAGGAGGATACCACCCTATCATACCACATCACAACCATTTTAATAGAATTTTGGCACGCAAGGTAAACCATTATAAACTCCTAGCAAATTAAGCATGGCATGAGAAACTATAATCTCTAATTGTCATTGCAAACATGTTTCATTCATAATAGGCTCAATTAGGTACGATGAACTAATCATATTTACAAAAACAAGATAAGTCGAGTTCATACCAGCTTCTCTCATCTCAAATTCTCAATCAGTCCATCATATATCATCATTATTGCCTTTCACTCGCACGACCGAACAGTGTGGATACTAATAATAGTGCACGTGCATTGGACTAAGCTGGAATCTACAAGCATTTAATACAAGGGAGGAGACAAGGTAATATGGGCTCTTGGTTAAATCAACAATAATGCATATGAGAGCCACTCAACATTTTCATCATGGTCTTCTCCTCTCGATTCCCAAAGAAAAGAAAAGAAATAAAACTTTTTGGGTTTTCTTTTAGTTACTACTACTACTACTACATGCATGAAAAGTAAACTAACTAAAAGCTACAACTAATTTTTTTTGTTTTTCTTAAGGTTTTTCAAACACACAAGAAGAAGGCTTAGAAAACAAAAATAAACTAGCATGGATAGTACAATGAAAAAGTATGAGCACCGACAACTGGCATGAGTGTGTGAACATGAATGTAATGTCGGTGAGAAATACGTACTCCCCCAAGCTTAGGCTTTTGGCCTAAGTTGGTCTATGGCCACGGATCGAAGCTACTCTCTCCGGTGTACTGAGGAGAGTCCTCCGGGTGCCACTGGTTGGCGATCTCCTCCGGATTCCACTGATAAACAGACTGTCAATAAGGGTCAAGTGGTGGCTCAGGCTCAGGCTCTAGAACTTGTGTTAGGCTCCAATATGCATAGATGGCTTCTAGCAAGATGAGGTACGTGATGTTCGCGCTGGTCGTGGAGGAAGTCGATGAGGCCTGCATTCTCAGCCAAGTAATACAAGTCATCATAAATTCTGGCGGCTCTCAAGAACTCATCACAAGGCCATTCGCACAAGCGAACCTCCGCAGTGCAAGGAAGATTATATTTGGGCTTTTTATTCTCTTCATTTGGCTTATCCTTCGAGCTTCAGCTGAAGGACCTCTCAACAATCTCTTCAACATTTTCTCCCTCTGAAATTTTCTGAAATTTTTAGCGACTCAAAATAAAAGTGAACCAAACTCAACAAGATTGATAGCAACTACTCCCACAAGTGCCTAGAGGCTATATCATGCATTAAAACTACTTTGGACCATATAAATTTGACATGCAAGCTCAAGAACAGGGTCACCTTAGCTGCAAAAATTTGCAATAACTAAAGCACTAGAACAAAAACTAATTGGACCATGGGAGGAGTCACATACCGAAGAACAATCCCCCAAAACAGTTTTGTGAATGAAGCTTTGAGCAAGGAGATCGAAAATGGCAGCAAGATGAGCTAGAACACGGGTTTGAGCTATGGGAGGATTTTTACGGAGGAAGACAGAAGTGAGTGGGTCTTTGGAATAAGTGGAGGGGTCACGTGGGGCCCACGAGGTAGGGGCGCGCCTGTGGGGCGCGCCTGCACTCGTGGCCAAATGGTGGGTCCCCCTGGTGTGTTCTCAGTGCCAGATATTCGTAAATATTATACAAAAAATCATATTTCATTTTCGGGACTTTATGAGAACTTTTATTTTTGGGGTATTTTTTTATTACAAGGATAAGTCAGAAAACTGACAGAAAAATACTATTTTTGCTTTATTTAATCTAAATAACAGAAAGTAAAAGGAGGGTACAGAGAGTTGTACTTTCTAACTTCATCCATCTCATGCTCATCAAAAGGAATCCACTAACAAGGTTGATCAAGTCTTGTTAACAAACTCTTTCCGAATAACATGAAACCGGAGAATTATCAAATAACACTAGGTTACCTCAACGGGGATATGTATGTCCCCAACAATAAGGATATCATATTTCTTTTTGACAGTAGGTAGAGGAAATTCAAAACCTCCAATAATAATCGTTGAAGTTTTTCCAATGTACCTGTCGATTATTACTGTGGACTTGTGGTTGTTTCCTCGGAAAATGTACCGTATGCTCATTACCATTAACATGAAAAGTGACATTGCCTTTGTTTCAATCAATAACAGCCCCTGCAGTATTCAAAAAGGGTCTACCCAGGATAATATACATACTATCGTCCTCGGGAATATCAAGAATAACAAAGTCCGTTAAAATAGTAACGTTTGCAACCACAACAGGCACATCCTCACAAATACCGACAGGTATAGCAGTTGATTTATCGGCCATTTGCAAAAATATTTCAGTAGGCGTCAACTTATTCAAATCAAGTCTACGATATATAGAGAGAGGCATAACACTAACACCGGCTCCAAGATCACATAAAGCAGTCTTAACATAGTTTCATTTAATGGAGCATGGTATAGTTGGTACTCCTGGATCTCCTAGTTTCTTAGGTATTCCACCTTTAAAATTATAATTGGCAAGCATGGTGGAAATTTCAGCTTCCGGTATCTTTCTTTTATTCGTAACAATATCTTTCGTATACTTAGCATAAGGATTCATTTTAAGCATATCAGTCAAACGCATGCGCAAACAGATATGTCTAGTCATTTCAGCAAAGCGCTCAAAATCCTCATCATCCTTTTTCTTGTATGGTTTAGGAGGAAAAGGCATGGGTTTCTGAACCCATGGTTCTCTTTCTTTACCGTGCTTCCTAGCAACGAAGTCTGTCTTATCATAACGTTGGTTCTTTGATTGTGGGTTATCAAGATCAATAGCAGGTTCAATTTCTACATCATTGTTATTGCTAGGTTGAGCATCAACATGAACATCATCATTAACATTATCACTATGTTAATGTTCATTACCAGATTGTGTTTCAGCATCAGAAATAGAATATCATTGGGATTCTCAGGTATGTCAACAACAGGTTCACTAGAAGCATGTAAAGTCCTATCATTTTTCTTTTTCTTCTTATTAGAAGGACTAGGTGTATCAACATTAGTTCTCTGAGAATCTTGCTCAACTCTCTTAGGGTGGACCTCAGGATACAGAGGTTCCTGAGCCATTCTACCCCCTCTAGTCACAACTCTAACAACATTATCATTTTTATTATTATTTAATTCATTGATCAAATCATCTTGAGCTTTAAGCACTTGTTCTACCTCAGTGGTGACCATAGAAGCTTGTTTACTAATAAGTTTAAGGTCCCCTTTCACTCTAGACATATAATCACTCAAGTGTTCAACCATATAAGCATTATGTTTCAATTGTCTGCCAACATAAGCATTAAAATTTTCTTGTTTAACAATAAAATTATCAAACTCATCCAAGCATTGGCAAGCATACTTATTATGAGGAATATCACCTTCATCAAATCTATAGAGAGAATTTACCTTTACTACCTGTGTCGGGTTATCAAGACCATGTATCTCTAGTGGTAAATTCTTAACATTTTCAGCTTTAATACCCTTTTCTTTCATAGATTTCTTTTCCTCTTGCATATCTTCAGGACTGAGAAATAGAATACCCCTTTTCTTCAGACTTGGCTTAGGAGTTGGTTCAGGAAGTGTCCAATCATTATCATTACTCAGTATATTGTTCAATAGCAATTCAGCTTGCTCAACAGTTCTTTCCCTAAAAACACAACCAGCACAACTATCCAGGTGGTCTCTGGAAGCACTGGTTAGTCCATTATAAAAGATATCAAGTATTTCATTTCTCTTGAGAGGATGATCAGGCAAAGCATTAAGTAACCGGAGAAGCCTACCCCAAGCTTGTGGGAGACTCTCTTCTTCAATTTGCACAAAATTATATATTTCCCTTAAGGCAGCTTGTTTCTTATGAGTGGGGAAATATTTAGAAGAGAAGTAATAAATCATATCCTGGGGACTACGCACACAACCAGGAGAAAGAGAATTAAACCATGTTTTAGCATCACCCTTTAATGAGAACGGAAATAACTTAAGGATATAGTAGTAACGATTTTTTTTCTCATGAGTGAATAGGGTGGCTATATAATTTAATTTAGTAAGATGTGACACAACAGTTTCAGATTCATAGCCATAAAAAGGATCAGATTCAACCAAAGTAATTAACTCAGGATCGACAGAAAAATCATAATCCTTATCAGAAATACAGATAGCTGAAGTAGCAAAAGCAGGGTCATATTTCATTCTAGCATTCAAAGACTTTTCTTTCATCTTAGCTAACAGTTTATTAAGATCATATCTATCTTTGCAAGCAAAAAAGTCTCTAGCAATTTCTTCATCCATAACATAACCCTCACGCATTTCAGGCACACTGGTGCGCGTCGGTCCTAAACAAACAGTTTTTAACCCCTTTCCGCGACGGCATTTGGAACCGTCGCCAAGTGAGTGTGTGCGATAGGGTGTCCCTCCCACACTACCCAGAAATCGTCGGGGATAGGCCCTCCTGGGACCCAGGCTGGGGCCATGTGCGATCAGGTGAGGCATCGAAACCCAATCATTTCCGTAGGTATGTACATCCCACACGGTAATCCGAGAAAATCATTTCCGTAGATATGTACATCCCACACGGTAATCTGAGAAAATCATTTCCGTAGGTATGTACATCCCACACGGAGAATCCCAAAAAAATATTTCCGTCCGTATGTATATCACACACAGTCAATCCAAGGAATACGTTTTCGTTCTTATGTACACCCCACACCGTCAATCCAGGGAAAACGTTTCCGTTCGGACATAAATCCCACACAGTTTTATGTGTAGGCTCGTGCGTGAAAGGTGTAACTATCACACACGTTCTTCCTTGGTTAACTGTTTGCTTTTATCAACTATATCACACACGATTTGATGAAGAAAACTGTGTGGCATTGGGCTATCCATCGCAAGCACTTTTACTGCTAGAACCATTTGCAAAGGTCCATGACACATTTAGCAGGTTTATTAGTTTACAATTAATAATTCCAGTATCACGAAAATTCACATTTCATATCGAACAGCTGTTTGCCAATTTCATATCAGGCACATAAATATATTATAACATCACAGTACGGTAGCTACATGAAAACAGCACAGTACAACACATAGCTAGTTCAACTTCATAAGAACAATATATTCATTTCCCTAATCGAGATCATCTAGGCTCGTCTTATCCACCTCTGCTTTCAGTTCAGTAAGAACCCGTTTTGCACGGGCCAACTGGGAAAGTGCCTCCTCCTTCGCCAACACCATCTTAGCAAAGTCTGATTTAAAAAATCTGAGCTCATTCTCCACCTTCAACTTTTCATCCCGCATCTTGAAATATGCTTCACCGTTCACAAGACTTTCTCTAAGCCTACGTGTGTTCACTTCCTCATACATGCTCCAGAGCTTCGTTAGGCACATCTTCAAAGACCGTGGCCACTCTTGATCAACCCACTCCAAGTAAGAACACTTCCGTTCATCCTATAATATTTAAAACTAGATCAGTAACAATTGTAGATGAAATGGGTTTATAGCAACATAAAAAATCACCAACGCTTATTTTGAAAAACTGAAGAAACATGTTAATTATGACATATCTTCTCAAAAAGATCAATGTGCAAATGAAATAATTGGTACTGAGACAACAACCAAATTCTGGAACATCAGAAGCTATAATTAACTACAACGGCGCTACAAGTTCTTACTCATGTACAATAAATAACAAATTGAACATTTTATGAGGAAGGTAAATATAACTGCAATAGCATAGCAACAGTGTTTGGATGACAACAAATTGATACTAATAGGTGTGTACATGCACAAATTTAGTAACATAGAAGTAATAGCACTAAGGCCGTCCACTATGTATGCCAAAACTGGTGTAAAGACAATTGTTGTTACATCTCGCACCGGTGCCCTGAACTGGCGAGCCGATGCAGCGGAAAAAAAATCAGGGACCCAGACTCCAGAGCACGTAGTTGCTCCGATGCCCAGTTCCTTCATGCCATAAAGATTTAGTATTTTACTGCTCGGTTGCTCGGATGTGTGGACCAAAGTTGGCTGCACAAACTGCTGAAGTGGTGCCAAATAATCTTCTAATGGCACCGCTGATGAGATGGCAACAATTTAAGATACTAGGTACAAACGGTGACACTGTCTTAGGATGCGTTTGATTGAAGGTGTGGTATGAATGTGTTGGGATCGTGACAGTGTCTGAATCACATCTAACAAATGATTTGTAACAATGGAAGAGGGTCTAACCTTCTCTGCACATGCCAGAAACTTCCTCCCAGTGTCCACAGAATCAAACGCAAGTAGCTTCATGCATGGAGATTGATGGTGACAACGAGCAGATAGATCTTCAGCCACCTCGATCCATTCGTTGCCACTGATGGTCTTAGGGAGCTACAAGAGGAAGAAACGCCTCAAATCGACCTTCGGGTAAAAATCCTTCATTCCAAGTCATAGCCCGAGAGAGAGAAGAGAGGCATACCCGGGTTGTGAAGGAGTAGTCGCCGGAGGAGGAACCGTTGGAGATGTCTTTGAAGAAGACCATGGCGACCCCGGTGGTAGGATGCGAGACGGCGAGAGCAAGGAAGCGGCTATAGCTTAACAAGGAAGGAAGGAGGAAACAGGGAAAACCTGACTTGTGGTCGGGGAGAAAAGGGGGTGGGGAAGGGGGCGGGGGTAGATATTTTGGCGGTAGGCCAAAATTTTGGAAATGTGGATGAAAACTTTGCGCGCGGTGCTGCCGGATCATTCACTTGAAGGATTGTGTGCATCGCAAACGATTCTTCTGCTTTACGCGCATGGGATGAGTTTGATAATTCAAATTTTGGTCTCAAGGCATGGGCATATTCACTTTGAACGCTGCGGTGCCGCCGGACCATTCACTTTGAATGATTGTGTGCATCATAAGCGATTCTTACGCTTCTGGCGCATGGGATGCGTTTGATAATTCAAATTTTGGTGGAAATTTCCCCGGGTACGTCATTGCATAATTTAACATCGCTTGCTAATTTGGGAACACAAAAGAGCGTACAGCAGACAGACCACACTTACTGAATCGAGCAATTTTAGTAACTACACAGAGCCAGTTGACCTAAACATTGCTCTAACAAAAGACCAGCATTAAAAACAAAGCCTAAGTACTCATAATTAAAAATCTGCCGCTGCGCCAGTGTATGCATCGCCAGTGTGAGATGAGACGTCAATGACTTGTCCTGGCGACATGCCGCCGTTGGTGGACTCTGCGTCCACCCTGCTGAAGTCGATCGCGTTCTCGTCCTCGTCCTCATCCTCGTCGCCGCCCTCAAGGTTGTAGTACTCATAGTAGTGGCTGTGTCAGAGCTTGCATTGGTACTCCAGCGCCGATTTCTCGACGGACAGACTCTTCTCTACGTCGACCTCGGCCACGCGCAACTCCTCCTCCTGACGCTCCTCGATCTCCGCCGCGTCCTGCATCTCCAGCTCCCGCTCGGTGACCTCATGAAGAAGTCGGTGCTCCATGGCCACCGCCGCCTTTTCAGACATGGGTTGCATGCTGGAGTCCGGGGTGGCCTGGAATATCTTGGCCTGTGCATCATCGATCTTGGCATGGATGGCCTCGACTCGGGCCAGGGCGACATCAGCGGCACGGACGGCAGCTCGAGCGCTCTCGGTGTTTGCAGCCGCCATCGCAGCAGCAGCTGCAGACGTCTCGGCTGCTGCAGCTGCCCTGTCGGCTGCCGCAGACGACCTCTCGGTGGAAGCAGCCGTGCTCAATGCAGATGCAGCGGCACTCTCGGCGTAGGCAGTCGCGCTCTCGGCGCAGGCGGCGGCGCTCGGGGGGACGCGACCATTGTACATGCCTTCACGAAGTGTTTCCACGACGTCATCTTTGCAAGAAGGGGGTGCGGGAATGGGGATCCGGATTCATGGATTTGAGGGTTGCCGGCACTAGAGCAGACGAGCCGGCGAAGCTTAAGGAGGGAGACTTAAATAGACCCAGATATTTTCATCGCAAACGGTTCCTAGAAAACCACTGTGTGTGATGTTGTAGATATTTTTTATTAGCTGTGAAAGACGAATTTGGAATAAAGTGCCAACGGATGGTGTTTTAAATGAACGAGAAATTTTGTAGCACTAATACAACTGTCATATCAATATTTGGAAAATTTCAGGGGTCATTTGACATTCTAAGACATTTAAGTGATTTTCTAGCCATTTAATGACCGTAATTGAAATTTGAACTACATGTACATGCAACAGCTAACCATAACGGTTTGAAAACTCATATTTCGTGTACTTGTGTGCGATTTAATTCCATGTGCAGTAAATTGGAAGGAATTTTCAAACATATTGGTCTGACGGCTATGACACAATTAAGCATGGAGTGACATGGTATTTTAATTCCAAAAAATAAAAAAAATCAGAAACACATGAAACCTTGGTTGATGTAATGTCATGCTGCCAAGATGATGTGGTAAAAAAAATTGGCATGTTTGACCAAAGTTTGGACACATACCCCTCACAAACCGGAGCAACTCACTAGAAGGCTCGTGGTTCCCAGAGGGAACAATGCATGTTTGATGACGAACAGGAGATAGCTTCCTCTTACAGCCTTCAAATTTTTTTCTAGGTCTGACGTGCAGTACTACAACTGTAATGTGATTTTTTTGAAAATTCTAGGGGTCATTTGAACTTTTAAAGACATTTAAGCGATTTTCTAGCCGTTTAATGACCGTAATTCAAATTTGAACTACATCTACATGCAACGCGTAACCAAAACGGTTTGAAAAATCATATTTGTGTATGTGTGCGAGTTAATTCCATGTGCAGTAAACTAGAAGGAATTTTCAAACATATTTGTATCACGACATGGACACATATGCATGAATACGTATGCATGGAGTGGCATGGCATTTTAATTCCAAAAAAATCAGAAACACATGAAACCTTGGTTGATGTACTGTCATGCCACCAAGATGATGTGGTATAGAAATTGGCATGTTTGACGAAAGTTTGGACACACACCCCTCACAAACCGGAGCAACTCGCAAGAAGGTTCGTGGTTCCGAGAGGGAACAATGCATGTTTGATGACGAACGGGAGATAGCTTCCTCTTACGACCTTCAAATTTTTTCTACGTCTAACATGCACTACTACAACTGTAATGTGAAATTTTGGAAAATTCTAGGTGTCATTTGACCTTTCAAAGACATTTAAGTGGTTTTCTAACCATTTAATGAACGTAATTCAAATTTGAACGACATCTATATGCAATGCCTAACCAAAACGGTTTGAAAAATCATATATGTGTACTTGTGTGCGAGTTAATTCCATGTGCAGTAAATTAGAAGGAATTTTAAAACATATTGGTCTCACGACATGGACACATGCATACGTATGCATGGAGTGACATGGATTTTTAATTCAAAAAAATAGAAAAATGATCAGAAACACATGAAACCTTGGTTGATGTAATGTCATGCCACCAAGATGATGTGGTAAAGAAGTTGGCATGTTTGATGAGCGTTTGGACACACGCCCCTCACAAACCGGAGCAACTCCCTAGAAGGTTCGTGGTTCCGAGAGGGAACAATGCATGTTTGATGACGAACGGGAGATAGCTTCCTCTTACAGCCTTCAAATTTTTTCCTACGTTTAACGTCCACTAATACAACTGTCATGTGAAAATTTGGTAAATTTCAGGGGTCATTTGACCTTTTAAAGACATTTAAGTGATTTTCTAACCGTTTAAAGACCGTAATTCAAATTTGAACTACATCTACATGCAACGCCTAACCATAACAGTTTGAAAAATAATATTTTTGTGTACTTGTGTGCGAGTTAATTCCATGTGCAGTAAATTAGAAGGAATTTTCAAACATATTGGTGTCAAGGCATGGGCACATGCGTGGAGTGCATGCCATGGCATTTTAATTCCAAAAAATAAAAAATGATCAGAAAAAATGAAACCTTGCTTGATTTAATGTCATGCCACCAAGATGATGTGGTAAAGAAATTGACATGTTTGACGAAAGTTTGGACACACACCCCTCACAAACCGGAGCAACTCGCTAGAAAGTTCGTGGTTCCGAGAGGGAACAATGCATGTTTGATGACGAACGGGAGATAGCTTCCTCTTACGGCCTTGAAATTTTTTCTACGTCTAACGTGCACTACTACAACTGTAATGTGAAATTTTGGAAAATTTAAGGGGTCATTTGACCTTCCAAAGACATTTAAGTGATTTTCTAACCATTTAAGGACCGTAATTCAAATTTGAACCACATCTACATGCAACGCCTAACCAAAACGGTTTGAAAAATCATATTTTTATGTACTTGTGTGCGAGTTAAAAAATCATCAAATGATGTAAATATCTTGTGTTCAAAAAAGAAAATGTAAAGATCTGGCAAGACAACCGACCCCCACACGATTGGCACTCTATCTCGCGGCTCGAGGTTTGGTAGGTGATTGGCGGGGATCATTAATGAGACACAGTTCTGTATTGGAAACCATCAGCTATTATGTTCACTCACGGATTTGCTGTGGGGATTGTGTGTAATTCAAACTACAGTACTCGTAAATTCCGGCGGTTGGCGTGTGTACTGTCCCCATCGATCTAGATTCCGGCCGCCAATAAATACTACCTTGCTCACGTCGTCCCGCCTGTATTCTCATCTACATCCTCCCCTCGCTCGCCCTCTCTCTCTCAAATCTCTGCCATGGCATCGCTGGTCTGCCCACGTGTTGACGAGGAGTCGGTGCCCCTCAAGGACGCTCACTCGATTAGCAGCGACGAGGACCCCTACGCGCCGCCTGACGAGGTTGCGCCAGACCCCCCAACCTTGGATTGGTTTCGGGGCCAGTACAATCTTTGTCTGTGGAAGTCGCTGTTGGGGAACGTTGCAGAAAATCAAAATTTTTCCTACGGTTTCACCAAGATCCATCTAAGAGTTCATCTAAGCAACGAGTCATGGGAGAGAGATTGCATCTACATACCACTTGTAGATCGCGTGCGGAAGCGTTCAAGGAGCAGGGATGATGGAGTCGTACTCGCCGTGATTCAAATCACCGATGACCAAGTGCGAGCGAACAGCACCTCCGCGTTCAACACACGTGCGGAGCAGACGGCGTCTCCTCCTTCTTGATCCAGCAAGGGGAAGGAGAGGTTGAGGAAGAAGGCTCGATGGCGGCCGCGATGGCGTGATGATGGTGGAGAAGCGATCTCTCAGGCTTCGCCAAGCACTCAGCGGAGGAGGAGAGGTGTTGGGGAGGGGAGGGGCTGCGCCTTGGATGTCTGTTGCAGCCCTCCCCCCACCCCTCTATTTATAGGGGAAGGCGCAAGGGGGGCCGGCCCCTCTAGATGAGATCTAGAGGGGGCGGCGGTTGTGGAGGGGCTTGCCCCCAAGCAAAGGGGGGCGCCCACTAGGCTTCCCCAACCCTAGGCGCATGGGCCCAAGGGGGTGCGCCCAGCCCTCGAGGGCTGGTTCCCTGCCTGTGGCCCATGAGGCCCTCCGAGAGGGTGGCCCCTCGGTGGAACCCCAGAACCTCTCCGTGGCCTGGTACAATACCGATATGCCCCCGAAACTTTCCGGTGTCCGTATGACAACTTCCCATATATAAATCTTCACCTCCGGACCATTCCGGAACTCCTCGTGATGTCCGGGATCTCATCCGGACTCAACAACATTCGGTAATCACATACAAGTCTTCCTTATAACCCTAAGCGTCACCGAACCTTAAGTGTGTAGACCCTACGGGTTCGGGAGACATGCAGACATGACCGAGACGACTCTCCGGTCAATAACCAACAGCGGGATCTGGATACCCATGTTGGCTCCCACATACTCCTCGATGATCTCATCGGATGAACCATGATGTCGAGGATTCAAGCAACCCCGTATACTATTCCTTTTGTCAGTCGGTATGTTACTTGCCCGAGATTCCATCGTTGGTATCCCAATACCTCGTTCAATCTTGTTACCGGCAAGTCACTTTACTCGCATGCCGTAATGCATGATCCCGTGACGGACACTTGGTCACTTTGAGCTCATTATGATGATGCACTACCGAGTGGGCCAGTGATACCTCTCCGTAACACGGAGTGACAAATCCAGTCTCGATCCGTGTCAACCCAATAGACACTTTCGGAGATACCTGTAGTGCACCTTTATAGTCACCCAGTTACGTTGCGACGTTTGGTACACCCAAAGCACTCCTACGGTATCCGGGAGTTACACGATCTCATGGTCTAAGGAAAAGATACTTGACATTGGAAAAGCTCTAGCAAAACGAACTACACGATCTTGTGATATGCTTATTATTGGGTCTTGTCCATCACATCATTCTCCTAATGATGTGATCCCGTTGTCAACGACATATAATGTCCATAGTCAGGAAACCATGACTATCTGTTGACCAACGAGCCAGTCAACTAGAGGCTTACTAGGAATGTATTGTGTTCTATGTATTCACACGTGTATTACGATTTACGGATAATACAATTATAGCATGAATAAAAGACAATTATCATGAACAAGGAAATATAATAATAATCCTTTTATTATTGCCTCTAGGGCATATTTCCAACAGTCGCTGCCGCCGACTGAGAAAGCCAGGCAAGTGGCGTTCAAGAAGGAGATGGCGGAGGAGGAAGCCATGTACAAGGCGGCTTGTGAAGCCCGTGATGCCGCCTGGAAAAAGGAGGCGGCGGAGCTTTGGTGGCGGGCGCGTCGTCGTGCCGAGGAGGTGTACGAAGACGGGTACTTCACGAGGAAGGTCATAGGCGCTGGGCGCCTTGTCGCTACGTGGAGGTGGGCCGATGAGCTCCAGCGTGCCACCGACGAGGAGCTCCGGTGGGCGCCCAACGAAATGGCAAGATCGGCCTCGCGCGTCCACCAGCAAGAGGCAGATCGGTACGTCAAGCGCTATGAGGCGGAGGAGTCGGAGTACTACCTCCGCACTGGGAAGACGCCGCGCACCAGGGAGCTGCTGGCGAGGGGCTGCCGGAATACTGGCCCCAGGAGGGATTATCAGTTATAGTATTGTTCGTTTTCAATTTTGTGCATTGTACCTAGTAGTTAAGTATCATCACGTATATGTGATGATATTATATATATATATATATATATATATATATTCTGTGATGATCTAATGAACAATTAATATATATATATACATATATATTATGAATTCCATTTTCTATATGTTTTTGTATACTAATTTGAATCTAGCTATTATCATCCACATATACAGAATGGAAAGCGTATATACACACATTGAAACAGAACATATAAGAATGGAAAACAGAGTACACACATTGAAACAGAGCAATACTATGATTGTTGTGAATACATAGCTATCCACGTTGAAATGACTTTCCAAAATAAAATGCGTCCATGAGACCATGACCAGCAGCCCTTGCCTAGGGTAGCTCTTGGCTCTGCCTGAACTCGTGAAGGCGTTCGTCCAAGCGGTCGACAGGCTCACGGTACATCTGGAGCATGATCTCGAGCTCCAAGTTGGCTATTTCATCCGAGATCACCAGCTCGAGGATGCGACGGCCATGTTCCTCTACTGCGCCCAGGTGGATACCTGGGCCAAGGAGGCGGTCGAGCCTACGGACCAGCGCGTTGGCAACCAGCGGGCCGTGGACAAGGCGAACGGTGGCACACACGAATGGCGCGACGGGCGTCCAGTGCAAGTACGGCGAGCCCGACCTCTGGTGCAAGTACATCGCTGAGGGCCTCTCCCCACTCCTGCCGAGGAATGGGGGTACTGACGGGATGTGTACCCAGCCGCGACACCGTGTCGACAGCAGGCAAGCGCCGATGGACCCACTGTTGCTATGTGGCGTGCCACGCCTCTTGCTCTACGGCGCTCCAACGTTCTCGCCATGCGGCGAGCCGGAGCCTATCGGCGCGGACGCGCCTAGCTTGCTCTGCGGCGCGCCATCGATCATGTTGTGCGGTGAGCTGCAGCCTGTCAACGCTGACATGCATATCTTGATCCACGGTGCTCAAGCGCCATGCGCCAAAGGTTTGCTCAACCCTGGCAATGACGTGCATCACGACATCGTGTATCGCGTTGCCGGGGAGCGCTTCGGCCTCGACGGGCCGTGGTGCCTGCTCGCTTTCCTCGTCGATGAGGTTGATGGCAGAGGCGGCGCTTTGGTGGGTTGGCATGCTTGGAAAAGGTGGATGTGCTACAGGTTGCACTTGTCGCCTCCGTGCATCATGCGCCCCCTATGCGTAATATAGCAGGGTGTCGGGAAACAGGTGAGGAAATGGCGGGAAACGGTGTCGTGTTCATAAAACGCCATCAATTAATGGAAACTTAGCATCGAGCTAGCACAAGTCATAGATGATGATCAGATAAACACGGACCACACTAGGGAACCCGTCGGTGATGAATTCATGAATCCCAAACGATTGAATACTAGCAAGCATTTGCCCACAACACACACGGCCTATTCCATCACAAATAGGTCGGATGGATCAACTGTATGCCACGTATCGCACATTGTCAAAAAGTAATGCGGTAGACCTTCTTTAATTAACATGTGTTAAAAAATAAAAAATGAGGACCTCGAGGTTAAATTAGCTGAGGGAATGGGGCATTTCGGTCATTTGACCGAAATGACCCATCCCATCAACTAATTTAACATCAACACAACTTTCCATCCAGTCACCCATCTGATGGCTACTCCAGCCTGAGCACACTTAACATGATAGTCTTCTTACATGAGCTACTGGTGGAAGAGCTAGTCCTTGCTGATAGGAATGCCTCTTCACATCCTTACGGCGTATCCGGATGACCACCCGTCCCACAATGGCCAATAGATGTTGTGTAGACAGAGCATATCACATACGTCTTATTAGAATAAATCGTCTGCGTTATTATTGGTCTTCTCACACATTTCTGATTACAGACCTGCTTGTCGCGTATCACACACATCTTGTTATATTGAACCGTATTTGTTCTCTTGCCTAATCACAAATAGTTCATCCGAGTGAACCGTATGCTGTGTATCGCACACACCTTCATCTGGCTTCCCGTTTCTTTTGTGTTGCCTAATCATAAACAGTTCATCCGAGTGAACCGTATGTTGTGTATCGCACACGCCTTCATCTGGCTGCCCGTTTCTTTTGTTCCTCCTCATCGCAAACAGTTAATTGAACTGAAACATATGCCCTTCATCGCACATGCAACTAAAACCTGAACCGTGTTTGATGCATCCGTCATCGCAAATGTTTTTGACATTTCTGACGGTTTCCATACACCACCGTTTGCGATTATGGCATCGCACAAAGTTTCTCGAAGGGTCTCTGATTGTAGTGTCGCGTTAGCAACATCCTGCAGTAGTGGCAATTCATATCTAGGGGGAGAATCTTCATCATCACTTTCATCAATATTATCAGTTTCAATAATTTCATTCTCTCTAACCCTAGAAAGTTGTTCATCAAGAAATTCACCTAATGGCACAATATTATCAAGCATAGAAGTATTTTCATCATAAGCATCATGCATAGCAGAAGTGGCATCATCCATAACATGCGACATATCAGAATCAATAGCAGGAGTAGGTGTCGCAAGTTTACTCAAAACAGAAGGTGAATCAAGTGCAGAGCTAGATGGCAGTTCCTTACCTCCCTTCGTAGTTGAGGGATAAATCTTGGTTTTTTCATCTTTCAAGTTCCTCGTAGTGATCAGCAGATATAAATCCCAAGTGACTCAAAGAATAGAGCTATGCTTCCCGGCAACGGCGCCAGAAAATAGTCTTGATAACCCACAAGTATAGGGGATCGCAACAATTTTCGAGGGTGGAGTATTCAACCCAAATTTATTGATTCGACACAAGGGGAGCCAAAGAATATTGTCAAGTATTAGCAGTTGAGTTGTCGATTCAACCACACCTGAAAGACTTACTATCTGTAGCAAGGTATTTAGTAGCAAAGTAGTATGGAAGTAACAGTAACGGTGGCAAAAGTAACGGTAGCAGTTTTTGTAGCAATCGTAACAGTGGCAACGAAAAAGTAACTAAGCAAAGATCAATATTTGAAAAGCTCGTAGGCAATGGATCAATGATGGATAATTATGTCGGATGTGATTCCTCATGCAACAGTTATAACATAGGGTGACTGACGGTGTCCTGGACTAGGGGGTACTCACCACGTCGTCTCCCGATCAGTTGGATTGGGCCGAGGAACCCCCATGGCCGTATACTCATGGGCCAGTTCAGACAACCCCTGCCGCATACAAGGAAGACTCCACAAGACTTGGCGCCCAAGACAAGGACTCTCCTAAACCCTAGGCCTCCGGTATCTTATATAAACCGAGGCCAGGCTAGTCAATAGACAATCTCATATTCATTACTACAATCTCGTGGTAGATACGTGTACTCTGTACTACACCCATATGAATACAATCAAAAGAAGCATGTAGGGTATTATCTCATCAAGAGAGCCTGAAGCTGGGTAAAACCCCGTGTCCATGTTACCATCGCTCCAAGACGCCTAGCTTAGGACCCCTACTACGAGATCCACCGGTATTGACACCGACATTGGTGCTTTTATTGAGAGCCTGCTAGGTGTCGTCGCGTTGTGATGGATCTTCAACAGACGCCAAATCAGGTGTTATAGTTTCCGTTTGTTTTGTTTTACACAGATCAATTCTTTTCAAAAAAATCGCTATTGTTCGTGGGATGACAGACATCGATGCGTGTGTGGAGAGCAGCAGTGGCGGGAGGCACGGCGGCCGAACCCTGCGCTGGCCCCTGGCCACCCGATCGGGGCCAGGCCCATATGCTGGATGGGCGGAAGCACATGAACCTGCTATAAAACAAAATCCACCCTCGTACTAGTACTACTACTGAAGACACTCCTGCAAGGGCGGCGGCGTACAGGGAAGATTCCATCTTTCCTTCCTCTGCTTTTTTTATTTACCATATTTAATTATATCCTTGAAGGAAGGCTACAATTTTGGCTTGATCATGCGTGTACTTTCCACGTATAGCCCGTACATTACTTCCTACTCAATTAATGTGTGCTAATTGTTTAGTCCATCAGCTAAAAAAAGAGGGTGAGGGGCCGATCTGACTTGCGGCCACCCCTCCACGTGAGGTTGGGAATTGGGACTGGTGTTGTTCGTGAGCATCCAAAGCAGTTAAGTTGTACATGCTGCCTTAGCTGCAGATTTCGAGGTCCGCTTGATCTCCATGCAAACAAAGTACCAGTCGTTCCCCTTCGATTTCAATGGCCTCGCGCTACCTATGAAATACCAGGTTGTGTTTTTCATAAATTACATGTATTGTATATATTTTCACACGGAATATATTTCGCCGGTTTGCATGACTTTTCCGTGTAGATTTTCTGCGATCGGTCATAATTTGGTCCGCTGTAGGGAGACTGATGCGACGGTCCGGTCGGTTTCAGTCCAGCCAGTTTTGGGCACAGTCCTGCTTCATCCGAAGTTCGATGAATACCGCATTCGCGACTATGTTTACCATGCAAGTTGGAACCACTTCATGGCCGCATCACATTGTCATCATCGTCATTGCCTAGTGGGCCTTCGACACACGTTGACGCCTCCACTCCGCGGGGCCGACCTAGGCGCCCAGGACATATTTATTTAATTATTTACTTCGTGTAAAGTCAATTAAGTAGAGAACCTTTTTTTAAAGGTATATTATTATTATCATTACTTGTTATTACTTCTGTTCGGCACTATCTTTTTGTGTACAGGTAAATGCTCCGGGACGGGCAGTGTTGTCACCTCGGCATACGGACATACCACGTCACCTCGGATGGACGGGGGGCTTCGTCATCACTTCATTAACCCACGCCGGGGACTTCAGCGTCACACTGTCGGCCTTCTTTATTGCCACGGTCGGACTGGGGGTTCCACCTTGCCACATTGGCCGTGCTACGTCGCCACTTCAGAGTGCCGAGCTATTTGCTCTGCCACCTCGGGACCGGCTCTGGGGTTGGGACCTTCTCCCGCATCAAGCTCGGACCGCGTCATCAATGCCGAACACATTAACCAGCTAAGTCGCTTTCGTGCTCAAAGTCTTAAATTTAGTTCGGTTCGACCAAGCATTATACCCTTTTGGTAAAAATTTGTATGTGAAAAAACTCCCTTGTCAAAACCTTGTTTGTGACACACAAATTCAAATACCCCATTTACTTGGGGGCTTCCTTTATGAAGCTTTTCATCTTGCATATGATTATACTTGTAAGGCTTCGTTCCTTGTTCGTGTATTACTCCACAATATGCACCATGTTGACTTAAGAGATTTGCAAGCTGGGTTGCCTCGCTCCTGTGTTTACCCCTACGTTCCCGATTGTTCGGCTAGGGAGTAAAGGGAGCACCTCTGCGATTGTCACGATCGGGTCATCCGAGTGATACGTCCATTTTCCATCATGCTTTTATATCGACATTTATTGCATTATGGGCTGTTATTACATGTTATATCACAATACTTATGCATTTTCTCTGTTATTTTACAAGGTTTACATAATGAGGGAGAATGCCGGCAGCTGGAATTCTGGGCTGGAAAAGGAGCAAATATTAGAGACCTATTCTGCACAACTCCAAAAGTCCTGAAACTCCACGAAAGTCATTTTTGGAAAATATAAAAAATATTGAGCGGAAGAAGTTCACCAGAAGGGGACCCACCTGGCCACGAGGGTGGGGGCGCGCCCCCTGCCTCGTGGGCCCCCTGTTGGCTCTCCGATGGCCATCTTCTGCTATATGACGTCTTTCGTCGAGGAAAAAAATTATGAGCAACCTTTCGGGACGAAACTCCGCCGCCACGAGGCGGAACTTTGGCGGAACCAATCTAGGGCTCTGGCAGAGCTGTTCTGCCGGGAACACTTCCCTCCGGGAGGGGGAAATCATCGCCATCATCATCACCAATGCTCCTATCATCGGGAGAGGGCAATCTCCATCAACATCTTCACTAGCACCATCTCCTTTCAGAACCCTAGTTCATCTCTTGTATCCAATTCTTGTCTCCAAGTCCGGGATTGGTACTAGTAGGTTGCTAGTAGTGTTGATTACTCCTTGTAGTTGATGCTAGTTGGTTTATTTGGTGGAAGATCATATGTTCAGATCCTTTATGCATATTAATACCCCTCGATTATGAACATGAATATGCTTTGTGAGTAGTTATGTTTGTTCACGAGGACATGGGAGAAGTCTTGCTATTAGTAGTCATGTGAATTTGGTATTCGATTCGATATTTTGATGAGATGTATGTTGTCTAGCCTCTAGTGGTGTTATGTGAACATCGACTACATAACACTTCACCATTATTTGGGCCTAGAGGAAGGCATTGTGAAGTAATAAGTAGATGATGGGTTGCTAGAGTGATGAAGCTTAAACCCTAGTTTATGCGTTGCTTCGTAAGGGCTGATTTGGATCCATATGTTTCATGCTATGGTTAGGTTTACCTTAATACTTTTGTTGTAGTTGCGGATGCTTGCAATAGAGGTTAAACATAAGTGGGATGCTTGTTCAAGTAAGAACAGCACCCAAGCACCGTCCACCCACATATCAAAATATCAAAGTACCGAACGTGAATCATATGAACGTGATGAAAACTAGCTTGACGATATTCCCATGTGTCCTCGGGAGCGCTTTTCCTTATATAAGAGTTTGTCCAGGCTTGTCCTTTGCTACAAAAGGATTGGGACACCTTGCTGCACTTTATTTACTTTTGTTACTTGTTGCTCGTTACAAATTATCTTATCACAAAACTATCTGTTACCACTTATTTCAGTACTTGCAGAGAATACCTTGCTGAAAACCGCTTATCATTTCATACGCTCCTCGTTGGGTTCGACACTCTTACTTATCGAAAGGACTACGATAGATCCCCTATAATTGTGGGTCATCAAGACTCTTTTCCGGGCGCCCGTTGCCGGGGAGTGAAGCGCCTTTGGTAGGTGGAATTTGGTAAGGAAAAATTTATATAGTGTGCTGAAATTAACTGTCGCTTGTTACTATGGAAAGTAATCCTTTGAGGGGCTTGTTTGGGGTATCTTCACCCCATCCAGAAGAGCAAATAGTTGCTGCTCAACCTACTGAACCGACTGAAAATGAAAATGTCTACTTTGAAGTTCCTTCGGGTATGTTAGAAAAACTGCTAGCTAATCCTTTTGCAGGAAATGGAACATTACATCCTACTGAGCACCTAATATATGTGGATGAAGTATGTGGATTATTTAAGCTTGAAGGTATGCCCGATGATGTTATCAAGAAGAAGGTTTTCCCTTTATCTTTGGAGGGAGATGCACTGACAAGGTATAGGCTATGTGATGATACTGGACCTTGGGATTATAAGCGATTGAAATTGGAATTTCACCAGAAGTTTTATCCTATGCATCTTGTTCATCGTGATCGCAATTATATATATAATTTTTGGCCTCGCGAAGGAGAAAGCATCGCTCAAGCTTGGGGAGGCTTAAATCAATGTTATATTCATGCCCCAATCATGAGCTCTCAAGAGAAATGATTCTTCAAAAAATTTATGCTCGGCTTTCTCATAATAATTAAACCATGCTCGATACTTCTTGTGCTGGCTCTTTTATGATGAAGACTATTGAATTCAAATGGAATTTATTGGATAGAAATTAATGCAACTCTGAAGATTGGGATCTCGACGAAGGTAAGGAGTCAGGTATAACACCTAAGTTTGATTGTGTTAAATCTTTTATGGATACCGATATTTTCCGTAAGTTTAGCACTAAATATGGACTTGACTCTGAGATAGTAGCTTCTTTCTATGAATCCTTTGCTACTTATGTTGATCTCCTGAAGGAGAAGTGGTTTAAATATCATCCTACCATAGAAGTAAAAGTAGCTGCACCTATTAAAGTTGAAGAAAAGATTTTTACTTATAATGATCCTATTGTTCCTACTTATTATGTTGAGAAACCACCTTTCCCTGTTAGAATAAAGGATCATGCTAAAGCTTCAACTGTGGTTCGTAAAAAGTAATATTAGAACTTATACACCTCCTGAGCAAGTTAAAGTAGAACCTAATATTGCTATTGTTAAAGATCTCTTGTCTGATAATATTGATGGGCATGTTATTCATTTCTGCGGTGAAACCGCTAGAATTGCCAAACCTTGTGCTAAACATAAACATAGACCTGTGGTAGGTGTGCCTATTATTTCTGTTAAAATAGGAGATCATTGTTATCATGGCTTATGTGATATGGGTGCTAGTGCTAGTGTTATACCGCATACTTTATACGAAGAAATTAAGCATGAAATTGCACTTTTCTTGAGTTAGAAGGAATTGATGTTAAAATTAAAATTGCGAATAGAGATACTATATCAGCAATGGGAATTGTTAGAGATGTTGAAGTCTTGTGTGGGAAAACTAAATATCCTGCTGATTTTCTTGTTGTTGGTTCTCCCCAAGATAGTTTTTGTCCCATTATATTCGGTAGACCCTTCTTGAACACCGTTAATGCTAAGATAGACTGCGAAAAGAATATTGTTACTATTGTCTTGGATGATATGACTCATGAGTTTAATTTCTCTAAATTTAGTAGACAACACCGTGAAGAAGAATTGCCTAGTAAGGATGAAATTATTGGTCTTGCTTCTATTGCTGTACCTCCTAGTGATCCTTTAGAACAATATTTGCTAGACCATGAAAATGATATTTTTTATGAATGAAAGAAGGGAAATAGATGAAGTATTCTTTAAGAAGGAACCTATTCTGAAACACAATTTGCCTGTTGAAATCCTAGGGGATCCTCCTCCACCCAAGGGTGATCCCGTGTTTGAGCTTAAGCAGTTGCACGATAATCTTAAATATGCTTATCTTGATGAAAAGAAGATATATCCTGTTATTATTAGTGCTAACCTTTTAGAGCATGAAGAAGAGAGATTATTGAAAACTACGAAGAAGCACCGTCTTTGCTATTGGATATACTCTTGATGATCTTAAGGGCATTAGTCCCACTCTGTGTCAACATAAAATAAATTTGGAAGAAGATGCCAAACCAGTTCGTGATCATCAAAGACGGCTGAATCCTAAAATGAAAGAAGTGGTAAGAAAAGAAATACTAAAGCTTCTGGAGGTAGGTATAATTTACCCTGTTGCTGATAGTCAGTGGGTAAGTCCTGTCCATTGTGTCCCTAAAAGGGGAGGTATTACTGTTGTTCCTAATGATAAAGATGAATTGATTCCGCAAAGAATTATTACAGGTTACAGGATGGTAATTGATTTACGTAAATTAAATAAGGCTACTGAAAAGGATCATTACCCCTTACCTTTTATCGATCAAATGCTAGAAAGATTATGCAAACATACACATTATTGCTTTCTATATGGTTATTCTGGTTTCTCTCAAATACCTGTGTCAGCTAAAGATCAATCAAAGACCACTTTTACTTGCCCTTTTGGTACCTTTTCTTATAGACGTATGCCTTTCGGTTTATATAATGCACCTGCTACCTTTCAAAGATGCATGATGGCTATATTCTCTGACTTTTGTGAAAAGATTTGTGAGGTTTTCATGGACGACTTTTCCGTCTATGGATCTTCTTTTGATGATTGCTTGAGCAACCTTGATCAAGTTTTGCAAAGATGTGAAGAAACTAATCTTGTCTTGAATTGGGAAAAGTGCCACTTTATGGTTAATGAAGGTATTGTCTTGGGGCATAAAGTTTACGAAAGAGGTATCGAAGTTGATAAAGCCAAGGTTGATGCTATTGAAAAGATGCCATGTCCCAAGGACATCAAAGGTATAAGAAGTTTCCTTGGTCACGCCGGATTTTATAGGAGGTTCATTAAGGACTTCTCAAAAATTTCTCGTCCTCTGACACATTTATTACAAAAAGATATACCCTTTGTCTTTGATGATGATTGTGTAGAAGCATTTGAAATACTTAAAAAAGCATTGATCTCTGCACCTATTGTTCATCCACCAGATTGGAATTTACACTTTGAAATTATGTGTGATGCTAGTGATTATGCTGTAGGTGCTGTTCTAGGGCAAAGAGTTGATAAGAAATTAAATGTTATCCATTATGCTAGTAAGACTCTAGACAATGCTCAAAGGAATTATGCTACTACTGAAAAGGAACTCTTAGCAGTTGTATTTGCTTCTGATAAGTTTAGACCTTATATTGTTGATTCTAAAGTAACGATTCACACTAATCATGTTGCTATTAAATATCTTATGGAAAAGAAAGATGCTAAACCTAGACTTATTAGATGGGTTCTCTTGCTACAAGAATTTGATTTGCATATTGTTTATAGAAAGGGAGGTGAGAACCCCGTTGCAGACAACTTGTCTAGATTAGAAAATGTTCTTGATGACCCACTACTTACTGATGATAGCTTTCCTGATGAACAATTAAATGTTATAAGTACTTATTGTAGTACTCCATGGTATGCTGATTATGCTAATTATATTGTTGCTAAATTTATACCACCTAGTTTCACATACCAGCAAAAGAAAAAGTTCTTCTATGAGTTGAGACATTAATTTTGGGATGACCCACATCTTTATAAAGAAGGAGTAGATGGTGTTATTACACGTTCAGTACCTGAGCATGAACAGGAACAGATCCTATGCAAGTGTCACTCCGAAGCTTATGGAGGACACCACGTTGGAGATAGAACTGCACATAAGGTAATGCAATCCGTTTTTTATTGGCCTACTCTCTTCAAGGATGCCCGTAAGTTTGTCTTGTCTTGTGATGAATGTCAAAGAATTGGTAATATTAGTAGACGTCAAGAAATGCCTATTAATTATTCACTTGTTATTGAACCATTTGATGTTTGGGGCTTTGATTATATGGGACCTTTTCCTACCTCTAATGGATGCACACATATTTTAGTTGTTGTTGATTACGTTACTAAGTGGGTAGAAGCTATTCCAACTAGTAGTGCTGATCATAACACTTCTATTAAAATGCTTAAAGAAGTTATTTTTCCAAGGTTTGGAGTCCCTAGATATTTAATGACTGATGGTGGTTCACATTTTATTCATGGTGCTTTCCGTAAAATGCTTGCTAAGTATGATGTTAATCATAGAATTGCATCTCCTTATCACCCACAGTCTAGTGGTCAAGTAGAATTGAGAAACAGAGAGCTCAAATCAATTTTGCAAAATACTGCCAATAGGTCTAGAAAGAATTGGTCCAAGAAACTTGATGATGCATTATGGGCCTATAGAACTGCATATAAAAATCCTATGGGTATGTCTCCATAGAAAATGGTTTATGGAAAAGCATGTCACTTACCTCTCGAACTAGAACATAAGGCATATTGATCTATTAAAGAGCTCAACTATGATTTCAAACTTGCCGGTGAGAAGAGGTTATTTGATATTAGCTCGCTTGATGAATGGAGAACCCAAGCTTATGATAATGCCAAGTTGTTTAAAGAGAAAGTCAAAAGATGGCATGACAAAAGAATACAAAAGCGTGAGTTTAATGTAGGTGATTATGTATTTCTATACGACTCTCGTTTAAGATTTTTTGTAGGAAAACTTCTCTATAAATGGGAAGGCCCTTATGTTATCGAGGAGGTCTATCGTTCCGGTGCCATAAAAATCAACAATTTCGAAGGCACAAATCCGAAGGTGGTAAACGGTCAAAGAATCAAACATTACATCTTGGGTAATCCTATAAATGTTGAAACCAATGTTATTGAAACCGTAACCCCGGAGGAATACATAAGAGACACTTTCTGGAATGTTCCAGACTCCGAAAAGGAATAGGTATGTGGTACGGTAAGTAAACCGACTCCAAAACAATTTTTATGGCAATATTTCTCCATTTTGGAATATTTAGAAAAATAGAAAAATAAGTAGCAGTCTGGGAAGGACACGAGGGCCCCACGAGGGTGGAAGGCGCGCCCTACCCCCCTGGGCGCGCCCCCTACCTCGTGGGCACCTCGTGTGCTTTCCGGACTCTGTTTTCTTGCACGACACGTATTTTGGTCGGTAAAAATTCATTATATATTCTCCCTCAGGTTTTGCCTCCAATATCACGCAATTATCCTCTGTTCTTGTTTCGAGCTGTTTTTCTGACAGATCTAGATTATCAATGACGTCCCCAAGTGCCCCCAATGACAAGTTCTTCGAGAACGTCATCAACCCTTACCTCGCGGAGGTGCTGCGACACCCTCAAAACATTGAGATGCGTGATGGGTTGCTGCACATCCGCGATGTTGAGGGGCCCAAGGGGACCGGAAGCATGGAGACGAGGCTCGAAGCAATGGAGCAACAAGTTTTCAAATGCCAGGGGATGGTGGAACGTGGACTCAACTCCAACCACAGGATGATCGCGGAATTTACCAACAAACACAAGCTGGATGCCGACAACATCGGGGAGACCATCTTCAAGCTTCACGAGAAGATCGAACACCTTCAAGCCCAAATCTATGACCTGCAAAACCAAAACTATGAGTATGAATATATATTCAAAACGATGAGTTTGGCTGCAGATTTGAGGATCCCGGAGACTCGGTCATCCTTCTATGATGGTGAGCCCATGCCTTGGAAGATGGACGACAAGCCCGCGTCATCAACAACACCTCCACCTTCACCAGCAAAGGAGATATAATCACATGGGTATGGGCACTCCCCTTGGCAACTGCCAAGCTTGGGGGAGGTGCCCCGGTATCGTATCACAATCACATCTCCTATTTTTACCATTTTTCTTAGTTCGATCCTATTAGTAGTATCTTGATCTAGTAGAATAAAGTTTATGGCATGATCTAGTTTTGAGTTTTTGCTTTATGATTTCTCTATGTAATCGAGTCCGTGAGCTATATAATAAAAAGTAGTGTTGAGTCAAGGGCTTGATTATTTTGCCATGATCTTGAGTGAATAAAAGAAAATAGAAAAGAATAAAAAGAAACAAAGAGTTCATATTGATCTTATTGAGAGTGATGACTTCACATAGAAAGAGTATGATGATTAAAAGTTGTTGGGAGTTGGCAAACATAGCTTTGGTCATCGTTGCAATTAATAGGAAGTAAAAAAGAAAGAGAGGTTCACTATAAATATACTATTATTGACATCTTTTATGATCGGGAGCACTCATTAAAATATGACATGCTAAAGAGTTGATGTTGGACAAGGAAGACAACGTAATGAGTTAGGTTTTCTTATATCTGAGATAAAGTATATTGTCATGGATCATCCAACATGTTGCTTGCCTTTCCCCCTCATGCTAGCCAAATTCTCAGCACCAAGTAGAGATACTACTTGTGCTTCCAAAAACCCTTAAACCAGTTTTGCTATGAGAGTCCACCATACCTACCTATGGATTGAGTAAGATCCTTCAAGTAAGTTGTCATCGGTGCAAGCAATAAAAATTGCTCTCTAAATATGTATGATTGATTGGTGTGGGGGAAATAAGCTTTATACGATCTTGTGATGTGGAAGAAATAAAAGCGACGGACTGCATAATAAAGGTTCATATCACAAGGGCAATATAAAGTGACGTTCTTTCGCATTAAGATTTTGTGCATCCAACCATAAAAGTGCATGGCAACCTCTGCTTCCCTCTGCGAAGGGCCTATCTTCTATTATTATCCTCTACCTTATGCAAGAGTCATGGTGATCTTCACCTTTCCTTTTTACACTTTATTCTTTGGCAAGCACAGTATGTTGGAAAGATCCTGATAGATATATCTAATTGGATGTAGGGGAGCATGAGTTATTATTGTTGACATTACCCTTGAGGTAAAAGGTCGGGAGGCGAAACTATAAGCCCCTGTCTTTCTCTGTGTCCGATTAAAACTCCGTAACCACAAGTATCGCGTGAGTGTTAAACAATTATGAAAGACTAAATGATAGTTGAGTATGTGGACTTGCTATTAAGCTCTGACATAGACTCTTTCTGATGTTATGATAAATTACAATTGCTTCAATGACTGAGATTATAGTTTGTTGGTTCTCAATAAAGTTTATGATTCGTACTCTGCATTGTGAATGGATTATTACTTGAACATAAGCAATCATATGAAAATATCTATATATGTTGCTGTTATAAGAATAATCATGATGCCTTCATGTCCGTATTTTATTTTTATCGACACCTCTACCTCTAAACATGGGGACATATTTATCGTTATCGGCTTCCGCTTGAGGACAAGCCTGGTCTAAGCTTGGGGGAGTTGATACGTCGATTTTGCATCATGCTTTTATATCGACATTTATTGCATTATGGGCTGTTATTACATGTTATATCACAATACTTATGCCTTTTCTCTCTTATTTTACAAGGTTTATATAAGGAGGGAGAATGCCGGCTGTAATTGCAGAAATTTGGAAAAGGAGCAAATATTAGAGACCTATTCTGCACAACTCCAAAAGTCCTGAAACTCCACGAAAGTCATTTTTGGAAAATATAAAAAATATTGAGCGGAAGAAGTTCACCAGAGGGGGACCCACTTGGCCACGAGGGTGGGGGCGCGCCCACATGCCTCGTGGGCCCCCTGTTGGCTCTCCGATGGCCATCTTCTGCTATATGAGGTGTTTCGTCGAGGAAAAAAATCATAAACAACCTTTCGGGACGAAACTCCGTCGCCACGAGGCGAAACCAATCTAGGGCTCCGGCAGAGCTGTTCTGCTGGGGACACTTCCCTAAGGGAGGGGGAAATCATCGCCATCATCATCACCAACGCTCCTCTCATCGGGAGAGGGCAATCTTCATCAACATCTTCACCAACACCATCTCCTTTCAAAACCCTAGTTCATCTCTTGTATCCAATTCTTGTCTCCAAGTCCGGGATTGGTACTAGTAGGTTGCTAGTAGTGTTGATTACTCCTTGTAGTTGATGCTAGTTGGTTTATTTGGTGGAAGATCATATGTTCAGATATTTTATGCATATTAATACCCCTCTTATTATGAACATGAATATGCTTTGTGAGTAGTTACGTTTGTTCACGAGGACATGGGAGAAGTCTTGCTATTAGTAGTCATGTGAATTTGGTATTAGATTCGATATTTTGATGAGATGTATGTTGTCTAGCCTCTAGTGGTGTTATGACAACGTAGACAACATAACACTTCACCAATATTTGGTCCAAGAGGAAGTCATTGGGAACTAATAAGAATATGAAGGGTTGCTAGAGTGATGAAGCTTAAACCCTAGTTTATGTCGTTGCCGTAAGGGGCTGATTTGGATCCATATGTTTCATGCTATGGTTAGGTTTACCTTAATACTTTTATTGTAGTTGCGGATGCTTGCAATAGAGGTTAACCATAAGTGGGATGCTTGTTCAAGTAAGAACAGCACCCAAGCACTGGTCCACCGACATATCAAATTATCAAAGTACCGAACGCGAATCATATTAACATGATGAAAACTAGCTTGACGATATTCCCATGTGTCCTCGGGAGAGCTTTTCCTTATATAAGAGTTTGTCCAGGCTTGTCCTTTGCTACAAAAGGATTGGGCCACCTTGCTGCACTTTATTTACTTTTGTTACTTGTTGCTCGTTACAAATTATCTTATCACAAAACTATCTGTTACCACTTATTTCAGTACTTGCAGAGAATACCTTGCTAAAAATCGCTTATCATTTCCTTCTGCTCCTCATTGGGTTCGACACTCTTACTTATCGAAAGGACTACGATAGATCCCCTATACTTGTGGGTCATCACCGAGCCGGACCTCATACTGGGTGAAGCCGAAAGCTAGCGCTCTTATTTTCAATTATGGTCGGCACACAACGGAACTCATGAGTACAAAAAATCTATTGCACAAGTCTCATAGTAACAATGAGCACCAAAGAAAGGTATCGGTGTCGGTGGGAAACGACACCTATGGGATCACTGGAATCCCTTCTACAGTTGCGGGGCGCGGGGATCGTGAGAAGAGCGGGACCATCAGGTGACACAAGGGGGATTTACCCAGGTTCGGGCCGCAAGGATGCGTAAAACCCTTGTCCTGCATTGGTGGATGTATTTAGTGTTCTTGAGCTCTTGAACTAGCTCTAGGTGGAGCCAGGTTCCAAAGAGCCGAATCCTTTTCCTAGTCGCCTCGGGCCTCCTTTTATAGGGAAAAGGGTCGCCACAGTGGCAAGAAGGAGGTGGAAAGGGCACAGTGTTGCGAGTCTATCGCTAGTATTACAGGACAAGATGCCTTTAATGCGAGGCTTAGGTGTCCCTTTGCTTTATTGGGGACGGGGGGAGGCCCGTCCCGTCCGTCGCCGCGCCTCCTTGCTTCGACATGCGCCCTGGCCAGCGACGCATGCGGCGCCATGTAGGCAGGTAGGCAGATGAGGTGGCGCGGTGGTGGAGCCTCCACGAAGGACTGCATGTCGCCATGCAGGTGCCTGCCCAGCTGGTTGGGTCGGCAGCTGCATGTGAACGGCGGTGAAGACTTATCGGGTGTCTGCCTGGCAGTGGCCCAACTGGTGTGCTTTGGCAGGGGCCTTGTCGGGTGGCCCAGCAAGGGTCTTACCGGGTGGCACGCTGGCCTCCCCGGCAAGGGTCTTGCCGGGGGTCTTGTGGGTTTCTTCGGTGAGGATGGTTGCCCTCTTATCCTCATTTGATCTTGAGCATTCTATGTCTTCACAAAGATCTGCATGCCACCACGGAGGTGCCTCCCGAGCCCTGTCCCCAACGCGTTTGTCTCGAGCATTGGTGGGCTCAAGGGTGGCTCGCTTCGGCTGGTGTGGGCGGGCTGCCCGGCAAGGGTCTTGCCGGGCAGCCGAGGCTGCCACAGCAAGGGTCCTTGCCGGGAAAACCTGCTTCGTCCATCCGATCCTTGTGGCCTTGGTCCTTGTGGTTGCTTCATTTGCCTTGTGGCCTCGGCTTCTCTCCGGCTCCCCCTTCCTGTTGTGTCTGTGCGTGGCCGTGGCGGGAGGCTCTGACTGCCCGTGCACAAGTAAAGGGGTCAGCGAGCCCCTACTTTTGTACACCGACAGAGCCCGGCCCGGGCCACACATAAGCGCAAAGACGTTGTTTGGCGGGCCCGAATGGTGTGCGGGCAGTTGGGGCAGATTATTACCGCGGCCTTTGTTCCGTCATTGCGCTTCCCACGACCCGCGTTGAACGCGCGACGTGGGGATCGTGCGCGCGCATGACGTGGGCATGCTGGCGTCACCTCGTGGTGGATAGTTAAGAGGCGGCTTGCGCGTCTCTTTGAGACCGTGGGGCCGCCTCCCATTTACTGCCCTCGCTCGGGAGCCGTCGTTCCACGCGTCCTATTGCGCCCGCCCCTTGCGCCACGTTCGCTGCATGCAGAGCGAATGACAGGCGCAAGGGTCGTGGGTAGTCGCGCGCGTGCGGGTCTATTCCCACGCGCCTTCAATGGAGCGGGGAGGGCGGTCGATGGCCCCGCTTGCTGTCACTTCAAGAGGCCGGATTGGCCGAGAGGGGGCGGCCGAGCCTCGCTCCTGTCCCTTTATAAGGAGGGGAGCGGGAGGGACGGCGCCTCTCAACCTTTCGCCATCTGCCTCTCCCCATCCCTACTTCCCATTTTTTCTTCTGTCATGGTGAGGGGGCACGGCGACGCTTCATCGGTGGCGGCGAGGGTCTCGGCCCGGCAGCGCATCACTCCTCCCCAAGAACTCGTAGCAGCAGAGCCGGCCGTTAGAGGAAGGGGGAGGGGACGAGGTTGAGGCCGCAGTGGTGCCCAAGGGAGAGGAGGACGGGGCGACAGATCTGCCTCGCCCCCTCCAACAGTCCTTCCTCCAATGGAGGGCCACGCTGGGGACAACCCCTATGAATTCTTCATCAGGCTGCGCCATCCGCCGCACCGTCACCTTCGCCTTCCGACCCCGTTTGCGCGGGAGATGGAGCTGGATCCGCCGCAAGAGCTGCGGCTGCACATGAGGGGTTATGGGAATAGCGGCACATGGGTCGACGTCGAGTTCCCTGCCCCTCACGTCATGTATCTTCACCGAGGGTGGAAGACCTTTGCTCGCCTCCACAGCTTGACAGATGGGCTCGCTCTCCATTTCAAACTAATGGAGCGCGGCCTTCTCTCTGTCAAAATCTTCGGGCACTTCGGGACCCGCGTGAGGTGCTGCGTGGAGAGCTCTTCTGATGATGAAGATTCCTTCTCGAGCACGAGTGACGAGTAGGACAACGGCAAGGATGTGGCGAGGCCAGTGGGCGGCAGGATGACGGGTCCGACTAGGCGTCGGGCGCCGCTCCGGGCGGCACCGGTGACCCCATCATCCGTGTCGCCGGCTCCTTGAACTTCTCGGGGTCGTCTCCTTGGGCGGCTGGCGTTGGGAGGCTGCGGAAGAGGAAGAGGGCGGGCGGCAAGGCCGTCAAGTCGGAGTACGCGGGCACCGACGCCTTCGTCGCGTACTGACGTCCTGCCGCCTCGTCTTCGAGCTCTGCCTTCGGCGCTGCCATCACCATCCAGCCCTTGGACGGCCACCAAGATGTTCTCTTGGTGTCTTCTGCCTCCCGTAGCTCGCCTAGGCGCCCCTTTTGCCCTCCTGCTTTTCTTGTTCCATTTCCTAAGGAGAGGGACAAGAAAGGGATTCTGAGCACCTTATCTCTTTTAGTTTGTAAGCCTTGGGCCTTAGTAGAATTTAAAGCTTGTAATCCCATTGCTCATGTTTTTCATTTTGTATGAACTGAACACATGCAGGATGTTCTTTTATGAAAAAGGAATGTTTGCCGGGATTTTCATTCGCGGGAGGAACCCATGACAAGGAGTGAATCCTTGTTATCTTTAAGACAAACATTTTCTCGCCCAGCAACAGGCCTTGCAGTTTCCTCACTTCGCTCGACCTTTCTCACACTCTTGGCGAAGGCAGGGATGAGGTGGGCTTAGGCCCCCCGTTCCTCTACCTCGCTGCCGCGGCTATGACCAAATCCAGACCCAGGGGATAATCCTCGGGTGCCGAGAAGGGGGAGCACGGTAGCTCAGAGATAGAACGGGGTTTCATGTATCCCAGTCCATAACGAAATGCATGATAGAGGATAAAAAGGCTTATCTGGATCTGCAGCCCCCGGCGATCTTGGCTTGCCGCGGAGGGACCCTTGTTCTTGTAGCCCCCGGCAACTCTGGCTTGCTGGGGCCCGAGCGTCGGTCTGTTCCCTTCCTTCCAAAACAGCTCGGCAAGAATACTTATGTGCCCTGCGAACCAAAGGAGACAGAGAAGAATAGAGAGACGCGCACTCAACCTCTAAGCTAGGGGTTAGCTGCCGCTAAGCACTATCAACCCTAACTAAGGAAGAGACTCAACCTAGCATGCATGCAATAACTTAGGGCGCCCGGTAACCGTTTATTTATGCTCAGGGTCTGCGCCTGGCTTTGTACAAAGGGTTACATGCCTTGCCGGCAAGGCTTGTACAAAAGGGTGGCTCACCGGGAGGCCCAGCAGCCGCACCTTATGGGTAAAACTTGCGAAGATGCCTTTCGATGTTCCGGAATTACTCACTTTGGAATGGCATCTTGATCTCAATGGATGCGCCGGGCCTGGTGACTCGTGTTACCCGATAAGGGCCTTCCCACTTTGGCGTCAACTTGTTGGAATTCTTGGCCGATTGAGCGTGCGAAGAACAAGGTCGCCTTCCTCAAAGTTCGGGCATGAACCTTGCGGCTATGGTAGCGGCACAAGGCTTTGCCGGTAGCGTCTTTGCTCTCACCGCCGCCCGGAGACGATCTTCCTCAAGGAGCGTCGCGTCATCTTGCCGCAGTCGCTCTTGCTCAAGCTCATCATAAGCGAGCACTCGAGGCGACCCGTATATGAGTTCCGTGGGGAGAACCGCTTCTGCCCCGTAAACCAGGGCAAAGGGTGTCTGGCCGGTGGCTCGATTCGGCGTCGTTCTGATCGACTAAAGAACCGCCGGCAACTCATCAATCCAGCGCCTCCCGCTTTTGCGCAGTCTGTCAAAAGTCCTCGTCCTCAAGCCTCGCAAGACTTCAGCATCTGCTCTCTCCGCTTGGTCGTTGCTCTGTGGATGTGCCACGGAAGCAAAACAGACCTTGCTGCTGAGATCCTCAATGTATTGCATGAAGGCATGGCTTGTGAACTGCATGCCGTTGTCGGTGATGATCCTGTTGGGCACTCCAAAACGGCACACTAGTCCCTTGAAGAATTTGATGGCTGACTGCGCTGTAACCTTCCTCACTGCCTCCACTTCTGGCCACTTTGTGAACTTGTTGATTGCAACGTACAAGTACTCAAAGCCCCCGACAGCACGGGGGAAAGGGCCCAAGATGTCGAGCCCCCAGACCGAGAAGGGCCAGGAGAGAGGGATGGTTTGGAGGGCTTGAGCTGGTTGATGAAGCTTCTTCGAATGGAACTGGCATGCTTCACACTTGGTTACTAGTGTCGTCGCATCCTGGAGGGCGGTGGGCCAGAAGAAACCTTGCCGGAAGGCTTTGACGGCAAGGGCCCTTGACCCTATGTGGGAGCCACATATGCCTCCATGTATCTCTGCCAACAACTTTAGTCCTTCCTCCCGGGAGATGCACATCAATTTCACCCCATTCGGTCTTCTTATGTACAATACGCTATCAACGAATTGGTACAGAGCAGACCGGCGGGCTAATCTTTCCGCTTCTTCCCGCTCCTCAGGAAGCTCCCCTTTTTGAAGGAATTGGATGGTGTGCTGTGCCCATGCCGGAGCCCGCGGCTCGACGACAAGGATCAAAGGCATCTCTTCTGCCACTGGAGCGGCCGTCTCCACGGCCATGACCTGAGGTCCTGCCAGAGTCGGTTGCCCCGTGGCAGGATTGGCATCCGCAGCAACATCTTCGCCGGTGGCTCCGGGGAGCTCGGTGGGGAAGTACTTGCCAGGGCCCAGCTTCCTCCGCTTGTTCTGCCCAGGCGATGGTTCGACGGACGGCTGGGTTAACTGAAGCACAAAAGTACCTAGTTCCACAGGTAGCTTGAGGGCAGCGCGCTTTGACAGGTAATCGGCGATGTCGTTCTCCGCCCGAGGGACATGCTCCGCTTGTATACCGTCAAAGCGTTCCTCCAGTTTCCTCACCTCATCTACGTAAGCTTCCATCAACGGGCTTTGATAGTCTTTGTTGATATGCCTGACGATGAGCTTTTTAACCCCGAGGTCCGCCGCGATTCTAAGACCGGCAAGCAAGCCCTCGTACTCGGCGGTGTTGTTGGTTGACATCTCCTGGGGGAAGTGCATCTAGACGACGTACTTGGGGTGCTCTCTGGTGGGTGCGACAAGCAGCACACCAGCGCCGGCGCCTTGCAGCGAGAAGGCACCATCAAAGTACATGATCCAGTTGCGACTCGTTTCCTTGTCGGGGAGAGTGGTCTCTCGTACCTCTTCGTCGGGCGTCGAGGTCCATTCTGCAACAAACACCGCCAAGACTCTGCTCTGAATCGTCGAGGTACTTTCGAACCTTAAACCGAAGCTTGACAGCTCCAGGGCCCATTCCACAATCCTCCCTGTTGCATCTGGGTTATGCAGTATCCGTTGCAACGGGAGGCCGGTGACCACCGTGATCTCGTGCGCTTGGAGTAATGGCGCAGCTTCCTCGAAGCCATAAGGAGGCCGAAGAGCAGCTTTTGCACACCTGAGTACCTCGACCTAGCCCCCTGCAAAAGGGAGCTGGTGAAGTAAACTGGGTGCTGCACCATTTTCTTCCTCTGCGCTTCTTCACTTGGTCGCGTAGGTCCTATCGCACGGGCGCCAGTCTTGCCGGGGCCGGACCCTGCCGGGGGTTCAGCCTTGCCGGGGCTAAGCCCTGTCGGAGAGGGTTCCGGCTCACCAACCGTCGAGTCTGCCGCCGCCGCTGTCTCCTCATCAACCTCTCTCTGCGCCACTAATGCGGTGCTAACCACCTGATTCGTTGCCGCTAGATAAAGCAGCAACAGTTCTTGTGGTTTGGGCGCAACCAGCACTGGGGTAGAGGAGAGATACTTCTTCAAATCTTGCAGCCCCGCCTCGGCCTCTGGGGTCCACTCCATCGGCCCTGCTTTCTTTAAGATCTTGAAAAAGGAAGGGCACGCTCTGCGGACTTGTAGATGAACCGGCTCATGGCAGCAATGCAGCCAGTGAGCCGACGCACGTCCTTGATCCGTTTGGGTGCCTCAATCTGCTCGATAGCCTTGATCTTATCTGGGTTTGCTTCAATCCCGCGCTGGGACACAAAGAACCCGAGAAGCTTGCCGGACGGGACGCCGAAGACACACTTCTCAGGGTTCAATTTGAGGTTGATCTTGCGCAGGTTCCCAAATGTTTCCTCCAGATCTTGCACGAGCATTGCTTTGTCCTTGGTTTTGACCACTATGTCATCCATATAAGCTTCCATATTTCTATGTAGCTAGGGCTCAAAACCAATTTGGACTGCTCTTGCAAAGGTCGAGCCAGCACTCTTCAACCCGAAAGGCATCCGTAAAAAGCAATATGTACCACATGGGGTGATGAATGATGTCTTTTCCTCTTCTTCCTTTGTCATGAAGATCTGGTGGTATCCTGAGTAGGCGTCCAGGAATGAGAAGAGGTCACACCCAGCCGTGGAGTCAACAATCTGGTCGATGCGCGGCAACGGGAAAAGATCCTTTGGGCAGGCCTTATTGATATCCGTGTAATCAATACACAGCCTCCATTTCCCATTTGCCTTGCGCACCACTACCGGATTGGCCAACCACGTTGGGTGGAGTACTCCTCTCACCAAGCCTGCCGCCTCTAGCTTTCTGATTTCCTCTGTGATGAACTCCTGCCTCTCTAGCTTGCTTCCTGACCTTCTGCTTGACGGGCCGCGCATGAGGATAGACAGCAAGGTGGTGCTCAGTCACCTCCCTAGGAACGCCGGGGATGTCGGAGGCTTGCCATGCAAACACATCGACATTCGCCCGCAGGAAGGCGACGAGCTCGCTTTCCTATTTGCCGTCGAGGGTGGAGCTTATGGTAAAAACTCCCCATGTACTGTCCTCCTTGACGGGCACCTTCTTGGTCTCTGGTGGCGTGGCTCTGGACTTCTTGCTCCTGCCGGCGGAGCTCTCTGGCACGTCCTCAACGGGAGCGCAACACCTTGAAGAGGTGCGCTTGCCTGAGTGGGTGCTGGGAGTCGTCTCGCCGGTCTTCTTCCCCCCCCCCCCCCGAGGCTCCGTCGGCAGGAGCAGGTAACTTAGCGGCAGCTACAAGCTGCTTCCCGGTAGAGTTGGTCAGCGCAGATCAACGCATCTTTCTTGTCGGAGGGGCGGTGATGATGTTCATCCGCTGGGCATCTTGACATGTTGTAGGCGAGGTGTGAAACCGCCATGAACTTGGCTACAGCGGGCGGCCGAGGATCCCGTTGTAAGGCAAGGGGATCTCGGCTACATCAAAAACAATCCTCTCCGTCCTGTGGTTCAGCTCGCCTCCAAATGTCACGGGCAGCATGATCTTTCCCTTCGGCTGGCTCCTCCCCGGGTTAACCCCTTGGAATGTACCCGTCTCCTCGAGGTCTCCATCAGGGATCTGCAGCCTTCTAACCACAACGGGCGAGATCAAGTTCAGGCCGGCCCCGCCGTCAACCAACATCTTTGTCACCTTGAGGTTGCGGATTGTTGATGAAACCAACAATGGCAAGCACCCGACCGCAGTGGTGCGGTCAGGGTGGTCCTTGGTGTCGAAGATGATGGGCGTGCAGGACCATTTGAGCGGCTTTCGTGCATCAAATGATGGCTCCACCGCTGTGATCTCACGCGCCCACTGCTTGAGTTGGCGGTGGGATGTGTGCAGCGAGGCGCCGCCATCGACGCACATGGCCTCTATAGCTTTCTGAAACTCGTGGTCGCCGGACTCGTCGTCCTCGTCATGATCATCGTCTTCCCGCTTCTTGTCGCGCTCGGCGAGCAGCTCTGCCTGCCGGCAGTTTTGGAGGTCGTGGCCCTTGGTGCGGTGAGTCTTGCAGTACTGCTTGTCGGCAACCGCCAAGGCCCGGGAAGCGCTACACCCGGCAATCTCTTTGCCGGGGTCGCTTGCCTTGGTCTTCTTGGTGGAACCGGTGTCGTCGGATCCCTCAACGGCAAGCACGACCTTGCCCTTGCGCTTCCTATTGCGGCGTCGGCCTTTCTTTGCTGGGGTGCCGGTATCGCCAGTGGAGTCGGTTTATGCACCGGCATCTTCGTCGGGTACTTCCTTCCTTCCTCGACACGAGCGCACCGATCGGCCAGGACATAGAGCTCGGCCACATCCTTAACCTTGTTCATCGCCAGCTCTTCACGCATCTTGCGATTGTGCATGTTCTGATGGAACGCACTGATCACAGCGGCGGGATGAACATCGGGGATGTTGTACTGCACCCGGCTGAACCTTTGGATGTACTTGCGCAGGTTTTCTCCTTCCTTCTAGGGGATGATGTGTAAATCACTCGCCTGGCCATGAGCTTGGTGACCTCCGGTGAACGCGCCAACAAACTCATGGCACAGATCCGCCCAAGAAGAGATGGAATCCACCAGCAAGTGCATCAACCATGACATAACATTAGGCTTGAGTGCCAACGGGAAGTAGTTGGCAAGCACCTTGTCGTCGCAGGCCCCGGCAACTTGCATCGCGATGGTGTAAATGTTGAGGAACTCCGACGTGTGAGTCTTGCCGTTGTACTTCTCGCCAACGTCGGGTTCGAACATACGGTGGGAGGGCCACTGGAACTGCTGCAGCTCACAGGTGAAGGCCGGAAAACCCACCTCATAAGGTAGGCCATCGTAGCCTCCCGGCGCTGGGTGGTCCGTAGCGGGCCCTGCCCGCCTGTCCGACTGGTGGCGCGCGTCATGTCGGCGCTCGATCGTAGTTCGAGCGTCCTCGTGAGCCCGCTCCCAAAGGACTTGGTGCTGATCGCGGTTGGTCCGCAAGTCGGATGACGCGATGGATATATCATCTCGAGCGTCGCCGTGACGGGCCGGCGCCCGAGGCGGTCAGGATGGATGTGGGGAGTACACCGTGGCCGCGTCGCCTCCGGCATGGCCTCCGCTAGCAGGTGGTAGCCCGGCTGAGCGACGGCCGACGGGTTCCGCTAGCCGCAGCCTGTCGTTGTTCGCGATGCCGATGAGGCTCTGGACAGTGGCCCTCCATTCGTCAAGCTTCTCTGTGGCGGGAGGAAAATTGAAGAGTAGCTGCGCGCGCTAAGGCTTCCGCTGGCGTGGGTGGCGGCGAAAGCTGGGTGGACCGCGATGCGCCTCGACTTCTAACCACATTAGAAGGAGCCGCGTCGTGGCTCCGCGGCCGTTCGCCACCTCCAGCAACACCTCGGCGTGCAGGCTGGCCCTCTCCTTCATGTGACGGACGCACGGGACTCTTCCCAGGGCGGTGCGCAGGGTCACCCGCAGGGCGACGCTGCTCATTATGCACAACCTGAGAGGAGCGTGCCGTGGGCGCCAGTGTTGGCGCTTTGGAGATCGCCGTGCCGCCGCCTGGCGGGACGACGGCACCCCTGGAGGGCCCCGTGCCTCCTGCGGGGTCCCGACTCCGTCTCCGGAGCCTGCGACTGGTGGCTCGCCGCCCGGCGCGCGAACGACACCGCTCTCCAAGTCCGGACCATCAGGGCGATGTGGACGTTCGTGGGCCGCGCCACGGGTCCTCTCCGCGATTGGCCTGCTGCCGGTCCGCGCCGGTACCAACCCGGTCCCGGATGAACCGATCGTCGTGGTCTCCTTCTTCTTAGGAGCCATGGTGATGAAGAACAACTAAGTCAACTGCTGGACCAGATTCTCACAATAGCTCCCCTACCTGGCGCGCCAAAGATGTCGGTGGGAAACGACACCTATGGGATCACTGGAATCCCTTCTACGGTTGCGGGGGCGCGGGGATCGTGATAAGAGCGGGACCAACAGGTGACACAAGGGGGATTTACCCAGGTTCGGGCCAAGGATGCATAAAACCCTAGTCCTGCTTTGGTAGATGTATTTAGTGTTCTTGAGCTCTCGAACAAGCTCTAGGTGCAGCCAGGTTCCAAAGAGCCGAATCCTTTTCCTGATCGCCTCAGGCCTCCTTTTATAGGGAAAAGGGGTCACCACAGTGGCAAGCAGGAGGTGGAAAAGGTATAGTGTCGCGAGGCTATCGCTAGTATTACAGGACAAGACGCCTTTAATGCGAGGCTTAGGTGTCCCTTTGCTTTATTAGGGACGGGGGCGAGGCCCTTCCCGTTCGTCGCCACTCCTCCTTGCTTCGACACGCGCCCTGGCCAGCGATGCATGCGGCGCCATGTAGGCAGGCAGGCAGCTGAGGTGGCGCGGTGGTGGAGCCTCCACGAAGGATTGCATGTCGCCACACAGGTGCCTGCCTAGCTGGTTGGGTCGGCAGCTGCATGTGAACGACGGTGAAGACTTATCGGGTGCGGGCCTGGCAGTGGCCCAGCTAGTGTGCTTTGGCGAGGGCCTTGTCGGGTGGCCCAGCAAGGGTCTTGCCGGGTGGCACGTTGGCCTCCCCGGCAAGGGTCTTGCCGGGGGTCTTGTGTGTTTCTTCGGTGAGGATGGTTGCCCTCTTATCCTCATTTGATCTTGAGCATTCTATGTCTTCACAAAGATCTGCATGCCACCACGGAGGTGCCTTCTGAGCCCTGTCCCAACGCGTTTGTCTGAGCATTGGTGGGCTCAAGGGTGGCTCGCTCGGCTGGTGTGGGCGGGCTGCCCCGGCAAGGGTCTTGCCGGGGCCGCTGAGGCTGCCCTGGCAAGGGTCCTTGCCGGGAATAACTACTTCGCCCATCCGATCCTTGTGGCCTCGGTCCTTGTCGTTGCTTCATTTGCCTTGTGGCCTCGACTTCTCTCCGGCTCCCCCTTCCTGCTGTGTCTGTGCGTGGCCGTGGCGGCAGGCTCTGACTGCCCGTGCACAAGTAAAGGGGTCAAAAGCAGAGCCCCTACTTTTGTACACCGACAATCGGTGGGGGTACTATTTTCTTCAAAGATGCTTCTTACAGTTTGTCAGTAATATAGCATAAGTTCCCTCAGCGCGCTTTGTCTGTTACAGCCATATGGCCTGATTACCTGGTTAGCGGAAACACCGTTGATATTCTCAACAGGTGGAGTACATAACACTTTTCGGTCCTTGACCGAAGAGGGAGAAGCCGACGGTCGGTTAAGACGCGTTTAAAGTTCAGGTGGACATAGATATGATACAAGTACTTCGGTACATACGATCATTATACATAAAAATTCGTCACTTGGGGGCTCTTAAATTTATATGAGCCGTTTTATAATAAATAATTTCTTCCTAGTCGTTGCAAAATCTTTTTCTATCACTCCTTTTTCGACGCGAGTGTGTGGTCAATAGTCGGTTAGCCTGATTTCTCTCTCAAGCCGCTCGGGTTTTAGTCTGCTAAATTGGCCTAACGAGAAGTACCCCGCATTAGGGATAGGAGGTTGAAGCCGTAGGCTGACCCGCTTGAAGTCTTGAGATAGGATGTGTCATATTAAAGCACGATATAAGCACTTTTTTTCTTTTCTATGACCAATTCCGGATTGGCACCGAACACTTGATCTTGTTCGGACGTCTAGTTTTTACTGACGTTTTTTGGTTTTCCAAGCTTATGGTACTTTTAAACTATTTGTGTGTTTCCCGCATAAGTCGCGCAGTGCAACACCGGACACCTTTAGAGATTCGACAAAAAACATTCTCGGATATTACTATATATGCATTGGTTTCGAATTGAGTCTTCGGTCAATAGTTGGATTGCCCGGCTCCTGTGCTTGACCGCCTACGTTCCGCTTTGTTCGGCTAGGTGTGCAAAAGGAGAACCACTACGATTGTTCTTCCAGCTCGCATGGTTAAGCACCTCAGAGGAGAAAGCCGAAAACTGACTGTCACAGTAAGCGTAAACTGGTTAGTGATCCGATGACTGTGTTAAATGATGGGCCGTTCATAACATTGGCCGAAGTGTTTACGGCTTGACCTCGGCTGTCGCCGAACACTAACCGGGGGCTCGTAGCTAGCTTCCCCAATTTAAAACTCCTCTGACTAAGTGAAAGTTATAAAGCCCACATATCTGATTGCCTCGTTTCCGCTAACACAACCGCCTTCGGGCACCGAGATGTCGGCTAAGGGTTGTCTTGTTGTTGCGGAAACACCCTGCATAATATCTACAAAGGGGTAGAAGCCGACGATGCCACTTTCAACTAATAAACGGTCGCAACGGAGTCAAAATAAACATATCATCGGCATTTGTATTTTACTTTGGATATCGATCCTTAATTCGGCCACCCGTGCCCACATTAAGGCTCGAGGGCTACTGGGCTTCGTGCTTATTATTTACAAACATTAAAGGGGTACATCGATCCCCTGAACTGGTGTTGCCACCCGACCAGTGTCTCGGGGGCTACTGCATTGACAATCCAATGCAGAAAATTTAAAGTGCAATATAGTTTTCGAGGAGATTATTATCCTCAGGTTGGTCAGCCGCACCCAACCTGAGTCTCGAGGACTTTGCACACCACGTTTCTATCCCTAAGTATGTTGCTGAGCTGGGAATTGATCCTCAGGATAATTTTATGAATCGACCTGGGTCTCAGGGGCTACTAGGGTCAGCGGTTTGATTTTTTTCCTTCAGGTGCATCCCTTATATTAGGCCAACACGCACCTTGAGGGCTACTGGCTATACATCTCAGCAGAGATTACTTTGCACAATTTGAAATTAAATTCATAAGAATCAGCCCATGGTCGAGGTGGTGTACTACCTCGGATATAGTCCAGCGTTGGTGCTCGACTACAATAGACACCCCAGAAGCAGTCTGGCATAAAGCTTGGACGCCAGTGGTTGGTTCCGTAGAGGGCATTTCTAGCATTAAGCTCGGCTAAACTCCTTCGACTTTCTAGAGCCAAGGTGATCTATGACACCTCGGATATAGTCTGGGGTTGGAGCCTGGACATAGTCCGGCGTTGGAGCTTGGAGATAGTCCGGCGTTGGAGCTTGGACATAGTCCGGCGTTGGAGCTCGGATACATTCTGGCGTTGGAGCTCGGATACATTCCGACGTTGGAGCTCAGAAGCGGTCCGGCGTTGGAGCTTGGACATAGTCCGGCGTTGGAGCTCGGATACATTCTGGCTTTGGAGCTCGGATACATTCCGACGTTGGAGCTCGGAAGCGGTCTGGCGTTGGAGATTGGCTGCTAAAGATACCTCGAATGCAGTCCGGTGTTGGAGCTCGGACGCAAGAGGACGTTGCCGCTCGGGAACAACTTCAAACCCGAGGTGGGCGTGAAAATAACAAGGCATTGCTAAAGGCCGGAAACTTAAAGGGGCTCCTCAGATACCCGACGTATAAACTCTTCGGGTGCACTTTGGCGATCCTCAAAGATCGAAGATGGGAAGATTTGTTGAACCAGTTTTCAAGACCGACGACCGAAGATGAAGAACAGTTCGGAAGAATCGAGGAGCGTCCCCAACTTGAAGACCGGTTCAGGGGGCTACTGACGGTGTCCTGGACTAGGGGGTACTCACCACGTCGTCTCCCGATCAGTTGGATTGGGCCGAGGACCCCCATGGCCGTATACTCATGGGCCAGTTCGGACAACCCCTGCCGCATACAAGGAAGACTCCACAAGACTTGGTGCCCAAGACAAGGACTCTCCTAAACCCTAGGCCTCCGGTGTCTTATATAAACCGAGGCCAGGCTAGTCAATAGACAATCTCATATTCATTACTACAATCTCATGGTAGATACGTGTACTCTGTAATACAAGCATATGAATACAATCAAAAGCAGCATGTAGGGTATTATCTCATCAAGAGAGCCCGAAGCTGGGTAAAACCCCGTGTCCATGTTACCATCGCTCCAAGACGCCTAGCTTAGGACCCCTACTACGAGATCCGCCGGTTTTGACACCGACAGTGACACAGAACTAGCTCTAGTTCATCAATGTAATGTAAGCATGTATTCTGAATATAGTCATATGTGCTTATGGAAAAGAATTTGCATGACATCTTTTGTCCTACCCTCCCGTGGCAGCGGGGTCCTATTGGAAACTAAGGGATATTAAGGCCTCCTTTTAATAGAGTACCGGACCAAAGCATTAACACTTAGTGAATACATGAACTCCTCAAACTACGGTCATCATCGGGAGTGGTCCCGATTATTGTCACTTGGGGGTTGCCGGATCATAACACATAGTAGGTGACTATTGACTTGCAAGATAGGATCAAGAACTCACATATATTCATGAAAACATAATAGGTTCAGATCTGAAATCATGGCACTCGAGCCCTAGTGACAAGCATTAAGCATAGCAAAGTCATAGCAACATCAATCTTAGAACATAATGGATACTAGGGATCAAACCCTAACAAAACTAACTCGATTACATGATAAATCTCATCCAACCCGTCACTGTCCAGCAAGCCTACGATGGAATTACTCACGCACGGAGGTGAGCATGATGAAATTGGTGATGGAGGAAGGTTGATGATGACAACGGCGACGGATTCCCCTCTCCGGAGCCCCGAACAGTTTCCAGATCAGCCCTCCCGATGAAGATTAGGGCTTGGCGGCGGCTCCGTATCGTAAAATGCGATGAATCCTTCTCTCTTTGATTTTTTTTCTCCCCGAACATGAATATATGGAGTTGGGGTTGAGGTCGGTGGAATCCTAGGGGGGCCACGAGGCAGGGGGTGCGCCCCAGGGGGGTGGGCGCGCCCTGCACCCTCGTGGACAGGGTGTGGGCCCCCTGATGCTGATTCTTTCGTCAGTAATTTTTATTATTTCCAAAACTTGTCTCCGTGGATTTTCAGGTCATTCTGAGAACTTTTATTTCTGCAAAAAAATAATACCATGGAAATTCTGCTGAAAACATCATCAGTCCGGGCTAGTTCCATTCAAATCATGCAAGTTAGAGTCCAAAACAAGGGCAAAAGTGTTTGGAAAAGTAGATACGTTGATGACGTATCACCCGCCCGCCGCCGTGCCACTGAACCCAGCCGCAACTCAGCGCCTCCATACGACCCGCCATCCCGCGCCAGCACCAGGAACCGCACGGAGGGGAAACAGGCACCGCCACCACCTACGCCGGTCTGGGCTTCGCCCAGCAACGCTTGATAACCCACAAGTATAGGGGATCGCAACAATTTTCGAGTGTAGAGTATTCAACCCAAATTTATAGTTTCGACACAAGGGGAGCCAAAGAATATTTGTAAGTATTAGCAGCCGAGTTGTCAATTCAACCACACCTGGAGATTAGTTATCTGCAGCAAAGTGATCAGTAGCAAAGTAGTATGATAGTTTTGATAATAGTAGCAGCAGCAATAGTAATGGTAACAGTGATAGCAGTGATTTTGTAGCAAGTGCAACAGTAACAATAGCAGTAGTAACCTCGGGCCTGGATAAATTCGTAGGCACTGGATCGGTAATTTGTTGGATGATATTCATCATGTGACAGTTATAACCTAGGGCGACACGGCACTAGCTCCAGTTCATAAATATAATGTAGGCATGTATCCCATAAATAGTCATACGTGCTTATGGAAAGAACTTGCATGACATCTTTTGTCCTACCCTCCCGTGGCAGCGGGGTACAATTGGAAACTAAGGGATATTAAGGCCTCCTTTTAATAGAGAACCGGAACAAAGCATTAACACACGGTGAATACATGAACTCCCCAAACTACGGTCATCACCGGGAGTGGTCCCGACTATAGTCACTCCGGGGTTGCCGGATCATAACACGTAGTAAGTGACTATAACTTGCAAGATCGGATCTAGAACATAGATATAATGGTGATAACATACACGGTTCAGATCTGAAATCATGGCACCCGTGCCCAAAGTGACAAGCATTAAGCATGGCAAAGTCATAGCAACATCAATCTCAGAACATAGTGGATACTAGGGATCAAGCCCTAACAAAACTAACTAGATTACATGATGAATCTCATCCAACTCCTCACCGACTAGCGAGCTGATACGTCTCCAATGTATCTATAATTTTTTATTGTTCCATGCTATTATATTATATGTTTTGGATGTTTAATGGTGTCGGGGGAACGACACCTATGGAATCACTGGGATCCCTTCTACGGTTGGCGGGCGCGGGGTTGTGCAAAGAGCGGGTCTGGTAGCCATCACAAAGATCATTTACCCAGGTTCGGGCTGCAAGGATGCGTAATACCCTAGTCCTGCTTTGGTGTATATTTCAGTGTCCTTGGGCTTTTGAACTAGCTGTGGTACGTTCGTCGTCCAAAAGATCCGAATCCCCCTCCAGTACACCTCGGGCCTCCTTTTATAGTTAAAAGGGGCTGCCACAGTGGCACACAGGAGGTGGAAAGGTATACAGTGGTTAAGTCTATCCTTTGGCACCGTCGGACAAACGCATTTAATGCGCTGCCGACGTGCCCTTCTTGCTTTATCGGGGACGGCGGGGAAGCTCGTCCCAGCTGTCGCCGCCTCGCCTGGCTCCGACGCGCGTCCGAGCTGATGAGGCGTTGTAGCGCCACGTTGGCTGGCTGCTGGGCTGGCGCGGTGGCAGAGTCTTCACGAAGATCTGCACGCCACCAAGCAGGTGCTTGCTGAGTTGGCCTGGAGGCCGCGAGTCGCCACGCAGGTGCCTGCCCAGCTGGTTGGGCTGGCAGCTGTATGAGAACGGCAGTGGAGTCTTGGCAGACATGGGCCTGGCTGTGGCCCCGCGAGTGTCCTCAGCAAGGGTCTTGCCGGGGCCCAGGCAAGGGTCTTGCCATGGCATCGCGGTCGTCCCCGGCAAGGATCTTACAAAGGGTCTTGTGGATTTCCTCGGCCAGGATCTTGCCGAGGATCGTCGTCTTCTTGTCCTCATCTGATCTTGTGTGCTTATGATCTTCACAAAGATCTCCATGCCACCACGAAGATGCCTCCTGAGCCTTGGTTCCAATGTGGTTGATGGCGTCGGAACCCTTGGGCTCAAGGGTGGCGCACTCTACTGGCGTTGGGCAAGTTGCCCCGGCAAGGGTCTTGCCGGGGGAGTCCACCTCGCCCTCTTGCTCTTTGCGTATTTGGTCTTGGCGTTGCTCTGCCCGTCTTGTGCCTCTGGTTCCTCCCTTTGCCCTGCCAAGTGTGGCCGCAGGCGCGGCTCTGTCTGCTCGTGCACAAGTAGAGGGGTCAAAAGGAGAGCCCCTACTTTTGTACACCGACAGGAGCCCCCGGGCCTGGGTCACACACAAGCGCAACGCATTGTTGGGCTAGGCCCAGAACGGTGCGCGGGCCGGCGGGGCGAATTTTTACCGCAGTAACTCCTTCGCACGCTGCGCTTCCCCACGACCCATGTTGAATGCGCGACGTGGAGGGTCGTGCGTGGGCGGCCGCTGCCCTCATGTGTTACATCGTGGTAAAGAGCCGGCTCGCGCCTTCCCCATAAAAACAGGAAAACGCAGGGGCGCGGCTCATTTACTGGGTGGACTCGGGTCGTGGCCTTTGAGGCGCCCGTACTCTACGATCACGAGGTGGAAAACGGTCGCCTCACTCGTCCCCTTAATTTCTGTTTGCTCGCCACGTGTCCTCCATGCCTTGAAGATGGTGGGTGGTGGGCACGAGCCTTGAATGACGAGGTGGAAAACCGGGCCGCTGCTGATTGGAGCAGCGGGTCGGTCTTGATTCCCTGCGCTCCTGATGGCCGGATTGGTCGAGTGGGGCGGCCGAGCCCCGACCCCGCCCCTTTATAAGAAGGGGAGGGGGATGGCACCCCTCAATCTTTCACCATCCGCCTCCTTCCACCTCGGCTTCTTTCTTTCTTCTGCTATGGCGAGAGGGTGCACCGGTGCTTCGACGGTGGCGACGAGGGTCTCCGCTCGATAGCGCGCTCCTCTTTCCCAAGAGCTCGTGGCGGCGGAGCTGGCCATGAGGGGAAGGGTGAGGGGGCGAGGCCGAGGCCGAGGCCGAGGTTGCCGTGGCGCTTGGGGAAGAGGAGGACGGGGCGGTGCACCGGCCTCGCCTCCGCCGGTGGTCCCTCCCTCAATGGAGGGCCACGTCGGGGACCAGCCTCGTGAGTTCTTCATCAGGCTGCACCAGCCAGTGCACCGTCGTCTTCGTCTCCCTACTCCATTTGCTCGGGAGATGGAGCTCAACCCGCCACAGACTCTAAGATTGCATCTGAGGGGCTGCGGGAATGGCGGCACGCGGGTTGATGTCGATTTTCCCGCCCCTCACGTCATGTATCTTCACCGCGGATGGAAGACCTCCGCTCGTATCCACAGCCTGACGGCAGGGCTCGTTCTCTATTTCAAATAAATGGAGAACAACCTGCTCTCTATCAAGGTTTTTGGAGACCTTGGAACTCGCCTAAAGTGCTGCGTGGAGAGCTCCTCCGATTACGAAGACTCTTCCTCAAGCGGGAGTGACGAGGAGGACAACGATAGCGACGACGAGGGTAGTGGGTGGGAGGATGAAGGGTCCGACTAGGCGATGGCACACCGTTCCTGGGTGACGCCAGCAACACCATCATCTGCACCGCATGCTCCTTGAACTTCTCGGGGTCGTTGCCTTGGGCGGCTGGCGTTGGAGGGACGGGGAAGACGAAGAAGGCGGGTGGCGGGCCGTCAAGTCGGAGTACGATGGCCCCGACGCCTTCGACGCGTATTGCCGGGTCGTTGCCTCGTCTTCCAGCTCTTCCTCCGGCACCGTCATCACCGGCCTCCTTCCAGACGATCGCCGATATGTTCTCTTGGCGTCTTCTGCTGCTCGTACCTCGCCTAGGCGCTTCTTTTGCCCTTCCGCCATCTTGTTCCATTTCCTAAGGGAAGGAAAAGAAACGGATTGCGGGCATCTTATCTCTTTTTAGTTTGTAAGCCTTCGGGCCTTAGTAGAATCTAGACCTTGTAATCCCCTCTCTCGGGCATACGTTCCGTATGAATTGTACTTGTTAACAACGTACGAATGAAAAGAAGGGTGTTTGCCGGGTCTCTTTTGTGTGTGGGTGGGGGCCACACCAAGGAACGAGTCATTTTTATCTTTAAGATAAACATTGTAATCCGGCAACAGTCCTTGCCGTCCTCCTGCTCTATAGCCTAACTACACTCACGCCCATGGCAGAGGTAGGGCAAAGCAGGATTGGGCCCTTCGCCCGTCCCCTTCCCACCGCGCTACGACCAAGTCCCGGCCCAAAGTAAGGTTTTTCTTTGGACATGGGAAAGAGGGAGCATGATGGTATAAGAGTGAGCGAAGTATTGTACGTTCAAGTTTCATACGGAAGTAGAGAGTGGGGAATGAAAAACTTATCTGATGTTGCAGCCCCCGGCAGTCTTGGCTTCCCGTGGACGGATCTTCGGACCCGCAGCCCCCGGCAACCTTGGCTTGTCGGGGTCGGGGTGCCGGCCTGTTCTCTTTCCTCCAAAAAGCTCAGCAGAAATGTCCATGCACCCTACGAACCTAAAAAGGATGGGAAGGAACAGAGAGATATGCACACTCGACCTCTATGCTAGGGGTTAGTCGCCGCTAAGCAGTATCAACCCTAACCGAGGAAGAGACTCAACCTAGCATGCATGCTAAAACTTAGGGCGCCAGCGCTTCATTTATTTATACTCAGGGTCTGCTCTTGGCTTTGTACAAAGGGTTACATGCCTTGCCGGCAAATCTTGCACAAAAGGTGGTTTGCTGGGGGGCCCGGCAACCGCGCCTTACGGGTAAAACTTGCGAAGATGTTCGATGTTCTAGGAGTTGCTCACTGGAATACCATCTTCGGTCTCCAGGCGTACTGTGTCGGGCCTGGTGACTCGTATTACCCGAACTTCAGCGTCAACTTGTTGGAATTCTTGGCCGACTGAACATGCCGAAGAACAACGTCACCCTCCTCAAAGGTTCGGGCATGAACCTTGCGGCTATGATTGCGGCGCAAAGCTTGCTGGTAGCGCACTGCTCTCACAGCCGACCGAAGACGATCTTCCTCGAGGAGCATTGCGTCATCTTGCCGCAATTGCTCTTGCTCAAACTCATCATAAGCGAGCACTCGGGGTGACCCATACATGAGTTCTGTGGGGAGAACTGCTTCTGCCCCGTAAACGAGGAAGAAAGGTGTCTGGCCGGTGGCTCGATTTGGCGTCGTTCTGATCGACCAAAGAACCGCCAGCAACTCATCAATCCGGCACCTTCCACTCTTGTGCAGCCTGTCAAAAGTCTTTGTCCTCAGGCCTTGTAGTACTTCAGCATTTTCCCTCTCTGCCTGGCCGTTGCTCCGTGGTTGTGCCACGGAAGTGAAACTGACCTTGCTACCGAGGTCTTGGATGTACTGCATGAAGGTGCGGCTTGTAAACTGTGTGCCGTTGTTGGTGATGACTCTGTTTGGCATGCCGAAACAACAGACTAGCCCCTTGAAGAACTTGACGGCCGACTGGGCTGTCACCTTCCTCACTGCTTCCACCTCCGACCACTTTGTGAACTTGTCGATTGCAACATACAAGTACTCAAAGCCCCCGACAACGCGGGGGAAGCGGCCCAGTATGTCGAGCCCCCAGACTGAAAATGGCCAGAAGAGAGGGATTGTTTGAAGGGCTTGAGCTGGTTGATGAAGCTTCTTCGAATGGAACTGACACGCTTCACACTTGGTTACTAGTGTCGCTGCATCCTGGAGGGCAGTGGGCCAGAAGAAACCTTGTCGGAATGCCTTGCCGGCAAGGGCCCTCGACCCAATGTGGGAGCCACATATGCCTCCGTGTATCTCTGCCAACAGCTCCAGTCCCTCCTCCCGAGGGATGCATTTCAATTTCACACCGTTCGGCCTTTTTCTGTACAGAACGTTGTCAACAAACTGATACATGGCGGACCGACGGACCACTATCTCCGCTTCTTCCTATTGCGGCGCCAGCCCTTCTTCGTCGGGGTGGTTGTATCTTCGTCTGTGGAGTCAGTTTCCGCACCGGCGTCTTCGCCGGGGTACTTCCTCCCCTCTTTAGCTCAAGTGCACCTATCGTACATAACATAAAGTTTGGCCACATCTTTGACCTTGTTCATCGCCAGCTCTTCGCGCATCTTGCGGTTGCGCAAATTCTGATGGAATGTGCTGATCACGGCGGCGGGATGAACATCTGGGATGTTGTATTGCACCCAGCTGAACCTCTGTATGTACTTGCGCAGGGTTTCACCTTCCTTCTGGGGGATGATATGCAAATCGCTTGCCTGGCCATGAGCTTGGTGGCCTCCAGTGAAGGCGCCAACGAACTCATGACACAAATCCGACCAAGAAGAAATGGAATCCGCCGGCAAGTGCATTAACCATGACATGACATTGGGTTTAAGCGCAAACGGGAAGTAATTGGCAATCACCTTGTCGTCGCGGGCTCCAGCAGCTTGCATCGTGATGGTGTAGATGCTGAGGAACTCCGATGGCTGGGTCTTGCTGTTGTACTTCTCACCAACATCGGGCTTGAATGTGCGGTGCGAGGGCCACTGGAACTGCCACAGCTCACGGGTAAAGGCTGGGTAACCCACCTCGTAGGGTAGGCCGCCAGAGCCTCCCGGTGCCAGGTGGTCCACAGTGGGCCCCGCCCGCCTGTCTGACTGGTGGCGTGCTTCATGTCGGCGCTCGATGGTGGTTCGAGCGTCTTCGTGGGCTCGCTCCCGAAGAACTTGGCACAGATCACGGTGGGTACGTGGGTCGGACGACGCTATCGAAATATTATCACATGCGTCATCACAACGGACCGACACCCGCGGTGGCTGGCGTGGGGGAGGAGAGTGCACCGTGGCTACAGCACCTCCAGTCCTCCCACCGCTGGCGTGCGGTGGATCGACGGAGCGCCGGCCTGAGGGCCCCGCTGGTCGCGGCTCGTCTTCGTTGGCAATGCCGACGAGGCTCCGAATGGTGGCTCTCCACTCGTCGAGCTTTTCCGCCCTCTCAGTGGGCTTCTGAGTAGGGATGATTTGCCCCTTGGCTGGCAGACGGTGCGTGAATTCTTTCACCAGATACCCGGCCACTCGAAGCTGGGTGATATCTTTCTCCTTGACGGAGGAAGCCATCCACTTGCCCTGACCTCCGTACATGTTTGAGTGCTAGCTCGAGTAGAACTTGGGCGCTGGAGCTCGAGATTGGAAGGGCGGAGATGGAGAGAAGGCGTGGGAGAGGAAGATGGAACCCTTACCCCCTTATAAAGGTAGTAAATATCGAACGCCTCCCCATTCGTCTCGAAACTCACCTATGTAAACGACACGGTTAGGTTACCCACACCCGTATTGATGAGAATCCAGCGATAAGGGGACACAATCTCTGCTTCGACAAGACGTGCCAATGTCCACCACGTCTCGAAACATGGAGTGGCAGAAAAATAGTTCATAATTACGACCGGGCTGACGCGATGTAATGCTATAAAAGTCGTCGGCGGATTGAACTCGTGAAATATTATATCCTCTGCAGTTGTGTATGCAGGTCTGGATACAATCATTACATCTGAAGACCATCTTGGAGTTCGGAAAGGGGAACCTGTCGTGGAATTGTCACGGCAGATGTCCTCTTGCAAGGACTTAATCGTGGAGCCATCGCAACTAGGAAGCTTAAAGGGGTTAATCGGGACAAAGGACACGAGAGGGTTTATACTAGTTCGGCTCCTTACGGTGAAGGTAAGCCTACGTCTAGTTGGGTTGGTATTGCTTGAGGTTTCGATGACCAGGGAGCGAGATACGCTATGCCCGGTTCTCGATTGGTTGTTTCTTGCCCTAAGCCGTCGTGGGCGGTCGCCCCTTATATACACGGGTTGACGCTTCGCGGCTTACGAGTAGTCCCGGCCGGCTCATAAACAAGGATGTCTGCTCGGTGACTAGTCAAGTCTACCTTATTATACAAGTCATTGCCATTATGGCGGTTTACTACAACGGGCCTTAAGTCGCCTGTGGGCCTTAGCCCCCTTGTTGAGTCGCCATCTTCATGCTTAGACTTGGGCTTCTGTCTAGTAACTCTTTACGTAACCTGGCCCCTCCTGGGCGGCTTACACAAATAGTTATATCCCCAACATTAGGCCCCAGATTGATTTGAACCTGTTCATGTCAATCTTAAAATAACTTAAACATAAATCTTCAGTCTTTGGACTACGCAAAAAGACTTTTTTAACCCGGCGTGACATCACTCTTTGGATCCATGTTAACCCGTCATGACGTCATCTTTCCTTTTATTCCGCTGAATCGGCCCAACGGATCTTTGTCTTTATTGCCCGTTCCGAGAATCGAGGCGTCGGGGCCGCTGGATAGTAATTCTTATCTCCTTGTTTCCCGCGTCGTCTCGGTTATCCTCTCCCTATAAATAGGCGCGACTTCAGGTCTTTGATTCTTCTCCTTCCTGTCGTCTTCTTCCTCTCTTCTCTGTCACTCAAGCTCCGCCGCCGCCATCGAACCCCTCGTCTTCATCGACTCAGGCCACTGCATCAGCCTGACTCGGACCAGAAATCGACGGCGAACCTCCGCAGCTCGAGTTCATCCGTGAATTCCTCTCCTTTCCTTTCTTTAGATATGCATCAGAACTTTCCTGAGTTCGTCGGTGTTCATCACCGCCCGACGCAAACCCTTGCTAGCTTGTACCTCCACAGCCTGCTTAGATCGTAAAAACTGTGCAGAACTGCTGTGGTAGTTGTTTGTGTTGATCTTGCATAAAAACAGATCTCATCTCCCTTGTTTGGGAACTTTCTTCGAGTGCGTGAACTTCTCTGCTCTGTTTTAGGTCTAGAAAAACATTCCTTCAGGACAATAATTTGATCCAAAATAATAGCTGTCATCTATGAAACTTGTTTCTATCACCTGGAAAGCTTCTTCTGGTAAATGCCCAACTTTCCAGATGTCCGGTTTAAATAAGTGATACTGAGTTGTAATCCTTGTCGTCTTCTCATGCATTTAAATTTTTTGAATCGCTCATGATGTTTGTAGCGGCTTAAATATTGTTGCACAATCACCCTTATATCATTAGGGCCCTTCGTAAGCCGCTACCTTTAGTAATTTGGATATTTTCCTCCCGGGTTAAAATTTGAACCGGAACTTCTTATTTTGTAATAGGCCAACTGTTGTCATGGCACCTAAGGCGGCAAAAGTTCCTGTAACCTGCAGCTGGGTCCCATCCACAGTCACTAAGAGTAAACTGGCCGAATTTGTGAAGTCTAGCCATCTGCCAAAAAAGGAGGTCATGTCTTATCGTGTTCCTGACCCATCCGAAGGAAAGCCTCAACCTAAAGACGGGGAAGTGATAGTCTTCATGGATCACATGAACCGGGGATTTGCCCCTCCCGGCTCAAAATTTTTTAGAGAAGTTCTGAATTTCTTTGACCTTGGACCTCAAGACATCGGGCCCAATTCCGTGTCAAATCTCTGCAATTTTCAAGTTTTCTGCGAAGTGTACCTGGGAGAAGAACCAAAACTGCTTTTGTTCAGAGAACTTTTTATTTGAACCGGCAAAACGAACGTGTTAACGGGCCTAGTCTTGAACTTGGCGGCATCTCCATCCAGCGCGAAGAGATTGTCTTTTCCCTTATGCTTTGAGCTACCAAGTCACCCGAAAGATCGGAACCAGACGTGGTTCTACCGCCAAGATACATCCCGGTGATGAGAAGACATCGCTCGGCTTTTCGCGCCTGCGTCTCGAATCCAATCATCCGGCCGAGATAAGTTATCCGCTATTGAACGCCTGCCTCTCAACCCCACCATCAAGAAGATCAAAGCTCTTCTAGGGAATGGTTTAAATGGCATCGATCTGGTTCGAGTCTGGGTCACCTGGCAGATACTACCATTAAGCCGCTGCTCCGGCTTAATGTGTACTTATACAGGCGAAAAGGATGACTCGATGCGTCATAGCTCTGATGATTTATCAGACGATGCAATAGATGCTACAGTCCAATCTACATTGAAGGAAGGCATTGTAATCAAAGAATGCCTTCGGCTTACTTCCCTTCTGCAAGAAGAACCCGGCTCCTGCGGTAAGTTACTAGTCTTCATAAATACTCTTTTGTATGTTACCTTCTTATACTTATGATTCTTTATCTGTTTCCACAGGCCGGTGATGACTTCTGGAAGGTCAAGTATGACCATGAGGCTGCTAAACAGGCCAGGGTGGCCAAGAAAACTGAAAGAAAAGCCGCCAGGACGGGCACCTCTAGGAAGAAGAAACCCAGCACCTCTGATATGTTTAAATTGGATGACTCTTCTTCGGATGAGGAAGAGGTAATCTTTTTCAATTTTATTTAACTCCTTTGCCATTACTTTTACTGACATTTGATCCTTTCAGGAGGAGATCTGAAATCAAGCAAGCGGCGAAGAGGTAACTGTAATTTCCTCCGACTCAGAGCCTTTGCCAACACAAAAATCCGAAGGGTGACCCGGAAAGTAAGGTTTTCACACCTCTAGCTTACCAAGATCCTCAATTTCTTTTGAAGCAACAAAAACTTGAGAACCGGAGGCAAACTCGGCCACTCAAGACGCAGAACTCTCCTCCGGCTTACCCGATATAACCAGGAAGCGTCGAACTGAGGTCATCTCCGCTTTGCGTTCTGTTTATCCTTTGGCGGGTTTATTTCGTCGACCCCTCAATTCATCTGACTCCAATTATCAGGATACCTCTCCGTCTTTCGGCGAGTCGATGCAATCAAACATGCCGGCTTTTAAAAAAGCTCCCGGGTAATGCCACCTTTCTTACTTTAAGTTTTTCCATACTTATTCGTCGGTACCCATCCTTCCACTTTGACTGACAGCCTGCAAGTGAAGCCTAGCAAGAAGGCCAAAAAGAATAATTTGTCCCGAGACCCGGAGGTCACTGAACCGGCAATTGACTCATCTCGTTCTCGATAGCTCCACTCATCACCACCGCTGAACCGACTTTTTGATATTCCGGTGTCAACCTCTTACCCGACCGCAGAAGACGTTGTCCATGATTACGATAAGCCGGAAATTCCTAGCCCGGTTAAGGCAGTGAACCGAAGTTGAATTCGAAAAGCCAATATGTTGAAACGGGCCGGCCTACTGTCCTTGCTCGATGCACCGCCAAGGAGGAGTTTGCCCAACGTCGGAAAACCAAACAGGACATCACTGATTATACTCACCCAAGCATTGGTGATATAGTCTCGGACTATTTGAACCAAGTGCACAATAGCCGTGACCTGGAAATTGACATGGTGAAGCAAATACAACATAAATCTGAGGTACACCTTTAACTTTTTCCTGAACCTTACTTACTATATCAGCCCCCAAGTCTATTGCTTATGAATGAATATGCTGTAGACTTAGAAATCTACTTACTGTTAGTTTTGCCCGGCTTAAATTGAATATATTTAACTCGGTGATAGCATGAAACTTTGAATTTGGATTACACATTAGCCCCCAAGTGTCAAGTGCCTTTACTTGTAAAGTGCTTGAGACTTAATATACATCACCCGGTAAAATAGGTTAAGAATTCTTTAAGCATACATTAGCCCCCAAGTGCCAAGTATCTTTACTTGTAAAGTGTTTGGGACTTGAATGCAATCTTACCGTGATTCTTACCATAACCTGATGTCGATGCAGGCCACCATAAGTCAATTTGAGGCGGAGATTGCTGATCTGAAGAGTCAGTTGAAAACCCAAGAGCTTGAAACTCAGAAAGCCAACTCCAAGTTTGAATTCAATGTCTCAGAACAAGAGAAACTGAAGAAAAATTTTGAATCAAAGAATAAAACTTGGGTTGAGGAGAGGGCTTCACTGGTGACTCGGGCTGAAACAGCAGAGGCATCTCTTGCCGAGGCAACCGCCGAGCTGTCCGGCTTAAAGCGCCAGATATCTCAAATGGTCTCAGCAATCTTCGGTAAGTTACCATGTATAACTCTGAATATCACAATGGTTCCTTTGATGTCTATTTTAATTGTTAACTCCGGCTCACCTTATATGTATAAACGCAGGCCCCAGGAGCACGAACCTCAAGCAGAATATGCTGGTCAAGCTTAAGGTGGTGTACACTCACGGTGGAACAATCAGACACCGGGTCACAACGTGCTTTAGCCGTTGTGGCTTTATCAAATGATGCTCCTTATCTCCTGCAAGATGTACTCAAGCGGCTTGTCGTGTTACCTCAACGGATTCAGGAGTTAAGGCGAGCATCTGGTAGAGCCGGGGCCATAGCCGCCTTAAGCCGGGCCAAAGCATTGGCTCTAGAGCTAGACTTAAACGATGTTGCTCTTGGATACCCCAAATTAAAGGAGGACGGCTCGCATTCAGTCAATCAGACTTCACCACTGTGTGAGAGTCAGACGTCCTGTGGCCACCATCATCGGCAGCGATATTGATCTTACAAAGTACCAGCCGGGTTATGACAACGAGAACCAAATAATTCCAACTCCGCATTATGATGATGTCACCGATCCCTCCAACTCGTAAGCATACCTTTGCTCTGAGGTTGACCCGCCAGTTTAATAGATGATGAAGCTGAATTTGAAGCCTTAAGCGGCATTGACCGGACCTCGTCAACCTTCCAGGACAAAGCAGCCATTTAAGAGGCGAAGAAGGATAACCCGAGTCGTCAAGTCCACCAAAGGAGTAATCCGCTGGCACTTAAGTCTATTAAAGAAAACAATACTTCATTATTCAGACTCGTGGAGTCTTGTAATAGGGTAGAAAAACTTCTTAACTATGTCATGCCTTCGCGCATGTTTTGCGGTGCTTCTCAAGCCGCCAACAATGTGTACTGCCGGCTTGCTTGAATCATCCAAAAAGCTTTCTGCTTTACCCTGTGTATAAAACAAAAACTTCCTTTGGCATCTCACCACATCCGGGGTCATGTAAGATAACATTAACCCGAGTAGGAACCAAAACATCATAAGTATCACCGGTTTAAGGCGCACCTTACCGGCTTACTTGATTCCAAAAAAGCAGACAGTTATACTTAACTTCTGAAAATTGGCACATATAATGTTTACCTGGCCCTTAGTATTATCTATTCTTTATAGAATAAAGTAAACCTGATTTTCAAAGGCCTCTGATTCGAATACGATCAGTAGAACCATTCCAGAGGGGTTAAGCTAAGATTCGGATACGATCATATAGCCCCCAATGGCTTTGGCGATGCCGATCAAATGGGTATCGACAGCTATGTTCTCTTTGGTTCGAATCGACCTATGTTTGAACAGAAGCCCCCAAGTGACCATGAGAGTTGTTTAATGACACTGATTCGAATACGATCCATGTCAGGCCCAAATAGGTTAAGCTATGATTCAAATATGATCAAGAAGCCCCCAAGTGGGTTCGGCAATGTGCCAATCAATTGGGTATCGACAGCTATGTTCTCTTTGGTTCGAATACGACCTATGTTTGAACAGGAAGGCCCCAAATGACCATGGCTTGATTCAGATATGATCATAAGCCGGACCAAAGGGAAACCGGACTCAGATATGATCCGCTCCCTGTTAGTCGTTTCCATCACCTGGTAAAGAAGACACATAAACCTTGTAGGATGGAAAAGAAAGAGGTCCTGCTTTATTGCTTTATATAATATATGCATTGCTCAAAAAGAAAAGATAACTATACTCTGAAAGCCAGCGGCTTAAGTATAGTAGGGCCGGAGATGCGCTATGTTCCATGGCCGGCGGGTCTCCTCCTCTGACTTACGTGAGTCTTTGTGCTCTCGAACATCGATGAGGTAATATGACCCGTTGTTAAGATTCTTGCTGACCACGAAGGGTCCTTCCCAAGGAGGGGACAGCTTGTGCATATCAGTTTGATCTTGGATGAGCCGGAGCACCAAATCACCTTCCTGGAAATTTCTGCTTCTAACCCGGTAATTTGTGATAACGGCGCAGGTCTTGCCGGTAAATCGCCGAAGCGGCTATAGCCAAGTCTCGCTCTTCATCCAACAAGTCAAGTGCATCTGACGAGCTTTTTCGTTATCGGCATCAACATAAGCCGCCACCCGGGTGAATCATGCGGATGTCACTTGGCGTAACTGCCTCGCCTCCGTACACCATGAAGAAAGGTGTATAACCAAGAGACCTGTTAGGCGTTGTGTTGATGCTCCATAGCACAGAAGGTAATTCCTCCACCCAACAACCCGGAGTTCGCTGTAAAGGAACTAAGAGCCGGGGTTTGATACCTTTCAAGATCTCTTGATTAGCTCTTTCTGCCTGACCATTAGACTGGGGTGAGCAATAACCAAACATCAAGCCGGATGTGCTCTTGTTGACAGAACTCTTCCATGGCACCCTTGGAGAGATTAGTGCCATTATCAGTTATAATACTGTGTGGAAAACCAAAACAAAGGATCACCTTTTTGATGAACTGAACCGCCGTGGCAGCATCACACTTACTGACCGGCTCTGCTTCAACCCACTTGGTGAATTTATCCACTGCCACCAACAGGTGTGTCTTCTTATCTTTAGACAACCCATCTTCATCAACACAAGCTCAAGACCCTCGCGAGGGGCCAAGCCTCGCGGGGCGGACGACAAGGAGCTTCCTCAGGCACGGCCTCGTCAGGCTGGCTCATGAGGAGGCGGAGAGTTCAAGGCAGGGTACCTCGCGAGGTGCCCATGACGCAAGCCATGACGACCAAGGGCGCCCGATTGGGGCGCCAGCCCACTGGCGATCCTCCTTTCCTCTTTGGTGCAAAGGGAGCAAGCGCAGCGAGAGCATCAAGCAAAGGCATCCGTTTTGGTGCAACAAGACCAAGACCAGCCCCAACGGTGGAAGGAGTCATCGTGGAGCCCAAGCGAGCGTCATCACAGAGCCTTTGGCGGCGAGGACAAACTTTAGTTAGGATAAGTGTACCCGCTGTTCCCCTTCAAAATGGCCAATTGTTGGCGCCCTTCCCGCTCAATATTTGGGAAGAGGCCCAGGGCCTTCGTCTATATAAGTAGAGCTAGCCACCATAGTAGGGGGATCGGGCATTTGGAATCCAGAGAGAGAGATAGAGACCCGATCCTCAAGCTAGAGCGACGGAACACCACCTAGCAGTTCATCACACCTGCCAAGAACAGACCCTCGCGAGGCTGTTCTTCCCTGTACTGTTCCTCATCAGCCCAAGAGGCAATCCACCACGCCACAAACTAGAGTAGGGTATTACACCACAACGGTGGCCCGAACTAGTATAAATCTCGTGTCTCTTGTGCTGTTCTACCTTAGTAGTTTAGGTCCCTGCGATTCGGCGAGGTACGAGACGGTGGAGGGTTGGATCTCCGCGCGCACCCCAGAGTTCGAACCTTAAGGGTCTGCCGGAACCCGAAATCCGACATTTGGCGCGCCAGGTAGGGGTGCGCCGGAATCTGCCTTTCGTCGCCTCGTTCTTCCCCGACCACCGCAACCATGTCTGACGCTCGTCGGGCCCGCGCCGAGCGGCGAGCCGCCATCGCCTCCCATGTCGCCCAGACGGCTCCCGTCGGTGGGCGTCCTCGTCGTTCCCTGCCGCCTGCCGTCAACGCCGCCACCGGCCCGGCGGGGAACGAGCAGCAAGCATCGTCCCATCACCCGTCCATGAGGCGGGACGGCCGCACCGCCACGCCTTCGCTCAGCCCCGCTGGCTCTTCATCAGGCGCGCCCCGCGCGGCCATGGAGGCCCGAGCTGCATTCATCGTGGCAAACGAGCTCCTGCGCTACCGCCCCGTCGACGACATCTACGAAGAATGGCTCGACCGAAGTCGCCCGAAGCTTCGTCCGCGCAGAGGCAACCCCGCGCGTCCGTCTCGCTACACCGCACCCCGCCTCTGCGGGCGGCGAAAACTCCGGGCGCCTCGGCCGCCTCCTCCTCAAGACAGCGCCACAGCCCCAAAGCGCGCGGCCCTGGCGGGACCCGCTCCGCCAGCGCCAGCACGGCAAGAGCGGAGCTGCCAAGAAGTTCTCGCCCGCAAGAAGCTGCCAGGCGCTCCCGCTCCAAGACGTCAAGACCCTGCGTTGCCCCAGCGCGGCGAGGAGGCCTGCAAGACCAAGCTCTCTGCCGTCCGAGGGCCCCAGCGGCCACGGGCGGACTGCCGCCTTCACCTCCGGAAGCTGCGCAGCGTCAAGGGCCCGCCAAGTTCAAGCCAGACCTGCCTCCTCGCTACGACGGCACAGCTGACCCTACGGAGTTCCTCCAGCTCTACGAGCTGGGCATCGAGGCTGCCAATGGGGATGAAAAGGTCATGGCGAATTGGTTTCCCATGGCGCTCAAGGACGGGGCCCGCACCTGGCTCTGACCGGCCCCAGCACGATCTCTTCTGGGCCGAGATGCGCACTCCGCTTCATCGCCAACTTCCAAGGTACTCGCAACCGGCCACCCGCCGTGGCGACATGCGTCGAATCAAGCAGCAGCCTGGGAAACCTGCAAAGTACATCCAGCGCTTCAACAACGCGCCTCAAGATCCCTGTGGTAACGGAGGAGGCCATCATCTCTGCCTTCTCCGACGGGCGGCGTCTGTGACGTCAACATGAAGTAGGAGCTGGCGATGCATGAAGATCTGTGCACCTCCCTGGAGCTGTTCAACTTTGCGACCAAGTGCGCCAGGGCTGAGGAGGGGCGCCTCTCCCTCCTCGAGCTGCCTGCCGTGGATCCCGAAGAGAAGAAGTCCAAGGCCAAGGACGTGAAGCGCAAGGGGGCTGCCGTGCTCGCGGCCGAACCAGACACCAAGCGAGGCAGAGATCAGCCCGAGTCCTCCAAGGGCAGCCGGTACTGCGTGTACCACGACCTCCACACCCGCAACACCAATGAATGTCAAGAGCTCCGGGCCGTGCGCGAAGGAAGGATCGGCAGACGCCCCGAGCGCAGCTACCGGGGCTACGGCCGAGGAGGTGGAAGGAATGCAGGACGCTGCGAAGACCGCGGCCCGCGCCAAGGGTGGTGCGACCAACCTCGCGAGGACCGCTGGCAAGACCCACCTCGCGAGGGGGGCTCGAGGGATCAGCCTCGTGAGGATCGCCCGCAAGGGAACGCAGGCCTCCCTCCGCTGCCGCCGCCACCAAGGAGAATCGAAGACCGTCATCAGGACGAGGGGGCTCGGGGCTTCCAGGAAGCGCGTGCGATCGCCTGCATCCTGGGTGGAGCCCAAGCCCCAGCCTCTCAGCACATCTTCAAGAAGTTCGCCCGCGAAGTGAATGCAGTCCTCCCCAAGCTCGAGTCCACACGCCCTCTCAGGTGGTCGGCGTGCGCCATCACATTCAGCTCAGCGGATCAGCTCAAGTCTTGACAACAGCGGAGTTCTCCCGATGCTTTGCTCCCCAATCATCAGCAACGTGCTAGTCACCAAGACCCTCATCGACGGCGGAGCAGGGCTCAACGTCCTGTCCATGGAAACATTCAACAATCTTCAAGTGCCTTACAGTCAGCTTCAGCCAACCAAGCCTTTCTCCGGAGTCACCGACGGCTCCACGGTCCCGATCGGGCAGGTCCGCCTTCCTGTCACCTTCGGGCTCGCGACAACTACCACACCGAGCTCATCGACTTCGACGTCGCCCACATTCGCCTGCCATACAACGCCATCCTCGGGTACCCAGCGTTGGCCAAATTCATGGCTGTAACCCACCACGGCTACAACGTCCTCAAGATGCCAGGAAGCGGCGGAGTCATCACGGTGCCCTGTGAAGAGAGAGACGCAGTGTGCTCCTTGGAGCGAGCTTTTGAGGCCGCATCGCTGGAAGACCCAAACCACAGCAGCAGGAGGCCTCCCGAGGCCGCACCCAAGAAGAAGAAGACATCGACCGGCCCGACTCTTCAAGAGACAGGCCCCTCAGGGTCCGCACCGGGCAGGAGCCTCCTTCCATCGCATAGGAAGCGGCGGCGCCCTCCTCGAGCAGGGGCTCGGGGGCTCTCCCCTGGAGGGCTGCCGACCTCGCCAAGGTCTCGAGGGAGGCGCTTTGGCACCACGTGGAGGCGTGTTTCGAAGAACGTTTCCCGCAAGCAGGAGCAAGACCAGGAGGACAGAACCCTCAAGAGTTCATCAGCAAGGCCATTCAGAGCTCACAGGAGTCAAGGGTCAAGAGGGCAGCCGCCGCCACCAGCTGTGGCCCCCCATCCAGAGAGGATGGTGAGCTGCTGGCGTCTGCATCGACATACCAGGGCTCAACCGAGCCGCATCTCAAGAGCGCCTCGGCCCTCGCGAGTGGGACGTTGCGAGGGTCCGCCCCACAGCTACGTACGCATGCCTTATGGCCTGCCAAACGCGGCTGCTGCGTACCAGCGTCTAATGAGGACCATCCTGGAGGCTCAAGAGGTCAGGCACGCCGCAGCCCTGGCAGAGATGGAGATGGCCCCTAAGGAGCCGCCAGCGCCTCCGGAGCCTCCCGAGGCCACCGGGCCTGGGGGCTCGTGAGGATCGGCTCCTACAGCCCACCGAGTCTGCTACACCAACACCCCTTCATCCCCAACATCACCAGGTGACATCTTTAAGTTTTATTTCCGGCTGGGAGCACCTTCAGGGCCGCATTATTCCCAGGCCGTGTGGGTCCGTCCCTGCGGCATGTATCCCTTTTTATTTCATGTCATTAGCTTGTCTTGTTGGGGGCGCCCCTCGGGCTGCATCATCCCCAAGCCGCTCGGGCCAGTCCCAGCGACATGTATCCTTCTTGCGTTTTCCTTAGGATTATGCCCTCGCTCCACCTTGTTTGTTATTTGGTGCCTTTTCCTGGGTGGCGAAATCTTGCACGTTAAAGGGGGGGTGCCTGAGCATCGCGACTTAGGGCTCCTACCGGCTCTCCGGCCCTCACCCTCTGGTCTTGTCCATGGCATCGCGACCTGGCTTGCGGCTGACAGTTGAGACCAGCCCGAGAGCCGGGACCCGAGGACGTGAGTTTTGTCATCTAACCCAGCTTGCACTGCGTTAAAGGGGTGCACGAGCATCGCGACTCAGGGCTCCTACCGGCTCTCCGGCCCTCACCCTCTTGTCTTGTCCATGGCATCGCGACACGGCTTGCCCGAACGGGTGAGACCAGCCCGAGAGCCGGGACCCGAGGACGAGAGTTGCGGCGTCGACCCGGCTTGCGCGTTAAAGGAGGGTGCACGAGCATCGCGACTCAGGCTCCTATCGGCTCTCGGCCCTCACCCTCTGGTCTTGTCCATGGCATCACGACACGGCTTGCCCGACGGCCGAGACCAGCCCGAGAGCCGGGACCGAGGACGAGAGTCGCGTCATCTAATCCAGCTTGCGCGTTAAAGGGGGTGCACGAGCATCGCGACTCAGGGCTCCTACCGCTCTCCGCCCTCACCCTCTGGTCTTGTCCATGGCATCGCGACTTGGCTTGCGGCCGACGGCCGAGACCAGCCCGAGAGCCGGGACCAAGACGAGAGCACCGGCATCCGGCCAAATTTGCAGGAACACACTCGAAGATAAGGCCCGAGCAGGCGTAACCCGCCTTGAGGTAGGGCCTCGTGAGTCCCGTCTTTGGCTCACGGGTGCCCAGATACACCTCGTCGGCGCTACCGTGCAAGCCACGTGTCGAGGTGGGGCTGTACGCCCGGGGATCCTCTCGAGGGGCGCCTCCCACGTTCGGTGGAAGCACCATGCTCCTTGTTGGCTGGCGACGACACTACCGAGGAGCGGCTATGCCCAGACGCATGCGGAAGCGCTATCCTCCGTGACCGGTGATAAACAAGCGAGGGTGGCCTCCGGGTCGCATCAACCTCGGGGGAGCCCGAGCTCGGTGTCGGCCTCGTCATAGCGCCTCCCTCGGGAGGCGCCACGCGAGGCTGGGCACGGGCTGCGCTGGTCACGCCAGACGACGCCACCCAGCCAGCCCCTCGGGCCTGGTTCATCACGCCACTCCCGAGCGGAGCCAAGGTACGCATGCCGTTTGAACGTCAAGGGGACTCCTGAGCATCGCGACTCAGGAGCCTAACTGGTCACGTAGCCCCTCACCCCTTAGTTCCGAAAGGCTAACGGCGGTTGAGGTATGCGCGGGGCCGGGCTCTGCAGACGTAGAATGGTGGATCCGCCCGCGTCTCACCTCCCTACTTGATGTTCGTGCGCCAAGGGGGACTCCTGAGCATCGCGACTCAGGAGCCTAACTTGTCACGTAGCCCCTCACTCCTTGGTCCCGTCCTGGTTTCCGGTCGGGGCTAACGGCGGCTGAGGTATGCGCGGGGCCGGGCTCTGCCGGCGTAGAACATAAGCAAGTAGGAAGCACAAATTTCAAGGAATTCAAAAGCAAATATTACAGTCCACGCTGTTATAGCAATACCAAACGCAAGTTTAAACGCCTCCCCGAGGCATGATACATGTGCAGGAATTAAAAGCAAGACAAGAGCCACAACGGAGTCACTTGTCGGCGGTGGAGCAACGCGGAGTGGGCTCGCCTCGTGAAGCAGCAGGGCCGGCAGCGCGCCCGGCTTGGTGCTGAAGGCCCGGAACTTCCCCAACAGAGCCTCCGCGCGACCCTTCACAGCGTCGGCAGCGGTAGCTGCATGCTCGCCGCTTGCCGGCTCCAACAGGTTGTCCATGTCGACGCTAGGATCGCGAAGATAGATGTGGGTGAGGATCCGCGTCAGTGCCGCAGAAGACAAGCCACGCGCCTCGGCCTCAGCCGTGGGGCCAAGACCAAGGGAGACATCTTCAAGAGCACGAATCAGGAAGGGAAACAGCTTTGCGGGGCCGTCCTCTGCACCGGCCAGTGGGCTCTCCAGGCGGCTATCATAAAGCTCCCTCAGCAAGGCGCGGGCCTTCACCACCATATCCATGAAGGCCACGCGATCTTCGGCAAGAACCCGCGCCTTGGCATCCAGCTCGACCTTCCTCGCCTCCAGTTCCTGCTCCAGCGCGCCTAGGCGATCACGACGCTTCTTCAGCTTGGCCTCCTGGTCGCCAGCGGTGCGCCTCGCGAGCCTTCATGCTTTCCTCCTGCTCTGGCGGAGGCGGGCCTCCTCGGCAAGCTGGTTCTGCAGGCCCTTCAGCTCGCCCTCCAGCGTCTCACAGCGACCTTGGATGCTGGCTGCCTCCCCCAGGGCAGCATCGCGGGCTACCTTCGCCTCACGAACAACCTGCTTCTCCTCGTCGCAAGCCGTCGAGGCCTGGACCAGCGTCGCCCGAATCGAAGCGTCGGTGCGAATCCAGCCAGAGGCCAGCTCCAAGCGCCCGGCCACCAAGCGAGGGTCGGCGCCCAGAAGATCCTGCCGCAGCCGGTCCAATTCAGCGGCAAAGACGATCCAGACAGTGGGAGGAGTCGGAGAGAGCGGTTGGTGGAGTAGGAGGAGATGGCGGCTGCGTAGCCACTGCGCCTCGGCGGAACCAACGGCGCCACGACAACAATGAGGCAGCGCCAAGCAAGGGCACCTCGAGTCGCTGGGCCAAGGGGACTGAGCTCACCCAGCCGGGCTCGGCCCGAGCCTCGCGGCGCCCGGGTAGGAGAGGCAAGGCGTCAGGATCATCTTCCTTTGGGAAGCGGCACCGTCACGGATGGAGCCTCAGAGCCCCTTCACTTCCGCCATGGGCGCCGGCTGGCGAAGAACATGGACATCGATCTCGTCAGCGAGCAATAATCAAGGCGGAAGCAGGCACTTACAGGTCGTCAGCTGGTGGACTCGAGCAGCCTCGGCCATACTTGAAGCCCGAGAGCCGGCTCGAGGATCAGCTTCAAGGGATCAGAGCCGGGAGGCGTCTGCAGATCGCCCGGGGCGGGGCGGACCAGCGGAGGACCAGCCAGTCCGGTCCTTCTTGGGATCGGGGCAAGCCCGCCTCCCGCTCACCCTCATCCTCGCCATCGCCGCTCTCGAGGGGACGCGGAGAACGCGGGGCCTGCGCCGCAGGGGGGGAGCCCTCGACTCTGCCCCCGAATCAACCCCCTCTCCTGGCTCTTTTTCCTCCACCTCTTCACCGGAGTCGGAAGAGGACACGTCCACCAGGTCCTCCGGAGCCTCCACGGGCATGGGCCCGTCCCCATTGAAGACGGGCATGAGCCCCACTACCTGCACCCAATCCTCACGAAGGAACAAGGGCGCGGGGGCGCCCTCCAGTCTCGCCACATCGCCCCGACCAAGGGCTGGAGGACCCGTCGCCAGTCCTCGCTGGCCAGGGCCACGGGGCTCGGGTGAGGCCTCCACATCGAAGGCGAAATCTTGGCGAAGCGGAGCCGATTGGTGCTCTAGGAACTCCCTCGGCAGCGGACAAGCCGGTCAACCGCGCCCGCCCAGCGTCGGCTTCAGATCTGCATCCATCTTCTCGGCACCCGGCTTCACGTGGGGATCCGAAGCTTCGCTCGGGACCCGATCGTCCGGAGCTCTCGGCGGGCTCCGTGGGCAGGATCAGCCGTGGGTGGATACGCCCAGCATCCACCAAGACCCACTTGCTCTTGAAACCCTCAATCCGCTTCCCAGGGTTTGAAATGGCGATGGCTCCGCCGTATGCAACGAAGCTCGCGCCTGAGGCGGAGCCACGGGAGGTTCGGAGGAAGAAGTAGTGGCACATCAAGGCCACCGAGGGTTTCACCCCAACATGGGCCTCACAATAGTAGGCGAAGATTGCCAGAAGAAGGACGGAGTTGGGATGAAGGTGCAGAGCTTGGATGTTGTAGTGACGGAGGACGGAGAAGAAGAACTCAGAGAAGGGAGGCACCAGACCAGCAATGATGGCGCTCGTGAAGAACGGGTAGAAGGTACTCCCCCGACCCTCAGGGGCGGAGGAGCCGGCCTTGAGCACCGCCGTTCCATTGACGCCCTGCGCCTCCGCCAACCGGTGGATCAGGGCAAGGCTCGCCGCTGACACATTTGGCGGGTCCAAGGCAGGAGAGTACCAGGCTCCGGCCGGGGTTTGGCGAGGAGCCATGACTGGCTAGGGCACGAAGGCGGAGTGGATCTGAAGGTCTTGGAAGCAGGGAGGAGAGGCGCAAGAAAGGGGATCTGAGCAGCAACTGGAGAAAGTAAAGGAGGCAAGGAAGATGCCGCTCTATTATCAACCCGCGCGGTTGCAGAGGCTCCCACGTCCAATCAACCGCCACGCGGCGCCCAAGGCCGCAGGCTGTTAGGGCCCACGACGCTTCGCACTTACCCTTTCGCCTCTCCGCTCGGCCAAGTTCGGGCGCGCCCGTGGGCCAGGGGCTCTTGTCGGCGTTACAGGAGCAGGGGTCCCAGAGACTTGCCTGCGGCCTGCGGCATGGCTCAAAGGAGGACCAGGACAGCCCATCTTCATCAACACAAGCTCAAGACCCTCGCGAGGGACCAAGCCTCGCGGGGCGGACGACAAGGAGCTTCCTCAGGCACGGCCTCGTCAGGCTGGCTCATGAGGAGGCGGAGAGTTCAAGGCAGGGTACCTCGCGAGGTGCCCATGACGCAAGCCATGACGACCAAGGGTGCCAGTCGGGCGCCAGCCCGCGCAGCGTCCTCCTTTCCTCTTTGGTGCAAAGGGAGCAAGCGCAGGCGAGAGCATCAAGCAAAGGCATCCGTTTCGGTGCAACAAGACCAAGACCAACCCCAACGGCGGGAAGGGAGTCATCGTGGAGCCCAAGCAGGCGTCATCACGAGCCTTTGGCGAGGCGAGGACCAACTTTAGTCAGGATAAGTGTACCCGCTGTTCCCCTTCAAAATGGCCAATTGTTGGCGCCCTTCCCACTCAATATTTGGGAAGAGGCCCAGGGCCTTCGTCTATATAAGTAGAGCTAGCCACCATAGTAGGGGATCTGGCATTCGGAATCCAGAGAGAGAGAGATAGAGACCCGATCCTCAAGCTAGAGCGACGGAACACCACCTAGCAGTTCATCACACCCGCCAAGAACAGACCCTCGCGGGTTGTTCTTCCCTGTACTGTTCCTCATCAGCCCAAGAGGCAATCCACCACGCCACAAACTAGAGTAGGGTATTACACCACAACGGTGGCCCGAACTCGTATAAATCTCGTGTCTCTTGTGCTGTTCTTTCTAAGTAGTTTAGGTTCGGCGAGGTACGAGACGGTGGAGGGTTGGATCTCCGCGCGCACCCCAGAGTTCGAACCTTAAGGGTCTGCCGGAACCCGAAATCCGACAGGATCGTCTTTGACTTGAGTACTCCACCTTCTTCCCGACGGACCCTAAATCTTGGGACGAGATTCTTTTGAATGGGGGTGAGTTGTCACAACCCTAGTCAGTGTTGCATTAGAGTGATGCATCATGTTTAATTTTTCTCAGAAACTTGAAATGGGGATGAACCAAACCCCCAGCACCAATTAAACCAACTAGGGTTACTAAAATATTTTCTCAGTGAATCTGAAATGCCCTTCAAAAATGTTCATCACTTTTGTCTTGTTCTAGAACCTCTGCCAAAATTGGTTCACATTTTTCTAGGACACCTAAGGTCACTAGATTAAATCATTAGCTATTTGCATTTGGGCCTTTAAATGCTATAGAATATTTTAAATGTCCAAATAATTCTGAACTTAAGTGAGGGTTGTTGGAAATATTCCAAATAGAGCCCACAAATATTTTCAGGATTTTTGTAAATGCTTTAGCAATTTTTTTAATAAAGCCCAACAGTTGCAGAAAAATAGAAAACAGAAAACAAATTAGAAAAGAGAGAGAGAGAGAAAGGCCAGAGGCCACTTACCTGGCTGGCCTGGCACATCTGGCTCGTGCCAGTCATCACCTACCTCTGCCAGTAGGCAGAGGAGGGACACCGTGAAGCCGCCGAGCTCGCCACGCCACTTCCCTGCCTGCCTGCCTCGCCTGCGCCAGCGCAGCGCCTCGAAACGCCTCCTCGGTGCCGCCCCGAGCCCCTGGACACCTCACTTTCCCCCCGCCCTCTCTCTCGCCCTCTCTTCGCCAAGGCCGATGTAGCCGCGCTCGCGCCGTTGTGAAGTCGTAGCCACCGTCGCCTCCTCGTCACCCCGCCGTGTCCAGAAGCTCCGCCACCGTCCGCTTCGTCGAGCAGATCGAGCCCCGAGCGCTCGTTCGCCGGAGCCATCGCACCGACCTTGCCTCGCCGTCGCCGGAGATCCACTTCGCTGCCCTGCTCAGTTCCGACCGTCCCCGAGCTCCCCGACCATCCCGCCCGACTCGTCGTGAGCCACTGCCCGTTCCCCCCCCCCTCTCTGCTCTCTCCTTCATGCACCATAGTCGCCGCACCTCGCTCACCCGCACGCGCCACCGCCTCTGCATGTCGCCCTCGTGGCCACTGCCACGCGGGCTCGAGCCCGAGCGCGTCACCGCGTTAGCTGCACCCCCAGGAGCCCGCAGCACCTCACCGCGCCCTCTGCCGTGCCCCCTATCGCCGAACCCGAGCATGCCCGAGCTCCGGTCGCCACTGCCGAGCTCATGGTCGTCGTCAGCGGCCGCCCTGCTGCTGCTGCTTGCTGCAACGGGCATGGGTGAGCTCCAACTCCCCGTAGCCGCTCTCCGCTGGCCATTTGGTCACCGGAGCAGCAAGCCCAAGCCCTCCGCCGCGTCTACTGTCGCCGGCGGCTAAACGCCGGTGGTTAGCCAGTTTGACCAGGGGGTTTGACCTCCCCTGGGTCAATGACAGGTGGGGCCCCTCCCTGCTAACTAAACTAGGTTAGTGCTAACTAAGTTAGGTTAGTTTAGTTAGTCGCTGACACGCGGGACCCACTAGTCAGTTTGACCTGGACCGGCCCCATTGACTGGTAACATCACAGTGACGCAATGCTGAACCAGTAATGCATTTTCTGGATTTATTCTTATTCAGAAAATTCCAGAAATTGTTACAAACTTCGAAAAATCACAGAAATTAATCTGTAGCTCAGAATGCAAAGATTATATATATAAAATGATCATAAAAATCCAATATATCCATTTGTACTAGTTTCATGCATGTTAGAGCAACCTAACCTTGCTGTTTATACGAAACATGATAATGCACTTATAAGAGTTCATAATTTAGGCTTGTATTTGAATCTTTGGTTCAAATAAGCTCAAGCCACCCTGTTTGTAGTTGCATTAGCCAAAACACACTCATTTTGCCATGTCATATGCATGCATCATATTGTTGCATATCGCCATGTTTTGATTGTGTTACCAGTGTGATCTCCGTGGTAGGTTCTGCTCCCGAGGATATTCATGAGTATCCAGCTGAAGGGCACACTACTAGGGGAAACCTTATACACAGAATCTTAGCAGCGGCACAAAAGAAGCGCCACGCTAATTAGCGATGAGCGCGGTTTTAACCCTCGCTACTACTAAGTTGATAGTAGTAGCGCGGGTTTTTAACCCTCGCTACTACTAAGCGGTCTCTACCGTGCCCCCCGACACATGCCATAATAGTAGCGAGGGGTATTGTAGCGACCCGACCTCAGACGGTCAAGCCTCTGTGTATCTGTGCCATCCCTGGATCAGTATGCTGGCACACACAGTACATCAATGTATATATCAAAGTGCAATCACATGTATAATTAACGTAAAACTGATATATACCTCATAAGTCACAGTGAAACAAATAGTCGGGTGTGGAGTCCCATCAACGCCATCGGCGGGTTGAGTGTAGACCGTAACCTGCAGTACTCTTACTCGTCGGAAGTAAATATACGCAACATGATACGTTGCAGCCCGTGTAGGTCAGTACATTGAATGTACCGGCAAGATCACAATATGAGAAAACAGATGATGAAACTATACTATATGCAATATGGCTTTGTGGCTCTGTATCTGAGTTTTGTTTGCGTAAAAGCTGATTTTATTTTCCCTACATCAAAGGAATAAATGTAGTCTGTACTATGGAATTTCCTATCATGACATGGTTCCGCCAACCGATGTCTCATAGCCCAAAATCATCATAAGTTGCCCACAATTAAGTTATCAATCCGGTGTTGAGAGTTCCGAGATAGATCCAAGTCCAGATGCTCAAATTGTCCGTAACCGGGGACACGGCTAATCGATTAGGTTTAAAACCCTCTGCAGAGGTTTGTACACTTTACCCGCAAGATTCGATCCCTCTCTTTACGTTCTCGCACTTCAGGGTTTTTGAGAACAAGATGACCGAAACATGGTCTTCCGAAGAGTTCCCCTGACCACGTCGGTGCTCATCCCATCCTACCGTAGTTCTACATCTGCTAGCACCGTCCCCAGCCAGAGTCACAACTAAGGTCAACCAAGCGAGCCCATATTGACTTGCGGTTGCACGGGTAAGCTTCGGGCATGAAGTATTCTTCCGTCTCTTTGAGTCTGGGTGAAGCTTTCCGCAAGATGTCATGGCGCTTCTCCATGCATCCCGCCAACCACTGGTTTCTCGAGGTGCCCGTCAACCGTCCTTCACCCAAAGAGTGTGTATTGAATTCTTGTCTCGAGTCTTGAAGTCTTGAGGTCTTGAAGGTGCAGTCCTTGCAGTTTCCATCATGGAGTTGTCGTCATTGACGTAGAGTCCTTCTTCTTCACACCACTCTCGTGCACTCATACCAAACCCCGTCTACTTATAGCGTAGCATTAAAACAAATAACGTCCCGGGCTTGGTAACAGGGTGATGGGTTCCTACCTCATGCATACTACTCAACTACAAGGATTCAATAACACTACTGAGGGGTGGTTTGCAAAGATGCCACTAAATGCAATAAACATAGGTATGAAAGCATGGTCAAAGTGAACTTGCCTGGTAAGTTGATGAAGATAACAACACTCTCGAATAATGACTTGGTAGAACTATTCGTCACTCCGGAAATTCTACCGAGACAAACAAATATCACAATAAGCATATAGCATATGATCACTTAACATAATAGCATGCTAACATAACACACCAAACAGACGAATCAAAACCCAAAGGAAAACTCGAAGAAATCCAACTCAAAGTTTTCCTACTTCAAGCAACAACTCAAACTAGTTTTTCATAACAAAAATTTTCTCAACAGAACCTAAGCATGGGTTTATGCTACCTAACAGAAAAGAATTCATCAAGCAACTAGGAGCAAAAAGAATCACCTTAAAAGCTATTATAAAACTCCTATTAGGCCTAATTCAAATTCTATTAAGAAAAATAAATTTATTTACTAACCTATAATAATCAATCACATGTGAAAAATAAATTTATTTACTAATTAAAATAATAGGAAAACAGTAGCTAGTTAATTAATTAGGATTAACAAGATTCTGCTAAAAACTAATTTTTTTATTAATCCTAAAATACCCAAATTAATTCCTACGGTTAGGCAATGTCAAAATAAAGTTGGGAAAAAAAGAATCATATAAAAATAATTTTCCTAACTCATTTTATGGCAAATTTACTATTCTGTCTAAAAATAAAATAAAGCTATTCTAAATAATTTTAACATAGCTAATTATATTTTCTACAGAAACTATAGGAAATTTGCAAACCAACAAAAAAAGAATCACCTAAAAATATTAAGTAAAACAAAAGTTATGAATTTTTCAAATCGGAAACTATTCTGTTAAAACAGAAAAACGAAAATAAAGAAAAACGGCTAAATGGGCCTAACTAACGCACTGAGCGTAATATAACTAAAACGGGCCTAGGGTTAAACGAATCGGGCCGGTACTAAAAATAAAACCCTAACTTAAAATTAAACCGGACTAAACCGGACCGAACCGGGTTTTATAAAAGAACATACCCCTTCGGGGGGGTTCTAATCCTAGCCGTTCTAGATAGATCGGACGGTGGGGGTAATCTCCGGCGGCTTACCGGAGTTCGACGGCGGCGGAGGCTCGGGCGGCGAGTGCGTTGGCCTCTCCGGTCGGCGGGGAGGTCGGCGGAGGCTCCCGTGGTCTTGGCGGCAGGGGGTGGTCTGGTGGAGTGGGTGGAGCTCGGGGTGGGCTAGGGCGACGGCGGCGAGGGAAATGGCGGTGGTGGTGAGCTCGGGCTCCGGCGAGCGCGTGAGGAGGGAGGAGAGGGTCCCGAGGGCAAGGGGAGCAGGGTGCGGGAGGGTTTATAGGGGGGCCTCAACTTGGCGAGGGCAATCGGGAGGATCGGATCCCGATCCTTGAGATCCGGCCAGCGGGCGGGCGAGGTGGCGTGGGCGAGGTTGAAGGCGGGTGGTGGCCCACCCGTCGGTAGTCTTGAGGGAGCGGGGCTCGGTCGACCCGACCGGAAACGTTCAGGCGAGGGGTCGGGGCTGGCTCGCTGGGCTGGCTCGCTGGGCCGCCTGGTGGGCCGGCTGGCTGGCGCGGGCGAGTGGCGCGGCTGGCACCTGGGTATTTTTTTTCTATTTTTTTTGAAAATAAAAACAGAGAAAATATATATATAATATAAATATTTTATATAGGACATATATATATCAAAATGATCAGAAAAAGATTTCCTACAACATGAACTATTTTTCAAGTTCAAATAAAATACACAAAAATTCAAATAAAGCAAAGAGTGTTTACGCCTAATAAAATCCAATAAAAATCATTTTAAAAATACCAAAATGACTTAAAATTTATTTTCTCCTAATTTTCCATAGAAGGGAATCATTTTACCCTAATTTTCCATTTATTTATTTTTTTGGAGAAAAATAATTTGAACAAAATCCAAATAATCCCAAATATGAAGGGGGTTTCAAAATACCTTCAAATGACTTTCAATTTGATTCTTTTTAACTTCCAACTCATATTTCATATAATTGAAGAAGTCATTTTATCTTCCCTCATGAAAATCATTGAGTTGCATAAAGCTTTGAATTTGAAATATTCTCAAATGAAATTCAAATCTTTTCAAAACCCTTTTCATTTCAAATGGAAGAAGTCATTTCATCTTCACTCTAGGGTTTTTGTGTTGAAATGGAATTGAATTCATTGAGATCCAAAAAGAGCAAAGGGGATAGTTTTGGGAAAGTCATTTTATTCCCTCTCATCCAACTTTCAAAAGTGTCAAATTCCAATCAATTTCACTCAATCAATCAAACAAACAATCAGACAACAAGCATAGTTATTTATCTAATATAACATTCCAAAATTTAGAATTTTGGGATGTTACAGGTATAAACCCGCGCTACTACTAAGTTGATAGTAGTAGCGCGGTTTTATACCCCTCGCTACTACTAAGTACGAGGTAGGTGAAGTCTCCATATCCTCGGCCGAATCCCCATCTCCTCCCTCAAATCCCTCCTCTCTTCCACCACTCTCTCCTCTCACTTTCCATACGCTCTCACATGGACCTCTTGCCCATGCACCCATCCTCCTCCATGGCGCCGAAAGAGGACGCCGCCTCGCGCCATCGGCGTCTAGGAGCTCGCCGGTCTTCCACCGACGTCTAGGAGGCCGCCGCCCCGCGCCACCACACCGGAGCACCTCGCCACCGGTGACTAGCTCCGCTGCTCCCTACATCACCTTCCTCTCTCCCTCGGTTTTCCTTTTCTCTCTCTTCCTCTCGTTTGACTCACCCTCCCATGTCCATGCCCGTGCAGGTCATCACCATGGATGACCCGGAGCTATCTGGCATGGTCGGGAAGAGGAGCCCCACGTGGCTGGCTCTGCCATAGAAACGGGCCCTCTCCAACAGCCACTCCTGGATCTGGTCTTCCGATGTCCGTTCATGCCTCCGGCGACGCCAATCATCGCTAGATCTTACCATTGCTGCCATTGACAACACGCACGGGATCGAGATTTTTTTTTTGAAAGTAATAGCGATGGCGCTGGTATAAGACCCGCTTCTGACTAATTAGCGATAGCGCTGTTTGCAGCACGCTTCTGACTAACCACGATATAGCGATGGCGTGTGTCAACACGCGCTATTGCTACAAGTTAGCTGTGGCGCCGTATCAGTAGCGCGGGCACCCGCGCTACTGATACACCCAAAACCCGCGCTGCTGCTAGGCTTTTCCCTAGTAGTGGCAGTACCCCTCGACCACTTTGTTAGGCAAGCAACCCCCCCCCCATTTGATCATATCGATACAATCCCATCTTCTCTCTCCTGCTCTCATTTACTACATTTAAGACAACAACATTTCAAACTGTTGCGTGTTGCGGTAGTTGAACCCATTTCCTCTGCATGACCTGTCTTTGCCACATTAACTAGATGAAACCCACTAGCATGTGTAGGAGTTGATTGAGCCATGTTTGTGTTTCCTACCATGATATGCCTGCTATGCTTAGAGTCGTGTCAGGTCTGGTTCATCTGGGTGATGGGCTAGAGTGAAATGGGTGTGTCGGTGATGAGAGTGAAGTGTTGAACATGTTTTGGTAAAGGTATCGATGAGAGGCCATGTAGGAGTACATGGTGGGTTGTTTCATTGAGGTCGTCCTTAAGAACTGAGATCTGTATGTGTGATTTAAGATCAGCTACTACCACACATTCGGCCCTGAAATATGACCCCGCTCGACTTACTGACCCCTCTCGTCCTCTGTCCAAGAGTTGCAAGTAGTTTTTAGTGTTTGTAGTTGTTGCAGGCCGTGCGCAGCGCTGACCTTAGGGGTGGGCTGTGGTGCGGTAGGCACGTGGCACGGTGTACCCAGTTGCCCATTTGGTGTCTCGGGAACCCTGCACACATCCTTTGGGGCCGTTGAGGACACCCCGGCCGGATTTCCTTGCGGATGGAACCCGAATAGGCGATAAACCTGGACTAGAGACTTGTGTGGTTAGTCAGGTCGTGGTCTACACCCACGTCGGCTTTCGCTTGAAGTCTGCCGAGCACATGTCGTGTGCAGACGCTAAGTGGTGGAAACATGTGTGACGAAGTACACCCCTGCAGGGTATAAAACTATTCGAATAGCCGCGTCCGCGGTAAAGGACTACTTGGTCGCTTATGCAGTTCATAGACAAGTTAATGGTTACTACTAAAAGACTCAAGATAAGTGTGAGTGTCGCGGATGGCCCTCTCGTAGGTTGACGAGGGAGGATCCACGGTGGAGTATTGTGATGGTGATTAGTGGACTCGTGTGCGCAAAATCATTTACAAGTTGTATAAATCATAGGATAGCTTAGCCAAGAGTCAAAGCTGGCTTGCTGCAATAACTCCACTACCCTCCTTGAGAATGTGCATGTATAGTAGGATCTGTTGTAAGACTTGTTGAGTACCTTTGTACTCATGTTGCTTTAATAATTGTTGCAGAAGAGAATACCGCCCCCTCCGATGGGTTCTATGTAGATCTCGACGTTGGCGAGTGAATTGCCGCCCAGGTGGTGACCTGAGCTTGTGAAGGGCCTTTGTAGATAGACAGGCTTCGTCAAGCCTTCTTTCTTTCTAGTTGTCTGTACTCAGAGAAGTTTGCTTCCGCATGTGCTTGTATGTTTGTATGACTTGAGTGTTGGGTCGTGTGAGTTCTACCTGTATGAACATGTTATGTATGGCTCTCTGGAGCCTTTAAATAAAGTACTTTGAGTTGTAGAGTTTTGTTGTGATGCCATGTTGTATTTACACATATCGAGCATATTGTGTGTATGATTGAAATGCTTGGTATGTGTGGGATCCGACAACCTAATTGTTTATCCTTGGTAGCCTCTCTTATGGGGAAATGTAGACTGGTGCTTCCACTGAGCCTTGGTAGTCTGCTACAGCCCGGTTTACCGGAGTCCTACTAGCCCAGTACTACTGCTTTGGAACACTTAGACTGGCCTGCATGTGATTCACTTTGTTCCTGTGTCTGTCCCTTTGGGGAAATGTCACGCGGTGACATCCGGAGTCCTGCTAGCCTGCTACAGCCCGGGTTCCCGGAGTCCTGTTAGCCCAGTTGCTACAACCCAGATTCACACGCTGCTGACCGATATGCTCGATGCTGATTCATGTATGCATGTCCCCGTAAGTTAGTGTCACTTTGGGTTCACGACTAGTCATGTCAGCCCGGGTTCTCTGTCATTTGGATGCTAGCGACACCATCATATACGTGAGCCAAAAGGAGCAAACGGTCCTGGGCCAGGTAAGGCGACACCCGTGGGAATACCGTGCGGGAGGCCGCAAAGTGATATGAGGTGTTACATGCTAGATCGGTGTGACTTAGAATCGGGGTCCTGATAGACACACTCCCTCCCTACTCGATACCCTCGTTCCCTCATCTACTGCCACAACTTCCGTACATTTCACGCCAGGGAGAGGAACATTCCGGGCCCGATCTCATCACCGACGCCCCGCCGTACCCGACCGCGTCCTCTGCTGCTTCTGGCGGCCCCGGCGAGTGCGCCTGCGCACGAGGACCTCCACCTCTGCCCCACGGCTCCTCGAACATTGCCGCATCGAGCCCCCTCCATCGGATTCCCCTCGCCCAAGCCATCGGCACCGGCACTGCCTCACCATCGTCTCGCTGCTACGGCGCCACCCCGGCCTCCCCAATGTTTCCTCGATCCCTCCCCCCCCCCCCCCGCTGTGAGCTCTCCCTTTTGCTTCCCCTTTGCTCTGGCCCTATCTGAGTCGTAGGTCGTGCTCCTACGTGCCCTGCGCTTTCCCTGTCGTGCTCGCCCGTTGCAGCGCCGGCCGGCCGTGTCGCACGAGCGCTCGTGCGTGCCCGCGCCCTATGGCTTCCCTCGTGACATGCTCCTGCTGCCACAGCCTGCTCGCTCCTGCTCCTCCTCCTTTTGCTGCTATGTTGCTGCTGCCGCTTAGCTACTGCTGCTACGTCGCCGCCGCTGCTGTTTGCTCTGCTGTAGGTTCTAGTTGTTGCTACCTGCTTCGCGTTGCAGCTGCTACCACCCAGGCCCGCGAGTGCCACACTGCACCCGATCACTGCCTCACTCCCACCGCATCCGGGTCGTGCCCCGCTTGCCTGCCCCGCGCCCGCCATCTGTCGGCCGTGCGCTGGCCATGCACGGCCGCTGTTCGGGAACATTGCATGGAAAATAAAAAATTCTACGCACACGCAAGATCTATCCATGGAGATGCATAGCTACGAGGGGGGGATGTGTTTACGTACCCTTGTAGACAGTTAAGCGGAAGCGTTTATCAACGCGCTTGATGTAGTTGTACACCTTCATGATCCGCCCGATCATGTACCGAACGTACGGCACCTCCGTGTTCAGCACACGTTCAGCTCGATGACGTCCTCGCCTACTTGATCTAGCAAGACGGGTGAAGTAGTAGATGAGTTCCAACAGCACGATGGCATGGTGACGGTGGTGATTCGACTATCTCCGCAGGGCTTCGCCGAGCACTACGAAAATATGACCGTGGACGGACTAGAGGGAGATGGGCTACACACGGCTTGGGAATCGTGGTGTGTGTTGCCCCTCTCCCTCCTCACATATATATAGGTGCAGGGGGAGGGGAGGCAGTCGTAGGGCGCCCCCAAAGCACCAGCGGCTTCCCTAGGGCGCCTTTCCTGGCCATGCCCTGATACATCTCCAACGTATCTATAATTTTGATTGTTCCATGTTGTATGTTTTATAATCATTTTATATCATTTTTTGGTACCAACCTTGACATAGTGCCAAGTGCCAGTTGCTGTTTTTTGCATGTTTTTTTACATCGCAGGAAATCAATACCAAATGAAGTCCAAACACAGCGAAACTTTTTGTGCATTTTTTCGACCAGAAGACATCTAGTGGGCCAGAGAATCACCTAGGGGGTGCTGCGAGGAGAGCACAACCCACCAGGGCGCACCTGGAGGCCCAGGCGCACCCAGGTGGGTTGTGCCCACCTCGGGTGCCCCCTGAACCGCCTCTTTGCTCTATAAATACCCCCAATATTCCAGAAACCCTAGGGGAGTCGACGAAAATCAATTCCAGCCGCTGCAAGTTCTAGAAACCACAGATCCAATCTAGACATCATCACGGAGGGGTTCATCATGCCCATTGGTGCCTCTCCGATGATGCGTGAGTAGTTCTTTGTAGACCTATGGGTCTGTAGTTAGTAGCTAGATGGCTTCCTCTCTCTCAATTGATTCTCAATACAATGGTCCCTTGGAGATCCATATGATGTTACTCTTTTTGCGGTGTGTTTGTTGGGATCCGATGAACTTTGAGTTTATGATCGGATCTATCTTTTTATCCATGAAAGTTATTTGAGTCTTCTTTGATCTCTTATATGCATGATTACTTATAGCCTCATATTTCTTCTTCGATATTTGGGTTTTGTTTGGCCAACTTGATCTATTTATCTTGCAATGGGAAGAGGTGCTTTGTGATGGGTTCGATCTTACGGTGCTTGATCCCAAAGGATGTAAAAGGAACCGACACATATGTATCATTGCTATTAAGGATAACAAGATGGGGTCTATTTCTACATAAATAGATTTTGTCTACATCATGTCATCGTTCTTATTGCATTACTCCGTTTTCCCATGAACTTAATACACTAGATGCATGCTAGATGGCGGTCGATGTGTGGAGTAATAGTAGTAGATGCAGGCAGGAGTCGGTCTACTAATCTTGGATGTGATGCCTATATAATGATCATTGCCTGGATATCGTCATGATTATTTGAAGTTCTATCAATTGCCCAACAGTAATTTGTTCACCCACCATTTGCTATTTTCTTGAGAGAAGCCACTAGTGAAACCTACGGCCCCCGATTCTCTTCTTTCTTATATTTGCCTTTGCGATTTATTTTCGTTTGCTTTTATTTTCAGATCTATTAAACCAAAAATACAAAAATACCTTGCTGCACTTTATTTTATTTGGCATTCGATCTATCAATATTTACAACTCTTTCACGTTCGTTTGCCAATTTGTTGCACCGTTGCCCGAAAGGGATTGACAACCCCTTTTAACACGTCGGGTTGCAGTATTTGTTATTTGTGTGCAGGTGCTGTTCATGTAGTGTTGCGTGGTTCTCCTACTGGTTCAATAACCTTGGTCTCATCACTAAGGGAAATACCTACCGTTGCTGTGCTGCATCATCCCTTCCTCTTTGGGGAAATACTGACGTAGTTCAAGCAAACATCACGGCCCATGCCCCCCCCCCTTCCCTATTTGGGTATGGGGGAAAGGAAAGGGGGCTTGGCCGCCTTAGGGCGCCTTCCCCTTCCTTTCCCTCCCTCCTTTGGCATGTGGGTAGGGGTGGAGGGGTGCGTCAGCCCCCTTGTGGGCTGGTGTGCTTCCCCCCTTGGCCCATAAGGCCCACCGCTTGCCGGTGGCCTCTCGGAACCCCTTCCGGCACTCCTATAAATACCCGGCACTTTCCGAAACCTTTCCGATGACCAAATACTATCGTCCTATATATCAATCTTTACCTCTGGACCACTCCGGAGCTCCTCGTCATGTCCGTGAACTCATCTGGGACTCCGAACAACATTCGGTCACAAAATCACATAACTCATATTATGCTATATCGTCAACAAACGTTAAGCGTGCGGACCCTACGGGTTCGAGAATGATGTAGACATGTGATACGTCCATTTTGCATCATGTTTTCATACTGTTATTTATAAATTTTTTATGCATAACAATTCTTTTGGGAGTAATTATAATGCCCTTTCTCTCATAATATGCCAGGTTTACACAAAGAGGGAGAATGCCGGCAGTTGGAATTCTGGACCTGAAAAAGCTACATCAGAGTTACCTATTTTGCACATCTCCAAATGAGTTGAAAATTTACGGGGAATTATTTTGCAATATATGAAGAATATTGGAGCAATTAACTACCAGAGGGGCCCACCAGGTGGGCAGAACCCACCTGTGCACGCCAAGGAGCCCAGGCACACCCTGGTGGGTTGTGCCCTCCTCGTCCCACCTCTGGTGCCCCTCTTATGGTATATAAGTCATTTTGACCTAGAAAAAAAGGAGAGGACTTTCGGGAGGAAGCGCCGCCGTCTCGAGGCAGAACTTGGGCAGGAGCACTTTTGCCCTCCAGCGGAGCGATTCTGCCGGGAAACTTCCCTCCCGGAGGGGGAAATCATCGTCATCACCAACAACTCTCCCATCGTTTGGAGGGCCATCTCCATCAACATCTTCAACAACACCATCTCCTCTCAAACCCTAGTTCATGTCTTGTGTTCAGTCTTTGCTCTGGAACCTTAGATTGGTGCTTGTGGGTGACTAGTAGTGTTGATTACATCTTGTAGTTGATTACTATATGGTTTATTTGGTGGACAATTATATGTTCAGATCCATTATGCTATTTAATACCCCTCTGATCTTGAGAATGATTATCATTTGTGAGTTGTTACTTTTTTTCTTGAGGTCACGGGAAAAGTCATGTTGCAAGCAATCATGTGAACTTGATATGTGTTCGACATTTTGATGATATGTATGTTGTGATTCCCTCAGTGTTGTCATGTGAACGTCGACTACATGCCACTTCACCATATTTGGGCCTAAGGGAATGCATTGTGGAGTAGTTATTAGATGATGGGCTGCTAGAGTGACAGAAGCTTAAACCCTAGTTTATGCGCTATTTTGTAAGGGGCTGATTTGGATCCAAAAGTTTAATGCTATGGTTAGATTTTTATCTTAATACTTTTATCATAGTTGCGGATGCTTGCGAGGGGGTTAATCATAAGTAGGAGGTTTGTTCAACTAGGAACAACACCTAAGAACCGGTCCACCCACATATCAAAGTAGCGAAGACGAATCAAACCAACATGATGAAAGTGATATGGTGAAATTCCCGTGTACCCTCAAGAACGCTTTGCTTATCATAAGAGACCGCTTTGGCATGTCCTTTGCCACAAAAGGATTGGGCTACCTTGCTACACTTTATTTACCATTACCGTTGCTTGCTTGTTACAAATTATCTTGCTATCAAACAACTTGTTACCGACAATTCCAGTGCTTGCAGACATTACCTTGCTGAAACAATACCTTGCTGAAACAATACCTTGTTGAAAACCACTTGTCATTTCCTTCAGCTCCTCATTGGGTTTGACACTCTTACTTATCAAAATGACTATGATTGATCCCCTATACTTGTGAGTCATCAAGGCTCTTTTCTGGCGTCGTTGCCCGGGAGTAAAGCACTCTTGATAAGTGGAAATTGGTAAGGAAAAATTATTATTATGTGTTGAAATTTATTGTCACTTGCTACTATGGAGAATCATCCTTTGAGGGGTTTGTTCGGGGTATCTTCACCTCGACCAGAACCACAATTAGTTGCCCCTCAACCTATTGCACCTACTAAAAATATTGGTTATGAAATTCCTTCGGGTAGCATAGAACAACTGCTAGCTGATCCTTATGCAGGAGATGGAACCGAACATCCTGATATGCACTTGACATATGTGGATGGAATTTTTGGATTATTTAAGCTTGCAGGTTTGCTCGGGCATGAAGCTAAGAAGAAGGTTTTCCCTTTATCTTAGAAGGGAAAAGCATTGGCATGGTATAGGCTATGCGATGATGTTGGATCTTGGAACTGGAATCGATTGAAATTGGAATTTCACCAAAAAAATTATCGTATGCATCTAGTTCATCGTGATCGGAATTATATGTATAATTTTTGGCCTCGTGAAGGAGAAAGTATAGCTCTAGCTTGGGGGAGGCTTAAGTCAATGTTATATTCATGCCCCAATCATGAGCTATCTAGAGAAATGATTATTCATAATTTTTGTGCTCGGCTTTCTCGTGATGATCAATCCATGCTCGATACTTCTTGTACTGGTTCTTTTATGAAGAAGACTATTGAATTCAGGTGGGACCTCTTAGAAATAATTAAAAGCAACTCTGAAGATTGGGAACTCGACGAAGGTAAAGAGTCATGTATTAAGCTTAAGTTTTATTATGTTAAATCTTTTATGACTACCGAAGCTTTTTAGAAGTTTAGCACTAAATATGGACTTGACTCTGAGATAGTAGCCTCTTTCTGTGAATCATTTGCTAGTCATGTTGATCTCCCTAAGGAGAAGTGGTTTAAATATCACCCACCTATTAAAGAGGGATTAAATAACCGGTCATAGCTAAAGATGAAACTATTATTTACAATGTTGATCCGGTTGTGCCTATTGCTTACATTGAAAACCCACCTTTCCCTGTTAGGATAAAGGAACATGCTAAGGTTTCAACTGTGGTTCGCAAAAGTCATATTAGAGAACCTAAACCTGCTGAACAAATTAAAGTAGAACCTAGTGTTGCTATGGTTAGAGATCTCCTGGTAGAAAATATTGATGGGCATGTTATTTACTTCTGTGATGAAGCTGCTAGAATTGCCAAACCCAATGAAAAAGATAAACATAGACCTGTTGTTGGCATGCCTGTTGTCTCAGTTAAAATAGGAGATCATTGTTATCAGGGTTTATGTGATTTAGGTGCTAGCGTGAGTGTTATTCCTTTTACCTTATACCAAGAAATTATGAATGACATAGCACCCGCTGAAATAGAAGACATAGATGTTACTATTAAACTTGCTAACAGAGACACCATCACACCACTTGGGATTGTTAGAGATGTTGAAGTCTTGTGTGGGAAAATAAAATACCCTACTGATTTTCTAGTTCTTGGTTCCCCACAAGATGACTTTTGTCCCATTATTTTTTGGCAGACCTTTCTTGAACACCGTCAATGCTAAAATAGATTGTTAAAAACAAACTGTCGGTGTTTAACAGACAACCTCATAAGAAAGAATTACCTAGCTAGTAAGGATGAAATAATTGGTCTTGCTTCTATTGGCGTGCCTCCTACTGATCCACTAGAACAATATTTGGTAGACCATGAAAATGATATGCACATGCATCAAAGAAATGATATAGATAAAAAAGTCTTTGAACAACACCGACCTCTTCTCAAACACAATTTTCCTATTGAAAATCTAGGAGGTCCTCCTCCACCTAAAGGTGATCCTGTGTTTGAATTGAAACAATTGCCAGACACTTTGAAATATGCTTATCCTGATGAGAAAAAGATATATCCTTTTATTATTAGTGCTAACCTTCTAGAACACAAATAAGAAATATTATTGAAAATTCTGAAGAAGAACCGTGCTGCTATTGGATATACTCTTGATGATCTTAAGGGAATTATCCCACTATCTGTCAACACAAGATTAATATGGAACCTGATGCTAAACCCGTTGTTGATCATCAACGACGATTGAATCCCAAAATGAAATAAGTGGTAAGAACTGAAATACTAAAGCTTCTGGATGCAGGTATAATCTATTCCATAGCTGATAGTAGATGGGTAAGTCCCGTTCATTGTGTCCCTAAGAAAGGAGGCATTACTGTTGTTCCCAATGATAAAAATGAACTCATTCCACAAAGAATTGTTACTGCCTATAGAATGGTAATTGATTTTAGAAAATTAAATAAAGCCACTAGAAAATATCATTACCCTTTGCCCTTTATTGATCAAATATTGGAAAGATTGTCTAAGCACACACACTTTTGCTTCCTTGATGGATATTCTGGTTTTTTCTCAAATACCTATCTCACAGCCTGATCAAGAGAAAACCACTTTTACTTGCCCTTTTGGAACTTATGCTTATAGACGTATGCCTTTTTGGATTATGCAATGCACCTGCTACTTTTCAAAGATGTATGACTGTTATATTCTCTGATTTTTGTGAAAAGATTGTTGAGGTTCTCATGGATGATTTTTATGTTGATGGAACTTCTTTTGATGATTGCTTAAGCAACCTTGATCGAGTTCTGCAGAGATGCGAGCAGGCTAATCTTGTCTCGAATTGGGAGAAGTGCCACTTTATGGTTAATGAAGGTATTGTCTTGGGTCATAAAAATTCTGAATGAGGTATTGAGGTGGATAAGGCTAAGGTTGATGCAATTGAGAAAATGCCATGTCCCCAAGATATCAAAGGTATTCGTAGTTCCTTGGTCATGCTAGTTCCTATAGGAGGTTTATTGAAGATTCTCTAAAATTTCTAGGCCTCTTACTAATCTTTTACGAAAGGATGTTCCATTTGTTTTTGATGATGATTGTGTAGAAGCCTTTGAAACACTTAAGAAAGCCTTAACTCTGCACCTATTGTTCAACCACCTGATTGGAACTTGCCTTTTGAAATTATGTGTGATGCCAGTGATTATACTGTTGGTGCTATGCTAGGACAAAGAGTTGATAAGAAACTAAATGTTATTCATTATGCTAGCAAAAATTTAGATATTGACCAAAGAAATTATGCTACTACTGAAAAAGAATTTTTAGCAGTCGTGTTTGCTTGTGACAAATTCAGATCTTACATTGTTGATTCCAAAGTTATTGTTCACACTGATCATGTTGCTATTAAATATCTTTTGGAAAAGAAAGATGCTAAACCTAGACCCATTAGGTGGGTTCTCTTGCTAAAAGAATTTGATCTACACATCACTGATAGAAAGGGAGCTGAGAACCCCGTAGCTGATAACTTGTCTAGGTTAGAGAATATCCTTGATGACCCACTACCTATTGATGATAGCTTTCCTGATGAGCAACTAGCTGCAATAAATGTTTCTCATAACACTCCTTGGTATGCTGACTATGCTAATTATATTGTTGTTGAATACATAACAACAAAAGAAAAATTTCTTCTATGATTTAAGTCATTACTTTTGGGATGACACACATCTTTATAAAGGAGGAGTAGATGGCATTATTAGACGTTGTGTACCCTAGCATGAACAGGAACAAATCCTACGGAAATGTCACTCTGAAGCCTATGGAGGACATCATGCGGGAGATAGAACTGCTCACAAGGTATTGCAATCTGGATTTTATTGGCCTACTCTCTTCAAGGATGCCCAAAAGTTTGTTTTATCTTGTGATGAATGTCAAAGAATTGGTAATATCGGTAAGTGTCAAGAAATGCCTATGAATTACTCACTTGTCGTTGAACCATTTGATGTTGGGGTTTTGATTATGTGGGATCTTTTCCTTCCTCTAATGGGTATACTCATATTTTGGTTGTTGTTGATTATGTCATTAAGTGGGTAGAAGCTATTCCAACTAGTAGTGCTGATCATAACACTTCCATTAAAATGCTTAAAGAGGTTATTTCCCCGAGGTTTGGAGTCCTAGATATTTAATGATCGATGGCGGTTCACACTTCATTCATGGTGCTTTCCGTAAAATGCTTGCTGAATATGATGTTAACCATGGAATTGCATCACCCTATCATCCTCAATCTAGTGGTCAAGTTGAACTTAGCAATAGAGAAATAAAACTAATACTACAAAAACTTGTTAATAGGTCCTGAAAGAATTGGTCTAAGAAATTGGATGATGCACTTTGGGCCTATAGAACAGCCTATAAAAATCCTATGGGTATGTCTCCTTATAAGATGGTTTATGGAAAAGATTGTCATTTACCTCTTGAGTTAGAACATAAAGCATATTGGGCAATAAAAGAAACTCAACTATGATTTCAAACTTGCCGGTGAAAAGAGGTTTTTTGATATTAGCTCACTAGATGAATGGAGAACCCAAGCTTATGAAAATGCCAAATTATTTAAACAAAAAGTTAAAAGATGGCATGACAAAAGAATCCAAAAGTGGGAATTCAAAGTTGGAGAATATGTTCTTTTGTACAACTCTCATTTCAGATTCTTTGCAGGAAAACTTCTCTCCAAATGGGAAGGACCGTATGTTATTGAAGAGGTTTATCGCTCCAGAGCTATCAAGATCTATAATGTCGAAGGTACAAACCCGAAGGTGGTCAATGGTCAAAGAATTAAACACTATATTTCAGGTGTGCCTATTAATGTTGAAAGCAATATTATCCAAACCATGACACCGGAGGAACACATATAAGAAACCTTCCGGAACACTCCAAAATAAATGAAAAAGAGGAGGTACGTGATACAGTAAGTAAAAGGACTCCGAAAAATCCGCAAAAATATTTTCTATCAGTTTCGTAATATTACAAAAATTAGGAAAATAAGAAACAGCCAGGAAGGCACCCGAGGGGGGCACAAGACACCAGGGCGCGCCAAGGGGCGGGTTGTGCCCACCTCGGGAACCTTCCCGACTCTGTTTTTCTCCCGTTTGCTTGTTTCCCAAGATAAAAAAATCTTTATATACCCCCCGAACGTATTGACCACTGTATCGCGGAGAAATCTTTTGTTCTTCTTTCTTGCTGTTCTGGCAGATCTAAAAATATGTCGTCTCAAGACTCGGAGGGTGAGAGCTATGTTGCTGATTATATTGCCAACCCCAAGGTTTACGGAGATGTGGAACATTATGGTTGGACCAGGAAGAAGAAGAAGAATATGATCCGAAAGGGAAAGAAGATACGAGCTCAGATGAGGATGAAGTTCCATTGCCTCAACCTGGGGACATGCACGTGGAATTCAAGAAATCGAGTCTCCCCAATAAAGCAAAGAAACCTAAGATCCAGTTTATCCCTTTTCGTCTCTTGCAGGAAAACAAGAAGGAGTTATGCAAAATGATATTAAAGTTTGAGCAAGAGATCGATGATTTGAAGGAGGAAAATTCTATCCTCAAGCATAAGCTGAGGAAGAAGAATACTCATACTACCTGATCATAACCACCACCACCTTCTTCATCACCAAAGCAGACTTGAGTTCATGGTATGGACACACCCCTTGGCTTGTGCCAAGCTTTGGGGAGGTGTCCCGGTATCGTATCACCACCACTATCTTTGCTTTCATCTATTTTAGTTCGATCTTTAGTTTTCCTATGATTTAGTTGAATAAAAGTTTAGTTTGATACTTTCTTTTTGAGTGTTTGCTTAGTGATCTATCTATCAATGTAATCGTGTGCGAGATATATAATAAAGAGTAGTTTGATTTTTGTTTCTTTATTTTAATGTTTCAATAAAAGAAAGGAAAATAAATGAAAAGATCATATGCTAATCTTATGGTAAGTAATGACATCACATAAGGAAAAGTATAAGTGGTAAAATTTATTGGAGATTGACAAACATAGCATTGGTCAATGATGCAATTCATGACATAATTAATAAGGGAAGAGAAGATTCACATGCAAATACACTATCTTGGACATCTTTTATGATTGTGAGCCCCCATTAAATATCTTGTGTCAAAATAGTTGATGTCGGACAAGGAAGACAACGTAATGATTTATGTTTGTTCATATTCACATAGAAGTTATATTGTCATAGATCCTTTAACATGTGGTGCTTGCTCAATATCTTTTCTAGCCAAAAATCCCGCACTAAGTAGAGATACTACTTGTGCATCCAAAAACCCTTAACCCAAATCTTATTTTGAGAGTCCACCATACCTACCTATGGATTGAGTAAGATCCTTCAAATAAGTTGCCATCGATGCAATAAGGCAATAAAAATTGCTTCTAAAAGTGTTGGATCATTTAGTGCAAGAGAAAATTGAACGTTGTACGAAATTGTGATGGCAAAGAATAAAAGTGACAGACTGCATAATAAAGGTTGCTATCGTAAGAGGCAATATAACGTGATGTTCTTTTGCGTTAAGGAATTTGGCATACAAACAAATAAGTGCAAGACAACCTCTGCTTCCCTCTGCGAAGGGCATGTATTTTACTTTTATGCATTTACTTTTATGTAAGAGTCAAAAGTTTTCTTCCCTATTTCCTTTTTATTTTCTATTTTTGCAAGCATCATGTGGTGAGGAAAGATCTAGGCACATATATCCAGTTGGATATGAGTAGGCATGATTTATTATTATTGACATTACCCTTGAGGTGAATACGTTGGGAGGTGAAACTATAAGCCCCTATGTTTCTATGTGTCCGGTTGAAACTTTTTGCTCATGGGTATGATGTGAGTGTTAGCAATCATAGAAGATTAAATGATGGTTGAGTATGTGGACTTGCATAAGGGCTCCGATACGTGAACCTTCCTGGAAGTATGATGAATTGTAGTTGCAAAGTTGACTGAGAACATAGTTTGTTGGTTTTCAACAAGGTTTATGCTTTATACTTCAATGTTGTGATAAATTGTTACTTGTTCATGAGAAGTTATATGATAAAAGTTGTTTGATAAAGTTTACGATAAAGTTCTTTGTTGTTATAATAATATGCATGATGCTTTTATGCCCGTATTTTGTTTTTATCGACACCTCTCTCTCTCTCTCTCTAAGCATGTGGACATGTTTTTCGATTTCGGTTTTCGCTTGAGGACAAGCGAGGTCTAAGCTTGGGGGAGTTGATACGTCCATTTGCATCATGTTTTCATACTATTATTTACAATGTTCTTCTACATAATAATGCTTTTGGGAGTAATTCTAATGCCTTTTCTCTCACAATATGCAAGGTTTACACAAAGAGGGAGAATGCCGGCAGCTGGAATTCTGGACATGAAAAAGCTACGTCAGAGTTACCTATTCTGCACATCTCCAAATGAGCTGAAAATTTACGGAGAATTGCTTTGCAATATATGAATAATATTGGAGCAAATAACTACTAGAGGAGGCCCACCAGGTGGGCACAACCCACCTGGGCGCCCCAGCGAGCCCAGGCGCGCCCTGGTGGGTTGTGCCCTCCTCGACCCACCTCCGGTGCCCCTCTTTTGGTGTCATTTTGACCTAGAAAAAATAAGGAGAGGACTTTCGGGACGAAGCGCCGCCGTCTTGAGGCGGAACTTGGGCAGGAGCACTTTTGCCCTCCGGCGGAGCGATTCCGTCGGGGGAACTTCCCTCCCGGAGGGGGAAATCATCATCATCGTCATCACCAACAACTCTCCCATCTTTAGGACGGCCATCTCCATCAACATCTTCAACAACACCATCTCCTCTCGAACCCTAGTTCATGTCTTGTGTTCAATCTTTGTACCGGAACCTTAGATTGGTGCTTTTGGGTGACTAGTAGTGTTGATTACATCTTGTAGTTGATTACTATATGGTTTATTTGGTGGAAGATTGTATGTTCAGATACATTATGCTATTTAATAACCCTCTGATCTTGAGCATGATTATCATTTGTGAGTAGTTACTTTTGTTCATGAGGTCATGGGAAAAGTCATGTTGCAAGTAATCATGTGAACTTGATATGTGTTCGATATTTTGATGATATGTATGTTGCGATTCCCTTAGTGGTATCATGTGAACATCGACTACATGGCACTTCACCATATTTGGGCCTAAGGGAATGCATTGTGGAGTAGTTATTAGATGATGGGTTGCTAGAGTGACAGAAGCTTACACCCTTGTTTATGCGCTATTTCGTAAGGGACTGATTTGGATCCAAAAGTTTAATGCTATGGTTAGATTTTATCTTAACACTTTTATCGTAGTTGCGGATGCTTGCGAGGGGGTTAATCATAAGTAGGAGGTTTGTTCAAGTAAGAACAACACCTAAGAACCGGTCCACCCACATATCAAATTATCAAAGTAGCGAACACGAATCAAACCAACATGATGAAAGTGATATGGTGAAATTCATGTGTACCCTCAAGAACGCTTTGCTTATTATAAGAGATCGTTTTGGCTTGTCCTTTGCCACAAAATGATTGGGCTACCTTGCTGCACTTTATTTACCATTATCTTGCTTGTTACAAATTATCTTGCTATCAAACAACTTGTTACCGGCAATTTCAGTGCTTGCGGACATTACCTTGCTGAAAACCACTTGTCATCTCCTTCTTCTCCTCGTTGGGTTCGACACTCTTACTTATAGAAAGGACTATGATTGATCCCCGCTACTTGTGGGTCATCAACATGACCGAGACACTTCCCTGGTTAATAACCATTAGCGGAACCTGGATGCCCATATTGGTTCCTACATATTCTACGAAGATCTTTATCGGTCAAACCTTTATGACAACATACGTAGTTCCCTTTGTCTGTGGGTATGTTACTTGCCCGAGATTCAATCATCGGTATCTTCATACCTAGTTCAATCTCGTTACCGACAAGTCTCTTTACTCGTTCCGTAATAAATCATCTTGCAACTAACTCCTTAGTCACTTTGCTTGCAAGCTTCTTATGATGTGTATTACTGAGAGGGCCCCGAGATACCTCTCCGTCATATGGAGTGAAAAATCCCAATCTCGATTCACACCAACTCAATAGACACCTTTAGAGATTCCTGTAGAGCATCCTTATGATCACCCAGTTGCGTTGTGATGTTTGATAGCACACAAGGTATTCCTCTGATATCCGGGAGTTGCATGATCTCATGGTCGAAGAAACATGTATTTGACATTAAGAAAGCAGTAGCAATAAACTGAACGATCATATGCTAAGCTAACGGATGGGTCTTGTCCATCACATCATTCTCCTAATGATGTGATCCCATCATCAAGTGCCAACCCATGTCTATGGTTAGGAAACCTTAACCATCTTTGATCAACGAGCTAGTCTAGTAGAGGCTTACTAGGGACACAATATTTGTTTATGTATCCACACATGTATCTGAGTTTCCGGTCAATACAATTCTAGCATGAATAATAAACATTTATCATCAATAAGGAAATATAATAATAACAACTTTATTATTGCTTATATGGCATAATTTCCATCAGCCGCGCCGTGCTCCTCCGCTGGTGCGTGCACGGGTTAGTATTCTCCCCTGAGGCCGGCTGCGCCAATGACCAATGGGCCCGGTCTGTTTAATTAGTATTAGAGTTAAATTAGGTTAGATTAATTATTTAGTTAGACTAATGTGCAAAGACACGTGGGACCCACTGTAAAATAAAAATGCTAAGATAAGTTAAAAATATCTAAGTCAATGACATGCAGGATCCACCTACATTGTTCACCTTTGACGAGTCAACATTGATCGGGATGTTGACTTTGACCACTGGTCCCACTACCAGCCACATAGCCACATTCCTGGGTACACTTTCTGTGTACCCATAGCATTTATACTTAATATATTTTTGAATTAAATTAATTACAGTAATTCTAGAATTTTAATTAAACGTTCAAAATTAATAGAAAATAAAAACTGTATCTCAGATAAAAATACTTTATACATGAGAGTTGCTCCAAAAAATATGATGATCCCCAATACGCTCTTCGTTCATCTGTCACGTGCCCCTAGCATAGCAAACATAGAACTGTCCCCCTCTGTTTCATCCGTCCAAAAATGCCTAACACCGGTAATACTTTCCCGGATGTTTCCCCCCTTCTCCAGTATCAGCTAGCACTGCATTAGGTCACACCTAGCACCGCGCATTGCCATGTCATGCATCGTCATGCATCTGTTTGCATTGTATTTACTATTTCTTCCCCCCTCTTCACTCTGGTAGACACTGAGACCGTCGCTGCTCCTGACGCCGACTACACTCTTGACGATCCCTCCTTCTCCGAAAGCTTCCGGGCAAGCAAACCCCCTTGATCATTCCGATATCGCCCTTTTCCCTTCTCTCTTATGCTTGCATTAGAACTGTGACTGCTTTTATATGATTCCATTCTGATGCATAGCCTGCTTTTGTAACTTGCTCTTGTACCTTACCTGCTTATCCTAAACTGCTTAGTATAGCTTAGTTAGTGATCCATCAGTGACCCCTCATCTTGTCTCTGTTGCCCTCACTGGATTACCAGATGACTCGATCAACGGGATTGACGTCCAGGGCCCGACACAGCACATCACCCCCTTAGTTGTACGACACTTTAGAGTTACTATCGAGTGCCAAGGGTGATACCTCATATAGCACTTCTAATGAGATCTCTGTAGTATGGTTAATCGTTCGTGGTCTTCGAGGGTGATTCCTCCTTCACCACTCCCGATAACGGCTCTGTCATGCAATCCATCAAGTGTGAACCATCGAGGGTTTCCTCCTAAGTTCACGTTGACGGTTACATCAAATGGAATCCATCGAGAGTGATTCCTCGGATTCCCCTTTGATGTTTTAGGCACACGCTTAATTTGACTTTACCCCCAGAACCTTGTTAAAGACGGGTCGGCCACGAGGGGTACCCGATAGAGTTACTGTTACTGCAGGATTGGAGCGACAGGCAGTACCACCCCGGTAGATGTGGACCTGAGTTCCCGATAGTCTCTTGCGGGTCGGGTTGAACGTGAGGATACCTGCGAGCTGATGTGTAGTTGGGTTGACCTGGAGGGTACCCGCAAGATTTCTACGCGGCACGGTCGGGCATTCTTAGCCCTTGCCGTAAGTCCGTGAGACAGGGCGACGGGACCACATATCGTGGATCATAATCATTACCGCGCGCTCCCAAAACACTAACGGTTTGGGTATTTGATCTGAGTTGGCCACTGGCCTATAGGCACTAACCACCCCGCGGGACAAGATATGGGCAACCAGCATCGTAGTATCAGTCGAAGCTCTCAGTGACTAAGTGGCGTGCGCCGGGTTGGACTGGAACGCCTGCGCTTGTATAAGGGGGCTAGGTCTGCTCCTGGCCACCCATGCAATGTGCAGGAGTGCAAAGGGTGATGGGCCCAAGACCCCTCTGCGCTTAGGATGTAGACCGACGTGTTGGCCTCTCTGTTGAGCCTAGGTAGGGTTGTGACGTGTTGATCTTCCGAGGCCGGGCATGACCCAAGAAAGTATGTCCGGCCAGAGTGATCGAGTGTGTTGGGTAATGTGGTGCCCCCTTGTAGGGAAGTTTATCTATTCGAATAGCCGTGTCAACGGTAACAGGACGACTTGGAGTTGTATCCTGATATATACAACTAGAACTGGATACTGAGGTGTGCAATGCATATGATCGCTCCGGGATTGCTTTCTCGCAGGGAGTTGATGAAGGATCTCTGGGCATGTTAAATACAACATACTTGCTGAATGTAATATGCTATTATTTACTCTTCTAAATGCTGCAAGATGCTTGAATATGCTAGTCTTCGATAGGCTAGGCCTTCCCTCTATTCTGGCATTTCTGCAGTCTAGTCCAAAGATATAGCCCCATTCCTTTAATACCGATGCATACTTAGCATAGTTCTGATGCAAGTCTTGCGAGTACTTTGGATGAGTACTCACGGTTGCTTTGCTATCCCTTTTCCCCCATATCCGATTGTTGCGATAAGATGGCAGAGTCTAGGAGCCAGATTCCACCACCGACAACTACTACTGCCCCGAGGGTGCCTGCTACTACGTGGAGACCGATGACGTCCAAGAGTAGTTAGGAGGCTCCCAGGCAGGAGGCCTTGCCTTTTCGATCATAGATGCTTTTGCGCTAGCCTGCTTAAGGCAGACTTGTTTAACTTATGTATGTACTCATATATTGTCGCTTCTGCTGACTCGTTTCTATTCGAACCCTTGAGGCCCCTGACTTGTAATATGAAGCTTGTATTATGTTAATTTGTGTCTAGAGTTGTGTTGTGATATCTTCCCGTGAGTCCCTAATCTTGATCGTAGACATTTGCATGTATGATTAGTGTATGATTGAATCAGGGCGTCGCATAGACATATGAAAAGAGCGATAGCTATCTCGACCTCCGTACCCCTTCGTCTCTCCTCCTAAGGGAACATGAAACTAGCACTAGTAGAAAACAGGGCTTTCATTCGGGCCAGATAAGCCCATTAGTCCCGGTTCAGTCATGAACCGGGACTAATGTGAGCATTGGTCCCGGTTCTTGCGGCTAAAGGCATTAGTCCCGGTTCAAATGAGGCCTTTAGTCCCGGTTTGAGACACGAACCGGGACTAAAGGGTGTGATGCCCTTTAGTCCCACCTTTAGTCCCGGTTTGAGACACGAACCGGGACTAAAGGGTGCAATGCCCTTTAGTCCCGGTTCATGTCTCAAACCGGAACTAAGGGCCCATTTTCAAACTCTACCCCCCTGTGGATCGCATTTTCAGTTTTGTAAAAAGCAAAAGAAAATGATAAAAACTTCAAAAATTAAAATCCTTCGAGATGTAGTTATGTTACTACATCTACTAGTTAGGAAAATTTAAAAACTTAAATTTGGACATGTTTTGCAAAAAGTGTAGGGGAAATGTAAAACGACTATAACTTTTGCATACGATGTCAGAAAAAAATGTATAATATATCAAAATGTTCAGCACGAAAATATACTTCCGATTTTGATTGCTTATGGCCTGTTTGCAAATTTTTAGAATCCTCAAATTCTAAAAGGAAAAAAAGTTATGCTCATATTTTAGTTTTTTTTAATTTTCGTTAAATCTGGTCAAACTATGGTCAAACTACTTATTCAATGAGTATTAGTGTTACTAAATAATTATTCAAGAATATTAGTGTTACTAAATAATTATTTCAGTTTTTTTGAATTTTGGTCAAATCTGGTCAAACTGTAGTCAAACAATGGTCAAACTACTTATTCAAGAAATATTAGTGTTACTAAATAATTATTGTTTTTTAGAACAATAGTTTCAAACTCAAACAGTGAAATGTGTGACTTCATGCTCAAGTTAAACTCCTGAGGGTTAATAGGATTGACATGTCACTATTGTCAGGAAAACAACAAGTGCAGACTTGGAAACGAGGGAGAATAGAACCCGGAAGTTAAACGTGCTCAAGCTGGGGTAGTGAGAGGATGGGTGACCGTCCGGGAAGTTAGATGATTTGGAATGATGAGGGGTGATTAGATATTAGAGGTTAGTGATGAGGGGTGATTAGAGATTAGAGGTTAAAATAATTCAGAAATTTGAAAATCGGGAAATAATTCAAAAAATTTAAATATATATATATATATAATTTCCTTTAGTACCGGTTGGTGTTACCAACCGGGACTAAAGGTGGACCTCTAGGCAGCAGCCACGTGGAGGGCCTTTAGTCCCGGTTCGTATAAGAACCGGGACTAAAGGGGGGCCTTTAGTACCGACCCTTTGGTCCCGGTTCCAGAACCGGGACTAAAGGCCCTCTAGAACCGGGACAAAAGGCCCTTTGTCTACTAGTGTAGGGTTCCTGCCTCGCGTCGGTGGCACTGCAAATCTACCTCGTCTCCTATGGCCTTAGGGCCATGGGGGCACGGAGGATCCCAACCCTTGTCGATGGGAGGGATCCATTTATAGATGTTTCTTTGAGCTCTGTTAGGGTATGTACCCTACTCAGGAAGGCGAGACTGCGGCAGCTCCCTGAGATGGAATATGGTCCTTTTCCATCTAGCCCTGGCATTATAGTGCATCTAGCCTCGTCGGAGGACACGTGGAGGTGTCTCCAGCGAATCTCGTAGGATTCAATCGGTGGTTGTTTTTGGTGGATCTGCACGGATCTGGTCTTCGTTCGTCTACATTCATGTTTGTTCAGGTTGGATCTTTTCTATCTACGCTTCTCTTCATCGACGGCGATTGCTATTCTGTTGTGTTGGTCTTATGGGGCCTTAGCACGACGACTTTCCCAGCTGTCTAATACAACAAGTTTTGCCCAACTCTGATGAGAGAGGGGCGATGACGATGGCGCGCCTTCGACTTGCTTTAGTGCTTGTAGTCGTTGCTAGGTGGTCTACAGTTCTGGATGTAATTTTGTTATTTTTGGTATTTGTTGGACTGTCATGATTGAAAATAAATAGATCAAAAAAAATTCCACAAAAAAAGTAGTAGACATATAATCAGATATGTAGGAGAAACGTATCACGTACATATATCAATTGTTAGTACCAAAAAATTAAGAGGCAATCCCTAGCAAAAAGTTTCAACTTCTTTCATGCATGACAAAAAGAAGACGTCGCACACACTTGGCGGAAATTCACAGGGGCATGCAAGTGCGGGGCCACGCATCTACCAAATCCCGTCGCACGCTCATGTTGCCTTGCGATTCACGTCGTAGTTCAATCTCGCATGAGAGCACAATAGGATTTAAATCTCAATGTTTAAACTTACAGTTTTTACATCTAAAACTGTCAAGTTTCAACCAATTTTCTAGGTCGATCGTAGCCACAAAATAATTGATTTTTAACGGTCGCTCGTACTAAGTTTCAACATCGAAACTTAACATATTTTTCGGAAAGTCGTCAAAATAAATTTAAAATGGATCTTATTTGAAAGCCCTAGTCATGAGAAACACGAATATGAAAATATAACTTAATTTAAAATTTTCATTTAAAAGATATAAAATTTTAAAAATCGAAAGCCAAAATAAAAAGCGGTCACCAGGAACATGGGTGCCCCTGCACTTGTGTGCCCCAATTCCTCGTCCACACACTTGGTATAGATCCAAGCAAGGCCAGGGGAGCGGCGAAGAGGGAGCACACATATGTGACCTATTCTTAAACTCTTAGTGGTGTCATTAGTACAGCGAGCTCCTAAACAAACGGTTTTTAACCCCTTTCCATGATGGCATTTGGAACCGCGCCAAGTGAGTGTGGGCGATAGGGGGATCCTTCCCACACGTCCCAGAAACCATCGGGATATGACCTCCTGGCACATACGTTCGGCAAAATGAGGTCGTGTGCGACCGGCAAGCGCTCAAATACGGAAATACGTACAATAGAGCTAAAAAATACAATTATACGGCGAAATTGTTTTCGGTCGCAAGTACATCCCACACAGTCAGTCCCCGCTAAATGTTTTCGTTCGTATGTACATCCCACACAGTCGTTCCAAGGAAAACGTTTCCGTTCACAGGTACATCACACACAATTTTTCCCATTAAATCGCTTGCGTTATTGAATATATCACACACTGTCCATGGAAGAAACTGTGTGGTAAAGGCTGTCCATCACACACAGTTTTCATGTGGTAAACGTTTGCGCAAGGTGGCCTAACGCAAACAGTTTTCAAGAGAAAGTCATGTGTGATTGTTCATTGATCCAACACGGTTTATTCCTAGAAACTGTGTGCGTTGCCTGAGGTCATCGCCCACGGTATTTTTTTCAACAACCATTTGCAATAGCAAAACCCAATTAGTAGGCTAATTCGCCACTAGCAGGCTAATTATCCAATTATTCATAATCCATTTATTAGTCTAATTGACATTTCATATTAAGCACACAATATATTTCATTTTCATAATTGAAATACATCAGAGTACAACATCGTATAGCTTCAGCACTCAGCTACCCCATTACACAACTACACCAGGACCAAGTTTCAAATGCAACATCTATAACCTTTCAAAATTAGCATCATAGACGGTGCATAGACAGATGTATCTCATTTGGAAAACTGCTGAAGCAGAAGGCGAATATTGAGCCTTCATTGATGTTGAAGGTCTTTGTAACTTTAGGCCAGTGCCTGTGGATGATTGACCGTCCATCCTTCGTCCTCTTCAGGAACACTTCAATATTGAACCATGGGTGTTGTATGAACCCCTTTTCCTCGCCTCCTGACCATACAGGTGGTTTGAGAGGTAATCATCAGTTAACTGCTTTGGAAATGCCTGAAAACAAGGATGTGCACAAATATCTTCTCTATATTGGAAATGGGGCAAAGGAATAAAAAAGGCAAGGTATAATAGTTAGTACCATCCTATAGTGAACTAATGCCTTCTTCATTGTGCAGACAAAGATCTTGTTGTTTTTTGTCGCTAATTTCTTTATCCTAACAATCTTTCTGAGTTTCTTGATTTGGCTGATATTCATGGACAACTCATTTCCCCATATGCAAAAAGGGTTGAACAGTGGGTCAAAACCTCTAACAACAGGACCTACATGTGCAAGACCAAATTGTTAAAAACCTAAATATTAGAATGGTTCATGCAATTGCGCAATAATGTGCTATTAGACAACGGACCATGCACGTGCTAACCTCGATTGTAAACTTTAGTGCTTCCCATTGTTTCCCTGCAACACATATAAGGTAGTTAGTCATCAGGTTAAGTAAGGGTTCGCATGCTATCAGTAAAATATGTTGATGAAAAATAAGCACATTGCAGATTCATCAGATTAATTCAAGCCACATGGAAAACCCATTTATCCAAACCAAGTATGATTAAGAACTAGGAAATATAGCAATTGTATATGTTTCTCATGTATTAAGTGCAGCCAAATTCAATTTATTCCTCACATGCTCAACAATACAAAATTCTACCCACGACAATTAGACATTGCAGTGTAGAATTGAACCAAGCAGATAGCTAAACACCACAACAAATGAACCAAACATTAACTGAGCACCACATTGCACAATATAACATACTCCTAATAGAAGATCAGACAGATAACCAAACCAAGCATGCTTAACAACTTGGAAATATAGCAATTGTATTTGTTTCTCATGTATTCAGTACAGCCAAATTCGATTTATTTCTCACATGGTGTACAATAATAGAATGCAGCCACAACAATTGAACATCGCATTGCAGAATTGAACCAAGCAGTTAACTAAACACCACAACAAATGAACCAAACGTTAACTGAGCACCACATTGCACAATATAACATACTCGTAATACAAGATCAGACAGTTAACCAAACCAAGCATGCTTAACAACTTGGAAATATTGCACCCTAAAAAATTGAACATCACATTTGCAGAATAGAACCAAGCGGTTAATTGAACACCACATTGCACGACATATAGAAAATATACACTAGAATTTGTTAAGGAAAGGCAGTAGCTAGCAAATGATGGCCTCGAGAAAACGGCACGAACTGTCGTTTAAAGCAGACAACCGTGTCGCGGCATCGGCGCGCAAGGTGTCAACGCTGGCCTCCACGGCGAGGTGTGATACGTCTCCAACGTATTTATAATTTTTTATTGTTACATGCTATTATATTATCTGTTTTTGATGTTTTATATGCATTTATATGCTATTTTATATGATTTTGGGACTAACCTATTAACCTAGAGCCCAGTGCCAGTTTCTGTTTTTTTTCTTGTTTTTGAGTTTTACAGAAAAGGAATACCAAATGGAGTCCAATTGACGTGCCAATTTTGATGATTTTTTATGGACCAAAAGAAGCCCTGGGAGTAAAAGAGGTTGGCCAGAAGAGTCCCGGGCTGCCCACGAGGGTGGGGGCGCGCCCTACCCCCTGGGCGCACCCCCTATCTCGTGGACGGCTCGGAGACCCCCCTGACGTGAGACCTACGCCAAAAATTCCTATAAATAGAGAAACCCCCAGAACATAACCTACATCGGGAGTTCCGCCGCCGCAAACCTCTATAGCCACCAAAAACCAATCAGGACCCTGTTCGGGCACCCTGCCGGAGGGGGGATTCCTCACCGGTGGCCATCTGCATCATCTCGGCGCTCTCCGTGATGAGGAGGGAGTAATTCACCCTCGGGGCTGAGGGTATGTACCAGTAGCTATGTGTTTGATCTATCTCTCTTTCTCGTGTTCTTGACTCGGCACGATCTTGATGTATCGCGAACTTTGCTATTATAGTTGGATCTTATGATGTTTCTCCCCCTCTATTGTCTTGTAATGGATTGAGTTTTCCCTTTGAAGTTATCTTATCAGATCGAGTCTTTAAGGATTTGAGAACACTTGATGTATGTCTTGCATGTGCTTATCTGTGGTGACAATGGGATATTCACGTGATCTACTTGATGTATGTTTTGGTGATCAACTTGCTGGTTCAGTGACCTTGTGAACTTATGCATAGTGGTTGGCACACGTTTTCGTCTTGACTCTCTGGTAGAAACTTTGAGGCACTCTTTGAAGTTCTTTGTGTTGGTTGAATAGATGAATCTGAGATTGTGTGATGCATATCGTATAATCATACCCACGGATACTTGAGGTGACATTGGAGTGTCTAGGTAACATTAGGGTTTTGGTTGCTTTGTGTCTTTGATACGTCTCCAACATATCTATAATTTTTTATTGCTCCATGCTATATTATCTACTGTTTTGGACCATATTGGGCTTTATTTTCCACTTTTATATTACTTTTGGGACTAACCTATTAACCGGAGGCCTAGCCCAAAATTGATGTTTTTTGCCTATTTCAGTGTTTCGAAGAAACGGAATATCAAACAGAGTCCAAATGGAATGAAATCTTCGGGAACGTGATTTTCTCATCAGATAAGATCCAGGAGACTTGGACCCTCGGTCAAGAAAGGAGGGAGGCGGCCACGAGGTGGGCGCCCCCTAGGGCGCCCCTGCCTCATGGGCCCCCAAGCTCCACCGGCGTACTCCTTCCTCCTATATATACCTCATTACCCCCAACAGATCGAATCTGGAGCCAAAACCTAATTCCACCGGCCAAGCAACTTTCTCAGATCCACGAGATCCCATCTTGGGGCCTATTCCGAGCTCCGCTTGAAGGATTCCACCACGGAGGGCTTCTACATCATCATCATAGCCTCTCCTAGGAAGTGTGACTAGTTTACTTCAGACCTTCGGGTCCATAGTTAGTAGCTAGATGGCTTCTTCTCTCTTTTTGGATCTCAATACAATGTTCTCCCCCTCTCTCGTGGAGATCTATTTGATGTTATCTTCTTTTTGCGGTGTGTTTGTTGAGACCGATGAATTGTGGGTTTATGATCAAGATTATCTTTGAGCAATATTTGAATCTTCTCTGAATTCTTTTATGTATGATTGGTTATCTTTGCAAGTCTCTTCGAATTATCCGTTTGGTTTGGCCAACTAGATTGGTAGTTCTTGCAATGGGAGAAGTGCTTAGCTTTGGGTTCAATCTTGCGGTATCCTTTCCTAGTGACAGTAGGGGAAGCAAGGCACGTATTGTATTGTTGTCATCGAGGATAACAAGATGGGGTATTTATCATATTGCATGAATTTATTCCTCTACATCATGTCATCTTGCTTAAGGCGTTACTCTGTTTTCATTAACTTAATACTCTAGATGCATGCTGGATAGCGGTCGATGAGTGTAGTAATAGTAGTAGATGCAGGCAGGAGTCGGTCTACTTGTCTCGGACGTGATGCCTATATACATGATCATACCTATATACTCTCATAACTATGCTCAATTCTGCCAATTGCTCAACAGTAATTCGTTCACCCACCATAAAATACTTATGCTCTTGAGAGAAGCCACTAGTGAAATCTATGGCCCCCGGGTCTATTTTCATCATATTAATCTTCCTACGCTTCATTATTTCTTTGCTTTTTACTTTGCCTTTTATTTTACTTTGCATCTTTATACCAAAAATACCAAAAATATTATCTATCATCTCTATCGGACCTCACTCGTGAAGTGACCGTGAAGGGATTGACAACCCATATTCGCGTTGGTTGCGAGGAGTTATTTGCTTTGTGTAGGTACGAGGGACTTGCGCGTGGCCTCCTACTGGATTGATACCTTGGTTCTCAAAAACTGAGGGAAATACTTACACTACTCTGCTGCATCATCCTCTCCTCTTGGGGAAAACCAACGCAAGCTCAAGATGTAGCAAGAAGGATTTCTGGCGCCGTTGCAGGGGAGTCTATGCAAAAGTCAACATATCAAGTACCCATCACAATCCCTTATCTCTCGCATTACATTATTTGCCATTTGCCTCTCGTTTTCCTCTCCCCCACTTCACCCTTGTCGTTTTATTCACCCTCTCTTTTCCGTTTGCCTTTTTCTCGTTTGCATGTCATTATGGCTAGTCTTATATCTTCTTCGTTGTATCCTGAGAATGAAGTTCTAAATTTTAAGCAAAGGGAGGGAGAAAATCTAAAAGACGCTTGGTATAGAATTTGCAATGCTCAAAATAGATCTACCAGGAAGCAATCTACTTACATTCTTCTCCATAATTTTACGTAGGTGCTAATCCTTGGTATGGATATATCCTCGATACCATTACCGGAGGGAATTTTTTGGGTAGCCATACTTTTGATTCTTATAATGCTATGATAGATTTATTTGGCTCACCACCTCTTTTGGTTAATGGAACTATGTTAACTTTGGAGCATGTAATGCAAAGACTTGAAATTATTGAAAATAAAATTGCTACCGTTAAGTTAATTGAAAATCTAGATAAAAAGATCCACAATCAAATTACCCAGTATGGATCTAAGGTAGGAGTAACTTTGAAAAATATTAAGGAGAAGGAACCCATAGTTAATGAGAAAATAAATCAAGATTCCTCTAGAATTGGTAAACTTGTGGGTATCAATACCAACTTGGGAACCGCTTTTTCTTCCGTAAAGAATACTCCAAGTCTACCTACTAATATTGCTAAGCTCATGTATGTTCCTAAGAATAAGGGTGAATCCTCTAGTAAGGAAACCGCGGATCTTAAATCTATAAGTATTCATCCCAATCTTTTTGCTATCATTAAGGAACCATTTGCTACAAATGAATTTTTTTGATCTTTTGCCTAAAAATTTGATAATTACTAGAAAGAAAGAAATTTCTAAGGAAGGTAGATGCCTCATTGAAGAATTGCCTACCAAAGATGGCAATACCTAGATCTATCCTTGCTTTTATGCCAAGCTAGGGGCGTTAAACGATAGCGCTTGTTGGGAGGCAACCCAATTTTATTTTTAGTTTTTGTTTTTTGTTTCTGTTTAGGAATAAATAATCCATCTACCTTCTGTTTAGATGTGATTTTATGTTTTAATTAGTGTTTGTGCCAAGTTAAACCTATAGGATCTTCTTGGATAATAGTTATTTGATCTTGCTGTAATTTCCAGAAACTTTTGGTTCACAAAAACAATTGTTAAAAATCACCAGAACGTGAGAAAATAGTGATTCCAATTTCTTCTGATCAATAAACAAATTGGCTAAGTCTTCCTATTTTGGCTGAATTTTTGGAGTTCCAGAAGTTTGCGTTAGTTACAGATTACTACAGACTGTTCTGTTTTTGATAGATTCTGTTTTTCATGTGTTGTTTGCTTATTTTGATGAATCTATGGCTAGTAAAACAGTTTATAATCCATAGAGAAGTTGGAATACAGTAGGTTTAACACCAAAACAAATAAAGAATGAGTTCATTACAGTACCTTGAAGTGGTCTTTTGTTTTCTTTCGCTAGCAGACTTACGAGATTTTTGTTGAGTTTTGTGTTGTGAAGTTTTCAAGTTTTGGGTGAAATTTTTTGATGGATTATGGCACAAGGAGTGGAAAGAGCCTAAGCTTGGGGATTCCCATGGCACCCCCAAGATAATCCAAGGACACCAAAAAGTCAAAGTTTGGGTATGCCCCGGAAGGCATCCCCTCTTTCGTCCACTTCCATCGTAACTTTACTTGGATCTATATTTTTATTCACCACATGATATGTGTTTTGCTTGGAGCGTCTTGTATTATTTGCGTCTTTTCTTGTTAGTTTACCACAATCATCCTTGCTGTACACACCTTTTGAGAGAGCCATACATGAATTAGAATTTGTTAGAATACTCTATGTGCTTCACTTATATCTTTTGAGCTTTATAGTTTTGCTCTATGTGCTTCACTTATATATTTTGAGCTTTATAGTTTTGCTCTAGTACTTCACTTATATCTTTTAGAGCATGGTGGTGGATTTGTTTTAAAGAAACTATTGATCTCTCATGCTTCACTTAGATTATTTTGAGAGTCTTAAATAGCATGGTAATTTGCTTAAAATATTAATATACTTGGTATTCAAGATTTGTAAAACTTTCTTTTGAGTGTGCTGAATACTAAGAAAAGTTTGATGCTTGATAATTGTTTTGAGATATGGAGGTGATAATATTAAAGTCGTGCTAGTTGAGTAGTTGTGAAATTGAGAAATGCTTGTGTTGAAGTTTGCAAGTCCCGTAGCATGCACGTATGGTAAATGTTATGTAACAAATTTGAAACATGAGGTGTTATTTTATTGTCCTCCTTATGAGTGGCGGTCGGGGAGACGGCGATGGTCTTTTCCTACCAATCTATCCCCTAGGAGCATGGCGTAGTGCTTTGGTTTTTGATGGCTTGTAGATTTTTGCAATAAGTATGTGAGTTCTTTATGACTAATGTTGAGTCCATGGATTATATGCACTCTCACCCTTCCATCATTGCTAGCCTCTTGATGCAGTGCATTGCCCTTTCTCACATTGAGAGTTGGTGCAAACTTCACGGTGCATCCAAATCCCGTGATAAGATACGCTCTTTCACACATAAACCTCCTTATATCTTCCTCAAAACATCCACCATACCTACCTATTATGGCATTTCCATAGCCATTCCGAGATATATTGCCATGCAACTTTCCACCATATCGTCCTTCATGACACATTCATCATTGTCATATTGCTTAGCATGATCATGTGGTTGACATAGTATTTGTGGCAAAGCCACCGTTCATAATTCTTTCATACATGTCACTCTTGATTCATTGCATATCCATACATCACGGAGGCATTCATATAGAGTCATACTTTGTTCTAGTATCGAGTTGTAATCATTGAGTTGTAAATAAATAGAAGTGTGATGATCATCATTTTCTAGAGCATTGTCCCAAAAAGGCCAAAAGAAAAAAGGCCCAAAAGGGATAAATAAAAGGGCAATGTTACTATCTCTTTTTCCACACTTGTGCTTCAAAGTAGCACCATGTTCTTCATATAGCGAGTCTCATATATTGTGCTTCAAAGTAGCACCATGTTTTTCATATAGAGAGTTTCATATTTTGTCACTTTCATATACTAGTGGGAATATTTCATTATAGAACTTGGCTTGTATATTCCAACGATGGGCTTCCTTAAATGCTCTAGGTCTTCGTGAGCAAGCAAGTTGGATGCACACCCACTTAGTTTCTTTTGTTGAGCTTTCATACATTTATAGCTCTAGTGCATCCGTTGCATGGAAATCCCTACTCCTTGCATTAACATCAATTGATGGGAATCTCCATAGCCCGTTGATTAGCCTCGTTTATGTAAGATCTTCTCCTTTTTTGTCTTCTGCACATAACCCCCATCATTATATTCTATTCCACCCATAGTGCTATGTCCATGGCTCGCGCTCATATATTGTGTGAAAGTTTATAGGTTTGAGATTACTAAAGTATGAAACAATTGCTTGGCTTGTCATCGGGTTGTGCATGATGAGAGCATTCTTGTGTGACGAAAATGGAGCATGACTAAACTATATGATTTTGTAGGGATGAACTTTCTTTGGCCATGTTATTTTGAGAAGACATAATTGCTTAGTTAGTATGCTTGAAGTATTATTATTTTTATGTCAATATGAACTTTTGTCTTGAATCTTTCGGATCTGAATATTCATACCACAATTAAGAAGAGTTACATTGAAATTATGGCAAGTAGCACTCCGCATCAAAAGTTCTCTTTTTATCATTTACCTACTCGAGGACGAGCAGGAATTAAGCTTGGGGATGCCTGATACGTCTCCAACGTATCTATAATTTTTGATTGCTCCGTGCTATATTATCTACTGTTTTGGACCATATTGGGCTTTGTTTTCCACTTTTATATTACTTATGGGACTAACCTATTAACCGGAGGCCCAGCCCAGAATTGTTGTTTTTTGCCTATTTCAGTGTTTCGAAGAAACGGAATATCAATCGGAGTCCAAATGGAATGAAATATTCGGGAACGTGGTTTTCTCATCAGATAAGATCCAGGAGACTTGGACCCTCGGTCAAGAAAGGAGGGAGGCGGCCACGAGAGTGGAGGGCGCCCCCCCCCCCTAGGGCGCGCCCCCTGCCTCGTGGGCCCCCCGAAGCTCTACCGACGTACTCCTTCCTCCTATATATACCTACGTACCCCCAACAGATCAGAAACGGAGCCAAAAACCTAATTCCACCGCCGCAACTTTCTGTATCCACGAGATCCCATCTTGGGGCCTGTTCCGGAGCTCCGCCGGAAGGGGATTCCACCACGGAGGGCTTCTACATCATCATCATAGCCTCTCCGATGAAGTGTGAGTAATTTACTTTAGACCATCGGGTCCATACTTAGTAGCTAGATGGCTTCTTCTCTCTTTTTGGATCTCAATACAATGTTCTCCCCCTCTCTCGTGGAGATCTATTCGATGTAATCTTCTTTTTGCGGTGTGTTTGTTGAGAACGATGAATTGTGGGTTTATGATCAAGATTATCTATGAGAAATATTTGAATCTTCTCTGAATTGTTTTATGTATGATTAGTTATCTTTGCAAGTCTCTTCGAATTATCTGTTTGGTTTGGCCAAATAGATTGGTAGTTCTTGCAATGGGAGAAGTGCTTAGCTTTGGGTTTAATCTTGTGGTGTCCTTTCCCAGTGACAGATGGGCAGCAAGGCACGTATTGTATTGTTGCCATCGAGGATAACAAGATGGGGTATTTATCATATTGCATGAATTTATTCCTCTACATCATGTCATCTTGCTTAAGGCGTTACTCTGTTTTCATTAACTTAATACTCTAGATGCATCTTTGGATAGCGGTCGATGAGTGGAGTAATAGTAGTAGATGCAGCAGGTGAGTCGGTCTACTTGTCTCGGACGTGATGCCTATATACATGATCATACCTAGATACTCTCATAACTATGCTCAATTCTTTCAATTGCTCAACAGTAATTCTTTCACCCACCGTAAAATACTTATGCTCTTGAGAGAAGCCTCTAGTGAAATCTATGGCCCCCGGGTCTATTTTCATCATATTAATCTTCCTACGCTTTATTATTGCTTTGCTTTTTTACTTTGCCTTTTATTTTACTTTGCATCTTTATACCAAAAATACCAAAAATATTATCAATCATCTCTATCAGATCTCACTCTCGTAAGTGACCGTGAAGGGATTGACAACCCCTATTCGCGTTGGTTGCGAGGAGTTATTTGCTTTGTGTAGGTACGAGGGACTTGCGCGCGACCTCCTACTGGATTGATACCTTGGTTCTCAAAAACTGAGGGAAATACTTATGCTACTTTGCTGCATCATCCTCTCCTCTTCGGGGAAAACCAACGCAAGCTCAAGACGTAGCAGTCTTAAGGTGTTATTCTAGTACGAACTCTAGGATAGATCGAACGGAAAGAATAGCTTCGTGTTATTTTACTATGGACTCTTGAATAGATCGATCAGAAAGAATAACTTTGAGGTGGTTTCGTACCCTACAATAATCTCTTCGTTTGTTCTCCGCTATTAGTGACTTTGGAGTGACTCTTTGTTGCATGTTGAGGGATTGTTATATGATCTAATTATGCTATTATTGTTGAGAGAACTTGCACTAGTGAAAGTATGAACCCTAGGCCTTGTTTCCTAGCATTGCAATACCGTTTACGCTCACTTTATCGCTTGCTACCTTGCTGTTTTTATATTTTCAGATCACAAATATCCATATCTACCATCCATATTGCACTTGTATCACCATCTCTTCGCCGAACTAGTGCACCTATACAATTTACCATTGTATTGGTGTGTTGGGGACACAAGAGACTCTTTGTTATTTGGTTGCAGAGTTGCTTGAGAGACACCATCTTGATCCTACGCCTCCCACGGATTGATAAACCCTAGGTCATCCACTTGAGGGAAATTTCCTACTGTCCTACAAACCTCTGCACTTGGAGGCCCAACAACGTCTACAAGAAGAAGGTTGCGTAGTAGACATCAAGCTCATTTCTGGCGCCGTTGCCGGGGAGGTGAGTGCTTGAAGGTATATCTTTAGATCTTGCAATCAAATCTTTTAGTTTCTTGTTTTATCACTAGTTTAGTTTATAAAAGCTACAAAAAAACCGAATTAAGGGTGCCTCATATGCTTCATCTTTTTATTGTCTTTCGTGAAAATGATGGCAAGGAAAATTATGCTCAAGTACTAGAAGAAGAATTACATAGAATGCTTGGTATAAAATATGTGAATGATGAGCATGATTGCAATATTGTTAGTATGAATTCTTTGAATACCCATGATGCTAATGATATGCAAAGCCACAAGCTTGGGGATGCTATGTTTGATGAAGATGATATGTTCATTCCCCCAAGTTTTGGTGAGCAAATTTATTAGCATGCCTCCTATTTATGATGATTATTGTGATGACACGTATGCTATAAAGAATAAAGATAACCATGAAATTTGTCATCATGATTTTAATTTGCAATTGGATTATGCTTCACATGATAGTTATTTTGTTGAGTTTGCTCCCACTACTATTGATGATAATAAATTTGCTTATGTGGAGAGTAGTAAAATTTCTATGCAAGTAGATCATGAAAAGAATGCTCTATGTGCTGGTTATATGGTTGAATTCATTCATGATGCTACTGAAAATTATTATGAGGGAGGAACATATGCTTGTAGGAATTACAATAATATCAAGTTTCCTCTCTATGTGCTTAAAGTTTTGAAGTTATGCTTGTTTTTCCTTCCTATGCTAGTTGATTATTGTTCCCATAAGTTGTTTGCTCACAAAATCCCTATGCATGGGAAGTGGGTTAGACTTAAATTAAATGTGCTAGTCATATTCTTCATGATGCTCTCTTTATGTTTCAATTCTTATCTTTTATGTAAGCATCATTGAAATCATCATGCCTAGCTAGGGGCGTTAAACGTTAGCGCTTGTTGGGAGGCCACCCATTTTTTATTTTTGTTCTTTTATTTTTGCTCCTGTTTATTAATAAATAATTCATCTAGCCTCAGTTTAGATGTGGTTTTATGTTTTAATTAGTGTTTGTGCCAAGTAGAACCTTTGGGAAGACTTGGGTGAAGTCTTTGCGATCTTGCTGTAAAAAACAGAAACTTTTGTGCTCACGAGATTAGCTGCCATTTTTTACTGGAGATTGATTTTAGGTTGATTATTTTTGCAGATGATTAATAGACAAATTAATCAGGTCCACCAATTTATTTAAGAATTTTTGGATTTATAGAAGTATTCGAATGATACAGATTATTACAGACTATTCTTTTTTTGACAGATTCTGTTTCCATTGTGTTGTTTTCTTATTTTGATGAATCTATGAGTAGTATCGGAGAGTATGAACCATAGAGAAGATGGAATACAGTAGATATTGCACCAATATGAATTTAGAATGAGTTCACAACAGTACCTAAGTGGTGATTTATTTTCTTATACTAACGGAGCTTACGAGTTTTCTGTTAAGTTTTGTGTTGTGAAGTTTTCAAGTTTTGAGTAAAGATCGATGGATTATGGAATAAGGAGTGGCAAGAGTGTCGGTGTACTAGAGTAGGGGTACCCTAGTATCCCGTACTCGTGCATGGACAGTTGCAGCACCCCGCGGCAAGGTTTGCCTCGTCACCGCCAATCTCCTCCATGGCTCCCTTGGAGCCATTCAAGAACAAAGTATTAGATTGAGAAGACAAGGTCCCGACAAGAGGAGCTTGTCGGAAGGCCACCCTGTGCACGCAGAAGACAAGGCCCGGCAAGAGGAGCTTGCGGGAAGGCTCGAAGCCGACAAGTCCCCGAAGCGCGACAAGGATTCGGCCGCGGCAAAGGCGCTTGCGGCATGCAACTTCTCTCCGTCTCCGCTCCAGCTCACCCAATGACGTGTCGCCATGGGACCGTTCCATGGCGGCGTGTCGGCGGCTGTGCAGCCAGCGGAGAGCAGCGATAAGCGGCGCTGACAGGCTCGCCATCGTGGCGGCGTGAGGCGCACTGACGGTCTCTGTTACCTTTGTTTGGGCGACAATGACGGGCATTTATTGCTTTTGTCCCTTGCCGTCGAGTTAGGTATTTTGCACCTTACCTTTGTTCAAGTAGGTGTACCAACTCCTATTTTTACATTTGTACCCTCGCCTATGTTGCCACCTGTCGGAGACCCCTTGAGCATATAAAAGGAGGCCCGAGTGCAACGTAGAAGGGGTTCGGGGTGCCGTTCAGTTCAGTTCGCCAGGTTCGTCTCGTTGGGTTCATTCGACCCACTCGAGGCCAGATAGACTCACGCTAGGTTTTGTAGCTCTCGTTGCTCCCTAGCAAGAACACAATAGATCAAACAAGCAGCAGATGAGTTTTATCTCTCCGGAGAGCTCGAAGCTGGGTAAACCGGCTCGTGTGCATCGCCTCGACCGCTCTTCGTGCGACCTCCGCCCCCTCCGAACCACAAGGGGCCTGCTCCGCCCGGCCCCATAGGTGTCCGTGGAGTACGATAAGCCTCCCCGACATCTCCGGCGCGCGCCCGGTAGAAGCGTCGAGGCCGTGTGAATCCGATCCGGCGTTCACGCGAGCAGCATCATCAACATCTTCCTCAACATGCCACCTAAGAAGAAGGCTTCAGCGGCAGCAGAGCCATCCGCGTCGTACCCACCCTCAACGCAGCAAACGGGTGGTGGTGCAGACGCTTGCGGAGGAACGGGCGCCGGCGAAGGTGCTCGCGATGTTGCCAAGTCCAAGGACAAGGCACCGCAAACCTCGGCGTCCGTGCATCCCCCGCGCCCATCTCAGAGGCAGCGGGACCAACAACGTCATGGCGTTCTGGCGCCATACGCTCGTTGGATCGAGACCCTCAAGACTAGCATGCGCGCCAACATGCTGGCACTAGTGAGATACGGTCGCCGGACGGGCGCTGCTCCTTCTAACGTGGTTAGAAGTCCGGCGTGTCCGCTCCTCGCACCGTTCTCCAATGCCGCCTACTACTCCAGCAGAAGCTCTGGCGAGAGCTCAACTGCTCCTCGACTACCCTCCAACGGCCGACAAGGTCGACGAGTGGAGGGCCACTATCCAGAGCCTCATCGGCTTTGCCAACAGCGACGCTCCGTGGCAATCAACGCCATCATTGCCGCGGCGAGACGACAAGGCACGAGCCGGTGGCGACGAGACCGTCGGAGGTGCGACCACCGCGCACTCTCCGCCAAGAAGGCCAAGATCGCCGACCCAACGGATCCACCTCGACAGCGACTCCACTGCGTCGTCGGATCCGCGGGCTCACCGCGATCAGCGCCAAGTTCTTCATGAGCGACAACAAGAGGACGCTCGAACTTCGTATCGGCGCCCGAAGAGAAGCGTGACGTCGATCCGACAAGCGCGCTGGGCCTTCTGTTGACATGCGCGCCGGAGGAGCCAGGAGACTTACCGTGACGCGGTAGGTTGCCCTGCGTTCACTCGTGAGCTGCGGCAAGTCCGATGGCCCAGCAGAAAACTTCAAACCAGACGTGCGGAGAAGTATGATGGCAGGGCGCATCCGTCGGAGTTCCTCAACATCTACACCATCGCGGTGCAGGCTGCGGGGACGGGACGACAAGATCCTCGCCAACTACTTCCCTTTCGTGCTCAAGCCCAACGTCGAGATCTTGGCTCATGCACTTGCGGACAGCTCCATATCCTCTTGGGCAGATCTGTGCCATCAGTTTGTTGGCGCCTTCACAGGTGGCCACAAACCTCATGGCCAAGAGAGCGACCTTCACTTGCTCGCCCAGAAGGAAGGAGAGTCCCTGCGCAAGTTCATTCAGAGATTCAGCCGTGTGCACTACAACATCCCAGACGTCCACCCTGCCGCGGTGATCAGCGCATTTCATCAGAATGTGCGGAACCGCAGGATGAGGAGGAGATGGAGATGTGCAAAGTCAAGGGCGTCGATGGGCTATGCGCATACTGGCCGACAAGTGTCTTGTGGCCGAGGAAGGGAGGAGACTCGGGAGAGAATCTGAAGCGAGGATCTCGGCGGTGATGACACCGCCCTGGCAAAGAAGGGCCGGCGGCGAGGCAACAGGAAGAAGAAGGCCAGAGAAGTGCTAGCTGTTGAGCGGTCCGGCAATGGGGGTGGCGACAAGAACGTCAAGGCTGGTGTCTCCGGCAAGGAGGTTGCCGCTGGCGCCAACCACCAGTCGGTGGCGGCCGCCGACAAGCAGGACAGTTCCGGCAAGCAGTACTGCAAGATCCACCGCACCAAGGCCACGACTTCCAGAGCTGCAAGAAAGTCGAGCAGCTTGTCGAACAGCAGAGAGCTGAGTACGAGCGGCGCGACAAGGAGAAGGCCCAGGAAGGTGCTAGGGGAGCAAGCAAGAAACGTCCCGGCCGGGGAGGACGCCCCGGCAAAGTCAAGCAGCGACAAGGGAGATCGACCTCCCCATGACCGCGACAAGGATGAAGATGATGATGACGACGAAGATATGGAGGACGACGACGCCGATGAGCAGGAGTTTCAGAAAGCCACAGAGGTTCTCTGCGTTGACGGAGGTGCTTCCCTGCATACCTCCCACCGCCAACTCAAGCAATGGATGCGGGAGGTCAATGCAGCGGAACCATCCGTAGAGTCACGCAAGCCTCTGAAGTGGTCCAGCACGCCTATCATTTTTGATATTGAGGACCACCCTGATCGCATAACTGCGGTCGGGTGCTTGCCGATGTTGGTCTCTCCAACCATCCGCAACCTCAAGGTCACAAAAATGTTAGTTGACGGCGGGGCCGGCTTGAATCTGATCTCCTCCGCGGTGCTCCAGAAGCTTCAAATCCACGACAGCGAGCTCGAAGAGACCGGAACCTTCAAGGAATCAATCCGGGAAGGAGCAAGCGAAGGGAAGATTACGTTGCGGTCACATTTGGCAGCGAGCTGAACTTCGTGGATCGAGAGGGTTACATTTGACGTTGCCGATTTCCCATTGCCTTACAATGGGATACTTGGTCGTCCAGCACTCGCCAAGTTCATGGCAGCCTCTCACTGCGCTTACAACCTACTCAAGATGCCAGGCCCGATAAGCGTCATCTTTGTCCATGGCGACAAGAAGGATGCCCTTATCTGTGCCGACAAGATCTACCGGGATCCAGCAGCCGCGACAGACTGCCCAACACTTGCCGCTGAAGCTCCCGGGGGGAAGAAGACCAAGTCCAAGTCCGGCGAGGGTTCTGATGCTCACTCCGGCAAGCGCACCTCTTCGGAGTGCTGCGCTACCGTCGAGGACGCACCATCGAGCTCCACCGGCAAGTGCAAGAAGATGGTGGCTCCGCGAAGACCAAGAAGGTGCCCGCCAAGGAGGACGGCGCTGGTGGTACCTTCACCATCGGTGCCTCTCGACCCCAAATAGGAAGGCGCGCTCGTTGCTTTCCTGGGCGAATATCGGCGTGTTTGCATGGCAACCGTCGATATCCCGGTGTTCCTGTGAAAGTGATTGAGCACCGCTGGCCGTTTGTCCTCATGCGCGGCCCGTCAAGCAAAAAGTCAGGAAGCAAGCGGTGGGCGCCAAGAATTCATAGCCGAAGAGATCAAGAATCTAGAAGCGGCAGGCCTTGTCAGAGGAGTGCTCCATCCTACGTGGTTGGCCAATCCTGTAGTCGTGCGCAAGGCAAATGGGAAATGGAGACTTTGTATTGACTTCACGGATGTTAATAAAGCTTGTCCCAAAGATCCATTTCCCTTGCCGCGCATTGACCAGATTGTTGACTCCACGGCCGGATGTGATTTGCTTTCGTTTCTTGATGCATACTCGAGATACCATCAGATCTTCATGGATGAAGAAGATGAAGAGAAGACCGCATTCATCACACCATGTGGCACATCTTTGTTTCATACGGATGCCTTTCGGTTTGAAGAATGCCGGTTCGACATTTGCAAGGGTAGTCCATGGCGCTTTTGAGCCGCAAATGCACAGAAATGTAGAAGCCTACATGGATGACATAGTGGTCAAGAGCAAGGACAAAGCAACTTTGGTTCAAGATTTGGGCCGAGACCTTTGCAAATCTGCGCAAGATCAACCTCAAGCTCAACCCCGAGAAGTGCGTGTTTGAGTCCCTTCCGCAAGCTTCTCGGGTTCTTCGTGTCTCGTGAGGGGATTGAAGCTAATCCCGACAAGATCAAGGCCATTGAGCAGATTGAAGCACCAAAGCGCGTCAAGGATGTACGAAGACTTTCCGGTTGCGTGGCTGCTCTCGGCGAGTTTATTTCTAGGTCTGCTGAGCGCCATACCGCCATTTTTCAAGATTTTGAAAAAGGCAGGTCCAGTAAAATGGACTCCCGAAGCGGAGGTTGCGCTGCAGGACTTAAAGAGATACCTGTCCTCCACTCCAACACTTATCGCACCTAAACCACAAGAGAAGTTGCTGCTATATATAGCGGCGACCAATCAAGTGGTTAGTGCTGCGTTAGTGGCGGAGAGGGAGGCGGATGAGCCGACAACCGACAACGCGGCAAGCACGTCCAGCGACAAGAAGGGGGCGTCGCCAACAAGCTCTGGTCCCGACAAGGACGAGTCCGCGAAGACGCATGAGCAGATGCAGAAAAGGATGGTGCAGCGCCCAGTCTATTTTGTCAGCTCCCTCCTGCAAGGGGCTAGGTCAAGGTATTCTGGTGTGCGAAATTGCTTTTCGGCCTCCTCATGGCCTCGAGAAAGCTGCGCCATTACTTCCAAGCACATGAGATCACAGTTGTCACTCGCTTTCGGCTGAAGAGGATCTTGCAGAATCCGAAGCGGCAGGCGGATTGTCGAGTGGGCACTTTGGAGCATCAAGCTTTGGTCTCAAGTTTGAAAGCACATCAACTATCCAACGCGAGCCTTGGCAGAATTCATAGCAGAATGGGCGCCAACGCCCGGATGAAGAGATTAGGAGACGAGCATTCCCGTCAAAGAAGCCAGCAAAGAGTGGCTGATGTACTTTGATGGTGCCTTCTTGCTGCAAAGGCGCCCGGTGCGGCGTCGCTTATCGCACCACCGGAGAGCACCTCAAGTCGTCGTCCGGATGCACTTTCCCAAGGAGCAAGCGACAAACAATCTTGTAGAGTATGAAGGTTTGCTTGCGGTCTCGGGATCGCCGTGGACCTTGGGATCAAGAAGCTTATTGTCGGGGTGACTACGCAACTCGTCGCGTCAACAAAGATTACCGAGTCCGTTGATGGAAGCCTCACGTTGATGAAGTGAGGAAGCTAGAAGAGCACTTTGACGGCCTACAAATGGAACATGTTCCAAGAGCTCGAGAATGATATTCTTGACGGCCTGTCAAAGTGCGGTGCACTTAAGTTACCTGTGGAACCAGGGATTTTCGTGCTCAAGCTGACTCAACCAACCGTAACACCATCAACAGGGCAGAATAAGAAGAGGAAGTTGGCCTCTGGTGACTATTTTCCGACAGAGCTTCCCGAAGCCGTCGTTGCAAAGGTCCCCAAGATCAACACCAACAATGCTGAGGAGCAGTCTGCTCCGACAGACCCCAGGGTTTGTTTCGTTGAAGTAGACGCTCCCGACAAGTCTTGTTCCGGCAAGCTTGTCGGGGAGCTTCAAGCTCCGGCAGGGCCGCAGGTCCTCACCGTGGAAGCTAATGTTCCCGCAGCAGCAGATGTGCCTTTAGTCCTTGTTGTCGAGCCGCAAGCTCCAGCATGGGCGCAGCAGATTGTCCATTTCCTTGAGACGGAGAACTTCCGAAGAGCAAGAAGAAGCGGAAAGAGTAGCCCGGCGGTCAAGTATGTACCAGTTTGTCGATAGCATCTTTATGCAGAAGAAGACTCAACGGTGTGAAATTGAAGTGTATTGCCGGGAAGATGGAATGAAGCTGTTGGCGAGAGATACATGGAGGCATATGTGGTCACCACATTGGCGCAAAGAGCACTTGCGGCAAAGCTTTCCGGCAAGGTTTCTTCGGCCGACAGCCCTCCGGATGCAACTGCACAAGTAACCAAGTGTGAAGCGTGCAGTTCCATTCCAAGCAGATACACCAGCCGACTCAAGCTCTCGTGACGATCCCTTTATCCTGGCCATTTTCGGTGCGGGGCTCGACATCCTCGGCCCCTTCCCCGAGCTGTCGGGGCTTTGAGTACTTATGCGTCGCCATCGACAAGTTCACAAAGTGGCGGAAGTGGAAGCGATGAGGAAGGTGACAGCCTGATCAAGATCAAGTTCTTGGTCGATTGTTTGCGTTTGAATCCCTAACAGGATCATCACCGACAACGGCACACAATTCTGAGTCGCACCTTCATGCAAGACGTCCAAGACCTTGGCGCCAAGGTCTGATTTGCTTACGTTGCTCACCCGAGAAGCAACGGTCAAGCGAAGAGGGCAAATCTTTGAAGTGCTACGCAGGCTCAAGACCAGAACTTTCGACAGGCTGCACAAGTGCGGAAGAAAGCTGGATCGAGGAGCTGCCGGTGGTTCTTTGGTCGATCGTAACGACGCCAAATCGAGCCACCGCCGGCACCCTTTGCTCTAGTCTATGGAGCAGAGGCAGTTCTCCCCACGGAACTTCGTATCGGATCGCCTCGAGTACTCGCTTATGATGAGCTTGAGCAAGAGCAAGCTGCGACAAGATGACGCTTTGCTCCTCGAGGAGGATCGTCTTGAGCATTTGCGAGCCGCTCGCTACTGACAAGCCTTGTGTCGCTACCATAGCCGCAGGGTTAGTGCAGAAGTCTCGAGGAAGGCGACCTTGTTCTTCGGTAGCGTTCAGTCCGCCAAGAATTCAAACAAGTTGACGCTTGAAGTGGGAAGGCCCTTATCGGGTGAAAGCGAGTCACTAGGCCTGGCGATGTCCGCCTTGAGACCGAAGATGGCATTCCGGTGAGCAACTCCTGGAACATTGAGCATCTTCGTAAGTTTTACCCATAGGGCGCGGTTATCGGAATCCGTTCCGGCAACCACCTTTTGTACAAGTCTTGCCGCTGTTGCATGTAATCCTTCATTACAAAGCCGAGCGCAGACCCGTGCATCGATAAAGCTTCGTGTGTTGCGCACGACTTGTCAAGTTCATGCTTTCATCAGTTTATTGCATGCTTTGGCTAACACTTTGTGCAGCGACCACACTCGGTAAGCAGAATCGAGCCGCTAGGCTCCATAACATTATTTCTTCTTCTCTTTCTTTTCTCAAAGAAAGGAAGGCTCCCTCGCGCACAAGTTAACCAACGGGGAAGGAGGAGATAATACTATGGACCAGGCACCGCTCGAGGAAGTTTCACCTCATCGGGAAGCAAGAGACAGAAAAGCTAAGTTGCCAAAGTTTGAGCAATCAGTTTTTAAATTTTTAAGTTATCTTCCTCGAACGATAGTACTTTGTATGGAAAACCTGTGCGCGGAGGAACCAAATCGCGACTGGTCGCGCCCTTACTTTGTTTCGAGTCCGCTCAACAACTTAAGCGAGCTGCGGCTAGTCCGCGACAAGGTTGCTTGTCGGTAGCGACCCGCCAAAGAGGCTCTTGAAGTTCACTTTTCGGCCATGCGGCAAGGGTGCCTGCACCGGCAAGTTTCCCTGAAAAGCGTAGGGCAATAACATACAAAGCCAAGAGTCGAGTAAAGGAAGTAACGTAGCAAATGTTGCCCAGAATAAAGTTATATTACAAAAATAACTTATCGCGGCAATGGCAGGAGTGGTCGGCCTGCCTCTGTTTCCTCCGCTTATAAAGGGGAGGAGGGGGGCGGACGTTCCGCTTATATTAATAAAGAACCCCCCACGACCGCGCCCACGATCTCTCGCACGACGCCACGTCCGGTGCGTGCCATTAGTGGGGATCGTGGTGGGTCCGGGCGGAATTGCGGCGTGGTTGAGGCCGCGTGTCCGTCTGCGATTACGGGCCTGGCCCGACAAGCGCTTCGGCACTGTCGGCGGCCCAGCCGGGGCTCTGTCGGTGTACTAGAGTAGGGGTACCCTAGTATCCCGTACTCGTGCACGCAGACGATTGCAACACCCTGCGGCAAGGTTTGCCTAAATCACCGCCAATCTCCTCCGTGGCTCCCTTGGAGCCATTCAAGAACAAAGTATTAGATTGAGAAGACAAGGTCCCGACAAGAGGAGCTTGTCGGGAAGGCCACCCCAGGCACGCAGAAGACAAGGCCCAGCCAAGAGGAGCTTGCCGGGAAGGCTCGGGGCGCGACAAGTCCCCGAGCGCGACAAGGATTCGGCCGCGGCAAGGCGCTTGCATGACATGCAACTTCTCTCCGTCTGCTCCAGCTCACCCGGCGACGTGTCGCCATGGGACCGTTCCATGGGCGGCGTGTCGGCGGCTGTGCAGCCAGCGGAGAGCAGCGATAAGCGGTGACAGGCTGCTCGCCATCGTGGCGGCGGAGGCGCACTGACGGTCTCTGTTACCTTTGTTTGGCGACAACGACGGGCATTTATTGCTTTTGTCCCTTGCCGTCGAGTTAGGTATTTTGCACTGTACCTTTGTTCAAGTAGGTGTACCAACTCCTATTTTACATTTGTACCCTCGCCTATGTTGCCACAGCCGGAGACCCTTGAGCATATAAAAGGAGGCCCGAGTGCAGCGTAGAAAGGGGTTCGGGTGCCGTTCGATTCAGTTCGATTCGCCGAGTTCGTCTCGTTGGGTTCATTCGACCCACTCGAGGCCGAGATAGACTCACGCTAGGTTTTGTAGCTCTCGTTGCTCCCTAGCAAGAACACAATAGATCAAACAAGCAGCAGTAGGAGTTTTATCTCTCCGTAGAGCTCCGAAGCTGGGTAAACCGCTCGTGTGCATCGCCTCGATCCGCTCTTCGTGCGACCTCCGCCCCCCTCCGAACCACAAGGGGCCTGCTCCGCCGGCCCCATAGGTGTCCGTGGGTACGATCAGCCTCCCCGACAAAGAGCCTAATCTTGGGGATGCCCAAGGAACCCCAAGATAAAATTCAAAGACAACCAAAAGCCTAAGCTTGGGGATGCCCCGCATGGCATCCCCTCTTTCGTCTTCGTTCATCTGTAACTTTACTTAGAGCTATATTTTTATTCACCACATGATATGTGTTTTGCTTGGAGCGTCATTTTATTTATTTTGCTTTTTGTTTGAATAATATCCCAAGATATGAAATTCTTAAATGTTAGAGAGTCTTCACATAGTTACATAATTATTCAACTACTCATTGATCTTCACTTATATCTTTTGGAGTAGTTTGTCGTTTGCTCTAGTGCTTCACTTATATCTTTTTGGAGCACGGCGGTGGTTTTAGTTTATAGAAATTATTGATCTCTCATGCTTCACTTATATTATTTTGAGAGTCTTTAGAGCAGCATGGTAATTTGCTTTGGTTATGAATTTAGTCCTAATATGATAGGCATCCAAGAGGGATATAATAAAAACTTTCATGTAAAGTGCATTGCTACCTCTTGAGCACTGCGTTGGATTTTCCCGAAGAGGAGAGGATGATGCAGCAAAGTAGCGTAAGTATTTCCCTCAGTTTTTGAGAACCAAGGTATCAATCCAGTAGGAGGCTACGCGCAAGTCCCTCGTACCTACACAAAACGATAGCTACTCGCAACCAACGCTTAGGGGTTGTCAATCCCTTCACGGTCACTTACGAGGGTGAGATCTGATAGAGATAATATTTTTGGTATTTTTGGTATAAAGATGCAAAATAAAAAGTAAAAGCAAAGCAAGTAAATAAAGTGATGGAGATTGATATGATGAGAATAGACCCGGGGGCCATAGGTTTCACTAGTGGCTTCTCTCAAGAGCATAAGTATTCTACGGTGGGTGAACAAATTACTGTTGAGCAATTGTCATAATTGAGCAAAGTTACGATGTTATCCAGTCAATTATCATGTATATAGGCATCACGTCCGTGACAAGTAGACCAAGCGATTCTGCATCTACTACTATTACTCCACTCATCGACCGCTATCCAGCATGCATCTAGAGTATTAAGTTAAAAGCAGTAACGCCTTAAACAAGATGACATGATGTAGAGGAATAAATTCATGCAATATGATAAATACCCCATCATGTTATCCTCGATGGCAACAATACAATACGTGCCTTGCAACCCTTTACATCCTTTGGGTAAGGTCACCGCAAGATTGAACCCAAAGCTAAGCACTTCTCCCGTTGCAAGAACTACCAATCTAGTTGGCCAAACCAAACGGATAATTCGAAGATACTTGCAAAGATAACTCAATCATACATAAAATAATTCAGAGAAGAATCAAATATTTTCCATAGATAAGTTGGATCATAAACCCACAATTCATCGGTCTCAACAAACACACCGCAAAAAGAAGATTACATCGAATAGATCTCCACGAGAGAGGGGGAGAACAATGTATTGAGATCCAAAAAGAGAGAAGAAGCCATCTAGCTACTAACTATGGACCCGAAGGTCTAAAGTAAACTACTCACACTTCATCGGAGGGGCTATGGTGTTGATGTACAAGCCCTTCATGGTGGATGCCCCCTCCGGCGGAGCTCCGGAAAAGGCCCCAAGATGGGATCTCGTGGATCTGAGGAAGGTCTGGCGGTGGAATTAGGTTTTGGCTCCGTCCCGATCTGTTGAAGTGCGTAGGTATATATAGGACGAAGGAGTACGTCGGTGGAGCGTCAGGGGGCCCACGAGGCAGGGGGGCGCGCCCAGGAGGAGGGCGCCCCCCACCCTCGTGACCGCCTCTGGTACTCCTTGGAGTAGGGTCCAAGTCTCTGGATCACGTTCGGTGAGAAAATCACGTTCGAAGGTTTCATTCCGTTTGGACTTCGTTTGATATTCCGTTTCTTCGAAACACTGAAATAGGCAAAAAACATCAATTCTGGGTTGGGCCTCCGGTTAATAGGTTAGTCCCAAAAATAATATAAAAGTGGAAAATAAAGCCCATAAAAGTCCAAAACAATAGATAAAGTAGCATGGAGCAATCAAAAATTATAGATACGTTGAAGATGTATCAGGCATCCCCAAGCTTAATTCCTGCTCGTCCTCGAGTAGGTAAATGATAAATAGAGAATTTTTTATGCGGAGTGATACTTTGGCATAATTTCAATGTAAATCTTCTTAATTGTGGTATGAATATTCAGATCCGAAAGATTCAAGACAAAAGTTCATATTGACATAAAAATAATAATACTTCAAGCATACTAATCAAAATAATTATGTCATCTCAAAATAACATGGCCAAAGAAAGTTCATCCCTACAAAATCATATAGTTAGGCTATGCTTCATTTTTATCACACAAAGATGTTCCCAACTTCTATACCCCCGATGACAAGCCAAGCAATTGTTTCATACTTATATAATCTCAAACTTTTTCAACCTTCACGCAATACATGAGCGTGAGCCATGGATATGGCACTATGGGTGGAATAGAATATGATGATGGGGATTGTGTAGAGAAGACAAAAAAGGAGAAAGTCTCACATTGACGAGGATAATCAACGGGCTATGGAGATGCCCATCAATTGATGTCAATATGAGGAGTAGGGATTGCCATGCAACGGATGCACTAGAGCTATGAATGCTCAACAAAAGAAAACTAGTGGGTGTGCATCCAACTTGCTTACTCATGAAGACCTAGGGCATTTGAGGAAGCCCATAGTAGGAATATACAAGCCAAGTTCTATAATGAAAAATTCCCACTAGTATAAAAAGGACAACTTATGAGACTCACTATATGAAAAACATGGTGCTACTTTGAAGCACAAAATATGAGACTCATTACATGAAGAACATGGTGCTACTTTGAAGCACAAGTGTGGAAAAGGAGATAGTAGCATTGCCCTTTTTTTGGCCTTTCTTTTTTTGGCCTTTCTCTTTTTTTTGGGCAATGCTCTAATAATGATGATCATCACACTTCTATTGATTACAACATGAGGATTACAGCTCGACACTAGAACAAGGTATGACTCTATATGAATGCCTCCGGCGGTGTACCGGGATGGTGCAATGAATCAAGAGTTACATGTATGAAAATAATGCATGGTGGCTTTGCCACAAATACGATGTCAACTACATGATCATGCAATGGCAATATGACAAAAGTAATGTATGTCATAATAATGATGAACGGAACGGTGGAAAGCTGCATGGCAATATATCTCGGAATGGCTATGGAAATGCCATAATAGGTAGGTATGATGGCTGTTTTGAGGAACATATAGGGAGGTTTATGTGTGATAGAGTGTATCGTATCACGGGGTTTGGATGCACCGGCGAAGTTTGCGCCAACTCTCATTGTGAGAAAGGGCAATGCAGTGCAATCAAGAGGCTAGCAATGGCGGAAAGGTAAGAGTGCGTATAATCCATGGACTCAACATTAGTCAAAAGAACTCATATACTTATTGCAAAAATTTAGAAGTCATCAAAAATCAAGTACTACGCGCATGCTCCTAGGGGATAGATTGGTAGGAAAGACCATCGCTCGTCCCCGACCGCCACTCATAAGGATGCACAAGCCAGATACACTTCATGCTTCAAATTTGTTACACAACTTTAACCATACGTGCATGCTACGGGATTTACTAACTTCAACACAAGCATTTCTCAAATTCACAACTACTCAACTAGCATTACTTTGATATTATTACCTCCATATCTCAAAACAATTATCAAGCATCAAACTTATCTTAGTATTCAACGCACTCAAAAGAAAGTTTCACATATCTTGAACACCAAGTATATTAACATTAAGCAAATTACCATGCTATTAACGACTCTCAAAATAATCTAAGTGAAGCATGAGAGATCAAGTTTATTTAAAACAAATCCACCACCGTGCTCTAAAAGATCTAAGTGAAGCACTAGAGAAAAAATTATCACGCTCAAAAAGATATAAGTGAAGCACTATGAGGAAAACTATCAAGCTCAAAAGATATAAGTGAAGCACATAGAGTATTCTATCAAATTATAATTCATATATGGCTCTCTAAAAAGGTGTGTACAGCAAGGATGATTGTGGTAAACTAACAAGCAAAGACTCAAATAATACAAGACGCTCCAAGCAAAACACATATCATGTTGGTGAATAAAAATATAGCTCCAAGTAAATTATCGATGGAAGTGGACGAAAGAGGGGATGCCTTCCGGGGCATCCCCAAGCTTTGACTTTTTGGTGTCCTTGGATTATCTTGGGGGTTCCATGGGCATCGCCAAGCTTGGGCTCTTGCCACTCCTTGTTCCATAATCCATCAAAATAATTCACCCAAAACTTGAAAACTTCACAACACAAAACTCAATAGAAATCTCGTGAGCTCCGTTAGAGAAAGAAAACAAAAGACCATTTTAAGGTGCTGTAATGAACTCATTATTTATTTATATTGGTGTTAAACCTAATTTATTCCAACTTCTCTATGGACCATAAACTATTTTACTAGCCATAGATTCATCAAAATAAGCAAACAACACACGCAAAACAGAATCTGTCAAAAACAGAACAGTCTGTAGTAATATTTAACTAACGAAAACTTCTGGAACCCAAAAATTTCTACCAAAATTATAAGACCTGGAAAATTTGTTTATTGATCAGTAGCAATTGGAATCACTATTTTATCACGTTCTGGTGATTTTTAACAATTCGGGCGCTGAGCACAAAGATTCTGGAAATTACAGCAAGATCAAATAACTATCATCCAAGAAGATCCAATAGGTTCAACTTGGCACAAACACTAATTAAAATTTAAAACCACATCTAAACAGAGTCTAGATGTATTATTTTATTCCTAAACAGAACCAAAAACAAAAAACACAAAATAAAATTGGGTTGCCTCCCAACAAGCGCTATCGTTTAACGCCCCTAGCTAGGCATAAAAGCAAGGATAGATCTAGGTATTGCCATCTTTGGTAGGCAATCCATAAGTGGCTCTCATGATAGATTCATATGGTAATTTTATTTTATTTCTAGGAAAGTGTTCCATGCCCTTCTTTACAGGGAATTGGAATCTAATATTTCCTTCCTTCATATCGATAATTGCACCAATCGTTCTAAGGAAAGGTCTACCAAGAATAATAGGACATGAAGGATTGCAATCAATATCAAGAACGATAAAATCTACGGGCACATAATTTCTATTTGCAACAATAAGAACATTATTAATTCTTCCCATAGGCTTTTTAATAGTGGAATCCGCAAGATGCAAGTTTAGAGAGCAATCATCAAAATCACGGAAATCTAGCAAATCACACAAAGTTTTGGGAATAGTAGAGACACTAGCACCCAAATCACACAAAGCATGAAACTCATAATTTTTAATTTTAATTTTAATAGTAGGTTCCCACTCATCATGGAGCTTCATAGGGATAGAAATTTTCAACTCAAGCTTTTCTTCATAAGATTGCATCAAGGCATCAACAATGTGTTCGGTAAAAGCCTTATTTTGACTATAAGCATGAGGAGAATTTAACACGGATTGCAACAAGGAAATACAATCAATTAAAGAGCAATTTTCATAATTAAATTCCTTGAGATCCAATATAGTGGGTTTAGCAATATCTCAATTTTTATTTCTTTCAATCCCACTTTTGTCAATTTCATCATTAAGATCTAAAAACTCAGAATTCTTAGAACACCTTCTAGGTAAAGGAAGATCATATTCAGTTTCATCAAAATTCATATTGCAAATCAAAGATTTAATAGGGGATGTATCAATAACTTTTAGATCTTCATCTTGATTTTCATAGGAATTCGGTTTAGCGACCATCTTATTGACTAAGGTAGCTTGCATATCCGAAATTTCAGCGGTCATCTTTTCAAGACGAGCGATTTGGGCTCTAATACTATCAAATTCTTTGGACATATCATCGAGCTCTTTATTCATATAACTCATAAAACTCTTTTGTTCCATAAGCTCGTTTCTAAAGAAATTATTATGCTCAAATTGCAAAACCATAAACTTCCTGACATTGTTTCCGATCTCCTCTAGCCTAATAAGGTGAAGATCACCAAATTTAGGTAGGGCCATCGCGATGAACAAGCAAACTAAAACACGAGCAAACAAAAGCCAAAGGAAAAAAGAGGAGGAGATTGGGAAAGAGAGGGCGAATAAAACGGCAAGGGTGAAGTGGGGGAGAGGAAAACGAGAGGCAAATGGCAAATAATGTAATGCGAGAGATAGGGATTGTGATGGGTACTTGGTATGTTGACTTTTGCGTAGACCTCCCCGGCAACGGTGCCAGAAATTCTTCTTGCTACCTCTTGAGCACTGCATTGGATTTCCCCGAAGAGGAGAGGATGATGCAACAAAGTAGCGTAAGTATTTCCCTCAGTTTTTGAGAACCAAGGTATCAATCCAGTAGGAGGCTACGCGCAAGTCCTTCGTACTGCACAAAGCGATAGCTACTCGCAACCAACGCTTAGGGTTGTCAATCCCTTCACGGTCACTTACGAGGGTGAGATATGATAGAGATAATATTTTTGGTATTTTTGGTATAAAGATGCAAAGTAAAATGTAAAAGCAAAGCAAGTAAATAAAGTGATGGAGATTGATATGATGAGAATAGACCCGGGGGCCATAGGTTTCACTAGTGGCTTCTCTCAAGAGCATAAGTAATCTACGGTGGGTGAACAAATTACTGTTGAGCAATTGACATAATTGAGCATAGTTATGAGGTTATCCAGGCAATGATCATGTATATAGGCATCACGTCCGTGACAAGTAGACCAAACGATTACGCATCTACTACTATTACTCCACTCATCGACCACTATCCAGCATGCATCTAGAGTATTAAGTTAAAAACATAGTAACGCCTTAAGCAAGATGACATGATGTAGAGGAATAAATTCATGCAGTATGATAAATACCCCATCTTGTTATCCTCGATGGCAACAATACAATACATGCCTTGCAACCCTTTACATCCTTTGGGTAAGGTCACCGCAAGATTGAACCAAAAGCTAAGCACTTCTCCCGTTGCAAGAACTACCAATCTAGTTGGCCAAACCAAACAGATAATTCGAAGATACTTGCAAAGATAACTCAATCATACATAAAAGAATTCAGAGAAGAATCAAATATTTTCCATAGATAAGTTGGATCATAAACCCACAATTCATCGGTCTCAACAAACACACCGCAAAATGAAGATTACATCGAATAGATCTCCACGAGAGAGGGGGAGAACATTGTATTGAGATCCAAAAAGAGAGAAGAAGCCATCTAGCTACTAACTATGGACCTGAAGGTCTGAAGTAAACTACTCACACTTCATCGGAGGAGCTATGGTGTTGATGTAGAAGCCCTCCATGGTGGATGCCCCCTCCGGCGGATCTCCGGAACAGGCACCAAGATGGGATCTCATGGATAAAGGAAGGTACGACGGTGGAATTAGGTTTTTGGCTCCGTCCCCGATCTGTTGGGGGTACGTAGGTATATATAGGAGGAAGGAGTACGTCGGTGGAGCGTCAGGGGGCCCACGAGGCAGGGGGCGCGCCCCCACCCTCGTGACTGCCTCTGGCACTCCTTGGAGTAGGGTCCAAGTCTCCTGGATCACGTTCGGTGAGAAAATCACGTTCCCGAAGGTTTCATTCCGTTTGGACTCCATTTGATATTCCGTTTCTTCCAAACAATGAAATAGGCAGAAAACAGCAATTCTGGGCTGGGCCTCCGGTTAATAGGTTAGTCCCAAAAATAATATAAATGTGTAAAATAAAGCCCATAATAGTCCAAAACAATAGATAAAGTAGCATGGAGCAATCTAAAATTATAGATACGTTGAAGACGTATCATGCATTGAATACTATGAGAAGTTTGATTCCTTATGATTGTTTTGAGATATGAAGATGGTGATATTAGGGTCATGCTAGTTAATTAGTTGTGAATTTGAGAGATACTTGTGTTAAAGTTTGTGATTCCCATAGCATGCACGTATGGTGAACCATTATGTGATGAAGTCGGAGCATGATTTATTTTTTTGATTGTCTTCCTTTTGAGTGGCGGTTGGGGAAGAACGATGGTTTTTTCCTACCAATCTATCCCCCTAGGAGCATGCGCGTAGTACTTAGTTTTGATAACTAATAGATTTTTGCAATAAGTATATGAGTTATTTATGACTAATGTTGAGTCCATGGATTATACGCACTCTCACCCTTCCACCATTGCTAGCCTCTCTTGTGTCGTGCAACTTTCACCGATACCATACACCCACCATATACCTTCCTCAAACGGCCACCATACCTACCTATTATGGCATTTCCATAGCCATTCTGAGATATATATATATATATATATATATATATATATATATATATATATATATATATATATATATTGCCATGCAACTTTCCACAGTTCCATTAATAATGACACGCTACATCATTGTCATATTGCTTTGCATGATCATGTAGTTGACATCGTATTTGAGGCAAAGCCACCTTCATAATTCTTTCATACATGTCACTCTTGATTCATTGCACATCCCGATACACCACCAGAGGCATTCATATAGAGTCATATCTTGTTCTAAGTATCGAGTTGTAATTCATGAGTTGTAAGTAAATAAAAGTGTGATGATCATCATTATTAGAGCATTGTCCCAGTGAGGAAACGATGATGGAGACTATGATTCCCCCACAAGTCGGGATGAGACTCCGGATGAAAAATAAAAAAAGAGGCCAAAAAAGAGAAAAGAAGAGAAGGCCCAAAACACACAAAAAAACAACAACAAAAAATGAGAGAAAAAGAGAGAAGGGGCAATGCTACTATCCTGTTACCACACTTGTGCTTCAAAGTAGCACCTTGATCTTCATGATAGAGAGTCTCATATGTTGTCACTTTCATATACTAGTGGGAATCTTTCATTATAGAACTTGGCTTGTATATTCCAATGATGGACTTCCTCAAAATGCCCTAGGTCTTCTTGACCAAGCGAGTTGGATGCACACCCACTTAGTTTCTTTTTGAGCTTTCATACACTTATAGCTCTAGTGCATCCATTGCATGACAATCCCTACTCACTCACATTGATATCTATTGATGGGCAACTTCATAGCCCGTTGATACGCCTAGTTGATGTGAGACTATCTTCTCCCTTTTTGTCTTCTCCACAACCACCATTATATTCCACCTATAGTGCTATGTCCATGGCTCACGCTCATGTATTGCGTGAATATTGAAAAAGTTTGAGAACATCAAAAATATGAAACAATTGCTTGGCTTGTCATCGGGGTTGTACATGATTTAAATATTGTGTGTGATGAAGATAGAGCATAGCCAGACTATATGATTTTGTAGGGACAACTTGCTTTGGCAATGTTATTTTGAGAAGACATGATTGCTTTGTTAGTATGCTTGAAGTATTATTGTTTTCATGTCAATATTAAACTTGTCTTGAATCTTTCGGATCTGAACATTCATGCCACAATAAAGAAAATTACATTGAAAATTATGCTAGGTAGCATTCCACATCAAAATTCTGTTTTTATCATTTACCTACTCGAGGACGAGCAGGAATTAAGCTTGGGGATGCTGATACGTCCCCAACGTATCTATAATTTTTTATTGTTACATGCTATATTATCCGTTTTGGATGTTTCATATGCATTTATATGCTATTTTATATGATTTTTGGGACTAACATATTAACCTAGAGCCCAGTGCCAGTTTCTGTTTTTTTCCTTGTTTTTGAGTTTTACAGAAAAGGAATACCAAACGGAGTCCAATTGACGTGCCAATTTTTGATGATTTTTTATGGACCAAAAGAAGCCCCTGGAGTAAAAGAGTTGGGCCAGAAGAGTCCCGGGCTGACCACGAGGGTGGGGGGCGCACCCTACCCCCTGGGCGCGCCCCCCTATCTCGTGGACGGCTCGGAGACCCCCCTGACGTGAGACCTACGCCAAAAATTCCTATAAATACAGAAACCCCGAGAACATAACCAAGATCAGGAGTTCCGCCGCCGCAAGCCTCTGTAGCCACCAAAAACCTATCGGGACCCTGTTCCGCCACCCTGCCGGAGGGGGGATCCCTCACCGGTGGCCATCTTCATCATCCCGACGCTCTCCATGACGAGGAGGGAGTAGTTCACCCTCAGGGCTGAGGTTATGTACCAGTAGCTATGTGTTTGGTCTCTCTCTCGTGTTCTTGACTCGGCACGATCTTGATGTATCGTGAGCTTTGCTATTATAGTTGGATCTTATGATGTTTCTCCCCCTCTACTCTATTGTAATGAATTGAGTTTTCCCTTTGAAGTTATCTTGTCGGATTGATTCTTTAAGGATTTGAGAACACTTGATGTATGTCTTGCATGTGCTTATCTGTGGTGACGATGGGATATTCACGTGATCTACTTGATTATGTTTTGGTGATCAACTTGCGGGTTCAGTGACCTTGTGAACTTATGCATAGGGGTTGGCACACGTTTTCGTCTTGACTCTCCGGTAGAAACTTTGGGGCACTCTTTGAAGTTCTTTGTGTTGGTTCAATAGATGAATCTGAGATTGTGTGATGCATATCGTATAATCATACCCACGGATACTTGAGGTGACATTGGAGTATCTAGGTGACATTAGGGTTTTGGTTGATTTGTGTCTTTAGGTGTTATTACGAACTCTAGGATAGATCGAACGGAAAGAATAGCTTCGCGTTATTTTACTACGGACTCTTGAATAGATCGATCAGAAAGAATAACTTTGAGGTGGTTTCGTACCCTACAATAATCTCTTCGTTTGTTCTCCGTTATTAATGACTTTGGAGTGACTCCTTGTTGCATGTTGAGGGATTGTTATATGATCTAATTATGCTATTATTGTTGAGAGAACTTGCACTAGTGAAAGTATGAACCCTATGCCTTGTTTCCTAGCATTGCAATACCGTTTACGCTCACTTTTATGGCTTGCTACCTTGCTGTTTTTATATTTTCATATCACAAATATCCATATCTACCATACATATTGCACTTGTATCACCATCTCTTCGCCAAACTAGTGCACCTATACAATTTACCATTGTATTGGGTGTGTTGGGGACACAAGAGACTCTTTGTTATTTGGTTGCAGGGTTGCTTGAGAGAGACCATCTTCATCCTACGCCTCCCACGGATTGATAACCCTTAGGTCATCCACTTGAGAGAAATTTGCTACTGTCCTACAAACCTCTGCACTTGGAGGCCCAACAACGTCTACGAGAAGAAGGTTGCATAGTAGACATCAAGGTGCTCCTCCAAGATCTGGGGGTCGGCACGAATGGCATGCATCGCGACCTCATCTGCGCGTGCGGGCGCGATTTGCTTCTCCACTGCCAAATGCTACTTGAGATCCTGGCTATACTGCGTACACCATGGCTTAGGGTGGCGCTTATTTGGTGGAGGGGTCGGTGATTTGGGTGGAAGGTGTCGCGCTCGCGCCGGCGGTCGGGGCATGTGGGATGTGGAAGGAGGAGGAGGATGGGGGTCGGGTGTGGATTACCTGCCTGGATAGGCGAGGCCGAGCAGCGTGAAGGAGGGTCGCCAGCGAGGAGGCGGCGCTGCAAGCAAGGAGTGAAGGTTTCAACTTGGAAAGGAAGGCGGAAAGGAGGGAAATGTGGCTTTTGGTAAGGGGGAGGGGGCGGGGAGGTAGATATTTCCGCGGAAGCCAAAAATTTGGAATCGCTTCAGCCAAAAAACTGGCGCGCAAAGTGTGATCAGACACGGTGCCTTATTCAGGACCGTGTACGATATGTGAACATCACAAACGATAAAGATAGCTTAACCTGTGTGTGATGAGTTTTGAACGTCAAAAATTTTGGTTTGAATTTCCATGGTTACAGTGGTCATCCACGTCATTGCATAATTTGGGTAAACAAAGGAGACTACATCACACCCACACTTCTTAAGCAAGCAAGTTTAGCAATTAAATAGAGCTAGCTGACCTAAACATTACTCTAACTAATTAAAGACCGGCGCTCCTAATTAAACAAAACAAAGAGTAGTACTATGGCTGGTGCTCGCCGATCTCCGCCGCCGCCTCCATGTCCAGCTCGCGCCCGACGGTCTCCTAGGGAAGGGGCTCCATGGCATCAATCGCACCATACTCGGCAAGCATCTCGTCATCCGCGTCCGCCATATCTTTGGAATAGGCCACCCCGAGCAGGGCGTGGGTGGCCGCGATCTGGGCTTTGGCGGGGTCTGTCGTGGCAAGGTATGCCGCACAGGAACGGATGGCTGCTAGAACTCTCTCGGTGATTGCCAACTCTTCGGCCGTGGGTTGCCGACCGTTGTCGGAGAAGCTTCCTTCGATTTGTGCGGTGAGCGCTGCGAGCTGGGCGTGGATGACCTCGACATGGTGGTGGGCAGCCTCCATCAGGGCTAAGGCTACCGCTGCAGAACGGACAGCTGTTGTGCCGCTCTCGCCAGTTGCTATCCCCGAGGCAGATGCTGGTGCTGCTGCCTGAGAAGCAACAACGGCCGTTTGGGCTGCCTTGGCTGCCCGGACACAGATTGCGGTCGCCCTCACGAAGCTTGTTAGCACGCGCCTAGCGGCTGCGGCTACGCTCTTGCCGGAGTGGGCCGCCAAAGTTGGCCTCACGACGCGGGTGCACGTCCCCATCTTTCACCGACGATGATTGAACAGTGAAATGATATTTGGGGAGTGAGGTAGTGTGCTTGACACGCTGTTTGTGGACTGTAGTAGACGCACCCCCTCCCGTAAGCCATGGGCGTACTATACACCGACGGTGCTCCAAGATATTTTGTGCTGCATCTCACACGGTTGGTGATAATAAACTGTGTGCGATCTACTTGATTTATCGTCTTGATCATTTGAATTATGTAATGGGTCACAACTACAAAGGATGGTGTTTGAATTGTTAGAACTTTTATCTGCAGTGAACATGCAACTATAGGTGTGTCGTCAAAAAAATTGGAATTATTCAGGGTTCGTTTGTACATTTTTATACATTAACTGGGTTTTCTAGGCATTTTATGTGCATAATTCAAATTTGAACTACATGCACATGCTCCAGTGCATATAAACTCATTGGAAAATCAAATATGTGACATTGGTTGCATGCTTAGGTCCCATGCAAGAAATGGGAACGAATTTCAAACAACCTGCCACCGTCACTCGGCCGCAAACATTGAGATACCTGGTTTTTAAATTATAGTAAATCCAAAACTCGTCTGAAATTCATGAAACTTGGCATGCTATCATGTAGCAGCATCAACATGCCGTGGTAAAATTTTTGTCCCATTTGGGGCAGGTTTGGGTATAAGCTTCTCACAAACCAGAGCTTCTCACAACAAGCGTGATGGTTTCGGTAGGGAACGTGCCACCTTTGGGGACGAAACGATATCCGTTGCCTCTTATTGCTTTCAAAAAATTTCGAGTGTCAACATTGAACAACAAGAGTGTTGTGTTCAATTTTGGAATTTTTCGGGGTTCGTTTGGACATTTTTATACATTAACTGGGTTTTCCAGGCATTTTATGTGCATAATTCAAATTTGAACTACATGCACATTCTCCAGTGCATATAAATTGGTTGAAAAATCAAATATGTGTCCTTGGGTGCATGCTTAGGTCCCATGCAAGAAATGGGAATGAATTTCAAACACCAGGGCACCGTTGACTGCCGGCAAAACATTGAGATGCCTGGTTTTTAAATTCTAGTAAATCCAAAACTCGTCTGAAATTCATGAAACTTGGCATGCTATCATGTAGCAGTATCAACATGCCGTGGTACAAATTTTGTCCCATTTGGGGCAGGTCTGGGTATATGCTTCTCACAAACCGGAGCTTCTCACAACAAGCATGATGGTTTTCGGTAGGGAACATCCCACCTTTGGGGACGAAACGATACCCATTGCCTCTTATTACTTTCAATTTTTTTTCTCGTGTCAACATAGAACAACAGGAGTGTTGTGTGAATTTTTGTGATTTTCGTGGTTCGTTTGGACATTTTTATGCATTAACTGAGTTTTCAATGCATTTCTGTGCATAATTCAAATTTGAACTACATGCACATGCTCCAGTGCATATAAATTGGTTGAAAAAAATCAAATATGTGTCCTTGGGTGCATGCTTAGGTCCCATGCAAGAAATGGGAATGAATTTCAAACATCAGGGCACCGTTGATTGCTGGCAAAACATTGAGATGCCTGGTTTTTAAATTCTAGTAAATCCAAAACTCGTCTGAAATTCATGAAACTTGGCATGCTATCATGGAGCGGCATCAACATGTCGTGGTACAAATTTTGTCCCATTTGGGGCAGGTTTGGGTATATGCTTCTCACAAACTGGAGCTTCTCACAAACCGGAGCTTCTCACAACAAGCATGATGGTTTTCGGTAGGGAACGTCCCACCTTTGGGGACGAAACGATACCCATTGCCTCTTATTGCTTTCAATTTTTTTCATGTCAACATAGAACAATAGGAGTGTTGTGTGATTTTTTGGGGTTCATTTGGACATTTTTATACATTAACCAAGTTTTCAATGCATTTATGTGCATAATTCAAATTTGAACTACATGCACATGCTCCAGTGCATATAAATTGGTTGAAAAATCAAATCTATGTCCTTGGGTGCATGCTTAGGTCCCATGCAAGAAATGGGAATGAATTTCAAACACTGTGGCACCGTTGATTGCCAAAGAAAACATTGAGATGCCCGGTTCTTAAATTCTAGTAAATACAAAATTAAATGAAATTCATGAAACTTGGCATGCTATCATGGAGCGGCATCAACATGCCGTGGTACAAATTTTGTCCCATTTGGGGCAGGTTTGAGTATATGCTTCTCACAAACCGGAGTTTCTCACAACAAGCATGATGGTTTTTGGTAGGGAACGTCCCACCTTTGAGGACGAAACGATATCCATTGCCTCTTATTGCTTTCAATGTTTTTTCTCATGTCAACATAGAACAACAGGAGTGTCGTGTGATTTTTTGTGATATTTTGGGGTTCATTTGGACATTTTTATGCATTAACTAAGTTTTCAATGCATTTATGTGCATAACTCAAATTTGAACTACATGCACATGCTCCAGTGCATATAAATTGGTTGAAAATCAAATTTTTGTCCTTGGGTGCATGCTTAGGTCCCATGCAAGAAATGGGAATGAATTTCAAACACCAGGGCACCGTTGATTGCCGGCAACACATTGAGATGCCTGGTTTTTAAATTCTAGTAAATCCAAAATTCTGTTAACCATTCACGTGACGCCACATGTCCTGGTTTTAATGGATGTAGGAGGTGCCATGCGGGCAGCTACTTGACCTTGACTGAACGGGAGGCGTGCGAGCGCCGTCCGGTGCGCAGGCTAACCAAGAGGCGTGCAAGCTGTCCTTGAGTGTGCAGGCTCACCGGGAAGCGTGCGAGTTGTATGTTGCGCAGGCTCACTGGGAAGCGAGCCCTTTGACTTTCATGGTCGCCCACCTTGCTCGCATCCTCTCCATTAATGGCGCCCAAGCCGCAGTTTAATTTGTTTTTTAAACATAAAACACTCATCGCAAATGTTTTAATTAGAACACCCGTATGCAAACCGACAGCTTCCCCAGGAAGCCAAGAGAAAATGTGCCGAGCAGGATTTCTGCAGCTCTTGATCGCAAACGATTTAGATAGAACACTCGTATGCAAAGTGAAAGAAGCGCAGGATTTGTGCTTCCCTTCAATGCAAACGGTTGTTTTGGATGACCCGTGGGAAATGCTACCTCTTGAGCACTGCGTTGGTTTTTCCTTGAATAGGAAAGGGTAATGCGGCAAAGTAGCGAAAGTATTTCCCTCAGTTTTTGAGAACCAAGGTATCAATCCAGTAGGAGGCTACACGCAAATCCCTCGTACCTACACAAATAAATAAGAACCTTGCAACCAACGCGATAAAGGGGTTGTTAATCCCTTCACGGCCACTTGCAAAAGTGAGATATGATAGAGATAATATTATAAATATTTTTGGTATTTTTGTTGTATAGATTGAAAAGTACAGGTTGCAAAATAAATGGCCCCAGAAATCGCTAGTTGTTGGAAGATTAATATGATGGAAAATAGACCCGGGGGCCATAGGTTTCACTAGTGGCTTCTCTCAAGATAGCATAAATATTATGGTGGGTGAACAAATTAGTGTCGAGCAATTGATAAAAAAGTGCATAGTTATGAGAATATCTAGGCATGATCATTGTTGAGGAAATCGTTAACTGGTAGCTGCTCGGTTGGCTAGTGAGTAGGGGATTAATCGGCTAATCGGCAAGTTAATCGGCCATTTAATCAACTAATCGGACAATTTATCGGTTTATAGGCTACTCGGTGACCCTATGAGTAGGGATTAATCGACAAGTTAACTGGTTAATCGGATGAATTCTTGAACAGGGGGCATGATCATGTATATAGGCATCACGTCTGCGACAAGTAGATTGAAACAATTCTGCATCTACTACTATTACTCCACACATCGACCGCTATCCAGCATGCATCTAGAGTATTAAGTTCACAAGAACAGAGTAACGCATTAGGCAATATGACATGATGTAGAGGGATAAACTCAAGCAATATGATATAAACCCCATATTTTTATCCTCGATGGCAACAATACAATACGTGCCTTGCTTCCCTAACATCCTTTGGGAAAGGACACCGCAAGATTGAACCCAAAGCTAAGCACTTCTCCCATTGCAAGAAAGATCAATCTAGTAGGCCAAACCAAATTGATAATTCGAAGAGACTTGCAAAGATATCAAATCATACATATAAGAATTCAGAGAAGAACCAAATATTGTTCATAGATAATCTTGATCATAAACCCACAATTCATCGGATCTTGACAAGCACACCGCAAAAATAATTACATCGAATAAATCTCCAAGAAGATCAAGGAGAACTTTGTATTGAGATCCAAAGAGAGAGAAGAAGCCATCTAGCTAATAACTATGGACCCGAAGGTCTGAGGCAAACTATTGACACATCATTGGAGAAGCTATGGTGTTGATGTAGAAGCCCTCCGTGATCGATTCCCTCTCCGGCGGAGCACCGGAAAAGGCCCCAAGATGGGATCTCATGGGTACAGAAGGTTGCGGCGGTGGAATAGGGTTTCGTGGTGCTCTCGGATGTTCACGGGGTATATGAGTATATATAGGCGAAAGAAGTCAGTTGGGGGAGCCACGAGGGGCCCACGAGGCTGGGGGCGCGCCTCCCTACCTCGTGGCCGCCTCATTGCTTCCTTGACGTCCACTCCAAGTCTCCTGGATCACGTTTGTTCGAAAAATAACTCTCTCGAAGGTTTCATTCCGTTTGGATTCCGTTTGATATTCCTTTTCTACGAAACACTGAAATAGGCAAAAAAACAGCAATTTGGACTGGGCCTCCGATTAGTAGGTTAGTCCCAAAAATAATATAAAAGTGTATAATAAAGCCCATTAAACATCCAAAACAGATAATATAATAGCATGGAACTATCAAAACTTATAGATATGTTGGAGACGTATCAAGCATCCCCAAGCTTAACTCCTGCTCGTCCTCGAGTAGGTAAATGATAAAAACAGAATTTTTGATGTGGAATGCTACCTGGCATATTTTTCAATGTAATTTTCTTTATTGTGGCATGAATATTCATATCCGAAAGATTCAAGATAAAAGTTTAATATCGACATAAAAATAATAATACTTCAAGCATACTAACTAAGCAAGTATGTCTTCTCAAAATAACATGGCCAAAGAAAGTTCATCCCTACAAAATCATATAGTTTGGCTATGTTCCATCTTCGTCACACAAAATATTCAAATCATGCACAACCCCGGTTTCAGCCAAGCAATTGTTTCATACTTTAGAATTTTCAAACTTTCTTAACTTTCACGCAATATATGAGCGTGAGCCATGGACATAGCACTATGGATGGAATAGAATATGATGATGGGGATCGTGTGGAAAAGACAAAAAAAGGAGAAAGTCTCACATTGACGCGGCCAATCAACGGGCTAGGGAGATGCCCATCAGTTGATGTCAATGCAAGGAGTAGGGATTGCCATGCAACGGATGCACCAGAGCTATAAATGTATGAAAGCTCAACAAAAGAAACTAAGTGGGTGTGCATCCAACTTGCTTGCTCACGAAGACCTAGGGCATTTTAGGAAGCCCATTGTTGGAATATACAAGCCAAGTTCTATAATGAAAAATTCCCACTAGTATATGAAAGTGACAAAACAAGAGACTCTCTATTATAAAGATCACGGTACTACTTTGAAGCACAAGTGTAAAAAAGGATAGTAGCATTGTCCCTTTTTATTTCTTTTCTCCTTTTTTTGGGCCTCTTTTTTTATTTGGCCTTTTTGGAACAATGCTCTATGAATGATGATCATCACACTTCTATTTATTTACAACTCAATGATTACAACTCGATACTAGAACAAAATATGACTCTATATGAATGCCTCCGTCGGTGTACCGGAATGGGCAATGACTCAAGAGTGACATGTATGAAAGAATTATGAATGGTGGCTTTGCCACAAGTACGATGTCAACTACATGATCATGCAAGGCAATATGACAATGATGAAGCGTGTCATGGTAAATGAAACGGTGGAAAGTTGCATGGCAATATATCTCGGAATGGCTATGGAAATGCCATAATAGGTAGGTATGGTGGCTGTTTTGAGGAAGATATAAGGAGGTTTATGTGTGATAGAGCATATCATATCACGGGGTTTGGATGCATCGGCGAAGTTTGCACCAACTCTACGGGTGAGAAAGGGCAATGCACGGTACCAAAGAGGCTAGCAATGATGGAAGGGTAAGAGTGCGTATAATCCATGGACTCAACATTAGTCACAAAGAACTCACATACTTATTGCAAAAATCTACAAGTCATCAAAACCAAGCACTACACGCATGCTCCTAGGGGAAGGGTTGGTAGGAGTTAACCATCGCGCGATCCCGACCTCCACACAAAGGATGCCACTCAAAGAACACCTCATGTTTCAAATTTGTTACACAACGGTTACCATACGTGCATGCTATGGGACTTGCAAACTTCAACACAAGTATTTCTCAAATTCACAATTACTCAACTAGCACAACTTTAATATCACCATCTTCATATCTCAAAACAATCATCAAGTATCAAACTTCTCATAGTATTCAATGCACTCTATATGGAAGTTTTTATTATATCCATCTTGGGTGCCTATCATATTAGGACTAATTTTATAGCCAAAGCAAATTACCATGCTATTCTAAAGGACTCTCAAAATAATTTAAGTGAAGCATGAGAGATCAATAATTTCTATAAAATAAAGCCACCACCGTGCTCTAAAAAGATGAAGCACTAGAGCAAAATTATCTAGCTCAAAAGATATAAGTGAAGCGCAAAGAGTATTCTAATAAATTCCGATTTATGTGTGTTTCTCCCAAAAGGTGTGTACAACAAGGATGATTATGGCAAACTAAAAAGCAAAGACTCAAATCATACAAGACACTCCAAGCAAAACACATATCATGTGGTGAATAAAAATATAGCATCAAGTAAAGTTATCGATGGACGAAGACGAAAGAGGGGATGCCTTCCGGGGCATCCCCAAGCTTAGGCTTTTGGTTGTCCTTGAATTTTACCTTGGGGTGCCTTGGGCATCCCCAAGCTTGGGCTCTTGCCACTCCTTATTCCATAATTCATCAAATCTTTACCCAAAACTTTGGTAGATAGTCATCACGTCCGCGACAAGTAGATCGAAACGATTCTACATCTCCTACTATTCCTCCACACATCGACCGCTATCCAGCATGCATCTAGAGTATTAAGTTCATAAGAACAGAGTGACGCATTAGGCAAGATGACATGATATAGAGGGATAAACTCAAGCAATATGATATAAACCCCATCTTTTTATCCTCGATGGCAACAATACAAAACGTGCCATGCTGCCCTAACATCCTTTGGGAAAGGACACCGCAAGATTGAACCCAAAGCTAAGCACTTCTCCCATTGCAAGAAAGATCAATCTAGTAGGCCAAACCAAATTGATAATTCGAAGAGACTTGCAAAGATATCAAATCATACATATAAGAATTCAGAGAAGAACCAAATATTGTTCATAGATAATCTTGATCATAAACCCACAATTCATCGGATCTTGACAAACACACCACAAAAATAATTACATCGAATAAATCTCCAAGAAGATCAAGGAGAACTTTGTATTGATATCCAAAGAGAGAGAAGAAGCCATCTAGCTAATAACTATGGACCCGAAGGTCTGAGGTAAACTACTGACACATCATTGGAGAAGCTATGGTGTTGATGTAGAAGCCCTCCGTGATCGATTCCCTCTCCGGCGGAGCACCGGAAAAGGCCCCAAGATGGGATCTCACGCATTACGAGAAGGTTCTTGGCGGTGGAATAGGGTTTCGTGGTGCTCTCGGATGTTCACGGGGTATATGAGTATATATAGGCGAAAGAAGTCAGTTGGGGGAGCCACGAGGGGCCCACGAGGCTGGGGGGCGCGCCTCCCTACCTCGTGGCCGCCTCATTGCTTCCTTGATGTCCACTCCAAGTCTCCTGGATCACGTTTGTTCGAAAAATAACTCTCCCAAAGGTTTCATTCCGTTTGGATTCCGTTTGATATTCCTTTTCTACGAAACACTGAAATAGGCAAAAAAACAGCAATTTGGACTGGGCCTCCGATTAGTAGGTTAGTCCCCAAAAAAAGTGTATAACAAAGCCCATTAAACATCCAAAACAGATAATATAATAGCATGGAACTACAAAACTTATAGATATGTTGGAGACGTATCAAGCATCCCCAAGCTTAAGTCCTGCTCGTCTTCGAGTAGGTAAATGATAAAAACATAATTTTTGATGTGGAATGCTACCTAGCATATTTTTCAATGTAATTTTCTTTATTGTGGCATGAATATTCATATCCGAAAGATTCAAGATAAAAGTTTAATATTGACATAAAAATAATAATACTTCAAGCATACTAACTAAGCAAGTATGTGTCGCGACCAGACCCGAATGGATCTAGCGCTCTGTGCTCAGTGTCATCCCTGGATCAGTAATGTCTTGACAAAGACAAGATACTTGAAGGATTTATAGCAGAGTAGCAATCACACACTTATTACATCGTTGTCCACAAGGGAACTTAACACAATAATATGGCTTAAGGCCATCTAATAATAACAATGGAAGGCTTGGAAAACGAGTGAGTCCATCAACTCCAACGGCATCACTGAGTATAGAACCACGGCCTAACACCTTACTCGTAAATGCGAAAAGTGCGCAACATGAAAAGTTGCAGCCAAAACGGTCAAGACATGGAATATCTTGGCAATGTAACACATAGAGAGCAATGAAGCAATAAGCCTATACTACATGCATATTTGGCTGGTGGTAAGGCTCTCTGATTTACATTTTTGCATAAAGCTGATTTTTCCCTACATCAAAGGAATAATTTTATTTAACTATCATGGTGGTTGTTAAACATTGAGAATGGTTGACAGCATCCTCAATCCCAATTAAAAAGTACTCATTAAAACCCAATAACTTTATTATTAGAAGTAACGTGTTGAGATTCACATGATATTCAAGTACTAGATACTCAAGATGTCCATAACCGGGGACACGGCTAATCATGATCAGTTTTTTTTACACTCTGCAGAGGTTTGCACTTTTCCCCACAAGACTCGATCGCCTCCGCTTGGTTCTCGTGACTGCATGGTGTTTGAGAAAGCGGATGACCGAGACATAGTCTTTCGAAGCGCTAGCACCTTACATGTGGGTAGACCGTACCAACCTACATCCCCTACATCAGCTAGCCTACCCAGAAGAGTTCGCACAACTTAGTCAACTACGCCATGAGCCCATAATTGGCTTGTGGCTGCACACGTAAGTTTCTAGTTTGAATAATCTTATGATCCCTTAGAGCACGGGTGGCGGTCCAAGAAATACAGGCAAGTCCTGATAGAAACCAGGTGCCTCAATCCACCCAGATGTGTGTTTAGGTTGCCACCTTAGATAAACCATTAATTAACAATCTCACATCTGTCATGGATATTCACTCACCCAATCCACGTCTACTAGCATAGCATGGCATATTAAGCAAACGTAGAAGTAACTCCCAAGGTTTCATAAGTAAAACAGGTAATAGGTACTACCTCAATCTACTTCCCATCCCACAATTTGATTAGATCCTAATCATGCAAGTGTTTGAGGGTTTGATCTAATGCAATAAAACTGGGTAGTAGAAAAGGTATGATCAAAGTGTTACTTGCCTTGTCGATGATCCATGAGTCCTAGAGATTCAAGTAACAAGCGGCGCACTCCGGGTGATCTAACGCAGACAAACAACAAGCATACAATAAGTACTCATCTAATGCACAGGAAATCTCGAATAAAAGATCTAACCAGATAGTTCAACTTAAGAACCACAGTTTGCAAAAGAATCGAATCAAATAAAGCATCGAAAGTCCGAACTCGAGAGAGAACGACTCGGTTTAACGAATCTGAAAATAGGTCAAAATTTCACAGTAGCAAAACTCTGTGAAAGTAGGGTAGTCGAACGGCGGTTTCGTTCTGAAACTCCGGTAGCTTGAATCACTGATTAGATAAGCGAGCAAGAAATAAAACAGATTTGAAAATCGGATCGTAAATCGAATCGAAAATTAACGGATTAAATCCGATTTAAAAAGAAAACGCATTTAACGGATTTAATAACGGACGTTCGTTAACAGAACGAATCCAACGAACGCGTTCATTGAAACGAACGGGTCGGTGAACGTTCGCTAAATAAGAAAACCCAAAAAATAAAACCAATCTAGGTTTTTTTTTTTAAAACCGAACATCTTTTTTTAAAAAAAACCGGGTCGGTTCAAGGGGGAAAACCGGATCGGGCGCGGGCTACCTCCGGTGATCTCGCCGGCGAGGCTCCGGCGGGGCTCCGGGGCGAGGGGCGAGGTCGGCGGGTGGCGGCGGGGTCGGCGAGGGGCTCCGGGCGACGGCTGGCGTGCTCGACGAGGGGCGACGGCGGTGTTCGGTCGGGCTCGGGAGGGCGGCGGCGGCGTGAGAGGGAATGGGGTCGGGTTAAATAGGAGGGGGCGGCCGGTTGCGTGGGAGGGGGCAAGGGGAGCGCTGGTCGGGCGGGACTCAGGCGGGCTGGCCGGCTGCCGTCTGGCGGCGGGAGTCCAAGACGGGCGGACGGCGAGGGAGAGGGAGGCGGGCGGCTGGCCTGGGGGGCTGGCTGGCCGGGCAGTGGGCCTCGGTCCAGAAGCGCTTTTTTTTTTAAAATAAAATTAAACCAAAACGAATTTAAAAAAATACCAAATGAATTCCAAATTAAATAAAACAAATTTTCTCCGACTCCTAAAAATGAGTCGAACAAAATGAACTTTTAAAAACTGCAACATGCATAAAAATTTTAAATGCTCATTTTGCCTAAGCAAAATAAATCTTCCAAAACCAAATTTGATTTATTTATAATATCTTCGTTTTCCTAAATGTTGGGAAAGTCATATTATTCCCTCTCTTGAGATTTTTATAGGAAAACTTTATGAAGATAATTTTAAATAAATCCAAATGATCCTATTTCCAAAATTTGAGAAATCCCAAATATGAAAATAATGAAACTTCCAACTCTCTCCGAGGGTCCTTGAGTTGCGTGAAATTTCCTAGGATCGGAAAATGCGAGAAAATATGATATGCATGATGACCTAATGTATAACATTCCAAATTGAAAATTTGGGATGTTACAAACCTACCCCCTTAAGATGAATCTCGTCCTCGAGATTCGGGTTAACTAGAAAATAGGTGAGGGTGGTCCTTGAGCAAAACTTCCTCTCTTTCCCAGGTGGCTTCATCCTCAGTGTGGTGGCTCCACTGAACTTTGCAAAACTTGATAACCTTGCTGCGGGTAACTCTGCTGGCATAATCGAGAATCTTAACCGGCTTCTCCTCATATGTCAAATCATCCTTCAACTGAATTGCTTCCAATGGTACAGTGTCTCTTAACGGTACCTCTGCTATCTCGGGGTGACATTTCTTCAATCGAGAAACATGGAATACATCATGAATTCTGACAGTCCTTCCGGTAATTCCAACTTATACGCAACTTCTCCCATGCGTTGCAAAATCTTATACGGTCCAACGAAACGGGTGCTAACTTTCCTTTAACTCCAAAACGCTTAACTCCTCGAAGCGGGGATACTCGAGATATACTCTGTCTCCAACTTCATACTCAATCGCTTTGCGCTTTGAATCGGCATAGCTCTTTTATGCGGACTGGGCTACCTTGAGCACATCTCGAATCAACTTAACTTTACATTCGAGACTCCTTAATCAAATCTGGTCCAAACAATGGCGATCTCGGTTTAGTCCCATAACAACGGTGTCCTGCACCTTCTTCCATATAAAGCTTGAAAGGTGCCATCTTCAAACTGGTTTGGTAGCTGTTGTTGTAGGAAAATTCTGCATACTGACAAATTATCATCCCAGCTAGATCCATAATCTAGGGCACAAGCTCTCGGCATGTCCTCCAAAATCTGATTGACTCTCTCGGTGCATCCATCGGTGCGTGGGTGGAAAGCTGTATCTGAATTCCAATCGGGTTCCCAATGTTTCGTGTAACCGGTTCCAAAATTTCGAGGTAAACTGGGTTCCTCTATACGTCTGATGCTCCTCGAAACTCCGTGTAAGCACACAATTCTGGTCATGTATATCTTTGCCAACTTAGCACTGCTATAGGTAGTCTTGACTGGAATAAAATGAGCTACCTTCGTTAAACGGTCGACTATAACCCAAATCGAGTCATATCCTGAACGAGTCTTTGGCAATCCTGTGATAAAATCCATGCCTAGTTTATCCCACTTCCATTCGGTATCGGCAATGGTTGTAACAATCCTGCTGGCTTATGATGTTACGCCTTTACTTTCGACATACGCCGCAAACTGCTACATACTCCATAATATCCTTCTTCATTCCGGTCCACGGAAAGTATTCTTCAAATCCAAATACATCTTGGTATTTCCTGGGTGAATCGAATAGGGTGAATCATGGGCTTCTTGTAAAATCAACTTCACGATCTACGGGTCATTGGGCACATAAACACGGTCTTCAAACCATAGGGTATCGTGCTCGTCCTCACGAAATCCTTTAGCCTTTCCTTTGCTCATTTTCTCCTTTATAGAGGCAACTTCCTTATCTGCCTTTTGGGATTCTCTGATTTTGTCCATTAGTGTTGAGTGAATCTCCAATGCTGCTACATAGCCTCTCGGAACTATTTCCAAACATAGCTCTCGAAGGTCCTCGGCTAACTCATTGGGTATTCCTCCCATCATTAGGGTATTGACGTGGCTCTTACGGCTCAATGCGTCTTTCTGACATTAGCCTTCCCGGGGTGATAATGCAATCTCATGTCATAATCCTTGATAGGCTCTAACCATCTCCTCATGCGAGATTCAATTTCATACGTGTGAAAATGTACTTCAAACTCTTGTGATCCGTATATACTTCACAATGATTTCCAATGAGAAAATGTCTCCACGTCTTCGTGGCATGCACAACGGCTGCTAACTCCAAATCATGAGTGGCATAATTCAACTCATGGGGCTTAAGTTGTCATGAAGCATCTGAAACAACTCTTCCTTCCTGCATAAACCTTGCTCCAAGTCCTCGACGTGAAGCGTCGCAAAATACCTCATAATCCTTAGTCTGATCTGGCAATATCAAGACTGGTGAGGTGACCAATCTTTTCTTCAACTCCTGAAAACTTGCCTCACAGTCCTTAGTCCATATGAATTTATTTTCCTTCTTCAACAATTCTGTCATAGGCTTAGCAATCCTTGAGAAATTCTCAATGAACCTTCGGTAGTATCCTGCGAGTCCAAGGAAACTCGAATCTCTCCAACCGTCGTTGGTGCTTCCCATTTGGTTACGGTCTCAACTTTTGTGGGGTCAACTGCTATCCCTTCTCCGGATATAACATGTCCGAGAAATCCAACTTCCTTTAGCCAAAACTCACATTTGCTGAACTTGGCATACAACTGGTGTTCCCTCGGTTTCTCCAAAACCAATCGCAAATGTTCCTTGTGTTCCTCTTCATTCTTCGAGAAAATCAAAATGTCATCAATGAACACCACGACGAACTTATCCAAAAACTCCATAAACACTTTGTTCATCGGGTTCATGAAATAGGCTGGTGCGTTAGTCGATCCAAATGACATAACGGTATACTCATTGATCCATATCTCGTGGTAAATGCTGTCTTGGGTATGTCCTGCTCCCGAATCTTCAATTGATGGTACCACGATCGCAAGTCGATCTTGGAAAACACCTTGGCTCCTTGCAAGCGATCAAGCAGATCATTTATCATGGGTAGTGGGTACTTGTTCTTGATTGTTACTTCATTCAATCCACGATAATCAACAACCATTCTTAACGATCCATCCTTCTTCTCCACTAGCAAAACGGGTGATCCCCAAGGTGAAGAGCTTGGGCGTATAAAACCTTTATCCAAAAGTTCCTTAATACGCTTCTTGATTTCCGCCAAATCCTGTCTTTGGCATCCTATACGATCGCTTCGATATCGGGCCTGTTCACGGCAACAGCTCGATCAAAAACTCAATGTCTCTATCCGGTGGCATTCACAGCAACTCTTCGAAAATACATCAGGAAAATCCTTCACCACCGGTACTTCTTCTGTACCACTCGATAAGCAATTTACTTGTGCTCTCCTCGGCTCGTGCCGTGATACATACTTAATCCTTCTTCCTTAAGGTGTGGTGAGCAAAATTGATCTAGTGGAGCAATCAATGTTTCCTCCATACTTTGATAACCAATCCATACCTAATATCACATCCAATCCTTGGGATTCCAGAACTATTAGGTCTGAGGGGAAAACATAGTGTCCAATCCTTAATGGCAGTCGATCACACCATTTACTAGCCATGTACTCTACTCCGGGTGAGGTTACTAGCATGGGTGACCTAAGGGCTTGGGTTGGTAACTTGTACTTATCCACAAATCCCTTGATATGTATGAATGCGATGCACCAAAGATCGAAAAGAACGAATCGCAGTAAATGACTTAACCAAAAACTTACCGATTCTTGCATCAGTGATCTTCAACCTCCTCCACTTCAATGTGGTTCACCTGTCCTCTATTGAAAGGGTTGGGCTTCTTTCGAGCTTCCATTGCTATTTCCATTCGCCTATACGGGCGGTCATTGGCATAATGCCCAGTCTTGCGGCACTTAAAGCAAGTAACATGACTCAGTCTACTTTGGATGGTGTTGACGGGTTGGTGCGATTACGTCCGTTGCTTCCTCCATTCCCGTTCCCATTCTTAGTGCCATTATGGTTATGCTAATTACCTCCTCCATGGGTATGCTGAAACTGAATTCTGATTTAGGGGTATAACGAGGTTTCTGCTGAGCTCGAGTTATACTTCCCTTGTCCATACTTCCGCTTGCAGTTCTCAATTCTTCTTTGCTTTCCTTCTATCATGAGGGCTCGGTCTACTAACTCCTGGTAGTTATTGAAACTGGCTACCATCAACGGCATCTTGAACTCATCATTCAGTCCTTCTAGAAACTTCTCCTATTTAGCTGCATCGGTATAACGTCATCCGGGGCATAACGTGCTAATTTGCTAAAGTCATCCACGTCTTGTAACAGATCCTTCCTCCTTGGCGTAAGTTGCGAAACTCACGCTTCTTCATGGCCATAGCTCCTGCTGAAACATGGGCGGTCGAAAAGCTTGCTGAAATTGATCCCATGTGGCGGTGTCTACAGGTAAGTGGTTGTGAAATTCTCCCACCATCTTCTTTGCGGGTCCTTCAAGCTGATGTGCTGCAAACTTCACTCTTTCTCCATCCGTGCATCCCTACGGTGGTCGGCTCCTTCCTATCTTGCGGAGCCGGTCATCTGCTACAATTGGCTCGGTGCTCTGGAATACACCGGCGGAGTTCGGTCTAAGGAAACGAGTCGAGATGATCCGCAGTGGTGGTGGCGGTGGGTTGTTGTTGTTGTTGTTGTTGTTGTTGTTGTTGTTGCCACGTTACGTACCAATGTTTGAATCAGGGTATTCTCTTGAATCAATTGGGTGATCTCTGGCGGGAAAACAAATCCGGGTCGCGTCTCGGAGGCATCGATGGGTTTAGAAAAGATGAGAATTTAGAATAGAATGAGGTCTAAGGGGAATCACTACCCAAATGCACATGAGCAAATACACACAAAATCACTTCATTCAATCAAACAAAGGCTTACAACGATCTAACTATCGCAAAAGTGCGTGTACTATGTTGTTTACATGGAGGGAATACTACTAATATGTGGGGGACTTCTACTAATTTGAACCGGTGGAAGACTCCATAATATACCGCTCCACTTCGTCTTCAAAGTCGGGTTCACTTGGATCCGAATCGGTGTCGCCGATGTTGATGTAGTCGCTTGGGTGATTGACATGCTGGTCTTCATTCCTGGCGCCAACTTCTTCTTGAGTTCTTCAATCTCGTACTTAAGATCGTTATTGTGCCTTGCTAGAGCTACGATCTCGCCCATATAGTCCTTGCAAGTTGTCTTTAGTTCTTCTTCAAGCTCGATGATCCTTCCCTTTGCATTCGCAACTCCAACATATCATTGCACATCCGGTTCTCTGGCGTCGAATGTGCTGGTTTAACTCTGGATAAATGCTGCAATGGATCTATCCTTCTTGGTCTTGTGACGTCCCATTTGTCATCTCGGCGTCCGCAAATCTGGTAGATTGTGTCCTTAAGGTCTTCTTGATAAACTTCTCCAATGCGTCCCATGGTGATGTGAGCTGCCATGCTCTTTCCCAGACTCCAAGTTGGTGCACTGAAAACACTATCTATTGGCTGGGTGATTGGGGCGAATGTCCTTCCTGGAACGTGAGCGTGAATCTTCGGTAGCTCCTCTTGGTGAGTGGCGTTGAAAGTCCCGGTTAAGCTTGGTTGTCCATTATTTAGGTACTTGGTAACTTCCTTCATGTGAAATCCAAAAGGTGTGCCTTCATCAGGTTGGGTGTACTTGATCTTCGCGTCCGTCATCCTAAGAGAGTAGAAAAGATGAGGAGTTAGAAAATGAGAAGAGAGTAGTGATCTATGGGTTTATCTTAGTGGCCGTGTCCTATAGTCAGCGTGTGCTCTGATACCATTCTCTGTCGCGACCAGACCCGAATGGATCTACCGCTCTGTGCTCAGTGTCATCCTGGATCAAGAATCTTGACACAACACAAGACTTGAAGGATTTATAGCAGAGTAGCAATCACACACTTATTACATCGTTGTCCACAAGGGAACTTAACACAATAATATGGCTTAAGGCCATCTAATAATACCAATGAAGGCTTGGAAAAGCAGTGAGTCCATCAACTCCAACGGCATCATCGAGTATAGAACCACGGCCTAACACCTTACTCGTAAATGCGAAAAGTCTCGCAACATGAAAAGTTGCAGCCAAAACGGTCGACACATGGAATATCTTGGCAATGTAACACATAGAGAGCAATGAAGCAATAAGCCTATACTACATGCATATTTGGCTGGTGGTAAGGCTCTCTGGTTACATTTTTGCATAAAGCTGATTTTTCCCTACATCAAAGGAATAATTTTATTTAACTATCATGGTGGTTGTTAAACATTGAGAATGGTTGACGATCCTCAATCCCAATTAAAAAGTACTCATTAAAACCCAATAACTTTATTATTAGAAGTAACGTGTTGAGATTCACATGATATTCAAGTACTAGATACTCAAGATGTCCATAACCGGGGACACGGCTAATCATGATCAGTTTTTTTTACACTCTGCAGAGGTTTGCGCACTTTTCCCCACAAGACTCGATCGCCTCCGCTTGGTTCTCGCACTGCATGGTGTTTGAGAACCGTATGACCGAGACATAGTCTTTCAGAAGCGCTAGCACCTTACATGTGGGTAGACCGTACCAACCTACATCCCGTACATCAGCTAGCCTACCCGTAAGAGTTCGCACAACTTAGTCAACTACGCCAGAGCCCATAATTGGCTTGTGGCTGCACACGTAAGTTTCTAGTTTGAATAATCTTATGATCCCTTAGAGCCTGGGTGGCGGTCCAAGAAATCTGAGCAAGTCTCGATAGAAACCAGTGCCTCAATCCACCCAGGATGTGTGTTTAGGTTGCCACCTTAGATAAACCATTAATTAACAATCTCACATCTGTCATGGATATTCACTCACCCAATCCACGTCTACTAGCATAGCATGGCATATTAAGCAAACGTAGAAGTAACTCCCAAGGTTTCATAAGTAAAACAGTAATAGGTACTACCTCAATCTACTTCCCATCCCACAATTTGATTAGATCCTAATCATGCAAGTGTTTGAGGGTTTGATCTAATGCAATAAAACTGGGTAGTAGAAAAGGTATGATCAAAGTGTTACTTGCCTTGCTGATGATCCATGAGTCCTAGAGATTCAAGTAACAAGCGGTGCACTCCGGGTGATCTAACGCAGACAAACAACAAGCATACAATAATTACTCATCTAATGCACAGGTAAATCTCGAATAAAAGATCTAACCAGATAGTTCAACTTAAGAACCCTGGTTGCAAAATAATCGAATCAAATAAAGCATCGAAAGTCCGAACTCGAGAGAGAACGACTCGGTTTAACGAATCTGAAAATAGGTCAAAATTTCACAGTAGCAAAACTCTGTGAAAGTAGGGTAGTCGGAACGGCGGTTTCGTTACGAAACTCCAGGCTCTTGAATCACCTGATTCCGATAAACGAGCAAGAAATAAAACAGATTTGAAAATCGGATCAGAAATCGAATCTGAAAATTAACGGATTAAATCCGATTTAAAAGAAAACGACGAACGGATTTAATAACGGACGTTCGTTAACAGAACTAATCCAACGAACGCGTTCATTGAAACGAACGGGTCGGTGAACGTTCGCTAAATAAGAAAACCGAAAAAAAATAAAACCAATCTAGGTTTTTAAAAAAACCGAACATCTTTTTTTTTTAAACCGGGTCGGTTCAAGGGGGAAAACCGGATCGGGCGCGGGCTACCTCCGGTGATCTCGCCGGCGAGGCTCCGGCGGGGCTCCGGGGCGAGGGGCGAGGTCGGCGGGTGGCGGCGGGTCGGGCGAGGCTCCGGGCGACGGGCGGCGTGTTCGGCGACGAGGGGCGACGGCGGCGGCGTTCGGGCGACGGCGGCGGTGTTCCGGTCGGGCTCGGGAGGGCGGCGGCGGTGGTGAGAGGGAAGGGGGGGGGGGGTTCGGCGGGTTAAATAGGAGGCGGCCGGTTGCGTGGGGAGGGCAAGGAGCGCCGGGTCGGGGTGGGACTCGGCGGCGGCCGGCCGTCTGGCGGCGGAGTCCGCCTTTCGACGCGCGAGGGAGAGGAGGCGGGCGGGGCGCTGGGCACAGGCTGGGCTGGGCAGCCGGGCCGGGCCTCGGTCCAGAAGCTGTTTTTTTTTTAAATAAAATTAAACCAAAACGAATTAAAAAAATACCAAATGAATTCCAAATTAAATAAAAGAAATTTTCTCCGACTCCTAAAAATGAGTCGAACAAAATGAACTTTTAAAACTGCAATATGCATAAAAATTTTAAATGCTCATTTTTGCCTAAGCAAAATAAATCTTCCAAAACCAAATTTGATTTATTTATAATATCTTCGTTTTTCCTAAATGTTGGGAAAGTCATATTATTCCCTCTCTTGAGATTTTTATAGGAAAACTTTATGGAGATAATTTTAAATAAATCCAAATGATCCTATTTCCAAAATTTGAGAAATCCCAAATATGAAAATAATGAAACTTCCAACTCTCTCCGAGGGTCCTTGAGTTGCGTGAAATTTCCTAGGATCGGAAAATGCGAGAAAATATGATATGCATGATGACCTAATGTATAACATTCCAAATTGAAAATTTGGGATGTTACAGTATGTCTTCTCAAAATAACATGGCCAAAGAAAGTTCATCCCTACAAAATCATATAGTTTGGCTATGTTCCATCTTCGTCACACAAAATATTCAAATCATGCACAACCCCGGTTTCAGCCAAGCAATTGTTTCATACTTTAGAATTTTCAAACTTTCTTAACTTTCACGCAATATATGAGCGTGAGCCATGGACATAGCACTATGGATGGAATAGAATATGATGATGGGGATTGTTACGAAAAGACAAAAAAAGGAGAAAGTCTCACATTGACACGGCCAATCAATGGGCTAGGGAGATGCCCATCAGTTGATGTCAATGCAAGGAGTAGGGATTGCCATGCAACGGATGCACCAGAGCTATAAATGTATGAAAGCTCAACAAAAGAAACTAAGTGGGTGTGCATCCAACTTGCTTGCTCACGAAGACCTAGGGCATTTGAGGAAGCCCATTGTTGGAATATACAAGCCAAGTTCTATAATGAAAGATTCCCACTAGTATATGAAAGTGACAAAACAAGAGACTCTCTATTATAAAGATCACGGTACTACTTTGAAGCACAAGTGTAAAAAAGGATAGTAGCATTGTCCCTTTTTATTTCTTTTCTCCTTTTTTTGGGCCTCTTTTTTTATTTGGCCTTTTTTGGAACAATGCTCTATGAATGATGATCATCACACTTCTATTTATTTACAACTCAATGATTACAACTCGATACTAGAACAAAATATGACTCTATATGAATGCCTCCGGCGGTGTACCGGAATGGGCAATGACTCAAGAGTGACATGTATGAAAGAATTATGAATGGTGGCTTTGCCAGAAGTACGATGTCAACTACATGATCATGCAAGGCAATATGACAATGATGAAGCGTGTCATGGTAAATGAAACGGTGGAAAGTTGCATGGCTATATATGTCGGAATGGCTATGGAAATGCCATAATAGGTAGGTATGGTGGCTGTTTTTAGGAAGATATAAGGAGGTTTATGTGTGATAGAGCATATCATATCACGGGGTTTGGATGCATCGGCGAAGTTTGCACCAACTCTACAGGTGAGAAAGGGCAATGCACGGTACCGAAGAGGCTAGCAATGATGGAAGGGTAAGAGTGCATATAATCCATGGACTCAACATTAGTCACAAAGAACTCACATACTTATTGCAAAAATCTACAAGTCATCAAAACCAAGCACTACACGCATGCTCCTAGGGGAAGGGTTGGTAGGAGTTAACCATCGCGCGATCCCGACCTCCACACAAAGGATGCCACTCAAAGAACACCTCATGTTTCAAATTTGTTACACAGCAGTTACCATACGTGCATGCTACGGGACTTGCAAACTTCAACACAAGTATTTCTCAAATTCACAATTACTCAACTAGCACAACTTTAATATCACCATCTTCATATCTCAAAACAATCATCAAGTATCAAACTTCTCATAGTATTCAATGCACTCTATATGGAAGTTTTTATTATATCCATCTTGGGTGCCTATCATATTAGGACTAATTTTATAGCCAAAGCAAATTACCATGCTATTCTAAAGGACTCTCAAAATAATTTAAGTGAAGCATGAGAGATCAATAATTTCTATAAAATAAAGCCACCACCGTGCTCTAAAAAGATGAAGCACTAGAGCAAAATTATCTAGCTCAAAAGATATAAGTGAAGCGCAAAGAGTATTCTAATAAATTCTGATTTATGTGTGTTTCTCCCAAAAGGTGTGTACAGCAAGGATGATTATGGCAAACTAAAAAGCAAAGACTCAAATCATACAAGACACTCCAAGCAAAACACATATCATGTGGTGAATAAAAATATAGCATCAAGTAAAGTTATCGATGGGCGAAAGGCGAAAGAGGGGATGCCTTCCGGGCATCCCCAAGCTTAGGCTTTTGGTTGTCCTTGAATTTTACCTTGGGGTGCCTTGGGCATCCCCAAGCTTGGGCTCTTGCCACTCCTTATTCCATAATTCATCAAATCTTTACCCAAAACTTTGGTAGATAGTCATCACGTCCGCGACAAGTAGATCGAAACGATTCTACATCTCCTACTATTCCTCCACACGTCGACCGCTACCCAGCATGCATCTAGAGTATTAAGTTCATAAGAACAGAGTAACGCATTAGGCAAGATGACATGATATAGAGGGATAAACTCAAGCAATATGATATAAACCCCATCTTTTTATCCTCGATGGCAACAATACAAAAGCGTGCCATGCTGCCCTAACATCCTTTGGGAAAGGACACCGCAAGATTGAACCCAAAGCTAAGCACTTCTCCCATTGCAAGAAAGATCAATCTAGTAGGCCAAACCAAACTGATAATTCGAAGAGACTTGCAAAGATATCAAATCATACATATAAGAATTCAGAGAAGAACCAAATATTGTTCATATATAATCTTGATCATAAACCCACAATTCATCAAATCTCGACAAACACACCGCAAAAAGAATTACATCAAATAGATCTCCAAGAAGATCAAGGAGAACTTTGTATTTAGATCCAAAGAGAGAGAAGAAGCCATCTAGCTAATAACTATGGACCCGAAGGTCTGAGGTAAACTACTCACACATCATCGGAGAAGCTATGGTGTTGATGTAGAAGCCCTCCGTTATCGATTCCCCCTCCGGCAGAGCACCGGAAAAGGCCCCAAGATGGGATCTCACGGGTACAGAAGGTTGCGGCGGTGGAAATAGGGTTTTGTGGTGCTCTCAGATGTTCACGGGGTATATGAGTATATATAGGCGAAAGAAGTCGGTTCGGGGAGCCACGAGGGGCCCACGAGGGCGGGGGCGTGCCTACCCCCCTGGGCGCGCCTCCCTACCTCGTGGCCTCCTTTTTGCTTCCTTGACGTCCACTCCAAGTCTCCTGGATCACGTTTCTTACAAAAATAACTCTCCCGAAGGTTTCATTCCGTTTCGATTCTGTTTGATATTCCTTTTCTGCGGAACACTGAAATAGGCAAAAAAAACAGCAATTTGGACTGGGCGTCCGATTAGTCGGTTAGTCCCAAAAATAATATAAAAGTGTATAATAAAGCCCATTAAACATCCAAAACAGATAATATAATAGCATGGAACAATCAAAATTTATAGATACATTGGAGACGTATCAGGCAACCACGTACAAACAATTTGGTAAGATCTGCATCTGTCATATTGGGTATGTTGCCATTTCTCAAACTGGAAAGATTTACATTTGTTGATCTAGTGACGTTGCCATTTGTCAATTCTTGTAACACTGTGATTTGTCAAAATATGCAGCTAGAAATCATTAGCACTATGTAATTTTTGCAACTAAAATTCAGTAATTAAGCATAGATTTCATTCATAGATTAAGCAGTCGTTCTTAATTTATACAAACAGTTCAACTCGACAGCTGAACCGACCAAACTTCTCCCCAATTGTTGCCAACCACATACTGAAACTGAAATAGCTAGTTTAACTATATATACTAGCTAATTTTAAGTACGTTGTACAGTTCGACCACACATCTATAGTCAGATGAACTGAACAAAATAGCCCCTAAATACTACTACTACCATGAAGGGGCTTTGTTCTACTTCTGGCAGCCTCTCCTCTCCCGAGTGCGCTCAGTAAGAGGCAGAGGAGGAGGAGGAGCCTACCGACGAGCTGGACAAATGCAATACAGTGCCTGCCGATGTTGCACATTCAGCGACGCTCGCCAGCTCGAACGCCCACTGCCGCTCTAGACGATCCCTCTCGAAGCGGCCGGACTGCTTGTAGATCTCGTGATTCCTAGCCTCTGCGTCGGCGTGTGCTGCGGCCACGGCTGCGGTAATGCTCTTTGCATGCTCGACGAGGCGCTCTTCCTCCTCCCGCAGGAACTCGATGTAGCACGCAAGGTCGTTGACGCACGTGCGGGCCCCCACCTCCGCCTCCCTCCTTCGGGCGGTGGTGGCGGAGCGGGTGATGATTCTGGCGGTCGACGGTGGGCTGGCGGCCACGGCGGCCGATGATGGGGTGGCGGCCACGACCACCACCTCGCCGCCGAACGCGGTGGCGGAGCGGGTGATGGCCATGGTGGCCGGCAGTGGGGTGGCGGCCACGACAGCCACCTCCCGCCTTCAGGCCGCGGCGGCGGAGCGGGAGATGGCCCTGGCTTTCGACGGTGGTGTGGCGGCAACGGCGGCCGGCAACAGCTGCCGATGGGCAGCGGCGACGGAGTGTGTGGTGGGTGTTCCACGCACACCCAACAGGGACGCCACACGCACTACACTACGTCGGGAACTGCGCCACCGCCGCGGTGTAGACTCCCAGCTGGAGCTGTCCTCTAATGACGGTGGAGTGGCTGAGCGACGACGATGGACCGGTGCCATTGGAGATTGTGGTAGAAACAGACGAGATAAGCTACAGGGAGGGAGGGGAAATTGCGACGCATGACTCACCGGCCGTGAGGGTTTTTATAGCAGGCCGGTAAGCATTGGGATGTTGGGGGATTTCACCGAGTCGGGCGGGAAGCTTGCGTGGGAACCTGCGAGGTTGCATGGGAACGGGCTCACCGTTCGGCCAAAAGAACGCCCCCGCGCGCTGCGCAAGCTTGCGCTGTAAGCCGTCTGCGGCAGCGGGGTGACAAGACGTGCGAGAGAAGGACGAGAGGACACGTACACATATAGTTAATAAAAAAATGTTTGCGATTTAATTACCTACTATACCCCCGTCCTTGTTTATAAGTAGTATTTAACTAAGAAAATATGAATGCATGTCGCCACAGATTATATGGTTGGAGTCGTATTTGAACAAAGTTTCCAGCTATACAATTTTTGTTACATGCATTAACACTTTCTTGGTTAAATTTAAGGTTATACACCAGCAAGCGTTTGCCCACAACACACACGGCTTATTCCATCACAAACAACTCTGATGGGTCAACTGTCTACCACGTATCGCACACGCAACTTGCTGTTAGGCGTCATAGCACGCTGTGCTCGCCGTTAGGCACCGCGGCACGCTTTGTCACGTCCGTTGGCGCGCTCTGCTCGCGTCCGTCGGCGCGCTCGGCTTGTGGACAGCTTTTCCTTGAGGCGAGCGCGGAGCTCTGCTCGCGTCCCTCCGCGCGCGCTCTGCCAGCAGTTGGGCGTGTGCACAATCACGTCGTGGGGCCCATATGCATGCGGCTGCGCCGCACACGTTGCCACGCGATGCAGTTACGTGCGGCACGATGGAGTTACGCACTGCAAATTAGAACTGCTATCAGGGCCTGTCGATATTCCTGGCCATCCGGCTTCCCCTTTAATTCCCGCGGCCATTATAACCTTAGTCTCTTCAACCTTTCGATCGTGCCCCACAACACAACAAGCACACCCACGAGACACATAGAGAGGGGATGTCCGGCGGCGCTCCAATGGAGTTCGGCGAGCATAGAGTGGAGACCCCCGAGAGGGAGACGGATCTCTCGGTGGTGTACACCATCGACCCGGCCGTGGTGGACGACTACATCAACAACGTTGAGCAGCTTGCTTGTCGGAGACAAGTACAAGGTGGTCGGCATCGACCTCCAAAGACACCGTCGGTCGTCCGGCATAGATCGAGAAGGTTGCCATCGCCAGCCAGCGTAAATGCGCCATCATGTCCTCATCTACCACTCTTGCATGGCCACAGAGCCTTGCGACTGCTTTCAACAGTTTGTCAACAAAGATCGACTACAAGTTCGCCATGGTCGATACCAACAACGATGTAAAAGCGCTCAGTGTTACGGGCTTGGCCTGCAAGAACCTTGTCGAAATCCGTGACCACTACACGGTCTGGGGCAGCACGAAGAAGGACTCCCTGGTCGAACTCGCCTCGGCCATCATCGACCCCTACTACGAAAAGATGATGCAGGATGCCCAGAGAAGAAGTCTCGTATCCTCGCATGGGGCCTGGATGCGGCAATTGGATGAACCTCACCTCAGGTTTGCGGCGAAGAGCGTGTACACATGCTACGAGATGCACAGGCGGATCGTTGACATGAGTAAGTGCCTCGTTACCCAAATCGACGAGCCTGGATCGAGCCACAAACAGAGCAAGCGTCACAAGAAGTAGATGATGATCAGATGATCGGTTATGCTAGTTAATCATGCATGTAATATATGGTTTACTTTATTGGTGTGTGGAAATGTTATGTGTGTAGTAGCCACCTATGTAATTATGCATGTAATAGTTTACTTTGGTGTGTGCAAATGCCATGGTTTTAGTAGCCACCTATGTAAGTGGATGTTTAATTTGGTTATGCAAGCATGTCCTTATAAGTGTGTATATATATATGTTGTTGTTCTGTATGCAATCCCATCGCACAACACACACGTCTTATTAGCAGCAACCATCTGTGTTATTATCGGTCTTCACACACATTCCTGATTACATACCTGTTTGCCACGTATCACACACATCTTGTTAAGTTGAACCGTTTCTGTTCTCATGTCTCAACGCAAACAGTTCATCTGAGTGAACCACATGCCGTATATCGCACACACTTTGATCTGGCTGGCCGTTTCTTTTGTGTTGCCTAATCACAAACAGTTCATCCGAGTGACCGTATGCTGTGTATCGCACACGCCTTCATCTGGCTGCCCGTTTCTTTTGTTCCTCCTCATCGCAAACAGTTAATTGAACTGAACCATCTGCCCTTCATCGCACACGCAACTAAAATTGAACTGTGTTTGATGCATCCGTCATCGCAAACGTTTCATACATTTCTGACGGTCTTCATACAGCACCGTTTGCGATTATTGCATCGCACACAGTTTCTCGAAGGTTCTCTGATCGTAGTGTCACGTTAGCAGCATCCTGCAGTAGTGTGTGTAAGGCAATAACACTTATATGTTGGCCGAACACATCCTCCACAACTCTGATGGGATAAAACTTTTCACCTTTTGTTGTCATGCATGAATAAGCCATATGGACCTTTGGTATTTTCTAAATATTATTTGAAATAATGAAATGGGATAAAATCAATTAATTCCAATGATAACAAAATCAAGTGATAATAAAATCGAGTGATAAATGTGACAGTTGGCTTCCTAAATTGAACTAGCAGGGCGTCGCGCTTGAGTATGAGCCTGTTGTGGATTTACCTTTTGTTGTTCTGTTTTACTAAGTAGCGTGAGAAGATTACGAACTATCGAAAATAGTGCAAATTGTTCGGTCGATTACAGAATCTGATGGCATACATAGAAAGATGAACGGAGGAGTACAATGAAGCGAACAATTGACCCAAAGGTTATACACTTCATAAAGTGAAAATAACCAGATTTTGTAGCTGATTTTTAAGCATTTTTGTTCAGTACATGAATCTAGCTTGATAGTCGTTGGCGCATATTATCCTCTAGTGATTGCCCCCTTCTACTTCTCCACTTCACTCATGCTGCCAAACGCTTGGAAGTACCATAGATTCCAATAAGTTGAATGCTATCTATCGTTCATTCCCCTTCCGTAATGCACCTTCAACAACGCAGTGAACATGTGAATTCCATCGGACTTACCATACTGAAGACACATTTGATTTGTTCTGCAGAAGCAAATAGAATTACTTAGGGTAGCAAAAAAGGAGAGCTAAAGGCTTTGAACATACAAAAGATAATGCAAAAATAATTCACTAACCTCAACTAAAGTTGGCATGCCAATTATTTCTCATATTTTTAGCATTCACTTGATATGGTGATCAGGTAACATGGCAAAATCAGTAGAACATCATCCGCTCCCTTAGACCATGTATCGTAAAGCTACCAGGCATCGATGATGAACTCTTTATACAACAAAGGGCACTATATTCAGAACATCAGATGATGAACCTTCCCTTCACTTGAATTTCTGTGTTTAGAAGATGAGATCATGAGCCTTACATGCATTCGAAGTATAGCATATGGCCAAGTATACAATACCTTTATTGCACTGCATATAGTCTCAAATAGTCAAAACTTCCCTAGTCACGTATTATAAAGGATTGCTTTGTTGTATGCGAGAATGAAAGGGAGCTCGCATATTCATCCCAATCCTTATTCAACCAGATCTTCAAAATAAAAATTCCATGAAGTAACTGTAGTGGGAAAAACTGATGCACCAATAGTCTCTTATTTTGACTCAATTTTGTGCTTACCTGCTAAACAATGGAAAAGATGTGATTAGAGCCCTTCATCAACCTGGCATGCCTCATTGTAGAAGTGCCATGTTTCTTTCTTTCTATGTTACAACATGCGTTTTGCTATCCCTTCCGCCTGACAAATTGTGTGATTGAAATTGGAGTTCGGAGTTAGGATGTAGATACTAATTAATCGAACATATGGTGAATCATTGTGTCACCATACAACATAGAGCAAGGTAAGAAATATATTTAGTGCAATGGTTAATGTCCACCGTGTTTGTTATATTTTAAATTAAGTGAGAAATTTGAAAGGAATCCGCTGGATTTTACCCTCATATATGATTATCATGTATCATAGGACTCCTTATTTTCTTTGTCATAATCAAACAAAGGCAAAAAAACAACAACTAACATCTTGAAATTTATCCAAGATATGAGTAATCTAAATATTTTTTAGTGCTGATCAAATTTCGCAAGCAATGTGATTCTATACTGAAATTTTTGAGCATTCTCAAAAGAATTAGAAAACAAAACTAAGCAAGGGTTGGTTACTTACTCACATGTTAACAGCGAGTAGAGCAAAGTTTGATGGGATTTATCCTGAACATCAATATAATAAAAACACAATGACATTAGACACAAACAGAATCATAAGATGGTTGTTCTAAAAAACTGGACAATAAATGAGAAGGATGAGACAATAGCATGATTTTGTAAATGGCTGGCTCAACATATATAAGCTAACAATTCATGCATGCTTATTTTTTGAGATATAAATAGAGAACATAAGCAAAACCATTCACTGCGTATATTCGAGTCTTCAGTTTGTAGGAGGTGTGAGATAATATGTAGACCAGAGTCCTCAATTTTCTCAAATGGTACCCAGAGTGTGCATGTAAATGAATATCCTCACCTCACACTTTATATCAGAAAGAGATGAACATCGTACGACAATGAAATTAGGTGGTCGAAAAAATGAAGTTATTTTTTAGTTCTTTATGTCTTTCAACATGGCCTGCCACTACCAATCAAATATACATATGTGAAGTCGTAGAATCATTACTCAAATAATCACCACACAATTTGCCAATATCATAATTAGTACTATCAAAGTTTGCTCAGGGACTTCCATTGGTGCAATATTTAACAACCTTTTTAAGATGGTAAAACACTAAAACTATTATGTTAGCCAAGCAACCTTTGTATGATAAGTATAAACTATCATTACTCCATCCACAAGGGATAACTATAAAATACCAAAGTTGGGGATGCGGGTGTCATGATGTAGTGGAGGTGGTCGGCACGGTGGAGGCGACCAAGGGAAGGTGCTGGAGCCGGGTGCTACTTGTAAACTGTGTTGGGTTTTTTCCGGAAGAGGAGGGGAGATGCACTACAATAGAGATAAGTATTTCCCTCAGTGGGAACCAAAGGTTATCGAACCAATAGGAGAACCAAGCAAACTCTCGCCGTCAGCACCTACACACACAAAAGCAAATACTTGCACCCAACTGAAAGTGCAATCATGCCCTTAATCTTATTTTGATGTTGATGACAACATGCATTTTGGGACTAATCATGTTTATCAAGTATATCTCAGGATTATGTCTCAAGGGCCGTGTGTGGATCATGACTACATAAATATATATATATACATATATATATATATATATATATATATATATATATTATATCACTCAAGAGCGGAGATACAAGACAAAAGCTTTGGCTCTTTTTTGTTTTGTTCTTGAGTATAGGGATCCCGCACTATTAAGAGGGGATCGTTGGATTTCATGAAAGACTTGCTCAAAACCCACGAAATATCCTCTCACATCATCTCTAATTCTTCCTCTACCTTGTGCACAAAAACTGGTGTGATTCTGAGCTAGTGGGTTCAGCTATCACCGGATGTCCGAAATTCTACGGACGCCCGACCTCTCATAGCCGATCGGGCATCTAGCTCTCTCCAGATGTCCGGTGCATCTTCACCGTAAAGAAAATAGCGGAAATCCGGTCTCACCGGACGATCGGCCATCAGACGATCGTTCTTCTCTGGATATCCGGTACTACCCCAACATAATAGATATTAGCAGATTTCCGACCTCACTGGACGTCCGGTCGCTGGGCGGCTGATATGTCTTCAACGTATCTACTTTTCCAAACACTTTTGCCCTTGTTTTGGACTCTAACTTGCATGATTTGAATGAAACTAACCCGGACTGACGATGTTTTCAGCAGAACTGCCATCATGTTGTTTTATGTGTAGAAAAGAAAAGTTCTCGGAATGTCCTGGAAATCCACGGAGGCACTTTTTGGAATTAATAAGAATTTTTGGCGAAAGAATTAATGCCAGGGGGGCCACAGCCTGTCCACGAGACAGGGGGGCGCCCCCCTAGGGCGGGGCCTCCTATCTCGTGGGCCCCCCTAGACCTCCACCGACCTCAACTCCAACTCCATATATTCACGTTTGGGGATAAAAAAATCAGAGAGAAAGTTTCATCGTGTTTTACGACATGGAACCGCCGCCAAGCCCTAATCTCTCTCGGGAGGGCTGATCTGGAGTCCGTTCGGGGCTCCGGAGAGGGGGATTCGTCGCCGTCGTCATCATCAACCATCCTCCATCATCAATTTCATGATGCTCACCGCTGTGCGTGAGTAATTCCATCGTAGGCTTGTTGGACGGTGATGGGTTGGATGAGATTTACCATGTAATCAAGTTAGTTTTGTTAGGGCTTGATCCCTAGTATCCACTATGTTCTGGGATTGATGTTGCTATGACTTTGCTATGCTTAATGCTTGTCACTAGGGCCCGAGTGCCATGACTTCAGATCTGAACCTATTATGTTTTCATGAATATATGTGTGTTCTTGATCCTATCTTGCAAGTCTATAGTCACCTATTATGTGTTATGATCCGACAACCTCAAGTGACAATAATCGGGATACTTCTCGGTGATGACCGTAGTTTGAGGAGTTCATGTATTCACTATGTGCTAATGCTTTGTTCCGGTTCTCTATTAAAAGGAGGCCTTAATATCCCTTAGTTTCCGCTAGGACCCTGCTTCCACGGGAGGGTAGGACAAAAGATGTCATACAAGTTCTTTTCCATAAGCACGTATGACTATTTACGGAATACATGCCTACATTACATTGATGAATTGGAGCTAGTTCTATATCACCCTATGTTATAGCTATTGCAGGAGGAATCGCATCTGGCATAATTATCCATCACTGATCCATTGCCTACGAGCTTTTCACATATTGTTCTTCGCTTATTTACTTTTTCATTGCTACTGTTACAACTACTACAAAAACCCAAAAACATTTATCTTTACTTTTGCTACCGTTACCTTCATTATCATACCACTTTTGCTACTAAACACTTTGCTGCAGATACTAAGTTATCCATGTGTGGTTGAATTAACAACTCAACTGCTAATACTCAAGAATATTCTTTGGCTCCCCTTGTGTCGAATCAATAAATTTGGGTTGAATACTCTACCCTCGAAAGCTGTTGTGATCCCCTATACTTGTGGGTTATCAAGACTAATTCTTGGCGCCGTTGCCGGGGAGCATAGCTCTATTCTCTGAGTCACTTGGGATTTATATCTGTTGATCACTATGAAGAACTTGAAAGACGATCGAACTACTATTTTGCCGTCAACTACGAGGGGAGGTAAGGAACTGCCATCTAGCTCTGCACTAGATTCTCCTTCCGTTATTAGTAGGCTTGCGACACCTAAACCTGCTACTTCTTTGAATTCTGATATGTCGCATGTTATTGATGATGCCACTTCGCTATGTATGATGAAACTACTTACGTAAGTGATACTACTTTGCCATTAGGTGAATTTCTTGATGAACAACTTGCTAGAGTTAGGGGAATGAAATTATCAAGATCCTATTACGATGATAGTGATGATGAAGGTTCCCCCAATGATTATGTATTACCCGTTGTTCCTAAGGGTTATGTTATGAATGAAAAAGCTGCTATGGAAATCCTTGCTTGCAATGATAGAAATGATCTTAAGAAATTATTAGCTAAATGGAAGCAGCAGTCTCTTAATGCTAGAATGAAACCCGATCCTGCTTTTGCTACTTCACCTATCTGTATTACTGATAAGGATTATGAATTCTCTGTTGATCCTGATATTATTACTTTAGTTGAATCTGATCCTTTTTATGGCCTTGAATCTAAAACTGTTGTGGCACATGTTACCAAGTTGAATGATATAGCCACCCTATTTACTCATGATGAGAAGTCTCGCTATTTATATATCCTTAAGATATTTCCGTTCTCATTAAAGGGTGATGCTAAGACTTGGTATAATTCTCTTGCTCTTGGTTGTGTGCGTAGTCCCCAGGATATGATTTATTACTTCTCTGCTAATTATTTCCCTACTCATAAGAAACAAGCTGCCTTGCGGGAAATATATAATTTTGTGCAAATCAAAGAAGAGAGTTTTCCACAAGCTTGGGGGAGGCTTCTCCAGTTACTTAATGCTTTGCCTGATCATCCTCTTAATAAAAATGAAATACTTGATATCTTTTACAATGGACTAACCGATGCTTCCAAGGACTACTTGGATAGTTGTGCTGGTTGTGTTTTCAGGGAAAGAACAGTCGATGAAGCTGAAATATTATTGAATAATATGTTGACTAATGAAAATAATTGGACTCTTCCCAAGCCAGCCTCAAGTAATTCCTGAACCAATTGAGCCAACTCTGAGCCTATTCCTAAACCCAATTCAAGAAGAGAGGTGTTTTATTTCTCAGTCCTAAAGATATGCAAGAGGCAAAGAAATCAATGAAAGAAAAAGGTATTAAAGCTGAAGATGTTAAGAATTTACCCCTATTGAAGAAATACATGGTCTTAATTTACTTTGAAGAACCACATTGTCTTGATAACCCGACCACGGGTAGTAAAGGTAAATTCTCTCTATAGATATGATAAAGTTGAAATACCCTCTACTAAATTTCATAGCCCATGCTTAGATGAATTTGATGACTTTATGGCTAGGCAAGAAAGTTTTAATGCTTATGTTGGTAGAGAGTTAAAGAATAATGCTTTCGAGATAGGACGTGTAGGTGATAATCTCGCTAGAGTTAAAGATGAACTTCACCGTGTTAGCAAATATGCTTCTATGGTTGCTACTCAAGCAGAGCAAGTACTTAAAGCTCAAAATGATTTGCTTGATGAATTAAATAATAAAAGTGACTTTGCTGTTAGAGTGGCTACTAGAACTGGTAGAATGACTCAGGAACCTTTGTATCCTGAAGGCCACCCTAAGAGAATCGAACAAGATTCTCAGAGAAATAATTTACAGGCACCTAGTTCCTCTAAAAAGAAGAAAAAGAAAAATGATAGGACTTTGCATGCTTCTAGTGAACCTGTCGTAGACACACCTGAGAGTCCCAATGATATTTCTATTTCTGATGCTGAAACTCAATCAGGTGATTAACATGAACCTAGTGATAATGTTAATGATAATGTTCATGTTGATGCTCAACCTAGCAAAGACAATGGTGTAGAGATTGAACCTACTGTTGATCTTGATAACCCACAATCAAAGAATCAACGTTATGATAAGAGAGATTTTGTTGCTAGGAAGCACGGTAAAGAAAGAGAACCATGGGTTCAGAAACCCATGCCCTTTCCTCCTAAACCATCCAAGTCAAAGGATGATGAGGATTTTGAGCGCTTTCTTGAAATGATTAGACCTATTTTCTTACGTATGCGCTTAATCGATATGCTTAAAGTAAATCCTTATGCTAAGTACATGAAGGATATCATCACAAATAAAAGAAAGATACCGAAGTCGACATTTCCACCATGCTTGCTAATTACACTTTTAAGGGTGGAATACCAAAGAAACTTGGAGATCCGGGTGTACCAACTATACCATGCTCTATTAAATGAAATTATGTTAGAACTGCTTTATGTGATCATGGAGCCGGTGTTAGTGTTATGCCTCTCTCTTTATATCGTAGACTTGAATTGAATAAGTTGACACCTACTGAAATATCTTTGCAAATGGCTGATAAATCAACTGCTATACCGGTCGGTATTTATGAGGATGTGCCTGTTGTGGTTGCAAATGTCACTATCTTAACGGACTTTGTTATTCTTGATATTCCCGAGGATGATAGTATGTCTATTATCCTTGGTAGACCTTTTATTAATACTGCAGGGGCTGTTATTGATTGCAACAAAGACAATGTCACTTTTCATTTTAATGGTAATGAGCATACGGTACATTTTCCGAAGAAACAATCTCAAGTCCATAGCATCAATTCTATTGAAAAAGTTCCAACTATCATTTTTGGAGGTTTTGAATTTCCTCTCCCTACTGTCAAGAAAAAGTATGATATTCTTATTGTTGGGGATTTTCATATCCCCGTTGAGGTAACTTAGTGTTATTCGAAGTTTCTCCGATTCCGTGTTATTCGGAATGAGTTTGTTAACAAGACTTGATCAACCTTGTTAGTGGGTTCATTTTGATGATCACGAGACGGATGAAACTAGAAGGCACAACCTTCTGTACCCTCTTTTTACTTTCTTTTATTTAGAATAAATAAAGCAAAAATAGTATTATCCGTCTATTTTCTGAATTATCCGTGCATTAAAAATAGTCCGAAAATAAAAGTGCTCCAAATGCCACCGCAAATTTAGTATGATTTTTCTGGAATATTTGAGGATTTTAGGCACTTGAAAACACTGCAGGAGGGCTACACCAGGCCCACGAGAGAGAGAGGAGGCGCGCCCCACAGAGGCGCACCCCATCTCGTGGGCCTCGGTGGCCCCCTTCACTTATGCCAGCACCTACACACTTCATCTTCTACCCAAAAATCCCCATCCAGCTCAAGCACGAGTTCTAGCTCGTTTGCTTTGCGATTTTCGATCTCTTAGCTCAAAGCTCCATTCGCAAAACTGCTTTGGGAGATTGTTGCTTGGTATGTGACTCCTCCATTGGTCCAATTAGTTTTTGTTCTAGTGCTTTATTCATTGCAAATTTTTGCTGCATAGGTGACCATGTTCTTGAGCTTGTATGTTAAATTTTTTAGGTCCCAAGCAATTCCAATGCATGATATAGGCTCTAGGCACTTGTAGGAGTAGTTGCTATCAATCTTGTTTAGTTTTATTCACTTTTATTTTGAAGTTACTAAAATTTCAGAAATTTTCAGAAAAAAAATATGCTTGGAAGATTGTACCAAGGAGGTTCCTCGGCAAAGAAAGGGCCAAGGATTGCTATACGTGAACAAGATGTTAATTTGCCAAGGGACGCAAATGTACGGGCTTGTGAGTGGTCATCCAATTATTTTATGGTTGAAGCAGGCTTCAAGGAGGAATTTGACGCATATGTGCGTAATGCCGAGCTGGAGGACTTCTTACAAGATAAGTGTCCTCAATATTATCAATTGACTGATTCCTTTGTGCGGAGGTTCGAATATATTTTTGCGCGTAATTCTCCTAGTGTCATGTTTGATATTTATGATACATCTTATACCATGGATTTAGAGGATTTCACAACTGCTTGCAAACTCCCGTAGTGGGGTAATATTAATGATCCTCCCAAATCTAAATTTAGAGATTTTCTTGCTAGTGTTACTGTGGGAGAATCTAGGGACGTAGCACAAGCTACCATAGGGAGCATTCATTTTCCTGCTATACATTACTTTGCTCTCTTTATTGGTAGATGCATTAACGGTAAGGATGAGGTATGTCACATGTGTGCCCTTGATCTTTGTGTCCTCAAGAGTGTTGTGTCAGGTTATAAAGGTTATAACTTGGGGGCAATAGTTGCACGTAGGTTGCAGAATAATAGTAGAAGGGGTGATTTCTTTGGAGGAATTTATGCAACCCGTGTGGCTAATTTTCTTAATATAGCTACACGAGAGGGGGATATGATTGTACCTCCTGTTTATTTGGATAAAGAAGCTATGTTTGATCATCATTTTCTTGAGAGGAATGAACAATTCCTCCATTACCGACTAATCTATGACAGACGCAACGTTGTCCCTGTTACTCTTCCTGCTCCCTAACTTTTTGATTATCATGCAAAAGGAAGATATGTTGTCACCAGGGAAGAAGCAACTGAATATGAGAGGAGAATGGAGGCAGCTCGCCAACACGCTGCTGCTCAGGAGGCGGTCGCCTCTGCATCTCAGTACTACCCCAGTTTCACTTATGGATATCAGCCAGGCGGTCCTTGGTACTAGACCAACTTAGGCCAAAAGCCTAAGCTTGGGGGAGTGCGTATTTCTCACCGACTTTACATTCATGTTCACACACTAGTCGTCGGTGCTCATACTCTTTCATTGTATTATCCATGCTAGTTTAATTTTCTTTTCTAGTTGTCTTCTTGTGTGTTTGATAAACCTTAAGAAAAACCAAAAATTAGTTAGTTTAATTTCCATGCTTGTAGTAGAAATTAAAATGAAAATCCAAAAAGATATCTAGTTCTTCTTCTTACTTGTTGGGAGCTTTCCCGTGTAAATAGTTTTATTTTCTTTTCTTTCCTTTGGGGGTCGAGAAGACTATATTGAAAATGTTTAGTGGCTCTCATATGCATGATTGTTTATTTAATTTAGAGCCCATATTACTTGTCTCCTCTCTTGAGTTGAATGCTTGCAGATTCTAGCTTAGTCCAATGCACGTGCACTCTTATTATTATACACATCATTCGGTCGTGCGAGTGAAAGGCAATAATGACGATATATGATGGACTTATTGGGATAAGAAAAGCTGGTATGAACTCGATCTCTTTTGTTTTTGTAAATATGATGAGTTCATCGTTCTCGAGTCACTATTATGAAGTAAACATATTTGCAATGACATTTAGAGATTATAGTTACTTGTGCCATGCTTGATTAGCTATGAGTTATAATGGTTTACCTTGCATGCCAACATGCTATTAGAGTGATTATGATGTGGTATGATGGGATGGTATCCTCCTTTGAATGAATTGAGTGACTCGACTTGGCACATGTTCACGCATGTAGTTGAAACAAATCAACATAGCCTTCACGATATTTATGTGCATGGTAGATTATATCCTACTCATGCTTGTACTCGGTGTGAATTAATTTTAATGCATGTTTTCGTTGTCGCTCTCTCGATTGGTCGCTTCCCGCCTTTTTGCTAGCCTTCACTTATACTAAGCGGGAATATCGCTTGTGCATCCAAACTCCTTAAACCCCAAAGTTGTTCCATATGAGTCCACTATACCTTCCTATATGCGTATTTACCGCTGCTCCAAGTAAATTTGTATGTGACAAACTCCAAATCTTCAAATGAAATTTTGTTTTGTACGCTCGAGCAGCTCATGTTTCAACTAGGGCTGCCTATATCTTCCATGCTAGGTGGGTTATTCTCAAGAGGAGTGGACTCCGCTCCTCATTCACGAGAAAGGGCCGGTAACCGGGATGCCAAGTCCCATGATCCAAAAGATCAAAGCAAATCAAAATAATTAAACAAAACTCCCTGTGGCTGTTGTATGTTGGACGACTCGTTGTTTCGAGCAAGCCATGGATTGATGCTTGTTGGTGGTTGGGGAGTATAAACCTTTACCATTCTGTTTGGGAACTGCCTATAATGCATGTAGTATGGAAGATACAGCCATCCCATAGTTGTTGCATTGACAGTGAAAGTATGCCGCTCAAAATGTTATTCAATCTCTAATTTAAAATCGAGCTCTGGCACCTCTACAAATCCCTGCTTCCCTCTGCGAAGGGCCTATCTATTTACTTTTATGTTGAGTCATCACACTTCTTATTAAAGCACCCATTGGAGAGCACATCGTCATTTGCATTCATTATTATTGGTTTATATTGGGTATGACTTGGTGGATCTCTTTACCATGAATTACAATGTTTAGTCAGTCCTTGATCTTTAAAGGTGCTCTGCATTTATGTTTTGCGGTCTCAGAAAGGGCTAGCGAGATACCATTTTGTTATATCATGTTATAATTATTTTGAGAAAGTGTTGTCATCCGAGTTTTATTATTATGGCTCGCTAGTTGATTATGTTATTGATATGAGTAATTGTGAGACTTATGTGTTATTGTGAGTATGGTTAGTTCATAATATTTGCTGAAACTTGAATGCTGGCTTTTCATGTTTACAACAACAAGAGCAAACAGAGTTTGTAAAAGTTTACATTTATCACTTTCGGTTTATCAACTGAATTGCTTGAAGACAAGCAAAGGTTTAAGCTTGGGGAGTTGATACGTCTCCAACGTATCTACTTTTCCAAACACTTTTGCCCTTGTTTTGGACTCTAACTTGCATGATTTGAATGAAACTAACCCGGATCGACGCTGTTTTCAGCAGAATCGCCATGATGTTGTTTTATGTGTAGAAAAGAAAAGTTCTCGGAATGTCCCGGAAATCCACGGAGGCACTTTTGGAATTAATAAGAATTTTTCATGAAAGAATTAATGCCAGGGGGCCATAGCTCGTCCACGAGACAGTGGCGCCTAGGGCGCGCCTCCTATCTCGTGGGCCCTGGACCTCCACCGACCTCAACTCCAACTCCATATATTCACGCTCGGGAGAAAAAATCAAAGAGAAAGTTTCATCGCTTTTACGACACGGAGCCGCCGCCAAGCCCTAATCTCTCTCGGGAGGGCTGATCTGGAGTCCGCTCGGGGCTCGAGAGGGGATTCGTCCGCCATCGTCATCATCAACCATCCTCCATCATCAATTTCATGATGCTCACCGCCGCGTGCGTGAGTAATTCCATCGTAGGCTTGCTGGACGGTGATGGTTTGGATGAGATTTACCATGTAATCAAGTTAGTTTTGTTAGGGTTTGATCCCTAGTATCCACTATGTTCCGAGATTGATGTTGCTATGACTTTGCTATGCTTAATGCTTGTCACTAGGGCCCGAGTGCCATGATTTCAGATCTGAACCTATTATGTTTTCATGAATATATGTGTGTTCTTGATCCTATCTTGCAAGTCTATAGTCACCTATTATGTGTTATGATCCGACAACCCGAAGTGACAATGATCGGGATACTTCTCGGTGATGACCGTAGTTTGAGGAGTTCATGTATTCACTATGTGCTAATGCTTTGTTCCGGTTCTCTATTAAAAGGAGGCCTTAATATCCCTTAGTTTCCGCTAGGACCCCGCTTCCACGGGAGGGTAGGACAAAAGATGTCATACAAGTTCTTTTCCATAAGCACGTATGACTATTTAAGGAATACATGCCTACATTACATTGATGAATTGGAGCTAGTTCTATATCACCCTATGTTATAGCTATTGCATGAGGAATCACATCCGGCATAATTATCCATCATCGATCCATTGCCTACGAGCTTTTCACATATTGTTCTTCGCTTATTTACTTTTCATTACTCTTGTTACAACTACTACAAAAACCCAAAAACATTTATCTTTACTTTTGCTACCGTTACCTTTATTATCATACCACTTCTGCTACTAAACACTTTGCTGCAGATACTAAGTTATCCAGGTGTGGTTGAATTGACAACTCAACTGTTAATACTCAAGAATATTATTTGGCTCCCCTTGTGTCAAATCAATAAATTTGGGTTGAATACTCTACCCTCGAAAGCTGTTGCGATCCCCTATACTTGTGGGTTATCAACGGCCGGCGCCTTCCAGACGTCCGCTGGCTATGTGCCTCATGCTTCTCCTGTGGCCTGGTAGGATTCCCAGTGACTGGACGATCGGCGGCCCGGCCGGACGTCCGGTTCAATCTGAGCCACCAGACATCCGGTACTCACCGGACGTTCGACAACTCCTGTGCACTAAGTCGCTTAACGGTCAGTTTTTATGCTACTACTATATATAGCCTCCTCTCTCCCACGGGATAAGTTGGACCATCCACTTTGAGCTTTCAAAGAACACATCGCACTCCCTCTCTTGATCCCCTACACAAAATCCTAGATCCCCAAGGGATTTGGGAACATTTGTGAGAAGTTCTCCAATCAAGTTATAGATCCACTCCTTCCCCTTCTTCTCACCAAAGGAATTCATGATTTGAGCAAGTCTTGAGCTTTTCCCCATCGCTCTTGTTACTCTTGGAGGTTGGAGACTCCTAGGCGGTAGGAGTCTTTCGGAGAGGAATCGACCATTGTGATTACCCCCGGAAAAGTTTGTGAGGGTTTGGAGACCACCCCAAGGTCTACCACTAGTGGTTGAGAAACGCCTTCGTGGTGTTGTCTCAAAGGGAGAATAGGGTGAGCCTTCGTGGCATTGGTGTGCCTTCGTGGTAACATCCACCTCTCTAACAGTGACTAGCTTCCCTCCAAGTGAACATCGGCGTACATCCTCGTCTCCCGGAGTTGCGGTTATCCCTAACCCTAACTCTCTACTTGTGGTTACTTGTCTCCTAGCTCTTACTTATATCATATTGTACTTTCTTACTCACTTACTTGTTTATCTTGCTTAGCACTTAGCATCATACTTGCAATTGTTAGGCTCACTTTCATATTCCGCGTTATTGCCTAAAATTGCTAAGTAATAATTAAAATTTGTAATTGTACCTATTCACCCCCCCCTCTAGGCCCATCTTGATCCTTTCAATTGGTATCAGAGCCTCGTGCTCTATTCTTGGGGCTTAACCGCCCTAGAGCGAGATGAACCCCGATGGGACTCCCCTTGTTGCAGATCTGAAGAATACGGGTGCGGCTTCCACGGAAGCCAAGTCCTTCACTTCAGAGGATCTAGAATGAGCTCTTGCTAAGCAAAAGGGGGAGCATGATGCTTCTCTTGAGGCCTTGGTCCAAATGAGATTAGCCACACTAACCACAATGCTTGCACCACTTTCTGGTGGTGCGGCCTCGAGGCCAGCTGTGCCTACTCCTTCACTTGGCCAACAACCTCCTAGTAATGAACACTCCGGTGTCCCTTGGCTTTATGCAAGACCTCAAATAGAGAAACCTAAGTATAACCCTCAAGGAAAACCTCCTTTACTTGATGACACTACCGATTTTGCTTTGTGGAGAGTTGCTATGCAGGATCATCTTCGATATGGAAATGATGAGATGTTGGAGATCTTGGAGTATGTATTCCAAGTTGTTGACCCAAAGAATCTTACTCCAAGAGAGGTATATGACAAGAATCTCAACGACACAGCAACCATGTGCATAAGGAGAGGTATGACTGACAAGAAAAGGAGACCATACATACACATCACAAGTGCAAAGAAATTATGGGATAGCATTGTGAGGACCAAGACCGGTACCTCCACTCTCCAGCTTGCTCAATATGAAATTGCCAAGGGTCAATTGCAAAACTTTTGTATGGAGAATCTTTAAGGTGAATCTCCCAAGCAACTACTTGAGCGTCTCATGACTCTCACCGCCGACATCGAGTCATGTGAATGTGACAAGACTCAAGATGGATTCAACTTGACTAAGCGATTTCTCGTGGATAAGTTGCTTCATGCTCTTGCTCCGTATCATCACCAAATGGTGTGGGACATAAGACAACACCATGGATTCAAGGAAATGACTCCGGATGACATCCTATCAACCTTCCAACTATTTGAAGAGTCCAAGGCAAATGCCACAAAACATCTTGCCATTCATGGTACCTCAACATCAAAGATCAATCTTGCATTGAAGGCCAAGCATGTATGTGAAGAAGAGCAAAGTGAAGAAGAAGAAGATGATGAGGATGAAGACGGTGATGAGATCGACTCCGATGAGAGCCCTTCATATGAAGACATTGCCCTCTTTGTCAAGAAGTTTAGCGCGGGAAAATTCAAGGGAAGATTCCAGAAGAAGAAAGTGAGAAAATGCTACAACTTGAAGAAACCAACCACTTCTCCAACGAGTGCCCTTATGAGAAGAGAGAAGATAAACCAAGGTTTCCCAAGAAGAAGTTTCCAAATCCTTTGAACTCCAAGCTCAAGAATAGAGATGGGAAAGCAATGGTTTCTCATGAAGAATCCAATCTGGATGATGTTAGTGGTGTTGCCGGAGTTGCTCAGGATTCTCAAAACACCTTGAGGCTAGTCAACAAGAGTGTTGATGTTGTCACCTACAACTATATGAAAGACTACAAGGGCAACGCTCACAAGTGCCTAATGGCAAAGGCCGTGGTAGAAGATGGAGAGGACCAAAGCTCTCCTGACAAGGTCAAGGTAACCCCATGATCAAACCCTCCTCTTTTCACTCTGTCTACTCCTAGTGATGAGTATCTTGATGCGGAGGACAGTTATGATGATGATGATATAGATGATCCTATGCTTGCTAAACTAAATAAGTTCATGTGCTCTCTCAAAGGAAAGAAGCTCACTATGTTTCCTATGCTTATGGAGATGGTGAGTAAGCACACCATCACCATTAAGGAACTTGAAACCCTCATCACCGAGGAAAAGGAAAAATATGAAATCCTTGAGCGGAAAGTCCAATATGAGGAAGCATGAAATGATGAACTATGCTGGAAAATTGGTGCAAACATTGATGTTCATGCTAGAGATATTGCCTCCTTGAAAAAGGCTAAGGATTCTTGCGAAGAGTTGATGAATGATAAAAGCAAGCTTGCTAAGTCTCATGCTTCTCTCTCTAAGGATTATGAGCTCCTTTCTGTGTCTCTCAAGACTAAGGAAGAAGAGCTCACCCTTCTTACAAAGAGTTTTGAGACACTCAAGCTTACTTATCTTGAAACTCTAGCCAAGGCTTACTCTTCTCCTATTATATGTCGATGCTTGTACTACTAAACTCTACTAGTGATCTAGCATCTATTCTTGAGGAAAATCGCTTTCTCAAGGCTCAAATCAAGAAAGGTCTCATGGCATGTGCTCAAGGAAAAAAGAACCTTGATGAGGTATTGAGCCAACACAATGAGGTGTTTGCCAAAGAGGGGCTCGGGTTTGACCCAAGCACAAGCAATAAGAAGACGTATTCTCAAAAGTGCGTCACCCCTCTAAAAGAAACATTTGTATGAGAAGGGCACGAGGAGAAAGGTAAGGTTGTTAGTGGGTTATGTCTAGTACACAACCTTCTTCTTGTAGACGTTGTTGGGCCTCCAAGTGCAGAGGCTTGTAGGACAGTAGCAAATTTCCCTCAAGTGGATGACCTAAGGTTTATCAATCTGTGGGAGGCGTAGGATGAAGATGGTCTCTCAAGACTAAGGAAGAAGAGCTCACCCTTCTTACAAAGAGTTTTTAGACACTCAAGCTTACTTATCTTGAAACTCTAGCCAAGGCTTACTCTTCTCCTATTATTAATGTTGATGCTTATACTACTAACTCTACTAGTGATCTAGCATCTATTCTTGAGGAAAATCGCTTTCTCAAGGCTCAAATCGAGAAAGGTCTCATGGCATGTGCTCAAGGACAAAAGAACCTTGATGAGGTATTGAGCCAACACAATGAGGTGTTTGCCAAAGAGGGGCTCGGGTTTGACCCAAGCACAAGAAAGAAGAAGACGTATTCTCAAAAGTGCGTCACCCCTCTAAAAGAAACATTTGTACTAGAAGGGCACGAGGAGAAAGGTAAGGTTGTTAGTGGGTGATGTCTACTACACAACCTTCTTCTTGTAGACGTTGTTGGGCCTCCAAGTGCAGAGGCTTGTAGGACAGTAGCAAATTTCCCTCAAGTGGATGACCTAAGGTTTATCAATCCGTGGGAGGCGCGGGATGAAGATGGTCTCTCTCAAACAACCCTGCAAGAAAATAACAAAGAGTCTCTTGTATCCCCAACACACCCAATACAATGGTAAATTGTATAGGTGCACTAGTTCGGCGAAGAGATGGTGATACAAGTGCAATATGGATGCTAGATATAGGTTTTTGTAATCTGAAAATATAAAAACAGCAAGGTAACAAGTAATAAAAGTGAGCATAAACGGTATTGCAATGCTAGGAAACAAGGCCTAGGGTTCATACTTTCACTAGTGCAAGTTCTCTCAACAATAATAACATAATTGGATCATATAACTATCCCTCAACATGCAACAAAGAGTCACTCCAAAGTTACTAATAGCGGATAACAAACGAAGAGATCATGGTAGGGTACGAAACCACCTCAAAGTTATCCTTTCTAATCAATCTATTAAAGAGTCCATAGTAAAATAACATGAAGCTATTCTTTCCGTTCAATCTATCCTAGAGTTCATACTAGAATAACACCTTAAGACACAAATCAACCAAAACCCTAATGTCACCTAGATACTCCAATGTCACCTCAAGTATCCGTGGGTATGATTATACGATATGAATCACACAATCTCAGATTCATCTATTCAACCAACACATAGAACTTCAAAGAGTACCCCAAAGTTTCCTACCGGAGAGTCAAGACGAAAACGTGTGCCAACCCCTATGCATAAGTTCACAATGTGACGGAACCCGCAAGTTGATCACCAAAACATACATCAAGTGGATCACGTGAATATCCCATTGTCACCACAGATAAGCACATGCAAGACATACATCAAGTGTTCCCAAATCCTTAAAGACTCAATCCAATAATATAACTTCAAAGGGAAAACTCAATCCATCACAAGAGAGTAGAGGGGGGGAGAAACATCATAAGATCCAACTATAATAGCAAAGCTCGTGATACATCAAGATCGTACCATCTCAAGAACACGAGAGAGAGAGAGAGAGAGAGAGAGATCAAACGCATAGCTACTAGTACATATCCTCAGCCCCGAGGGTGAACTACTCCCTCCTCGTCATGGAGAGCGCCGGGATGATGAAGATGGCCACCAGTGAGGGATCCCCCCTCCGGCAGGGTGTTAGAACAGGGTCCCGATTGGTTTTTGGTGGCTATAGAGGCTTGCTGCGGCGGAACTCCCGATCTATTGTGCTCCCCGATGTTTTTAGGGTATATGGACATATATAGGCGAAAGAAGTCGGTCAGGGGAGCCACGAGGGGCCCACGAGGGTGGGGGCGCGCCCAGGGGGTAGGGTGCGCCTTTCTGCCTCGTGGCTTCCTCGAAGCTTCCCTGACGTCTACTCCAAGTCTCCTGGGTTGCTTCCATTCCAAAAATAACTCTCCCGAAGGTTTCATTCCGTTTGGACTCCGTTTGATATTCCTTTTCTTCAAAACACTAAAATAGGCAAGAAAACAGCAATTTGGGCTGGGCCTCCAGTTAATAGGTTAGTCCCAAAAATAATATAAAAGTGTTTAGTAAAGCCCATAAACATCCAAAACAGATAATATAATAGCATGCATACTTCATAAGTTATAGATACGTTGGAGACGTATCAAGATCCCTAAGCTTAATTCCTGCTCGTCCTCGAGTAGGTAAATGATAAAAGAAATAATTTATGAAGTGTGAATGCTAACAAGTGCATAAGTTTGATCAATGATAGTTCCAATCACTTTTTCTAGCATCATTATATATCATAACAGTAGCTCATAACTTAAAGATTCTCATGATCAAGTAACAAACTATTCACATGTTAAAGTATAGATCATAAAATTTCTTGAAAACTAACAAACCGTGTTCTCAGTCATCAAACAATTGCAATTCATCTTATTTTCAGGAAGGGTCTATGTAAGAACTTTGATTTAGCAAATCCCACATACTCAACCATCATATAGTCTTCCATGATTGCTACCACTCAAAGCATATTTTTAGAACAAATAGCATCCATCGAACACAGAGAAAGATAGGGGCTTAATGTTTCGCCTCCCAACTTATTTATCATATAGATAATTGTCAACAATAATAATTCATGATCAAATATATTTGAATGGCCATATATGCTTAGATCTTTCTCCACCACATGATGCTTGCCAACTAAAAAGTAGGTTGGAATGAGAAGGAATACTACTGACTCTTGCATAAAAGTAAAAGCTAGACCCTTCGCAGAGGGAAGCAGGGATTTGCAGAGGTGCCAGAGCTCGAAGCTAAAACAAAGATGAAAATAATTCTGAGAGGTATGCTTTCATTGTCAACATAACGACCAAGAGTTCCCAATATCTTCCATACTAGATACATTATAGGCAGTTCCCAAACAGAAAGGTAAATATTTTACTCCCCCTCCACCAAGAATCACATTCCATGGATTGTCCGAAACAACGGGTGCCGTCCAACTATCAACAATCCTGGGGGAGTTTGTTTAAATTATTTGTGAATTTGTTTTTGATCTTTTGATCATAGGACCGGGCATCCCAGTTACTAGCCATTTTATCGTGAATGATGAGCGGAGTCCACTCATCGTGAGAATAACCCACCTAGCATGGAAGATACTGACAGCCCCTAGTCGCTACATGAGCGATTCGGGCATACAAAACAGGTTATTATTTGAAGGTTTCGAGTTTGGCACATGCAAATTTACTTGGAACGGCAGGTAAATGCCGCATATAGGTAGATATGGTGGACACTCATGGAATAAACTTAGTTCAAGGAATTTGGATGCACAAGCAGTATTCTCGCTTAGTACAAATATTTTGGCTAGCAAAGGATTCTAAATAGCAAGCACCACATGTTAGAGGATCCATAACAATATAACTTCTATACAAATATACCCAAGCATAACTCATTATGTTGTCTTCCTTGTCCAACTTCAACTAATTTGCTCAGGTTTGAAAATAATTAATGGGGATCACAATCATAGAAGATGTCCAAGATATTATATTTATATGTTAAATCTCTCTTTCTTCAATATTCTTTCATGAATTGTTCAAGTGACCAATACAATGTTTGCTAACCTTCAAAAAATTTACCACCTCTACTTCTTATATGTGAAGGCATTACTCCCCATGGGAAAGGCATATGAAGCATATATAATTTCAGATTTATGACATTCAAATCATTCAACCATTTACTCATAGGATATAAGTGAAGCACACGAGTAAATGACAAACTACTCCAAAAAGATATAAGTGAAGATCAATGAGTAGTTAAATAATTATGTAGCTATGTGAAGACTCTCTCTCATTTAAGAATTTCAGATCTTGGGATATTATTAAAACAGCAAGAAAAACAAAATAAAACGACATTTCAAGGATAGCAAACATCACGTGAAGAAGCAAAAACATAGGATCAACCGCGATAGTTGTTGAAGAAGAAAGGTGGGATGCCAACCGGGGCATCCCCAAGCTTAGACGCTTGAGACTTCTTGAAATATTATCTTGGGATGACTTGGGCATCCTGTCACGACCGGTTTTCCAATTAAAAAAAGCTTATTGAGAAACCGACCTTTTGAGTCCAGTACGAGGAAAAATCCTCCTGACTAGTAGACAAAATCTTGATACAATAAGCCAGTAGCATTAGAATATATTACAGTGGTCAAGCTGGGGTGCTCAACCATTTATTACAAGCACGCCAATAATTATACATAATGGCGGATATGACACAATGGAGTGGTGGCATACTACTGACTCGAGGTAAAGTGGTGGTGGAATAACACAGTGGAGTGGATAACATGACTCCTACACTGGCGGCTCATCGAAAGGCCGAGGTGAGGCTCGATGGATTTATTTGGGTAGCGGAAGCGAAGTAACATAGTGACTAATCCAGGGTCGCACGAGACCGATCGGGATTCCTCTAGGTGTCGGACTCGCTATCGAACTCTTCATCCATGAGATCGCTTTCACAAGATCTCGCCAAATCAACAAGCTGTGTGAGTACTTTGAAAGTACTCGCAAGACAGTTCGGACATAAGATATAACAAATGCATGCATGAATGCGTCATGAACAATTAGTATGGTACATCCAAATGAGGAAGTAACACAACATTTATTAGCAAGAAGAAGTCAGGTGATAGTAAAAAGAACTGAAAACCGATCGGGTGTCTGAAGCGACGCCTCGAAGGGTGAACAAATAAATAAATCATGCCACAGTCGGGCGTCTGAGCGACACCACATAAAGGGCTTATATTGAAAATAAAAGACATGCGTGCCACAGTCGGACGTCGGGGCAACATCACAGAAAGGGCGTATATTAAAAGTAAATGACAACAATGCCGCAGTCGGACGTCGGAGCGACATCGTAGAAAGGGCTTATATTGAAAGTAAATAATAACAATGCCGCAGTCGGACGTCTGAGCGACATCGCAGAAAGGGCTTATAACAAAAGTAAATAACAACAATGCTGCAGTCGGACGTCTGAGCGACATCGCAGAAAGGGCTTATAACAAAAGTAAATAACAACAATGCCGCAGTCGGACGTCTGAGCGACATTGCAGTAAAGGGCTTATAACAAAAGTAAATAACAACAATGCAGCAATCGGACGTCCCGAGCGACATCGCAGAAAGGGCTTATAACAAAAGTAAATAACAACAATGCCGCAATCGGACGCCCGAGCGACATCGCAGAAAGGGCTTATAACAAAACTAAACAACAACAATGCCGCAGTCGGACGTCTGAGCGACATTGCAGAAAGGGCTTATAACAAAAGTAAATAACAACAATGCCGCAGTCGGACGTCTAAGCGACATCGCAGAAAGGGCTTATAACAAAAGTAAATAACAACAATGCCGCAGTCGGACGTCTGAGCGACATCGCAGAAAGGGCTTAAAATTCACTTTTCATATCGGTTAACTTGCAAGAAATAGTGCTCATAGGAAAATATTCAACACATGATAATAAACGGGTTAGTCCATCCACAGGAAATAGACATTTAACACTCATGAGGTTCTCAGGAGTTTCTGCCACCGAGACTGACACTTGACAAGATAAGATGAACACAACACTTGGACATGGATAAGATGATTTCAAGGATTATTGACTCTGCAGAGTTTGTACTAAAATTATCCACAGCCAACGGATTTCGTAGTCACGAAGGACTAGTTCCGTTACGGTATTTCGGAGGAAACACAGCTAACCAAGACACACCCATCCCACCTTACGTTGCTGTGAACCGCCCTAGACAGCGTTCAAGAAAAACTTTAAGACGGGGAGATCACAATCTCGAATAGCATGGGATCAAATTTATATACGCGCGCTCTAAGGGGTGCCCCCCTCTCGGTCCCAACCGGAAACACCCATGCCCCCTGACCGCAAGCATAGGCTTTAATCCAGGGCCATGGAACCCTCATCCCGGCCTCTCGATTTGGTGTGTACCGTAAAGCGGTTTGCAACTTACTAAGCCGTATTCCCTTGCGGAAAACATGTGGTAGCACGGAAGGGAAAACGGACGGGAACTGGATTGATTCATGTTGACACTGGGTCAAACGGTCTGGGGTAAGACTGGCATGCTACAACACTGCCATCTTACCCATTGTCATGCCATCTCATGGCCATGCAAACTCACATCCAACAACTTATGGATTATCGAAATTCACTTGCCTCAACTTTGCATGCAATATAACCTTCATCGAGATGCTCCAAAAACATGCCATGGAACTACTTAATGCAAACATGCCAAGACACTCATCATATCAAAGGTTCAAACATGCTTGCCTGGTTCGGAGTAGTCGGGGCCTAGCTCGGTGAAGTTTGCGGTTCCGTCACCTCCTTCGGTATCTACGGTATACAAAAAAATACACGCGCTATCGTAAATACCGTGAGGTGTATAGAAATATACCAAATATTTTTCAAATAAATCTGATAAAAAACTAGACAAAATTTTGAAGATGGCAGAAAAGGAATCACTCAAAAATCCTTTTCTGTTTAAAAGTCAAAAGTGTTTTGGTCCAAGGACCTCTCTGTAATGAAATGTAAACTTCCTGTGGGGCTAAGGTAAAAGTCCGTAAAAACGATTCAAACCGGAAAGCGATTTTGCCGTAACACGCTTTCGTAAAACGGTTCAGATAAAACAGAATGAGAGACCGACAGCGGGTCCCACCAACAGTTTGAAAATTTAAAAGGGGGAGACGGAGCTCGTCGGGCGCCCGAGAGCTGCGGTGGTCGCCATGGCGATCAACGGCGCAGGCAGGGGATCGGGTAGTACCTCCGTGCTCGGCATCATTCCGCGTCGGTGGGTGGTGGTGGTGGTCGCCGTGAGCACCACGCCGACGGGCGGCCCTTGCTCCGCGACGGGCGGTTCGGGAGGAGTTTGATCTCACCGAGAGTGCTGCGAAGGGCAAATTGAAGTGGGGTTAGACTCGGTGCTAGAGGGGTTTGTCGACGAGGTTTGGTGCGGGACGGCCTCACCGGAGTGAATCGAGGTGGAGGCCGAGGCGGAACGGGGTGGCCGGAGTTGGGGGAGGAGCTTTGGGGTGGTTCGACGGAACGGGGCGGCGCGGGACCGTCGGCGGCAGAGGGCGTGCCCTGTGCTTGCCGGGCCACGGCGACGGTGCAACGGGGGTGCGCTGGCGTGCATGAGCAACGGAGGGCTGTGGAGCGATGGGCGGCGCTGGTGGCGTGGCGAGCAGGCTCGGGCCCTCGCTGGCTGCCACGGGTGGCGCAGCCACCGCAGAAACCGCCAACGCCAGTGAGGCACGCCGCCACCGACGCCTGCATCCATCCAAGGGGGCGTGCGGCGCTCCGGCCAGGGAGGAGGGGTCAGGCAACGCGCTGTATGCATCTTGTTGACAGTGACAGGACTCGACGGAACTGAACTTTCAAACTCAATATCTCTGAAAGTGCAAAGTAACAAAGCAGGTGCTGTGTTCGACAGAATGATTTTGGTATGTGGGGATTTTTCCTTGAGCTGATTTTTGGTGGAGTGGCCTCTCATTGCAACTGGGGGCTGCCTGAATTTTGGTGGAATTTTTGGAGAAGAGGAGATATGAATTTCATCAAATTTGACAAATCTGGTCCAAACTTGTACAAGCTGAAACTTGAAAATTTTGAAAAGAAGAAGAGTGGACTTGATGGTTCTAGGTTGTAGGTGCTAGGGACTATCCAGAGGAGTTAGTTTGAGATCAAAGTTCAAAGGCAATTTGGTACTTGCTTTGCAAATCACCTAGGCTCAAAATAATGGACATAAATTTTTTGGGGAAAGAAATAAATGAAATAAAATCCAAAAATGAGTTGGACTTGTTGGGACAGAATATTTGGATTGTCCCAAAGTGGAAGGAGGGGTTTTGGGAAGATTTACCACATGAGGCATGGTAAAACCATGGGTGGTTTTCAATATAAGAGAAGACCCAAAACTACTAGGGTTTTTCTTTAAAAAAATAAATCCCAAAAATTTGAGAAAGGGAGAATCAGAGGAAAGGTTTTTAATAACCAAACACCAGAGTTGAAAAAGATGCCAAAATAAAATCCTTTGCCAAAGGGGAAAATTTTGAGAGAGAGGTTTTTGGAAGGGTTTAAATGACCTTCTTCAAAACCAACAAAGTTTTTGATGAAAACCAACTAAATTTTTTTTGGTGTTTCACAACACCTACCCCCTTAGGAAAAATCTCGTCCCCGAGATTTCAGCTGATCCTCAAATAAGTGTGGGTGCTCTGTCCGAAGAAAATATTCCCTTTCCCAAGTGGCTTCATTCTCGGTGTGGTTGCTCCACTGAACTCTGAAAAATTTGATGGTTTTCTGTCGGGTCCTCCTTTCAGACTCCTCCAAGATTTTTATTGGATGCTCCCGATATGTGAGGTCTGGCTGCACGTCAATGTTTTCATGGGGTACCTGTTTCTCTGGGTTGCTTACGCACTTCCTCAACTGCGAGACGTGGAACACGCCGTGGACGCCGACAAATCCTCGGGTAAGTCTAGCTGGTAGGCTACCGTGCCTCTCCGTGCCACTATGCGAGAATGGTCCGATGAATCTTGGTGCTAGCTTCCTCTTAATCTTGAATCGCTTGCAGGCCCCTCATAGGAGATACTCAGAGGTACACAAACTCACCGGGTTCAAAACTGACTCCCCGATGTTTTTGATCGTAATAACTCTTCTGTTGACTCTGGGCTGTCTTGAGTCGATCCCTAATCACCTTAACTTTATCTTCAGCCTCCTTGAGCATGTCTAGGCCGAAGATATGGCTGTCTCCGGTTTCTGACCAATTTAGCGGGGTACGACATTTCCGCTGCATGACAGAGCCTCAAATGGTGCCATTTGCAGGCTGGCTTGGTAACTATTGTTGTATGCGAACTCTGCGTATGGTAAGCTTTCTTCCCAACTGGTTCCATAGGTGAGGACACATGCTCTCAGCATGTCTTCTAGAATCTGGTTTACGCATTCAGTTTTTCCATCAGTCTGGGGGTGGTATGCGGTACTGAACGCCAGTTGAGTTCCCAGAGCTTGTTGTAAGTGATCCCAAAATCGGGAGATAAATTGAGTGCCTCTCGTCTCGATATTATTGTCTTTGGGACTCCATGTAAGGCATTTATACAGAAAGATAAAGCCTAGCAAGATTCTGAGTGGTGTGGGTTGTCTTCACGGGGATGAAGTGTGCTACTTTAGTCGGTCTATCAGTGATGACCCAAATGGCATTATTTCCGTGCCGTGACCGAGGTAGCCCAACAATAAAATCCATTCCAATCTCGTCCCCATTTCCACTGGTATTTTATTTGGCTGTAAAAGTCCGGCCGGTTTCTGATGCTCGGCCTTGATGTGTTGACAAGAGTCACAACATGCGATGAACGTGGCTATGTCCCTTTTTAGACCGTGCCACCAAAATTTCTCCTGAATATCCTTGTACATTTTTGTCCCTCTAGGGTGGATTGAATACGGGGCGGTGTGGCCTTCAGCTAAGATCTGCTGTTTAAAGTCCTTGACATTTGGTACGCAAAGTCTATCTCCGTACCACAATATTCCCTGTTCGTCGATAACGAATTCTGAGGCCTTGCCTAAACTCACTTTTCGTTTAATGCCTTCAATGCTGGGGTGTCCATGCTGAGCCTCCTTAATCTTTTCCATCAGGGTAGGCTGTATTTCTAAATTCGATACGCTGCCTTCAGTGACTACCGACAAGTTGAGCTTAGCAAACTCCCGCCAAATTCAGGTCTCGTGTTCGGCAGTGTCGTCGCTTGGGCTAGGGTTCGACTTAGAGCCGCCCGCCACTACATTTGCTTTTCCTCGATGGTAGTGGATTCCAACGTCATAATCCTTCACTAATTCCAACCAGCGTCGTTGCTGTAGTAGAATTCAGTTCGGTTGTGTGAAAATATACTTGAGGCTCTTATGGTCCGTGTATATTTCACAACGATTTCAAGTAAAAAGTGTCTCCATTCCTTGAGTGCATGAATAATCGCCGCTAACTCTGTGTCATGAGTAGGATAATTCTCCTCATGCTTATGCGGTTGTCCGGAGACATATGCGACTACCTTGCCTTCTTGCATCAACACGCATCCGAGGCCCTTCCGAGATGCGCCACAATACACCTCAAAATTCTTATGTATGTCCGCACAATTAATACCGGTGCTGTCGTTAATTTCCTTTTTAATTCTTGGAAACTTTTCTCGCAAGCTTCCGGCCCATTCAAACTTCTTGTCTTTCTTGAGTAGCTGCGTCATTGGCTTTGCTATGGTGGAGAATCCTTCAATAAATCTTCGGTAATATCCTGCCATTCCCAAGAAACTTCAGACGTCTGCTATAATCGGCCGGTGGTTTCCAGCCAAGCACGGCCTTGACTTTTTCCGGGTTCCACGGCAATACCGTCTTGGGTCAGTACGTGGCCCAGAAAACCTACTTGCCTTAGCCAAAATTCACACTTGCTGAATTTAGCGTACAATTGATGTTTCCTGAGTTCCCCTAGTACAATTCGGAGATGTTCAGCGTGCTCTTCTCGTGTCTTGAAGTTATCAGAATATCATTGATAAATACCACAACAAACTTGTCCATAAACTTCATAAATACTTTATTCATGAGGTGAACAAAATATGCGGGGGCGTTCGTTAGTCCAAATGGCATTACGGTGAACTCATATAATCCGTATCTGGAGGTGAATGCTGTCTTGGGAATATCTTCTATTTGTACCTTTAATTGATGGTATCCCGACCTCAAGTCGATTTTTGAGAATACCTTGGCCTGAGCGAGCTGATCAAATAAATCATTTATCCGTGGCATCGGGTATTTGTTCTTGATTGTGACCATGTTAAGCACTCGATAGTCTATGCACAATCTCAGTCTTCCATCCTTCTTTTTGGCAAATAAAATTGGTGAACCCCAGGGTGAGGAGCTGGCTCAGATATATCCTTTGTCCAATAATTCTTTTATTTGCTTCTTCAGTTCTACCAATTCGGATGGTGCCATTCTGTATGGTTTCTTGTATATGGGGGCGGTTCCGGGTGCTAGCTCAATGCTGAATTCTATCTCTCGGTCTGGTGGCATGCCGGGTAGTTCTTCGGGAAATACGTCTGGAAATTCACACACTACTGGAACCTTGCTTAATTTAGAAATATCCACCTTGTTCAATCTTGGTTGCCGGGATATTTTTCTTTCTTTGGCTGAAACTTTTATTGTCTTCCCGTGGTGGTGGGTGAGAATCACGGTCCGGGTGAAGCAGTCAATAAAACCTTAGTTGGTGGTTAACCAATCCATCCCTAAGATGACATCCAGACCTTAATTTTCCAACACAAAAAGATTGTCGTCAAACTTCAACCATTAAAACACAATAACCACACCTTGGCAATAACTCGGGTAACTTGCTTAATCCTGTGGGACTTGACGATCATAGATTTTTCCAAGGGAAGCATCGAAAAATTATTTTGCAAGGCAAAACTTTTCGAAATTAATGAGTGAGAAGCTCCAGAATCAAACAAAACCATGGCAGGTATTGTGTTGACCGGAAACGTACCGAGTACGATATCTGGGGCATTCTGTGCTTCCTCTTTGGTCATGTGGTTCAGATGACCCTTCCTGTGGTTGTTATTTGGGTTGAAATTGTTGCGCTTTGGCGCCGAATTATTGTGTCGGTGTACTAAAGTAGGGGTACCTTAGTACCCCGAACTTGTGCACGGGCAACAGAAGGCCCCCGCTGCAAGCCTCGCCAAGGCCCGCCAAGACCTCCGCAGCCATTCAGAAGACAAGACCCGGCAAGAGGAGCTTGCCGGGAAGGCCTCTCTAGGCACAGATAAGATCCCGACAAGAGGAGCTTGTCGGGAAGGCCACCTGTGCACACAGAAGACAAGGCCCGGCAAGAGGAGCTTGCCGAAGGCCCGGAGCGCGACAAGCCTCTGGGCGCGACAAGGATTCGCCGCGGCAAAGGCGCTTGTCATGCATGCAACTTATCTCCGTCTCCGCTCCAGCTCACCCAATGACGTGTCGCCATGGGACCGCTCCATGGGCGCAGGTCGAGCGGGTCAGGCAGCCAACGGAGAGCAGCGACACGCTGGCGCCGACAGACTCGCCATCGTGGCGAGCGAAGGCGCACTGACGGCCTCTCATAATCGTTTTGGGCGACAACGACGGGCATTTATTGCTTTTGTCCCTTGCCGTTAGAGTTAGGTATTTTGCACTGCATAATCGCTCAAGTAGGTGTACCAACCCCTGTTTTTACATTTGTACCCCCGCCTATGTTGCCACCTGTCGGAGACCCCTTGAGCATATAAAAGGAGGCCCGAGTGCAACGTAGAGGAGGTTCGGTTCCCGTCTTTCGCAAGGTTCGGTTCGCGTCTTTCGCAAGGTTCGGTTCATTCGACTGACCATAGACTAGATACACCCACGCTAGGTTTTGTAGCCCGCATTGCTCCCTAGCAAGAACACAATAGATCAAACAAGCAGCAGTAGGAGTTTTATCTCTCCGGAGAGCTCAAGCCGGGTAAACCGCCAGATGCATCGCCTCGATCCGCTCTTCGCGACCTCCGCCCCCCTCCGAACCACAAGGGCCTGCTCCGCCCGGCCCCATAGGTGTCCGCGGCACGATCAGCCTCCCGACATCTCTCGGGCGCCTGTAGGGCGTCGAGGCCGTGAATCTGATCCGGCGCTCACACGAGCAGCGTCATCAACATCTTCCTCAACATGCCACCGAAGAAGAAGGCTTCGCGGCAGCAGAGCCGTCTGCTGCTGCACCCACCCTCACCGCAGCAAACGGGTGGAGGGGCAGACGCTGGCGGAGGAACGGGCGCCGACGAAGGTGCTCGCAACGTTGCCAAGTCCAAAGACAAGGCACCGCAGACCTCGGCGTCCGCGCATCCCCCGCGCCCATCTCAGGAGACGCGGGACCAACAACGTCATGGCGTTCACAACGCCATACGCTCGCTGGATCAAGACCCTCAAGACCAGCATGCGCGCCAACATGCCGGGCGCGAAGCGAGATACGGTCGCCGGACGGGCGCTGCTCCTTCTAACGTGGTTAGAAGTCCGAAGCGTGTCCCGCCTCCTCGCACCGCTTCTCCAATGCCGCTTACTACTCTAGCGAAGCTCGCGAGAGCTCAATCGCTCTCGACTACCCTCCAACAGCCGACAAGGTCGACGAGTGGAGGGCCACTATCCAGAGCCTCATCGGCTTTGCTAACGGCGACGCCCGCGGCAACTAACGCCATCGCCGCCGCCGGGCGTAGACGACAAGGCACGAGCCGGTGGCGACGAGATCGCCGGAGGTGCAACCACCGTGCACTCTCCGCCAAGAAGGCCAAGATCGCCGACTCACCGGATCCACCTCGACGACTCCATGCGTCGCCATCGGATCCGCGGGCTCGCCGCGATCAGCGCCAAGTTCTTCATGAGCGACAACAAGAGGACGCTCGAACTCGTATCGAGCGCCGAAGAGAAGCGCGACGTCAGTCCGACAAGCGCGCTGGGCCTTCTATTGACATGCACGCCACGGAGGGGCCAGCGACTTGCCGTCAGACGCGGTAGGTTGCCCTGCTCACTCGTGAGCTGCGGCAAGTCCAAAGGGCCCAGCCGTAAAAACTTCAAACCAGACGCGTGGGAGAAGTATGATGGCAGGACGCATCCGTCGGAGTTCCTCAGCCTCTACACCATCGCGGTGCAAGCTGCGGGGGGACGGGACGACAAGATCCTCGCCAACTACTTCCCGCTTGTCCTCAAGCCTAACGTCAGATCTTGGCTCATGCATTTGCCGGACAGCTCCATATCCTCTTGGGCAGACCTGTGCCATCAGTTTGTTGGCGCCTTCACAGGTGGCCACAAACCTCATGGCCAAGAGAGCGACCTTCACTTGCTCGCCCAGAAGGAAGGAGAGTCCCTGCGCAAGTTCATTCAGAGATTCAGCCGTGTGAACTACAACATCCCAGACGCCCACCCCCGCCAAGGTGATCAGCGCATTTCATCGTAATGTGCGGAACCGCAGGATGAGGGAGAAGATGGCGATGTGCAAAGTCAAGGACGCCGCCGAAGCTGTACGCCTTTGGCCGACAAGTGTGCGCTACCGAGGAAGGGAGGAGACTCCGGAGAGAATGCGGAAAGTGTGGTCTCGATGTTGATGACACCGCCCAAGCAAAGAAGGGCCGCGGCGAGGCAACAGAAGAAGAAAAGCAGAGAAGTGCTAGCCGTCGAGCAGTCCGCAACGGAGGCGGGCGACAAGAACGCCAAGGCTGGTGGCTCCGCAAGGAGGTTGCCACCGATGCCAACCACCAGTCGGTAGCGGCCACGACAAGGTGACAGCTCCGCAAGCAAGATCAAGAAGATCCACCGCACCAAGGGCCACGATCTCCGTAGCTGCAAGAAGGTCGAAAGCAGCTCGCCGAACAGCAGAGCTGAGTACGAGCGGCAAGACAAGGAGAAGGCCCAGGAAGGTGCAGGGGGAGCAAGCAAGAAACGTCCCGGCCGAGGAGGACGCCGCGGCAAAGTCAAGCAGCGACAAGGAGATCGACCTCCCCGCGGCCGCGACAAGGATGAAGATGATGATGACGACGAAGATATGGAGGACGACGACGCCGATGAGCAGGAGTTTCGGAAAGCCACAGAGGTTCTCTACGTTGACGGAGGTGCTTCGCATACCTCCCAGCCGCCAACTCAAGCAATGGATGCGGAGGTCAATGCAGCGGAACCATCCGTAGAGTCGCGCAAGCCTCTGAAGTGGTCCAGCACGCCTATCATTTTTTATATTGAGGACCACCCTGATCGCATAACTGCGGTCAGGTGCTTGCCGATGTTGGTCTCTCCAACCATCCGCAACCTCAAGGTCACAAAAATGTTAGTTGACGGCGGGGCCTTCTTGAATCTGATCTCCTCCGCGGTGCTCCAGAAGCTTCAAATCCCGGACAGCGAGCTCGAAGAGACCGGTACTTTCCAAGGAATCAATCCGGGAAGGAGCAAGCCGAAGGGGAAGATTACTTTGCCAGTCACATTTGGCAGCGAGCTGAACTTCAGGACTGAGAGGGTCACATTTGACGTTGCCGATTTCCCATTGCCTTACAATGGGATACTTGGCAGTCCAGCACTCGCCAAGTTCATGGCAGCCTCTCACTACGCCTACAACCTACTCAAGATGCCGGGCCCGATAAGCGTCATCTCCGTCCATGGAGACAAGAAGGACGCCCTTATCTGTGCCGACAAGATCTTCCGGGATGCAAAGAGCCGCGACATGCATTGCCAAGCACTTGCCACCAAGCTCCCGGGGAAGAAGACCAAGTCCAAGTCCGCAAGGGCTCGATGCTCACTCCGCAAGCGCACCTCTTCGAGTGTTGCGCCATCACGAGGACGCACCATCGAGCTCCACCGCAAGTGCAAGAAGATGGTGGCTCTACCAAGACCAAGAAGGTGCCCGCCAAGGAGGACAAATACCGGTGGTACCTTCACCATCGCCTCTCTCGACCCCAAATAGGAAGGCGCTTCGTTGCTTTCTGCGGGCGAATCGTCGACGTGTTTGCATGGCAACCGTTCGATATACCTGGTGTTCCTGTGAAAGTGATTGAGCACCGCCTGGCCGCTTGTCCTCATGCGCGCCTGTCAAGCAAAAAGTCGAGGAAGCAAGCGGTGGGCGCCAAGAATTCATAGTCAAGAGATCAAGAAACCGGAAGCAAAGGCCTCATCAGAGGAGTGCTCCATCCCACGTGGTTGGCCAATCCTGAAGTCGTGAGCAAGGCAAAAGGAAAAAGCAGACTAAGTATTGACTTCACGGATGTTAAATAAGCATGTACCAAAGATCCATTTCCCTTGCCGCGCATCGACCCCAATGTTGACTCCACCGCAGGAAGTGATTTGCTTTCGCTTTCTTGATGCCTACTCAGATACCATCAGATCTTCATGGCTGAAGAAGATGAAGAGAAGACCGCATTCATCACACCATGTGGCACATAATCGTTTCATACGGATGCCTTTCGGTTTGAAGAATGTTGGTTCAACATTTGCAAGGGTAGTCCATGACGCTTTTGAGCCGCAAATGCACATAAATGTAGAAGCCTACATGGATGACATAGTGGTCAAGAGCAAGGACAAAGCAACTTTGGTTCAAGATTTGGACGAGACCTTTGCAAATCTCCGCAAGATCAACCTCAAGCTCAACCCCGAGAAATGCGTGTTTGGAGTCCCTTCCGGTAAGCTTCTCGGGTTCTTCGTGGTCTCAAATGAGGATTGAAGCTAATCCCGACAAGATCAAGGCCATTGAGCAGATTGAAGCACCAAAGCGCCGCCAAGGATGTACGAAGACTTGCTAGCTATGCGTGGCTGCTCAGCAGGTTTATTTCTAGGTCTGCTGAGCGCCTCGCCATTTTTCAAGATTTTGAAAAAGGCAGGTCCAAAGAAATGGACTCCGAAGCGGAGGCTGCGCCGCAGACTTGAAGAGATACCTGTCCTCCACTCCAACACTTGTCGCACCTAAGCCACAAGAGAAGTTGATGCTGTATATAGCGGCGACCAATCAAGTGGTTAGTGTTGCGCTAGTGGCGGAGAGGGAGGCGGATGACGAGCCAAAGAATCATGGCAAGCACGCCCAAATGACAAGGTGGGGGCTTCGCCAACAAGCTCTGGTCCCGACAAGGACGAGTCCGTGAAGACGCATGAGCAGATGCGAGAAAAGGATGGTGCAGCGCGGTCCTATTTTGTCGACTCCCTCCCGCAAGGGGCTAGGTCAAGGTATTACGTGTGCGTAAATTGCTTTTCGGCCTCCTCATGGCCTCGAGAAAGCTGCGCCATTACTTTCAAGCACATGAGATCACGGTTGTCACTTTCGCTTTCGCTGAAGAGGATACTGCAGAATCCGTGGCAGTGCGGGATTGTCGAGTGGGCACTGGAGCTGTCAAGCTTTGATCTCAAGTTTGAAAGCACATCGACTATCCAAAGCAGAGCCTTGGCAGAATTCATAGCGGAATGGACGCCAACGCCAGATGAAGAGATCCCGGAGACGAGCATTCCCATCAAAGAAGCAAGCAAAGAGTGGCTGATGTACTTTGATGGTGCCTTCGCCGCAAAGGCGCCCGGTGCGCGTCGCTTATCGCACCCACCGGAGAGCACCTCAAGCACGTCGTCCCGATGCACTTTCCCAAGGAGCAAGCGACAAACAATACCGCAGAGTATGAAGGTTTGCTTGCCGGTCTCGTGGATCGCCGTGGACCTTGGGATCAAGAAGCTTATTGTCAGGGGTGACTCGCAACTCGTCGTCCGACAAGTGAACAAAGATTATCAGAGTCCGTTGATGGAAGCCTACGTTGATGAAGTCAGAAAGCTAGAGGAGCACTTTGACGGTCTGCAAATGGAACATGTTCCAAGAGCTCAGAATGATATTGCTGATGGTCTGTCGAAGTGCGCCGCACTCAAGCTACCTATGGAACCAGGGGTCTTTGTGCTCAAGCTGACTCAACCAACCGTAACACCATCAACAGGACAGAGCAAGAAGAGGAAGTTGGCCTCTGGTGACTACTTTCCGACAGAGCTTCCCGAAGCCGCTGCTGTAAAGGTCCCCAAGATCAACACCAACATCGCTGAGGAGCAGCCGTCTGCAGACCCTGTGGTTTGTTTCGTTGAAGCAGACGTTCTCGACAAGTCTTGCTCCCAAGCAAGCTTGTCGGGGAGCATCAAGCTCCGGCAGGGCCGCAGGTCCTCGCCGTGGAAGCTGATGTTCCCGCAGCAGATGTGCCTTTAGTCCTTGTTGTCGAGCCACAAGCTCCGGCATGGGCGCAAGAGATTGTCCATTTCCTTGAGACAGAGAACTTCCGAAGAGCAAGAAGAAGCGGAAAGAGTAGCCCGGCGGTCAAGTATGTACCAGTTTGTCGATAGCATACCGTATGTAAGAAGACTCAACGGTGTGAAATTGAAGTGTATTGCCGGGAAGATGGATGTAAGCTGCTGGCAGAGATACATGGAGGCATAAGTGGTCACCACATTGGCGCAAGAAGAGCACTTGCCAAGCAAAGCTTTCCGCAAGGTTTCTTCCGGCCGACAAACCCTCCGTGATGCAACCGCACAAGTAACCAAGTGTGAAGCGTGCGATTCCCATTCCAAACAGATACACCAGCCAGCTCAAGCTCTCCAGACGATCCCTTTATCCTCGCCATTTTCGGTCTGGGGCTCGACATCTCGGCCCCTTCCCCGAAGTCGTCGGGGCTTTGAGTACTTGTACGCCGCCATCGACAAGTTCACAAAGTGGCCGGAAGTGGAAGCAGTGAGGAAGGTGACAGACAACAAGCAGTCAAGTTCTTGGTCGATTGTTTGCCGCTTCGAATCCCTAACAGGATCATCACCGACAACGGCACACAATTTACGAAGTCGCACCTTCATGCAAGACGCCCAAGACCTTGGCGCCAAGGTCTGCTTTGCTTCCGCTGCTCACCCGAGAAGCAACGGTCAAGCTGAGAGGGCAATGCTGAAGTGCTGCGCGGCTCAAGACCAGAACTTTCGGCTGTGCTGCACAAGTCGCGGAAGAAACCGGATCGAGGAGCTACCGGTGGTTCTTTGGTCGATCAGACGACGCCAAATCGAGCCACCGCCGTGCACCCTTTGCTCTAGTCTATGGAGCAGAGGCAGTTCTCCCCACGGAACTCAGATACGGATCGCCTCGAGTACTCGCTTATGATGAGCTTGAGCAAGAGCAGCTGCGACAAGATGACGCTACCGCTCCTCGAGGAGGATCGCCTTCTTCAAGTCATTGCCAGGCGAGCCGCTTCTGACAAGCCCCGCCTCACTACCATAGTCGCAGGGTTAGTGCCGTAAGTCTCGAGGAAGGCGACCTTGTTCTTCGCCGCTCAGTCCGCCAAGAATTCAAACAAGTTGACGCTTGAAGTGGGAAGGCCCTTATCGGGTGAAACGAGTCACTAGGCTCGGCGCCGTTCGCTTTGAGACCGAAGATGGCATTCCGGTGAGCAACTCCTCGAACATTGAGCATCTTCGTAAGTTTTACCCATAGGCGCGGTTGTCGGAACTGCTCCGACAACCACCTTTTGTACAAGTCTTGCCGTTGTTGCATGTAATCCTTCGTACAAAGCCGGGCGCAGACCCCGTGCATCAATAAAGCTCGTGTGTTGCGCACAGCTTGCCAACTTCATGCTTTCATCAATTTATTGCACGCTTTGGCTAACACTTTGTGCAGCAACCGCACCCGGTAAGCAGAATCGAGCCACTGGGCTCCATAACGTTATTTCCTCTTCTTTTTCTTCTCTCAAAGAAAGGAAGGCTCCCTCGCGCACAAGTTAACCAGGGGGGAGGAGGAGATAATAGTATGGACCAGCACCGCCGAGGAAGTTTCACCTCATCGGGAAGCAAGAAATGTAAAAGCTAAGTTGCCAAAGTTTGAGCAATCAGTTTTAAAATTTTCGTTATCTTCCTCTAACGATAGTACTTTGTATGGAAAACTCAGGCGCAGAGGAACCAAATCGTGGATCGGTCGCGCTTACTTTGTTTCGAGTCCGCTCAACAACTTAAGTGAGCTGCGTTAGTCCGCGACAAGGTTGCTTGTCGAAGCGACCCCGCCAAAGATGTCGCTGAAGTTCCGCGACTCGGCGCCAAGGCAAGGGTGCCTGCACCGCAAGTTTCCTGAAAAGCGAGGGCAATAACGCATAAAGGAAGGAATCAAGTAGAGGAAATAACATTGCATCGATCGATTCAGATCAAGAGTAAATTTTAAAGTTATCTTCCTTGAACGACCGCTTTGTAGGCGAAAAACCCGCGCGCTGGAGGAACCAAATCGTGGATCGGTCGCGCCCTTACTTTGTTTCGAGTCCGCTCAATAACTTAAGTGAGCTACGGCCAGTCCGTGACAAGGTTGCTTTGTCGGTAGCGACCCGCCAAAGAAGTGCTGAAGTTCCGCTCGGCGCCGCAGCAAGGGTGCTCGCACCGCAAGTTTCTCGAAAAGCGAGGGCGATAACATACAAAGCCAAGAGTCGAGTAAAGGAAGTAACGTAGCAAACGTTGCCCAGAATAAAGTTATATTGCAAAATAACTTATCGCGTAACCAGCTAAATCGTTCTCGTAAATGAAATAACAGCGAAGAGGAGAAGAAGGGCGCTGGTACCCAAGCCCGGCAAGCCAGAGTTGCCGGGGCTGCGGCAAGCCAGAGTTGCCGGGAGCTGCGGCAAGCCAGAGTTGCCGGGGGCTGGGATATCAGATAAGCCCTTCGTCCTTTTTCAAGCATCCCTTTTTCATTAAAAACATTCTACTCGGATACAGTCCGTGGGGAATGAAAAACATGAAAGAGAGGATTACAAGCTTTAAATGCGGATAAGGCCCGAAGGCTTACAAATTAAAAAGATAAGATGCCCGTAATCCCGTTCATGTCCCTCTTTTCAGGAGGTAGGTCAAGGAGCCGAGAAGGGCAAAAGAAACGCCTAGACGAGCTACGGGTGCCAGAAGGCACCAAAGGAACATCCCGGGAGCTCCCCGAGGGCTTGACGGAGATGGCAGTGCCGGAAGCGGGGCTCGAAGACGGGGCGGCAGGACGTTGGCACGCTGTCGAGGGCACTACGCCTCAGACTCGACTTGACGGCCTTGTCGCCATCCCTCTTCCTTCCGCAACCTCCCTACGCCATCGCCCAAGGAGACGACCCCGGAGTTCAAGGAGCCGGGCGACGCGGATGATGGGGTCGCCAGTAACGCACGAAGCGGGCGCCGACAACTAATCGGGCCCGCCACCCTCGCCGTCGCTGCCGCTCTCCTCCTCGCTACTCGCCGAGGGGGAATCTTCGCCGTCGGAGGAGCTATCCACGCAGCACTTCGCCCGAAAGTGCCAAGATCCCCAAGACCTTGACGGAGAGGAGATCACCCTCCATTAACTTAAAATGGAGGGTAAATCCCGCCTCAGCTGTGGATGCGAGTGAACGTCTTCCACCCACGATCAAGATACATCACATTAGGGGCTGGGAATACAACACGGACTCGCATGCCGCTGATTCCACAGCCCTCATGTGCGCCTCGCGTCTCGGGCGGATCCGACTCCATCACGCCGCGAACGGAATCTGGAAGCCGGAGGCGGCATTTACGAGGCGCCCGCGCAGCTGACGAAGAACTTCGCAAGGGTCGCCCCTGTATGGACCGCCGCAGGGAGGGAACCGCCCGGCGGAGCGGAGACGGCGCGCCGCCCGTCCGCCTCTTCCCGAGCGCCTCGACCTCGCCCACGACCTCGCCTCCCTCTCCCTCTTGTGGTTGGCTCTGCCGCCCGGCGTGGGGTTGGGAGGGGAGCGCTGTCTAGCGGCGACCCTCGCCGCCACCGATGAAGAACCAAGGTTCCTTTTCTCCATGGCGAATGAGAGAAAGGGGAGCGAAAACTGAGGAAGGAAGGAGATGGGAGAGTGCGGGCTTCTGCGCCCCTTCCGCTTTTTTAAGGAAGTAGGTGGGGCTCGACCGCCCGCCGACAAATCAGGGCATAGGAAGAGCAGGGAATCGGGCCAACCTGCTGCCTTCGTCAGAACGCCCAGTTTTCCACTTCCGCCGTCTGCGAACCCAAAAGCATGGGAACCACGTGGCGGGGATGCAGAATCGAGGCGACGGGTGGAGCGACCAAGACACCGCCCACCCCCACGACGCCAAGAATTGACGCGTGCGGCTGCTACGGGGAACGCGGCGGATACACGGAGTGGGTTTGGTTTGGACCTGTGCCGCGTGCGTTCTGCTGTTTTGGGCCTCGCCCAACAGCCGCAAGACCGTGTATGGCCCAGACCCGGGGCTCTGTCGGTGTACTAAAGTAGGGGTACCTTAGTACCCGAACTTGTGCACGGGCAACAGAAGGCCCCTGCTGCAAGCCTCGCCAAGGCCCGCCAAGACCCTCCGCAGCCATTCAGAAGACAAGACCCGGCAAGAGGAGCTTGCCGGGAAGGCCTCTAGGCACAGACAACATCCCGACAAGAGGAGCTTGTCGGGAAGGCCACTCCAGACACACGGAAGACAAGGCCCCGGCAAGAGGAGCTTGCCGGGAAGGCCCGGAGCGCGACAAGCCTCCGGGCGCGACAAGGATTCGGCCGCGGCAAGGCGCTTGCCGCGGCATGCAACTTCTCTCCGTCTCCGCTCCAGCTCACCCAACGACGTGTCGCCATGGGACCGTTCCATGGGCGCGTGTCGAGCGGTCAGGCAGCCAGCGGAGAGCAACACGCTGGCTACAGACTCGCCATCGTGGCGAAGCGGAGGCGCACTGACGGCCTCTGTTAATCGCTTTGGGCGACAACGACGCAGCATTTATTGCTTTTGTCCCTTGCCGCCGAGTTAGGGTATTTTGCAATCGACATCGCTCAAGTAGGTGTACCAACCCTGTTTTTACATTTGTACCCCGCCTATGTTGCCACCGTCGGAGACCCCTTGAGCATATAAAAGGAGGCCCGAGTGCAACGAGGAGGAGGTTCGGTTCTGCCTTTCGCAAGGTTCGGTTCGCGTCTTTCGCAAGGTTCGGTTCATTCGACTGACCATAGACTAGATACACCCACGCTAGGTTTTGTAGCCCGTATTGCTCCCTAGCAGGAACACAATAGATCAAACAAGCAGCAGTAGGAGTTTTATCTCTCCGGAGAGCTCCGAAGCTGGGTTAACCGCTCGTGTGCATCGCCTCGATCCGCTCTTCGTGCGACCTCCGCCCCCCTCCGAACCACAAGGGGCCTGCTCCGCCGGCCCCATAGGTGTCCGTGGGTACGATCAGCCTCCCCGACATATTGCCTCCGTTGTTCGGTTTTGGGGTCGAGTTCCTTGGCTTGGGGCACTGCTTGGCATAGTGCCCTTCTTCTCCACAAGCGTAGCAAGTAACGCCTGGGCGTTATGTGAACTCCTTGTCCCTTGCATGGAAATTCTTGATTGGGCGTGATTCGTTTGTCGTGGGTTTGGGTGTCCAGCCTTTCTGAAAATCCGTCTTGCTGCGGTGGTTGCGGGCATGATTAGTCTGGTCCCTTTTTTGCTTGTGGAAATCTTCCAAGGTGCGTCTCTCATTTTCCAAAGTAATGGCCTTATCCACCAGCGTTTTAAAATCTGGGAAGGTGTGCACAACCAGCTGGCATTTAAGCGCCAAGCGCCGTAATCGCCTAGGAATTTTTCCATCTTCTTGTTTTCAAACATACGCTCCTCGTTGGCGTGAAGCGAGACAACAGAGTAAATCGATCGTTGTATTCTCGACACCGTCATTGTCCTTTGCTTGAGGTCATCAAATTCTCTCTTTTGATCTTCATAAGACTCTTAGGAATATGTGCCCCACGAAAACCTTCTTTGAACTCCTCCCAGGTTATATTATTTTCGTTGGGGTGCATGTGTAGGAAATTTTCCCACCACGATGTGGCTGCTCCAGTGAGATAGTGCGGTGCATATAGCACTTTCTCAAGATCTGAACATTGGGCAATAATTAATTTTCTTTCCATGTCTCGAAGCCAGTCCTCGGCCACAAGAGGTTTGTCAGTATGAGAAAATGTTTGGGGACGCGTCTTCTGTAGCTCAGATAATTTTGGTTCTGCCGACATCGCCCACGGTGATTTCCCATATTGATGACTTGGTTCATCATTTCCGATGTTGTTGCTGACTTTGCTCATACAGCCGGCACATTTGGGATAGTGTTGTTTCACCGTCTCCGTTGACTTGACTACCCCGTGTGAAATTGTTGCTTGGTTGTGTGCCATAATTTTCCTCTGGCGGAGTTGGCATGGAGCTGGCCCAAGGACGCAGACATTGTTCACTCTGGGGATATATTTTGTAAAACCCATAAGAAATTGAGGCGCAAAAGTCAATAAATTCATGAAGATGTAAAAGTCTTAAATGCTCCAAGATTTTTCAAGAGAATAAACGCTTATGCACGGAGAAAGACTGCTCATTACATATCTTACACGCAAGCAGTAATTATACACACGCCACTCGTGATATGCGTACATATACCGACATGTTATTTAGGCTAGTGCACTTCTCCCGGTTCCTACATGATGCAAAACAAGCTACTTCTCACAGCCTATGTACATATAAACATATCGCATAAGTCGGTACATCACATGGCAGCTAAGCGCATTTCACGGAGATGGTAAGGATTTCCCTTGGCCTGCCGAGGGTGAGGCGCAGTGAAGCTGGGGACTCAACCTCCTCCTCGCTAACAGGCTCCAGACGAGAAGTGTTGCGCTGAGTTGGTGGAGCGGGACAACACGAACAGGAGTGGGCGCAAGGGGTGGTGCAGAACGAACTGGAGTAGGCGCGATGACTTGGTTGAACTCCTCAGTGGTAGGCAGGCGACGAGTAGTAGGTGCAAAATATGCCGATGACGGGACGAAAGTCGCTGGGTCAGGCGGCGCAGGAGCTCCCTCCCGCTGGCGGCACAGCCATGCATCGAGTCCATGCGGCAGCCACAAGGTCGCCCACCAGGTTGTCGAAGGCTGCCTTCCAGAGCCCGGAGATACTCGATAAGCATCTCAAAGCCTCGCCTCGTTCTCCTCTGGGGCAAGAGAACGCGAGTGACAGGTGTATGGCACGTGACATGGAAGGTAGCGGTAACGACGGGTCTTCATCGAAGGAAGGACATCCCTTAGACGAGCTATCGCCTCACGGGCTGCCATCTGCATCGCATGCTTCTCCGTAGGCATGGCTCTTCCCAAGAACCGGAAACGGCGTAACTCAACACGCCCTCCCTTGAATTGCACCGCGGCTTCGTGCATGGTTAGATTGTCGCTGACTTTGTGCTAAGAGAGTATGAAGATTGGGCGCATAGATGGCCCCATCGCGACTTGGACGATGAAGGAGAGAAGCTTGATGAACCCATCAGGCATGTTGGCGAACATCTGTGACTCGCAGTCGTTGCCAGCCATCTACAAAAGTAGGCAAAAATTCTGAGTGGTCGGATCATAAATTTATGCCGATCGTTTAAATTGACTACATTTGTAAAAATATGAATTAGCTCTATTATGCTAATAACCGATTAGCGATCGCACCTAGTGGCTTCCTTGCCAGCCTGGCTCACATTGTTGTTGTCACGACCGGTTTTCCAATAAAAAACTTATTGAGAAACCGACCTTTTAAGTCCAAGACGAGGAAAAATCCTCGACGGTAGACAAAATCTTGATACAATAAGCCAAGAGCATTAGAATATATTACGTGGTCAAGCTGGGGTGCTCAACCATTTATTACAAGCACGCCAATAATTATACATAATGGCGGATATGAGACAATGGAGTGGTGGCATACCATCGACTCGAGGTAAAGTGGTGGTGGAATAACACAAGGAGTGGATAACATGACTCCTACATCGGCGGCTCATCGAAAGGCGTCGAGGTGAGGCTCGATGGATTTATTTGGGTAGCGGAAGCGGAAGTAACATAGTGACTAATCCAGTGGTCGCACGAGACCGACCGGGATTCCTCTAGGCGCCGGACTCGCCATCGAACTCTTCATCCATGAGATCGCCTTCACAAGATCTCGCCAAATCAACAAGCTGTGTGAGTACTTTGAAAGTACTCGCAAGACAGTTCGGACATAAGATATAACAAATGCATGCATGAATGCGTCATGAACAATTAGTATGGTACATCCAAATGAGGAAGTAACACAACATTTATTAGCAAGAAGGAAGTCAGGTGATAGTAAAAAGAACTGAAAACCGATCGGTGTAAGCGGCGCCTCAAGGGTGAACAAATAAATAAATCATGCCACGGTCAAGGCCCGAGCGACACCACATAAAGGGCTTATATTGAAAATAAAAGACATGCGTGCCACAGTCGGACATCGGGGCAACATCACAGAAAGGGCATATATTAAAAGTAAATGACAACAATGCCGCAGTCGGACGTCGGAGCGACATCGCAGAAACGGCTTATATTGAAAGTAAATAATAACAATGCCGCAGTCGGACGTCTGAGCGACATCGCAGAAAGGGCTTATAACAAAAGTAACTAACAACAATGCCGCAGTCGGACGTCTAAGCGACATCGCAGAAAGGGCTTATAACAAAAGTAAATAACAACAATGCCACAGTCGAACGTCTGAGCGACATCGCAGAAAGGTCTTATAACAAAAGTAAATAACAACAATGCCGCAGTCGGACGTCTGAGCGACATCGCGGAAAGGGCTTATGACAAAAGTAAATAACAACAATGCCGCAGTCGGACGTCTGAGCGACATCGCAGAAAGGGCTTATAACAAAAGTAAATAACAACAATGCCACAGTCGGACGTCTGAGCGACATCGCAGAAAGGGCTTATAACAAAAGTAAATAACAACAATTCCGCAGTCGGACGTCTGAGCGACATCGCAGAAAGGGCTTATAACAAAAGTAAATAACAACAATGCCGCAGTCGGACGTCTGAGCGATATCGCAGAAAGGGCTTAAAATTCACTTTTCATATCGGTTAACTTGCAAGAAATAGTTCTCATAGGAAAATATTCAACACATGATAATAAACGGGTTAGTCCATCCACAAGAAATAGACATTTAACACTCATGAGGTTCTCAGGAGTTTCTGCCACCAAGACTGACACTTGACAAGATAAGATGAACACATCACATGGACATGGATAAGATGATTTCAAGGATTATTGACTCTGTAGAGTTTGTACTAAAATTATCCACAGCCAACGGATTTCCGTAGTCACGAAGGACAAGTTCCGTTTACGGTATTTTGGAGGAAACACAGCTAACCAGTACACACCCATCCCACCTTACGTTGCCAGGAATCACCCTAGACAACTTTCAAGAAAAACTTTGAGACGGGGAGATCACAATATCGAATAGCATGGGATCAAATTTATATACGCGCGCTCTAAGGGGTGCCCCCTCTCGGTCCCAACCGGAGACACCCATGCCCCCTGACCGGATGATAGGCTTTAATCCAGGGCCATGGAACCCTCATCCCGGCCTGTCGATTTGGTGTGTACCAGAAAGCGGTTTGCAACTTACTAAGCCGTATCCCTTGCGGAAAACATGTGGTGCACGGAAGGGAAAACGGACGGGAACTGGATCGATTCATGTTGACACTGGGTCAAACGGTCTGGCGTAAGACTGGCATGCTACAACACTGCCATCTTACCCATTCTCATGCCATCTCATGGCCATGCAAACTCACATCCAACAACTTATGGATTATGGAAATTCACTTGCCTCAACTTTGCATGCAATATAACCTTCATCGAGATGCTCCAAAAACATGCCATGGAACTACTTAATGCAAACATGCCAGGACACTCATCATATCAAAGGTTCAAACATGCTTGCCTGGTTCGGAGTAGTCGGGGCCTAGCTCGGTGAAGTTTGCGGTTCCGTCACCTCCTTCGGTATCTACGGTATACAAAAAAAATACACGCGCTATCGTAAATACCGTGAGGTGTATAGAAATATACCAATTTCAAATAAATCTGATAAAAAACTAGACAAAATTTTGAAGATGGCAGAAAAGGAATCACTCAAAAATCCTTTTCTGTTTAAAAGTCAAAAGTGTTTTGGTCCAAGGACCTCTCTGTAATGAAATGTAAACTTCCTGTGGGGCTAAGCGTAAAAGTCCGTAAACGATTCAAACCGGAAAGCGATTTTGCCAGAATACGCTTCGTAAAACGGTTCGCTTAAAACAGAATGAGAGATCGACAGTGGTCCCACCCGTCAGGTTTGAAAATTTAAAAAGGGGGAGACGGAGCTCGTCGGCGCCCGAGAGCTGCGGTGGTCGCCGGCGGCGATCCACGGCGAGGCAGGGGGATCGGGTAGTACCTCCCTGCTCAGTGCATCATTCCGCGTCGGTGGGTGGTGGTGGTGGTCGCAGGCGAGCACCACGTCGACGGCGGCCCTTGCTCCGGCGGATGGCGGTTCGGGAGGAGTTTGATCCCGCCGGAGAGTGCTGCGAAGGGCAAATTGAAGTGGGGGTTAGACTCCTGGGTGCTAGAGGGGTTTGCTGACGAGGTTTGGGTGCCGGGGACGGCCTCACCGGAGTGAATCGAGGTGGAGGCCGAGGCGGAACGGGGTGGCCGGAGTTGGGGGAGGAGCTTTGGGGTGGTTCGACGGAACGGGGCGACGTGGGCCCGTCGGCGGCAGAGGGCGTGCCCTGTGCTTGCCGGGCCACGGTGACGGTGCAACGGGGGTGCGCTGGCATGCATGAGCAACGCGGAGGGCCAGGGAGCGATGGGCGGCGCCGGGTGGCGTGGCGAGCAGGCTCGGGCCCTCGCTGGCCGCCACGGGTGGCGCAGCCACCACAGAAACTGCCAACGCCCGCGAGGCTCGCCACCACCGACGCTTGCATCCGTCTGGGCGTCTGGCGCCCGGCCAGGAGGAGGGGCTGCATAGAACGTGCTGTATGCATCTTGTTGACAGGTGACAGGACTCTGACGAAACTGAACTTTCTGAAACTCTGAATATCTCTGAAAGTGCAAAGTAACACTGCAGGCTAGGTGTTCGACAGAAAGATTTTGGTATGTGTGGATTTTTCCTTGAGCTGATTTTTGGTGGAGTGGCCTCTCATTGCAACTGGGGGCTGCCTGAATTTTGGTGGAATTTTTGGAGAAGAGGAGATATGAATTTCATCAAATTTGACAAATCTGGTCCAAACTTGTAGAAGTTGAAACTTGAAAATTTTGAAAAGAAGAAGAGTGGATCTTGATGGTTCTAGGTTATAGGTGCTAGGGACTATCCAGAGGAGTTAGTCTGAGATCAAAGTTCAAAGGCAATTTGGTACTTGCTTTGCAAATCACCTAGGCTCAAAATAATGGACAGAATTGTTTTGGGGAAAGAAATAAATGAAATAAAATCCAAAAATGAGTTGGACTTGTTGGGACAGAATATTTGGATTGTCCCAAAGTGGAAGGAGGGTTTTTGGCAAGATTTACCACATGAGGCATGGTAAAACCATGGGTGGTTTTCAATATAAGAGAAGACCCAAAACTCCTAGGGTTTTTCTTTTAAAAAAATAAATCCCAAAAATTTGAGAAAGGGAGAATCAGAGGAAAGGTTTTTAATAACCAAACACCAGAGTTGAAAAAGATGCCAAAATAAAATCCTTTGCCAAAGGGGAAAATTTTGAGAGAGAGGTTTTTGGAAGGGTTTAAATGACCTTCTTCAAAACCAACAAAGTTTTTGATGAAAACCAACTAAATTTTTTTTGGAGTTTCACACATCCCCAAGCTTGAGCTTTTGTGTCTCCTTAATTCCTCTCATATCACGGTCTCCCTAAATCTCAAAAGCTTCAACCACACAAAACTCAACAAGGACTCGTGAGATAAGTTAGTATAAACCAATGAAAAAACCTTATCATACTATACTGTAGCAAATCACTAAAATTATTATTCAACATTGCATACTAAATGCCTCTGCATATTTAATAGTCCTATCCTCAAATAGAATCATTAAACAAGCCAACATATGCAAACAATGCAAACATAACAACAATCTGCCTAAACAAGACAGTCTGTAAAGAATGCAGCAAGATCCATACTTCCCTAGCTCCAAAAATTATGAAAGAAAATTTCCACTGTAGTAAATTCATCAGAGCTTAATATGCAAAAGGTTTCAACATTTTATCATTTTCTGAATTTTCTAGGGAATTTTTGCAACAGCGGTGAACTTTCTGTTTTGAAACAGCAACATGTATACTTGCAAAATAAGCATGGTAAAGGCTATCCTTGACATTTTTATTGAAAATATATATGCAAAAAATTATTATAAATAACATCAAGCAAATACTAATAAAATAAAATGATGCTCCAAGCAAAACACATATCATGTGGTGAATAAAAATATAGCTCCAAGTAAAGTTACCGATGAACGAAGACGAAAGAGGGGATGCCATCCGGGGCATCCCCAAGCTTAGGCTCTTGGTTGTCCTTGAATATAACCTTGGGGTGCCTTGTGAATCCCCAAGCTTAGAATCTTGCCACTCCTTATTCCATAGTCCATCGAATCTTTACCCAAAACATGAAAACTTCACAACACAAAACTTAACAGAAAACTCGTAAGCTCCGTTAGTATAAGAAAATAAATCACCACCTAGATACTGTTGTGAACTCATTCTAAATTAATATTGGTGTAATATCTACTGTATTCCAACTTCTATATGGTTCATACCCTCCGATACTACTCATAGATTCATCAAAATAAGCAAACAACACATAGAAAACAGAATCTGTCAAAAACAGAACAGCCTGTAGTAATATGTATAAAACATATACTTCTGGAACTCCAAAAATTCTGAAATAAATTGGTGTACCTGAGGAATTTTTCTATTAATATTCTGCAAAAAGAATCAACTTAATATAACTCTTCTGTAAAAAAATGACAGCTAAACTCGTGAGCGCAAACTTTCTGTTTTTTACAGCAAGATCACATTAACTTCAACCCAAGTCTTCCCAAAGGTTCTACTTGGCACTTTATTGAAACAAAAGCTATAAAACATGATTACTACAGTATATTAATCATGTGAACACACAAAAACATTAGGGTTAAATATTAGTTTGTCTCCCAACAAGCGCTTTTATTTATTGCCTTTTTAGCTAGGCATGATGATTTCAATGATGCTCACATAAAAGATAAGAATTGAAACATAAAGAGAGCATCATGAAGAATATGACTAGCACATTTAAGTCTAACCCACTTCCTATGCATAAGGATTTTGTGATAAAATAACTTATGGAAACAATAATCAACTAGCATAGGAAGGCAAAACAAGGATAACTTCAAAACTTTAAGCACATAGAGAGGAAACTTGATATTATTGCTTTCCTACAAGCATATATTCCTCGCTCATAATAATTTTCAGTAGCATCATGAATGAATTCAACAATATAACCAGCACCTAAAGCATTCTTTTCATGATCTACAAGCATAGATATTTTACTACTCTCCACATCAGCAAATTTTTTCTCATCAATAGTAGTGGGAGCAAACTCAACAAAATAACTATCATGTGAAGCATAATCCAATTGAAAATTAAAATCATGATGACAAGTTTCATGGTTATCCTTATTTTTTATAGCATATGTGTCATCACAATAATCATCATAGATAGGAGGCATGCTTTCATCATAATAAATTTGCACATCAAAACTTGGGGGACTAAAAATATCATCTTCATCAAACATAGCATCCCCAAGCTTGTGGCTTTGCATATCATTAGCATCATGGATATTCAAAGATTTCATACTAAAAACATTGCAATCATGCTCATCATTCAAAGATTTAGTGCCAAACATTTTAATTAGTTCTTCTTCTAACACTTTGGCACAATTATCGGAATCCTTATTTTCACAGAAGACATTAAAAAGATGAAGCATATGGGGCACCCTCAATTCCATTTTTTTGTAGTTTTCTTTTATAAACTAAACTAGTGATAAAACAAGAAACTAAAAGATTCAATTGCAAGATCTAAATATATACCTTCAAGCACTCACCTCCCCGGCAACGGCGCTAGAAAATAGCTTGATGTCTACTACACAACCTTCTTCTTGTAGACGTTGTTGGGCCTCCAAGTGCAGAGGTTTGTAGGACAAGAGAAAATTTCCTCAAGTGGATGACCTAAGGTTTATCAATCCGTGGGAGGCGAGGGATGAAGATGGTCTCTCTCAAACAACCCTGCAAACTAAATAACAAAGAGTCTCATTGTGTCCCCAACACACCCAATATAATGGTAAATTGTATAGGTGCACTAGTTCGCTAAGAGATGGTGATACAAGTGCAATATGGATGCTAGATATAGGTTTTTGTAATCTGAAAATATAAAAACAGCAAGGTAACAAGTAATAATGTGAGCGTAAACGGTATTGCAATGCTAGGAAACAAGGCCTAGGGTTCATACTTTCACTAGTGCAAGTTCTCTCAACAATAATAACATAATTGGATCATATAACTATCCCTCAACATGCAACAAAGAGTCACTCCAAAGTTACTAATAGCGGAGAACAAACGAAGAGATCATGGTAGGGTATGAAACCACCTCAAAGTTATCCTTTCTGATCGATCTATTCAAGTGTCCGTAGTAAAATAACATGAAGCTATTCTTTCCGTTCAATCTATCCTAGAGTTCGTACTAGAATAACACCTTAAGACACAAATCAAACAAAACCCTAATGTCACCTAGATACTCCAATGTCACCTCAAGTATCCATGGGTATGATTATATGATATGCATCACACAATCTCAGATTCATCTATTCAACCAACACATAGAACTTCAAAGAGTGCCCCAAAGTTTCTACTGGAGAGTCAAGACGAAAACGCGTGCCAACCCCTATGCATAAGTACCCAATGTTACGGAACCCGCAAGTTGATCACCAAAACATACATCAAGTGGATCACGTGAATATCCCATTGTCACCACAGATAAGCACATGCAAGACATAAATCAAGTGTTCTCAAATCCTTAAAGACTCAATCCAATAAGATAACTTCAAAGGTAAAACTCAATCCATCACAAGAGAGTAGAGGGGGGAGAAACATCATAAGATCCAACTATAATAGCAAAGCTCGCGATACATCAAGATCATACCATCTCTGAACACGAGAGAGAGAGAGATCAAACACATAGCTACTGGTACATGCCCTCAGCCCCGGGGGTGAACTACTCCCTCCTCGTCATGGAGAGCGCCGGGATGATGAAGATGGCCACCAAGGGATCCCCTCCGGCAGGTGCTTAACAGGTCCCGATTGGTTTTGGTGGCTATGAGGCTTGCAGCATGAACTCCCGATCTATTGTGCTCCCCGATGTTTTTAGGGTATATGGACATATATAGGCGAAGAAGCCGGTCAGGAGCCACGAGGGCTCATGAGGGTGGGGGCGTGCCCAGGGGGTAGGGCCCGCCTCCCTGCCTCGTGGCTTCCTCGAAGCTTCCCTGACGTGTACTCCAAGTCTCCTGGATTGCTTCCATTCCAAAAACAAAAATAACTCTCCCGAAGGTTTCATTCCGTTTGGACTCCGTTTGATATTCCTTTTCTTCGAAACACTGAAATAGGCAAGAAAACAGCAATTTGGGTTGGGCCTCTGGTTAATAGGTTAGTCCCAAAATAAATATAAAGTGTTTAGTAAAGCCCATAAACATCCAAAACAGATAATATAATAGCATGAATACTTCATAAATTATAGATATGTTGGAGACATATCAGTGGGAAGGCCACAAGGGGCATGCCCACTCTCAACAAGACAAAAGGTTTCATGCCTCCATCCTATGTACTTCGTAAGACTAAGGATGGAGAGGTTTATGCAAAATTTGTTGGTCCTCAAAATGCATTCCGATTGTATGCTATTTTGGTCCCTAAGACCCTTGTGACTAACTTGAGAGGTCCCATTGCAAAATGGGTGCCTCTAACCAAGACATAATTGTGTGTAGGTTGCTTTCTCTCGTGGAGTAACATGGGCGATTGATAGTGGATGCACTAATCATATGACCGGAGATAGCAAATTGCTCTATGATTTCATGGAAGCTATTCAACCATTTATGAGCATTATGTTTGGTGAGGATCAAAAGGACAGGTACTCGGGTTGGGCAAGGTGGCTATCACAAATGACATGTCTCTTGCAAATGTCATGCTTGTTCAATCCCTTAAATATCATTTGCTTTCTGTTCGCCAATTGGCTTCTGTTGGTTATGATACACTCTTTGGACAAACGAATGTGAAAGTCTTTAAGAGAGATACTCTCGAAGTGGCCTTTTTTGGAGAGTTGGATGGCAACCTTTACCTGGTTGATTTCTCGAAAGAGAGCACATTCCATGCAACTTGTCTAATGGCCAAGGCCGACAAGGGGTGGCTTTGGCATCGCCGGCTAGCCCATATCGGCATGAGGAATCTTCAAGATTTCTTAAAGGGTAATCACATCTTCAGACTAACCAATGTCTCTTTTGAGAAAGATCGTGTGTGTAGTGCATGCATAGCCGGGAAGCAACATCAATCAAAGCACCCACCCAAGAATATCATGTCTACTTCAAGGCCTTTGGAGCTCCTTCATGTGGATCTTTTTGGGCCACCTTCGTGGGATAGTCTTGGTGGGAAAATGTCACACCAAATATGCGACACTATCCTAAAGAGACTCAAAAGCCCCACCAAGGATAGAACCACATATTAAAGCGCTTTTGCAAGGTGGATATCACTACATCAACATTACATAATAGATGGGGATACATACAAGAGGCATACAATGCCACACGAATACAACATCACAATACATAAGAGCACCATCCGACTACGGATGAAACACAAATGTAAACTCAATCGACATCCACTCGCTAGCCCAGGCTGCCGACTGGAACCTATCCCCGATCGAAGAAGCGAAGAAGAACTCAATGCAAGCAAGCATCGCTCTCGCCATGATCATCGTGATAACCTGTACAAGAATCGGTGTTGTAGTAATCTGTGAGCCACGAGGACTCAAAGAATCCCATTACCATGGGTATCAAGACTAGCAAAGCTTAAAGGAAAGGAAGGGGTAAAGTGGTGAGATTGCAGCAATGACTAAGCATATATGGTGGCTAACTTACGCAATATAAGAGCGAGAAGAGAGCAAGCGAACGGTCGTGAAGCTAGCAATGATCAAGAAGTGATCCTGAACTCCTACTTACGCCAAACATAACCCAAAACCGTGTTCACTTCCGGACTCACCGAAAAGAGACCATCACGGCTACACACGGTTGATGCATTTTAAATCGAATCTGGTGTCAAGTTCTCTACAACCGGATATTAACAAATTCCCATCTGCCACATAACCGCGGCACGGCTCTCGAAAGTTTATACCTGCAGGGTGTCCCAACTTAGCCCATGATAAGCTCTCGCGATCAACGAAGGATATTCCTTCTCCGGAAGACCCGATCAGTCTCGAATCCGGCTACAAGACATTTCGACAAGAATAAAACAAGACCAAAGAAGCCGCCGGATGTGCCGACAAATCCCGATAGGAGCTGCACATATCTCGTCCTCGTGGCACACCGGATGAGCTAGACGTCGGGTTGGCATAGACCACGATTGCCTGTGGGGCGCCGGACATCGCTTCGGTTTGGACCAAAGCACCGAAGGAGAACCGCCTGTGGGGGCTAAAATAAAGATGACCCTCAGTTCCTAAACCCAAGGAAAATAAAAGGGCATAGGTGAGGCAAATGGTAAAACCAATGTTGGGCCTTCTTGGAGGAGTCTTATTCAAAGCGAATCTGTCAAGGGGGTCCCATAAATCACCCAACCGCGTTAGGGACGCAAAATCCGGGAACATAATACCGATATGACGGAAACTAGGGCGGCAAGAGTGGAACAAAACACTGTGCATAAGGCCGAGCCTTCCACCCTTTACCAAGTATATAGATGCATTAATAATATAAGAGATATTGTGATATCCCAACATAATCCTGTCCGCCATGGAGCAATCTTCAACTTCACCTGCAACTAGCAACGCCATTAGAGGGGCTGAGCAAAAGCGGTAACATAGCCAAACAACGGTTTGCTAGGAGGGGTGACAAAGGTTAGGGGTTCATGGCAATTTGGGAGGCTTGAGCAGCAAGTGGTAGGTAACGCAGCATAGCAATAGAACGAAGCAACTAGCATAGCAATGATAGTAGTGAGATCTGGTAGCGGTCATCTTGCACGAAATCCCGCTAGGAAGAAGAACGAGTCCATGAAGAAGATGAACGGGAGTAGTCGAACGAATCCTCACAACTCCGGAATGAAACCGAAGCTAACGAGAGAAGCAACCTGTAAAGAAACAAACAACATGGTAAATGCACAAGCATAAACATGGCATGATGCACAATCAAGTATGATGCATGTCCGGATTAAATGTTATTAACATGGCAAGAGGTGAAGCATAATAAAACTATCTATCTAGGCAATTTTAAATGAGGCCGAACAACAAAAACAATTCCAGAAAATCCCCACATGCATTTAGCATTTTAATGCAAACACAATTTTAAACATTTTAAATGTTGTTATCATGATGCTAATGACATATGCAAGTTTTAAGCAATTTTATGAAAATGTTGACATGAGCATGATACGAGGCATTTGTCGCTATGGTAGAAAGGAAAAGGGTGCCACGGGCGATTTAATCCGAAAATGATGCCACGGCAACATATCGGTTCCGGTAGCTCATGGAGATACCGGTGCAAAAGGAAGCGTGCGAATGTGCGGAACATGCTAGAGATGGTGGGGTGCTCCCGACTACCGGGTTCCCATGGGTTAGTGGCATGGAAAACGAGTGACAATTCGGACACGATGCAAACGGTACATCTCATACAACACATGCATTCGGTCCACGGCGGTCGTTTCAGCGGTTATACCTTCGAAGCGTGCATTTCGAGGCGGTTCAAAAATGTCGAGGGAAGTAGTCGTTCATGAGTCGTAGTGGAAGTAGTCGTTCTCGCGACGGTAGTGGAAGTAGTGGTACATGTTTCGTAGTCGAACTTGATGGAACCAATGTCCTCGAGGATAGTCGTGGTACTAGGGGTCTTTGGACTTGCCGGTCTCAGTTCGTGCGACGGTAGTGGTACATCTTGTAGTGGAACTTGGGTGTAGTGGTACACGGATCGTAGATGTTCGGGTCATCGGTAGAGGTACTTGACGCATCACCGTGTGTAGTCGTACACTTGGTCTTGTCGGATACACGACAACGGTAGTGGAACTTGGCGCTGGAGGTTCGAAAACGGGGTCGGACGTAGTCATAGTCCGCACGTAGAGGTCGACGGTAGTGGAACTTGGCGCATCCGGGTCGAGTACTTGGCAAGTCCGCACGTAGGGGTACTTGGCGAAAAATCCTGGAGACGATGCGTCCGCGTACGGTTCTTGGTGGCGTTCTTGCTGGTCCAAAAGAAGCAAGACCGAAGGCCGGCGGCAGGGATTTGGCGCTGGTCTATGTGGACAAGCGGAGGTGCGTCCTCTTCCCCGCTCGAACGAAGCAGAGGCGGGGCAGGGGCTTGGACATGTAGAGGCGCTGGAGGTGACGAGCTCCTGGTCGACTAGAGGGCTCGGGTGCGGAACTTGATGTGACGAAGGCGAAGGGGAACGATGGCGAGGCGGACGGCAGCTTGACGCAAGCAGGGCACCATAGCTCCTAAACATGGCGGGTGGCAGAGCCAGGGGAAGCCGAGATCCACCGGATCTCGGCAGAGCACGCCGACGGCAACGCTGCTCGGTGGAGAAGCATGGAGCGCCACGGCGATGGTGGCGCAGGAAGGCGAGGCTGGCACAGGAGCTTGAGGGCGCGGGTGCCATGGCGCTGAGCGATGAGCCGCTGCTGCCGATGCATGTGAGGCAGCTGGGGACGGAGTTGGAGGGGACCGCGCCCCACGGTTGAAGACGAACGGCGATGGCGCTGCACTCTAGGAGGCAGCAGGCGCTGGGACGGCAGGGGCGAGACGCGGTGGTGGAGGTCGCTAGCTTCTCCGATCGGGATGAGGATGGAGGGGCTCGCCCTCGTGAGTGGCGGCTGGGGAGAGAGTGGAGGGAGAGGTCAAGAGGAGGGTTGCGCGAGGATCGGCTTAGGGTTAAGGGCGCCGAGCTGGGCCTTGGGCCAACTGGTCCGGATGGATGCAAGTGGCGGCTGGGCTTCTCTCTCTCACCCACTCTAAAGAAAATAAAAACAAAACAGAGATAAGAAAGAAAAGAAAGGGAGGTTAGGGAAAAAAAGTTGGACACACGAATAATTTTCCCGGACTCACAAAAATGTGCACGATCCATGAAAAATAGTAGTGGCAAGATTGCAGGAATTAAATTCAAACTCATTTGAATTTAATTCAAATGGTTTGAACTAGGACAAGGTTTAGGAGTGGCCAAAATGTGGAGATTTTTGGTGGAGCTCCTAAAGTGATGAAAGAATATAGGGCAAAGTTTGGAGACCAAACTTGAAGCAGAAAAGGCACGGAATTATTTTGCAAGTGTGTTATGGTTAATTCCAAAGTTAATGGAATATTTTAATATAGCTCCCTAATATGGGAGGATATGTTATAAAGAGAAATCACCATTGTGAATATCCTCAATTTAAATGGACCGAGGATCCACTCAATTTATTTAGTTGAGTTTTAAAAGGGTTGCATGATGACATGATGCAATGCAAAAGATGCAATGATGAATGCATGACATGAACAAAAAGCAAAACGAAGACAAAAACCCAACCACGAAGGAAATATCATATCACATCTCCTAAAAGGCAAGAATTGGAGTTACGAATATGGAAAGTTGCATCCGGGGTGTTACAACACTCCACCACTACAAGAGGATCTCGTCCCGAGATCTAGGATGGCACCGGAGAGAAACGAAAGATGAAGATAAGAGGTAAAACAAGTTGCTTCTTCGACCAATGAGTGAAACCAAAGAACCTTGAGAGGTTGAACAAATTGAAAGAAAGAGTACCACAGAGATGAACGAGATTGCAAACAATCCTTAGAAAAGAGGAACAAGGAACATTACGAGAACTTGAAGGTTGCAAAGACATGAATCAAGAGTTTAATGGACAAGATAGAATTCGAAACCACTCCGGTTAAAACAAGATGAGAGAGGAAGAATGATATAATTTGGGCAGCTCTCCGACTGTAAATGGAAGGAATTGAACATGAACTTGACAAGATGAGAGGATACTTGATGAAATCAACAACACACTGCCTCCGGAATTTAAAGAATGGCACAAGGGGTAAGAAACATTTCAGACCGCACTCCGGTTGAGAAGGGAGGCAAAACTAGATAAGATGAGAGAACTCGAATGAAAACACGACACTCCGGCTAAACGGATAAGCAAGGAAAATAACATGATCTTGACAAAACGTGGTGATGGGTGAAGAGAGCAACATCACCATGCCTCCGGAAGAAAGGATAGAAGATAGATCATTGAAATAAAAGAATGGAGAAGAAAATGCCAACTTCTGCCACAAATGAGCTTGGAAAGCATCCTTGCAAAGAAGAATTGAACGGAGTTGTTGCAAAATCAACAACGAAAAGAATAAGCTTGTAGTGGGCTTATGGAAAACATCTCAAGACTATGAGGTGACAACCGGCCACTAATGGAAACCATTGATTTGATTGAGAGCACCAAAAATATGACAAACTTCTTCACCGAGATGAGAAGGAGAAAATTGGATCATAGATACGCACCACAAATAGCAACATTCCTTAGGGAAGGCTTTAGGTGAAATATGACACAAGATAACTCCAACAAAGGGATTGATGGATTTAAAATACCTCATTCTTGACAACAATATGAATCATGAAACATGAAGGAAATTGTCAAGAGTGACATGACACCACCCTCAAAAGGTAAGGTAGAAAGAAATGCACTTCGAAATGCAAGAAGAAGAATACTAGAACGCCTCAAAACAAAACATGTGTTCAGCACCATGTTTATTTTAGAGTATAGCTTGGCGGGTCATAACTTCGAGAGAAATCTTGAAGAACAATTGAAGAACGAAAAGAATCCTTGACGAACCACCATGTAGAGCCTCCATGAAGAACTCCGGTAATAAAAGGATGATAGAAAGAAAGAGAAGTTGAAAACACAAGGTGAAGCCTTGCAATAATTTAGATGGAGCTTCGCGACAAGATAATGCGGAAAACTTGGAACTCCGGAAAGGAAAAGATGAAACACTAGAACCAAGAATTACTTCATCATGAACAATCTCCAGAAGAAAAGAATTGAATCACCTCGAGGAAATAAGAATAAGATTTATTGTAAGCTTATCCTTCATCAAATTATATTGATGATAAGCAATGGATTTGGCATACTACTTATTCCCGTAGAAAGGATTAAGAGAGATATAGCATAAACTTGGAGAAGGTATTGATGGAACCACCGGTGGAATTGGAAAGAACGAATGAAACTATATGATAACGAAGGAAGAGAACTCTTGAACGAACCACCATAAGAATTGAAAATGAACATAGCAAAGGCACAATTCACCGGGAGGAATTAGAAAACGACGTTGATACTTGAGGGAATTTAGATACAAATGAACGAATAGATCACGAGCTGATTAGAGAATACTTGAATGATGCACCGGTAAGATTTGGAGAACGAGAGCTGAAAGATGAGAATGAGGAATTATGACATGATGGCCTACGGAGGAAAGAAATGGGAACAACTCATGAAATGCTCCAGATGGGTAAAAGAATTCTACAATCGAAAACAATTATGAGAGTATGGCATCAAGCTAGAACCATGAATCTTGAAGTGAATGGTGCAAGATTTAAGAGAAACTCTTCTTCGGTCTTCAAATGTTGAGAATGACAATGAGAAACCACTGTGAATTGTTGAGATACTCCGGGATGAAAATTCGGAAGGTTGAACCAATGATGGAAAGAATTTGAAAGATCTTGGAGAAAGACATATGACTGATGATAACCCATTCTTACGTCAAACTTTGAAAAGAATTTTAGAAGCTCCCGGAAAATTAGAAGAGTCAGGTAAGAACCTGGGAAAGGACCTGTGGGTTAGGGCCCACTCGAAAGAAACAACGTTGAAGGATTTCTTGAAATAAAGATTGCACCGGTAGAATTAAATGGCTTGAATGAGATAACAACCTCAAAATAACTTAAATGGACCTGGAATGAAAAGACGAGCCTTCTAAGATATCTTCAACATTCCAGAACAAATGAATAGCGAGAAGTGAATGATTAAGAGGTGCATCGGCAAGAGAAAGCATTTGCATCAAGGAAAGGAATATGATCAACACTGAAAGCTTGAGTTAAATCCACCGGAAAAGAATACGAGAATGAAGAATGATGAACTTGGAGCTGTTGAGCATCTTCATGAGGGATCACCGGATCGTAACATTGATTGAAAAGAGTGAAGAGGCTTCACATGAATAAATGGATACTTGATTAAAATATATAAGTCCTTGAAGAAAATGGGTGGGAGGGCGGGAAAACAAAGGCAACTTGGGACGGATGAAATAACGTTGAGAAGACTTTGAGTTGATCTTGCGGATGGGGAAAAAATGATAGGATCATCTTGAAGAGAATCGCACTGGTTGGAAAGAATTGACATGACAATCTCGCTGATCAAGAAGGATTAGTATTCACATAGCAATATGAGAACACCGCTTGAAAGGTATGGAATCAACACTTGACATCAAGCAACTCGAATACCACAAATAAAACAAACAAAGGATTGGCTTGCAGAAATAAGCCGGAACAAATACATATGATAGAGATTTACCCAATCTCATATCATGCATCTGTCGGAAAGATATTCTAGGAGCTACTTGAATACCCACCTATAAACTCCCGAAACTTTCTGGTTATGCAATCAGGTGTTGGGGATACAGGGGACACAAAATATATCACTCAAACTAAAAATACCTAGATCCAAATTGTATCCATCCTTCAACACATAACCAAGAAAACTCCGAAATCGTGTACCTCAACCTTCGAAAAGCATCCGTTATACAAGTTATGGCAATACTCCCGAACTCCCCAAAGATCGGGTGGCGCCGAGGTTATCTCACCAACAATCGCATAAAAGAGATTTTCGATGTCGGCAAAACTCGTGTATTCCAGAATCTGCAACGATAAAATTGTGACGACAACACCTCGGAGCTCAACTCCCGGGACACCGCCACAACCCGTAAATGTCGAGGCACCAAGAACAATGTTATCGTCACAAGAATATCGGAACGATCCCAAGATACCAGCGTGATCCTAAAAAATTTCGTGAAATTTGAGGAGAGGAAAGACAAAACATCTACGTCAGGAGGCCTCACCAGAGCGACGAAGGGACTGAGGAGTAAAAAGAATCCTACTCTCCGATATATATAATCCTAAGACTCAAAATAGTTTTCTTCTAGACTCAACAACGGCCGACAATCAAGGGGGCTCCTATGGTCGGTCAAGGCTCTGATACCAACTTGTCACGCCCAATATGCGACACTATCCTAAAGAGACTCAAAAGCCCCACCAAGGATAGAACCGCATATTGAAGCGCTTTTGCAAGGTGGATATCACTACATCAACATTACATAATAGATGGGGATACATACAAGAGGCATACAATGCCACACGAATACAACATCACAATACATAAGAGCACCATCCGACTACGGATGAAACACAAATAGAAACTCAATCGACATCCACCCTGCTAGCCCAAAGGCCGACCGAACCTATCCCCGATCGAAGAAGCGTAAGAAGAACTCAACGCATAAGCAAGCATCACTCTCGCGTCATGATCATCGCATAACATGTACCGCAATCGGTGTTGTAGTAATCTGTGAGCCACGAGGACTCAAAGCAATCCCATTACCATGGGTATCAAGACTAGCAAAGCTTAAAGGGAAAGGAAGGGGTAAAGTGGTGAGATTGCAGCAGCGACTAAGCATATATGGTGGCTAACTTACGCAATATAAGAGCGAGAAGAGAGCAAGCGGAACGGTCGTGAAGCTAGCAATGATCAAGAAGTGATCCTGAACTCCTACTTACGTCAAACATAACCCAAAACCGTGTTCACTTCCCGGACTCCGCCGAAAAGAGACCATCACGGCTACACACACGGTTGATGCATTTTAAATCGAATCTGGTGTCAAGTTCTCTACAACCGGATATTAACAAATTCCCATCTGCCACATAACCGCGGGCACGGCTCTCGAAAGTTTATACCCTGCAGGGGTGTCCCAACTTAGCCCATGATAAGCTCTCGCGATCAACGAAGGATATTCCTTCTCCCAGGAAGACCCGATCGATCTCGGAATCCCGGCTACAAGACATTTCGACAAGAATAAAACAAGACCAGCAAAGCCGCCGGATGTGCCGACAAATCTCGATAGGAGCTGCACATATCTCGTCCTCGGGGCACACCGGATGAGCTAGACGTCGGGTTGGCATAGACCCTGATTGCCTGTGGCGCCGGACATCGCCGGTTTGGACCAAAGACTCGAAGGAGAACCGGCGGGGGGGCTAAAATAAAGATGACCCTCGTGTTCTAAACCCAAGGGAAATAAAAGGGCATAGGTGAGGCAAATGGTAAAACCAATGTTGGGCCTTCCTGGAGGAGTCTTATTCAAAGCGAACTGTCAAGGGGGTCCCATAAATCACCCAACCGCGTTAGGAACGCAAAATCCGGGAACATAATACCGATATGACGGAAACTAGGGCGGCAAGAGTGGAACAAAACACGGGCATAAGGCCGAGCCTTCCACCCTTTACCAAGTATATAGATGCATTAATAATATAAGAGATATTGTGATATCCCAACATAATCCTGTCCGCCATGGAGCAATCTTCAACTTCACCTGCAACTAGCAACGCCATTAGAGGGGCTGAGCAAAAGCGGTAACATAGCCAAACAACGGTTTGCTAGGAGGGGTGACAAAGGTTAGGGGTTCATGGCAATTTGGGAGGCTTGAGCAGCAAGTGGTAGGTAACGCAGCATAGCGATAGAACGAAGCAACTAGCGTAGCAATGATAGTAGTGAGATCCAGGGTAGCGGTCATCTTGCCTGAAATCCCGCTAGGAAGAAGAACGAGTCCATGAAGAAGATGAACGGGAGTAGTCGAACGAATCCTCACAACTCCGGAATGAAACCGAAGCTAACGAGAGAAGCAACCCAGAAAGAAACAAACAACATGGTAAATGCACAAGCATAAACATGGCATGATGCACAATCAAGTATGATGCATGTCCGGATTAAATGTTATTAACATGGCAAGAGGTGAAGCATAATAAAACTATCTATCTAGGCAATTTTAAATGAGGCCGGAACAACAAAAACAATTCCAGAAAATCCCCACATGCATTTAGCATTTTAATGCAAACACAATTTTAAACATTTTAAATGTTGTTATCATTATGCGAATGACATATGCAAGTTTTAAGCAATTTTATGAAAATGTTGACATGAGCATGATACGAGGCATTTGTCGCTATGGTAGAAAGGAAAAGGGTGCCACGGCGATTTAATCCGAAAATGATGCCACGGCAACATATCGGTTCCGTAGCTCATGGAGATACCGTGCAAAAGGAAGCGTGCGAATGTGCGGAACATGCTAGAGATGGTGGGGTGCTCCCGACTACCGGGTTCCCATGGGTTAGTGGCATGGAAAACGAGTGACAATTCGGACACGATGCAAACGGTACATCTCATACAACACATGCATTCAGTCCACGGCGGTCGTTTCGGCGGTTATACCTTCGAAGCGTGCATTTCGAGGCGGTTCAAAAATGTCGAGGGAAGTAGTCGTTCATGAGTCGTAGTGGAAGTAGTCGTTCTCGCGACGGTAGTGGAAGTAGTGGTACATGTTTCGTAGTCGAACTTGATGGAACCAATGTCCTCGAGGATAGTCGTGGTACTAGGGGTCTTTGGACTTGCCGGTCTCGGTTCGTGCGACGGTAGTGGTACATCTTGTAGTGGAACTTGGGTGTAGTGGTACACGGATCGTAGATGTTCGGGTCATCGGTAGAGGTACTTGACGCATCACCGTGTGTAGTCGTACACTTGGTCTTGTCGGATACACGACAACGGTAGTGGAACTTGGCGCTGGAGGTTCGAAAACGGGGTCGGACGTAGTCATAGTCCGCACGTAGAGGTCGACGGTAGTGGAACTTGGCGCATCCGGGTCGAGTACTTGGCAAGTCCGCACGTAGGGGTACTTGGCGAAAAATCCTGGAGACGATGCGTCCGCGTACGGTTCTTGGTGGCGTTCTTGCTGGTCCAAAAGAAGCAAGACCGAAGGCCGGCGGCAGGGATTTGGCGCTGGTCTATGTGGACAAGCGGAGGTGCGTCCTCTTCCCCGCCGAACGGGCAGCAGGCGGGCGGGGGCTTGGACATGTAGAGGCGCTGGAGGTGACGAGCTCCTGGTCGACTAGAGGGCTCGGGTGCGGAACTTGATGTGACGAAGGCGAAGGGGAACGCGATGAGGCGGACGGCAGCGGCTTGACGCAAGCAGGGCACCATAGCTCCGGAAACATGGCGGGGTGGCAGAGCCGCAGGGGAAGCCGAGATCCACCGGATCCTGGCAGAGCACGCCGACGGCAACGTCGTTCGGTGGAGAAGCATGGAGCGCCAGCGATGGTGGCGCAGGAAGGCGAGGCCGGGCACAGGAGCTTGAGGGCGCGGGTGCCATGGCGCTGAGCGATGAGCTGCTGCTGCTCGATGCATGCAGGCAGCCGGGGGACGGAGTTGGAGGGACCGCGCTCCCACGGTTGAAGACGAACAGCGATGGCGCGGCACTCTAGGAGGCAGCAGGCGCGGGGCAGCCAGGCGACGCGGTGGTGGAGGTCGCTAGCTTCTCTGATCGGGATGAGGATGGAGGCTCGTCCCTGTGAGTGGCGGCTGGGGAGAGAGTGGAGGGAGAGGTCAAGAGGAGGGTTGCGCGAGGGGATCGGCTTAGGGTTAAGGGCGCCGGAGCTGGGCCTTGGGCCAACTGGTCCGGATGGATGCAAGTGGCGGCTGGGCTTCTCTCTCTCACCCACTCTAAAGAAAATAAAAACAAAACAGAGATAAGAAAGAAAAGAAAGGGAGGTTAGGGAAAAAAAGTTGGACACACGAATAATTTTCCCGGACTCACAAAAATGTGCACGATCCATGAAAAATAGTAGTGGCAAGATTGCAGGAATTAAATTCAAACTCATTTGAATTTAATTCAAATGGTTTGAACTAGGACAAGGTTTAGGAGTGGCCAAAATGTGGAGATTTTTGGTGGAGCTCCGGAAAGTGATGAAAGAATATAGGGCAAAGTTTGGAGACCAAACTTGAAGCAGAAAAGGCACGGAATTATTTTGCAAGTGTGTTATGGTTAATTCCAAAGTTAATGGAATATTTTAATATAGCTCCCTAATATGGGAGGATATGTTATAAAGAGAAATCACCATTGTGAATATCCCTCAATTTAAATGGACCGAGGATCCACTCAATTTATTTAGTTGAGTTTTAGAAAGGGATGCATGATGACATGATGCAATGCAAAAGATGCAATGATGAATGCATGACATGAACAAAAAGCAAAACGAAGACAAAAACCCAACCACGAAGGAAATATCATATCACATCTCCGGAAAAGGCAAGAGTTGGAGTTACGAATATGGAAAGTTGCATCCGGGGTGTTACAGAAAAAGTATGGACTTGTCATTGTTGATGATTACTCAAGATATACATGGGTATTTTTCCTCAAGTCCAAGGATGAGACGAAGATCACCTTCATTGATTTTGCCAAGCAAGCACAACGCAAGTTTGACAAAGAAATCTTGGCAATAAGAAGTGATAATGGCCCTGAGTTCAAGAAATATACCTTGGAAGAATTTCTTAGTGATGAAGGGATTGAGCATCAATATTCAGCTCCATACACTCCTCAGCAAAATGGTGTAGCCGAAAGGAAGAACTGTACGCTTGTGGATATGGCAAGGTCCATGTTGGATGAATACAAGTCGCCCCATAGTTTTTGGGCCAAGGCTGTCAACACTGCATGCCATGCATCAAATCGGCTCTTCCTCCCCACAATATTGGAAAAGACTCCATATGAGCTCCTAACTGTGAACAAGCCAAATGTCAAGTACTTTCGTGTATTTGGGTGCAAATGTTTCATCCTCAACAGAAGGGAACATTTAGGAAAATTTCAATCCAAAACAATTGAGGGCATATTTGTTGGCTATGGATCAAACTCTCACGCATATAGAGTCTACAACAAATTCAATGGTGTGTTGTAGAAACTTGTGACGTGGTGTTTGATGAATTTAATGGCTCCCATGGGGAGCAATTTGATCTAAGTGATGTAGGTGAAGAAGATTGTTCTCAAGATATTTTGACCATGGGTGTTGGTGCACTTCTTCCAATGGAACAAGAACCTCATGATGATGAGGAAGAAGATGGAAGCTTCACACATCATCAAACTACTTCAACACCCATACCATCACAAGTTCCTATTGTTAAACCGATGCCCTTAATTCAAGTACAAGAAGATGATCAAGTCCCTCTTCATGATAATGTTCAAGAACAAGATCATCATCAAGGGCGAGAACAAGAAAGTGCAATCATTGATGATGAACCTCAACAAATGCAATATGAAGAAGAAGATCTTCCACCACACATTAATTATCCATATGTTGAGGACATGGATGATGGACATGAAGTTGAACCTCGCGAAACACTAACCTCCATCATGCCTCAAGTGGCCGGTCGAGTTGATGTTGACAAAATTCTCACCGGCATATCGGAAGGTAGAGTCACTCGTAAACATTTGAGAAACTTTTGTGCTCACTTCTCGTTTGTGTCTAGTGTTGAGCCTCTCAAGGTACAAGATGCTTTGATGGACAACGATTGGCTCGTTGCTATGCGAGAAGAGTTGAACAGTTTTGAACGCAACCAAGTGTGGTCTTTAGTTTAGAGACCAACTACGGAGCACAATGTCATTGGAACAAAATGGGTGTTCAAGAACAAGCAAGATGAGAATGGTGTAATCATCCGTAACAAGGCAAGGTTAGTGGTGCAAGGGTACTCACAAGTTGAAGGTTTGGACTTTGGTGAGACCTTTGCTCCTGCTGTCTGCCTCTTGAATCTATTCGCATCTTACTTGCTTATGCTACTTTCAATGGTTCTACATTACATCAAATGGATGTGAAGAGTGCTTTCCTTAACGGTCCTCTACAAGAAGAAGTATATGTATACAACCCCCTAGGTTCGTTGATCCCGATCACAAAGACTATGTGTATAAACTTCATAAGGCTTTGTATGGCCTCAAACAAGCACCTCGTGGTTGGTATGATCATCTTAAGAAGTTTTTACTCAATGATGGCTCTGTGAGAGGGGTGATCAATCCCACTCTTTTTACTAAGAGGGACAAAGATGATTTGATCTTATGCCAAATCTATGTAGATGATATCATTTTTTGTTCTCCTAACATTCATTTCTGCAAGAAGTTTGCGGCCTCCATGACCAATAATTTTGAAATGTCACTCAATACGGATTTGAAGTTCTTTCTCGGATTCCAAATTCAAAAATTTCAAGAAGGAATATTCTTGTCTCAAGCAAATACCTCAAGGATATCCTAGAGAAGTTTGTCATGTCTGATGCTAGTCCATGTAAGACACCCATGCCAACCAAAATTGTACTCACTGAAGACACAAACAGTATCCCTTTTGACCCATCTAAATACCGCTCTATGATTGGTTTATTGCTTTATCTTTGTGCATCTAGACCAGACATCATGTTCAGTGTATGCATGTGTGCTAGATTTCAAGCTTCCCCTAGGGAAAGTCATCATAAGGCAGTTAAGCATATTCTTATATACCTTGTTCACTCCCCAAAGTTGGTTCTATGGTACCCCAAGGATGCTAAGTTTGATCTCATTGGGTACACGGATGCGGATTGGGCTGGAGACAAAGTGGATCGTAAGTCCACCTCCGGTGCATGTCAATTTCTTGGACGCTCCTTGGTAAGTTGGTCCTCGAAGAAACAAAATTGTGTTGCCCTCTCCACCGCCGAAGCTGAATACATTGCAACCGCCAGTTGTGCAACTCAATTACTATGGATGAGGCAAACTTTGAAGGATTACGGTATCACCTATAGAAATGTGCCTCTTCTATGTGATAATGAAAGTGCCATCAATATTGTTGAGAATCCCAAAGATCGTACCCGCACCAAGCACATATATATTAGGTATCACTTCTTGAGAGATCATGTGGAGAAGGGTGATAATGACATTGCTCATGTTGGCACAGATATGCAACCTGCAGATATTTTCATCAAGCCATTGGATGAAGCAAGGTTTTGTCAACTTAGGTGTGAACTTGGTATCTTGGAGCTTGACAACATTATGTGAAACCCAGTACATATGCACGCATTTTTCGTCATGTCTTGTCTTGATGTAGGCATATATTTAGGGGGAGACACTCAACTCATGAGTACTCTCACCCTATGTAATTCATAAAAAGAACAAACACTCTCAAAGCTACCATGTTATTCTAACTATGGTGCTTTCAATGATGGAATAGTGATTATGCACCCAAAGTTCAAATTCTTTTGGTGTCATGTCACACATACTCACACATGGTGGCTTCAGCCACCGCTCTTGTCGTTAGAACATTGTCTGAGCAGTGTGTTTTATTTTTGGTTGGCATAGGATACTCACTGCTTAACATTGTGTCTTTGCATCTTACTACGTACTGATCATCACCTCACTATCAGTGTCATTAGCACCAATAATAACACCTTATCCTTCTCAAAAATTCCTAAGTGCTTCCGGTCGTCCGATAGGTACCGGACATCCGTAAAATCCCTTCTGTTGTCCTCATATCGGTCGTCCAGTGAGACCGGACTTCCGTTAATTTCAGCCACGTCTCTTCGCGTCGGACGTCCAATTCTTCTGGCAGTTCCCCTCTCAGGCACCGGACGTCCGTTAATCACTGGTCGTCCGGTCATTTTATGGCCCGCATATATAAGGCGGGGTGTGTTTAGAGCAGTTCCTAAACCTAAATCACCCGTTCCCCTTTCTCTTCTCCGCTCTTATCCACTGTCGCTGCTCCCCGTCCTTGCTGCGGTCGTGCGCCGGCCGAGGCTCTAAATAAATCTCGGCCTTGGTAAGTAAATCCGTCGATCGCCAAATCACGCCTCCGGCGCCGCCCCGTGGATCTCCTTCCCCGTCTTGTTCGTCCTCCTGAGGTAGCAACTCCTTTTCTTCTCCTCTCATCAATCGAACTCCTCTTTGATCTATGGAGGTGGATATTTGATTTGGGACCCCCTCCTCCTCTAGGTCGAGATGCCAAGGACTAAGCACTCTACTCACAAGCAAGTCACCGGTGGGCCATCTCGTCCGTCCCGCAGTGGTGGTTTCGATGATTCACAAGAGCAGGAGCGTCCTCAAAAGTGTGCCGCCAAGCCTCGCGGTTCCTCTAGCGACTCCTCAATGGAGGAATCCGACTACGAGGATAAATTGGAAGATATTGAGCGGGCCGAGTATGTTGCGATTCGCACCACTGCACCCAAGTCGGGGACTCGTCGGTCCACCTTCAAGCCTCCTCCTCCTTCGATGCAACCTCAAGGTGATGCCCGTCGCATCTCTCTTGAACCTCCACTTCCTCTCGTCCACAACATTAAAAGGTTCAATGAGGTTCCCATTGCTTCCTATCTTAAGCTTCGTCGTGATGTTGACCAATTTTCTGTTGCTCGCGACTCCAAAGACTCTCGCTTTCACACTAATGTCCATGCAGACATTTTTACCACTGTCATCATTCCTAAGGGTCTGTCTCTGCATGTGTGCATTGACTTAGAGCACATTCGTGCTCATCCCGTGAAATATCTGGGGGCTATTGAGCTCATCGAGTCGTCTAATCTTGCTGCTCCATTTGCATTTTAGCATGATTTTAACCAAGCCACCATTCATCAATTATATGCCACATGTTTCTTTGGTCGAAATAACACTGTCACTTGGATGACCTCCGACACCGTGCTCACGACCTCTTATTCTCAATTTGTTGCTGCCCTTGGTTTTCCTAACACTGGTTTCAAAATTCATAGGGATGACCCCAACCATAGGCCCAAGGGCATTGAGGTTTGTATGGATCTTCTCAAACCCATAGACGAAATGACTAATGAGGAGAAACAGAAGGGTCTGAACCAAGTCTCCATTTGGCGCTCTCCTTTCTACATTATATTTCAGTGTGTCATTCGCACCACTTATCCCAAAAATGGGTGACAAGGGCTCTTGCAATAGCTACTGCATCGATCTCATGCATCGCCTCTACGCGTCTCCCAAAGGGAAGATCAATGTCCCTCATTTTCTGTGGCATGAGATCCGTCTCGTCTTAAGCACAAGCGGACCTTTCCTCATGCCCCCTTTCTTCAGGCATTCATTGAGAGTGTAGCTAAGTTTCCCATTGTCCGCACTCACTTGCATGAGCGGTGGCTCATTCCCGCACACATGGCGGATGATTGGGTCCCCAAGGACTCTTCTGCTACTGCTCGTAGAACTGCTGCTAGCGTTCCTCCTACTGCTCGTTCTACTCCTTCTGGATCTACATCCTTTGGGTGCATTGCTCGCTTTCTTGGGAAGGCTCACTCTACCATGATGAAGGTTTTTACATTTCACTGCTCCCAAAATCATGATTTTGTCACTCGCATGGTCACTTCCAAGAATGCTCCGAAGGCTCGTCTGAGAGACTCTGGAGTTTTCGATGTGAGTGATGATGAACGTCTTCCTGATGAACCACCTTCTGACTTTGGCTTTCCTTCGGGTCCTGAGTAGGCTGGTGGCAGTGGTGCTCATGATGATGATGATGATGGTGATGCTATTTGATGATGTTATGACCCCTTTTGGGTATTTGATCCTAAGGGGGAGTAGGCACTTATCTATGTAATGCAATGATATTAGCTTGTATCGAACCAATGTTATGTTGATTATCGCTTTAGGTATTATGCTATAGTGATGAACCGTTATGGGTGCCTATTATGGTTGTACGTTATCTTGTTTATGTGATTTGGTTGTGTTGGTTTCATATTGAGTGGGAGCTCTCTTCATACATATCTTATTTAGCACATGTTTAGGGAGAGCTCCACAACAAATCTTTTCGATATTCAAAGTTTTTTTATATTGTGAAGTGCATGTATGTTGTCATCAACTACCAAAAAGGGGAGATTGAAAGTGCAATCATGCCCTTAATCTTATTTTGATGTTGACGACAACATGCATTTTGGGACTAATCATGTTTATCAACTATATCTCAGGATTATGTCTCAAGGGCCGTGTGTGGATCATGACTACGGACATATATATATATATATATATATATATATATATATATATATATATATAGACACACACACACATCACTCAAGAGCGGAGATACAAGACAAAAGCTTTGGCTCTTTTTTGGTTTGTTCTTGAGTATAGGGATCCCGCACTATTAAGAGGGGATCATTGGATTTCATGAAAGACTTGCTCAAAACCCACAAAATATCCTCTCACATCATCTCTAATTCTTCCTCTACCTTGTGCACAAAAACTGGCGTGATTCTGAGCTAGTGGGTTCAGCTATCACCGGATGTCTGAAATTCTACGGACGTCCGACCTCTCACAGCCAACCGGGCATCCGGCTCTCTCCAGATGTCCGGTGCATCTTCACCGAAAAGAAAATAGCGGAAATCTGGTCTCACCGGACGACCGGCCATCGGACGACCGTTCTTCTCTGGATATCCGGTACTACCCCAACAAAATAGATATTAGCGGATTTCCGACCTCACCGGACGTCCGGTCGCCGGACGGCCGGCGCCTTCCGGACGTCCGCTAGCTGTGTGCCTCATGCTTCTCCTGTGGCCTGGTAGGATTCCCAGTGACCGGACGACCGGCGGTCCAGCCGGACGTCCGGTCCAATTTGAGCCACCAGACATCCGATACTCACCAGACGTCCGACAACTCCTGTGCACTAAGTGGCTTAACTGTCAGTTTTATGCTACTACTATATATAGCCTCCTCTCTCCCGCGGGATAAGGTGGGCCATCCACTTTGAGCTTTCAAAGAACACATATCACTCCCTCTCTTGATCCCCTACACTAAATCCTAGATCCCCAAGGGATTTGGGAACATTTGTGAGAAGTTCTCCAATCAAGTTATAGATCCACTCCTTCCCCTTCTTCTCACCAAAGGAATTCGTGATTTGATCAAGTCTTGAGCTTTTCCCCATCGTTCTTGTTACTCTTGGAGGTTGGAGACTCCTAGGCGGTAGGAGTCTTTCGGAGAGGAATCGACCATTGTGATTACCCCCGGAAAAGTTTGTGAGGGTTTGGAGACCACCCCAAGGTCTAACACTAGTGGTTTAGAAACACCTTCTGGTGTTGTCTCAAAGGGAGAATAGGGTGAGCCTTCGTGGCGTTGGTGTGCCTTCGTGGTAACATCCACCTCTCTAACGGTGACTAGCTTCCCTCCAAGGAAGTGAACATCGACATACATCCTCGTCTCCCGGAGTTGTGATTATCCCTAACCCTAACTCTCTACTTGTGGTTACTTGTCTCCTAGCTCTTACTTATATCATATTGTACTTGCTTACTCACTTACTTGTTTATCTTTCTTAGCACTTAGCATCATACTTGCAATTGTTAGGCTCACTTTCACATTCCGCATTATTGCCTAAAATTGCTAAGTAATAATTAAAATTTGTAACTGTACCTATTCACCCCCCCCCCCCTCTAGGTCCATCTCGATCCTGTGGGCAAGAGGGTTGCCAATCCCCTTGAACTCGTTACTTGCAAGGATTAATTCTGATAATGATAGATGGATATAAAGAAAAGTAAAACAAAGATAAATAAATTGTAGCAAAATATTTTTGGTTTTAATAATATTATAAAAGTAGACCTGGGGGCCTTAGGTTTCACTAGAGGCTTATCTCTCGAACACATAGCATATGGAGGGTAAACAAATTACTATTGGGCGATTGGTAGGAAAGCACATAGTTACAACGTTATTCATGGCAATGATCACACATATAGTCATCACATCGATGGCAAAGTAGACCAACTCCTGCCTGCATCTACTACTATTACTCCACCAATCGACCGCTATCCAGCATGCATCTATGGTATTAAGTTCATAACAAGCAGAGTAACGCTTTAAGCAAGATGACATGATGTAAACAAACTAAACGCAAGCAATATGAATAAACCACGTCGTTTTATCCTTAATGACAATAATGCAATACATGCCTCGCTTCCCCTTCTGTCACTGGGTTAGGACACCGCAAGATTGAACCCATTACAAAGCACATCTCCCACTCAAGATAAATCAATATAGTAGGCCAAACCAAACGAATAGATGGGAGAGAAATATAAAGCTACCATACTCATTGACGGTGTCCCAGACTAGGGGGTACTAACCTAGTCGGCCCATGGTCCTTGGGCCGAGCCAGTGGGCCCTCATTCCCCTCGAGGTGGACTCCGGAAGCTACACGCTGGGATGTGATCAGGACTACATCTGCCGAAGATTTGACGTATACTACAAGACTTCTCCTACCGCTTCCACGCCTATATACCGACCATGTAACCCTAGGTGCCCTACCTGGCATGTATATAAGCCAAAGGGTTTATCCCATAGAGGGGACTTCAACATAGTTGCATTCACCTAGCCCTAGGGTTAGAACACAACTTACGATCTCGAGGTAGATCCTGCTTGTACTCGATACATCTACGTCAATATAAGCAAGAGCAAGACGTAGGGTTTTAACTCCATCAAGAGGGCCCGAACCTGGGTAAATATCATCTCCCCTGTTCATGTTACCATCTGTTCGAGATCCACAACTCAGGACCCCCTACCCCGAGGTCTGCCGGTTTTTACACCGACAATCATGCATAATAAAGTTCAGAAAAGACTCAATTACTTTCAATGAATAATCTAATCATAAACCCATAATTCATCGGATCCCAACAAACACACCGTAAAAACAAGATTACATCGGATAGAACCAAGAAGATCAAGGAGAACAATGTATTGAAGATCAAAGAGAGAGAAGAAGCCACCTAGCTACTAGCTATGGACCTGTAGGTCTGTGGTAAACTGCTCACGCGGCATCGGAAGGCATCAAGGATGATGTAGAAGCCCTCCGTGATCGATTCCCCCTCTCGAAGAGTACCGAAAAAGACCTTCAGATGGGATCACGGAAGAACAAAAGCTTGTGGTGGCGGAAAAAGTGTTTCGGGTGTCTCTTTGGGGGTTTCCCAATATTTTAGTATTTATAGAAGTGGAGTTAGGTCTGGCAAAGCCACGTGGAGCCCACAAGGTAACAGGGCGCGACCACGCCCCTAGGCGCACCCTGTTGCCTTGTCGTATCCTAGTTTGTCCTCTTATCTCCTCCCGAAGCTTCTAGGGTCTCTTATGTCCAGAAAAAAATCGTCAAAAGGTTTGGAGCATTTGGATTCTGTTTCGTACTGATTTTCTGGAAAACTAAAAACAAGCAGAAAACAACAATTGTCACTAGGCAATGGATTAATAGGTTAGTTCCCAAAAATGATATAAATGCATAAAATGCATATAAAATATCCTAGATTGATAATATAATAGCATGAAACAATCAAAAATTATAGATATGTTGGAGACGTATCAGCGAGGAATTAGGGAGACGACCGAGGTGAGGTTGGCATGGTAGGCGAGATTGACGGGGAACGACGGAGGAGTGCCTGGTACCGGATGACAGTGAGGCTACCGAGTTCCTAGCGCCGCTCCCCGCAGCCTAGTGGGGAGAGGCATTGGCTGAGAGAGCGTGATGGTGAGGTCAGGTGCGAGGGTGCCATGTTGCTGCATAGACCATCCCAAGAAATCCATGTCGGTGGTTGCTGACTCCCATATCCAACATGAGAGGCGTAGTGAAATGGGAGATGCTAGGGGCATGCGGTGCTCTGCTGCCATGGGGAGAGTCGGGGCGTCCTTCAAAGGCCACATGATAGTCGACACTTCTGATCTGTAGGGAGGGTGGATCTGAACTGGGAGGAGGAAGAAGAGAAAGAGACATGGTCGCGCCAGATCGAGGCAAGAGGGTAAAGCGGTGGGGTGGGACCAACGCAGTTGTTGGAGTCCACGAGAAACTCTAGTCTAGTCTAAACACACACTCAAAACATCTACGACTGGATTTAGCAAATCCACCCCCCAATAAATGTCTGCGAACACACACGGTCAGTGTCCAGGCATGTCCTTTTTGAACCCCTATTTGTCCACCCATGCAGCCATACTCCTCATTTTATCCATGATATGTCTGGTCACTTGCATGTGATTGGTGAAGATAGATAGAAAGAAAAGAAAAAATAAGAAAGAGAAAAGGTGGTCCGGGGTGGGCTGGGTCCTATGTGCCACACTTACCGAGCGCGTTCGGGCGTGTCTACGAGTCCTCATACCCTTCCTACAGTTGGTCTCAATATGAGGGTCCGTGCACAACTGAGACGTATAGGGATGATATGAGGGGTATGGTTGTGTCATATATTCCTTCTCTCTCTTGGCCGGTCACTGACCGGCATCCGCTTATGTTTGAGGAGAATTTGAGGGTTTGGCCCTCCTTGCCTCATACCTTCCTGAGGGAAACGTGCCTTGAAGCACGCCTCCAAGTGGTGCCCGAGTGCCTCCCTCGTGACCCCGGCTAGGTCGGTGGCTCGCCGTGAAAGAGCCCCCGAGCCCCGCCTGAGGAGGGCGCCGGGCGCGCCTTCCTATGCGACAGAGGGTGGCGCCCCTTGAACGGGCGCGGGTCCTGTTGCCACACCTCCGGAGGTGCCTTACCCACGAGGGCTTGGACCAGGCGAAGCCTTCTTCTTCTTAGGGATCTCCTCGGGAAGTCTCCCGCTCCTGTGATCTGGGTCTTCAATTGCTGCGGCTTGGAAGGCACGCTCAAGAGAGCACACTGCATCCCTTTCCTCACAAGGCCTTTGTGATGACTCCTCCGCTTCCTGGCATCTTGAGGACATTATAGCCATGGTGAGTCACCGCCATGAACTTGGCCAAAGCTGGGTACCCGAGGATGGCATTTTATGGCAGGCGAATGTGGGCGACGTCGAAGTCGATGAGCTCGGTGCGGTAGTTGTTGCGTTGTCCGAAGGTGACGGGAAGGCGAACTTGCCCTATCGGGACGGTGGAGTCATCGGTGACTCCTGAGAAAGGCTTGGTCGGTGAAGTCGATCGTATGGCACTTGGAGATCGTTGAATGTCTCGGCAGATAGGACATTGAGTCCTGCTCTGCCGTCGATGAGGGTCTGGTGACTTGCACGTTCTTGATGCTGAGCAAAGCATGGGGAGGACTCCGCCGTTGCAAGACTTGAGCTGATCCGCTGAGCTGAACGTGATAGCGCACGACGACCACCTGAGAGGGCGTGTGGCCTCAGGCTTGGGGAGGACTCCATTCACCTCGCGAGCAAACTGCTTGAAGATGCGCTGAGAGGCTGGGGCCTAAGCGCCACCTAGGATGCAAGCGATCGCACGCGGCTCCTGGAAGCCCCCAGCCCCCTCGTCCTGATGATGGTCTTCGTACCTCCTTGGCGGCTGCTGCAGAGGTGGGAGCCCTGCGTTGCCTCGAGGGCGGTCCTCACGAGGCTGGTCCCTCCAACCTCCCTCGCGAGGCTGGTCCAGCCAGCGGTCCTCGCGAGGTCTGTCATGCCATCCTTGGCGAGGGCCATGGTCTTCCCAGCGTCCTGCGCCTCTTCCTCCTCCTCGGCCGTAGCCCCAATCATTGCGCTCGGGGCGTCAGCCGATACGCCCTTCTCGCACGGCCCTGAGCTCCTGGCATTCGTTGGTGTTTTGGGTGTGGAGGTCGTGGTATCTGTGATCTGGCTGCCTTTGGATGACTCGGGCTGATCCGCCTCGCTTGGTGTGCGGTTCGCTTGAGCACGGCAGCCCCCTTGTGCTTCACGTCCTTGACCTTGGGCTTCTTCTCTCGGATCGGCGGTAGGGAGCTCGAGGAGGAGAGGCGCCCTCCTCACCACTGGCGCATTTGGTCGCCAAGTTGAACAGCTCCAGGGATCTGCACAGGTCTTCATGCATTGCTAGCTCCTCCTTCATCTTGACGTCATGCACGCCATCGGAGAAGGCTGAGATGATGGCCTCCTTAGTCACCTTGGGGATCTTGAGGCGGGTGTTGTTGAAGCGCTGGATGTACTTCTGCAGGGTCTCTCCTGACTGCTGCTTGATGCGGCGCATGTCGCTCACGGCCGGAGGCCGATCGCGAGTGCCTTGGAAGTTGGCGATGAAGCGGGTGCGCATCTCGTCCCAAGAGGAGATGGTGCCGGAAGCCAGGTTCAGGAGCCAAGTTTGGGCTCCATCCTTGAGCGCCATGGGGAACCAATTCGTCATGACCTTTTCGTCCCCGTTGGCAGCTTCATGCTCAGCTCATAGAGCTGAAGGAACTCCGCGGGGTCGGCAGTGCCGTCGTAGCGAGGAGGCAGGTCTGGCTTGAACTTGCCGGGCCATGCGACGCTACGTAGCTTGGTGGTGAAGGCGCGGTAGCCTGCAGTGGCCATCGGGGCTCTCTGCTGATGCGGAGCTTGCTCTTGTGGATTCCAGCACCGCTTCGGAGCAGCTGGGTCTTGACGCGGTGGCGCTGGAGCATGATCGCGGCGCTCCGGTGCTGGGAGCATGCGAGCACCTTCTTGGGGACGAGGGATCTCCTGGCAGCTCCTTTCTTGTTGCATGGGGGCGCCGGACACGGAGGGTCTCGGCCCGGGGCCACGCGCCTTGGAGCCAGGGCGCCTTCTTGGGGAGGAGGTGGCGGGGGCACCTCCGGCTCCCTGCCTCCCGCGCGGGGTGAAGGGCGAGGCAACGAGAGGGACAGCATGGGGGAGCCCTGAGGGAGTCCTGGACTAGGGGGTGTCCGGATAGCCGAACTATCATCTTTGGCTGGACTCCTAAACTATGAAGATACAAGATTGAAGACTTCGTCCCGTGTCCGGATGGGACTTTCCTTGGCGTGGAAGGAAAACTTGGCGATACCGATATGTAGATCTCCTACCATTGTAACCAACTCTGTGTAACCCTAACCCTATCCGGTGTCTATATAAATCGGAGGGTTTTAGTCCGTAGGACGAACAACAATCATACCATAGGCTAGCTTCTAGGGTTTAGCCTCCTTGATCTCATGGTAGATCTACTCTTGTACTACCCATATCATCAATATTAATCAAGCGGGAGTAGGGTATTACCTCCATCGAGAGGGCCCGAACTGGGTAAAAACATCGTGTCCCTTGTCTCCTGTTACCATCCGCCTAGACGCACGATTCGGGACCCCTACCCGAGATCCGCCGGTTTTGACACCGACATTGGTGCTTTCATTGAGAGTTCCTACGTCGCCGTCACCTATAGGCCCGATGGCTCCTTCGATCATCAACAATGACGCAGTCCAGGTGAGACTTTTCTCCCGGACAGATCTTCGTGATTCGGCGGCTTTGCCGCTGGGCCAATTCACTTGGCCATCCGGAAGCGAATCGAAAGCTACGCCTGGCCGTCGGTCGATTTGGAAGTTTGAACTACGGCCGACATCCGCGGAGACTTGATCTTCGACGGATTCGAGCAACGACCAAAGTGCGCCGCCTTTGTCTCGATGGGCACGATCTAGCTCGCCGCCAATCAAAGTGCCTCGAGGCCGCACCAGCGTCCGCTCCGACCCTTAGCTCGGAGCCGACTCCCCCGACCAAGGACGAGTGGTTGGACACCGCCTCGGGGGCTACGATCTCAACGGTGATTGAGCCGAACTCCATCCCCGTCGCTGCGAAGACCATGATTCCAAGGCGGCGGACTCCTCTCCGGACTCAACCCTCCGCGCATACGGCCAATCGAATCCGATTGGCGCCGGTCATAAATTCATCGCCGCAGACATCTTTCAAAGACTGCCCTTTGGCGACATCCTGAATTCACTAAAGTCTCTCTCTTTATCCGGAGAGCCTGGCGGACTACGGACAGGAAGGTTGGGATGCGGACGACGAAGAAATTCAACACCCACCCACCACCCACTTTGTAGCCATTGTCGGCGATTTATTTAACCGACATGCTCGACTTCGACTCGAAGACATCGACGGTATGGACGACGATGCGAGAGGCGACCAAGACCCAACGCCTACGAAGTGCTTGGAAGGCCACCTCGTCATATGACATATACATGGTGGACATCCCGAAGATGGGAACGGCGATGGAACAGCGGAGGATGACCCTCAAGAAACAACCCAGCACCGGCGTCGGGGCGCCGCTCTAAATCCCGCCACAAAGAAAAGCGGTGATTCCGCACGGAGATAATAACACCGGACGGTGCGAAGACAACCCCTCGGCAGGATTGACGCATAGGAGGAGGGAGAAGCAAGTCCGCACGACGGTCTGCGAGAAAGAGAGGTGAGCGGCGATAATTACGTGCCTCCTTCAAGACGAGGCAAGCCTCGGCATTTACGGCAATTTGTCATGCCGGAGGATCCTGCCGACAGAGGCGTTTCAAATGCAGGCTTATGGCCATGGCAAGCAGCCTCAAGAAAAAGCAGCGATGGCTTAGAGTGACCAAGACACGCATTGGTGACGGATGGACTGAAGTCCTTGCAGCCGAAGAGTATGAACTCGAACGGCCCTCCAAAAGATACCCCAAACGCAGGCTGCTACCCCAATTAGAGGAAGCAGCACCCAAACCTACATCACCAGTGCATGAAGCGGCCGACCGGCCACCCCGTGGTCGAGACAGAGAGGCCTCTAGACCCTCCATTCCAGCCGCACTTCGGCGTCGCTCGAAAAGTACCAAGGAACGGGGAAACGCGCCAGACCTGCGAGACATATTGGAGGACAAGTCAAGGCATACAAGATCGATCTACGGATCGCGTGGGTGCCCCACGACACGTGACGATAACCGTCACGCCGGATACAGCAACTCCGGCCGGGCCGAACACGATGAGACAAAGCTCATATGAGCTACGCCGTGATATAGCCTAACATGTAGGCGCCTGCACACCCACTATGCTTCACGAGATGAAGTAATGGATCATCAAATCCCTGAGGGCTTCAAACCCGTAAACATCGAATCGTACGATGGTACCACAGATCCTGCGGTCTAGATCGAGGACTATCTCCTCCATATCCACATGGCCCGCGGTGATGATCTACATGCCATCAAATACCTCCCACTTAAGCTTAAAGGACCAGCTCGGCATTGGCTCAACAGCTTGCCAGCAGAATCAATTGGTTGTTGGGAGGACACGGAAGCCGCATTCCTTGATAACTCCGGGGCACATATGTGCGACCACCGACGCCGATGACCTTAGCCACATAATCCGCAGCCGGAAGAATCGGCGGACAATTACGGACACGGTTCCTAACCAAGAAAAATCAAATCGTCGACTGTCCGGATGCAGAGGCCCTTGCAGCCTTCAAACATAGCATCCGCGATGAGTGGCTAGCCCGGCACCTAGGACAGGAAAAGCCGAAATCCATGGCAGCCCTCACAACACTCATGACCCGCTTTTGCGCAGGAGAGGACAGCTGGCTAGCTCGAAGCAACAACTTGGCCAAACACCCTGATAGTTCGGATACCAAGGACAGCAATGGCGGTCGGCGTCGCAACAAGAACAAGCGCCGCATTAACGGGCGATAATCTTGAAGATATCTGGCGGTCAATGCGGATTCAGAGGCTCTAAACCGGTCGTGGAAGAAGCCATTCAAAAGAAATACCAGGGCCCGTCCAACTTGGACCGAATACTCGATCGCTTGTGCGGATACATGGCACCCCAAAACTAGCCAATCACACCAACAGGGATTGTTGGGTGTTCAAGCAAGCGAGCAAGTTAAGTGCGAACTCAATGACAAGGGGCTGCATAGTGATGACGAGGAAGAGCCCGGCCGAACAATAGAGGACGAAGGGCTTTCCCACACAAATGCGGACGGTGAACATGATATCATAACCCACATACCCAAAAGGGAGCGGAAGCGTGCACTAAAGGGACGTATATGCGATGGAGCCAGTCACCCCAAAGTTCAACCCATGGTCTTCCTGCCCGATCACCTTCGATCGAAGGACCACCCACTAGCATTCGTCATGGTGGTTTCGCGCATTGGTTCTTGACCCAATTATTGTGGATTTCACCTCACCGAGTCCTAATGGGCGGTAGCAGCCTGAACCTGCTTTATCGAGGATACGGCGCATAAAATGGGCATAGACCCTCAAGGATTAAACCTACAAAGACGACCTTTAAAGGCGTCATACCGTGTAGAGGCCAATTATACAGGCTCGATTACACTCGAAGTGGTCTTCGGATCCCGGATAACTTCCGAAGCAAAGAGTTAATCTTCGACATAGTCCCGTTCCGCGGCGGCTATCACGCCTTTGCTCGGACGAACCGCATTTGCAAAGCTCAATGCGGTGCCGCCTACGCATACCTCAAGCTCAAGATGCCGGGCCCTCGAGGAGTAATCACGGTCAATGGAAACACCGACGCTCTCTCCGAGCGGAGGAGCACACGGCGTCCCTCGGGCGGAGGTGCAAAGCAGCCTCTCACAGAAATTCTTGAGTCTGGCCACTAAGCGTCCGGGAGGCATCAGCGCGCCGGGTAACCTACAACAAGACCGCTGGCACGATTCAAGCATCGCGTAGCAATCCGCCCCAACCCGGCCCTCGCGAAATTGCGAAGCGATTACGCGTACATAACTACGCTCTGGAGATACCATGGGCATAAGGGGAGGGGCACGACCACGGCACGCCCAGAATGCGGCTCAACCGCACCAGGGGCTCCCGATTGTGTCATTCTTTTTCTTTTTTTTTCTTTTTCTTACTTTCAGGACTCCGTTTTCCAGAAGCCCTGTCCCGCACTTGAATTGCCGAACTCACGATGCAATAGCCAGGGAAGAAGAAAGCTACGTCGAGTGTCCACGTGGTCTCTATTACGAGCATTATACCTGTTTTACATACCATCCCGCAGCTTACTCCTCGGAGGGACATGTTAATAGTCCCATCCCTTGCTTATCGCACTATTTGTATCGTTCCGCTTTCATTGCAGTACCTTTTTGAATAAATAATACATAGCTTTTGCCTATTATTGCACTCCTTTCTTTATCTATATATATGTTCATTTCATGACATGTTGCACCCGTACACTTTGGTACGGCCAATACACCAGGGGCTTAAGTTCCCCGAATATGGTGTTAGAAGTCCGAACACTCTCACGAAAAGCGGCACCCGAACTTATAGCATTATATGCATCGGCTCCGAATCATGTCTTGGGTCAATAGTTGGGTCTGCCCGGCTCCTGTGTTTTGCTGCCTTACGTTCCGTTCTATCAGCTAACGCGGCACCAGGAGAACCACTGCGATTGTGCCCGGTTGAGCTGGGTTGAGCACCTCAGTGGAGAAAGCTAAAACTGACCGTCATGATGGGGCGAGAGCCGGTCGCTGTTCAAGAGGTTTTTTCCGGGTCCCTAAAGACTTATGCCTCTTAGAGCGAGGAACCGGCATTGTCCGGCCAAGGCGTGGATAGTGCCCCGAACTCGGTCTTCTGAATACTAGGGGCTTCGCTGAAATTTAAAATTATAGAATTCTATGGCTAAGTGAGAGTGTTCAAGCACTATAAGTCCGGTTGCCTTGTTCGCTATGCGTTGAGCGCCTCCTAGATGGACCCAAGAATGGGAACAAGAGTGCTCAAGTTTATCCCGAACACCCGACACTTTCGTGGCATGGGGGCTGAAGCCAACGACTTACCATCTCTCAAATTTGATAAGCGGCCGCCTGAAGGTAATATTTTAAATTAACAAGCGTTTCTTAAGCGCATATGAACAAGTTTTCAGCGTCAGGATAACAAATGCGAGTCTATTCAAAATTACATCTTTGGAGCACTTTCGTCCACTATCTGGCGGGCACCCTTCAGACGCCCTCATAGTACATTTCGGGCATGCGATGCTCCTTGCCCTTGATTGGCCCGTCCGTCACAAGCTTCTCCGCATCCAGCTTGCCCCAGTGCACTTTAGCACGGGCAAGGGCCCGACGGGAACCTTCAATGCAGACGGAGCGCTTGATGACTTCAATCCATGGACAGGCGTCCACCAGCCACCGCACTAGCCCAAAGTAGCTCCCAGGCATGGCTTCCAATGGCCACAGCCGAACTATGAGGCCCTTCATGGCTTGTTCGGCGACCTTGTGGAGCTCGACCAGCTGCTTTAGCTGGTCGCTTAGGGGCACTGGACGTTCGGCCTCAGCATACTAAGACCAGAACACCTTCTCCGTCGAGCTCCCCTCCTTTGCGCGGTAGAATGCGGCAGCATCAGACACACTACGGGGCAGATCTACGAATGCTCCTGGAGAGCTCTGAATCCGGGTAAGTAATAGGTAATTCACTTTCACATGCTTGCTTTGCATAAAGAATGCCTTACCCGCCGCTATTTTCTTTAATGATTCAATTTCTTGGAGGGCTTTTTGGGCTTCGGCCTTAGCAGCTTTGGCACTCTCAAGAGCCGATGCAAGCTTCGGACTCTCGGGTCTTGAGTCACGCTCCAAACCCTCGTGTTTTTCCACGAGAGCACGGAGCTCTTGCCGCACCTCCGCCATTGCGCCTCCCCTTCTCTCGCTCGGTGCGCTCTGCGGCCGCTTTGTTTACTGACCATGGACACCGCCTCCTTGGTCGCCACCTCGCTCGTGGCCCTGCAGTACCCATGTTATTCCTGTTATTTTTGTAACCAAATCCTTTCTATAAGGTATTTCTTTAATAAGGTATTACTTACCTTCCTTGTCCTCGAGCTGCTTCTTGGCAAGGCCGAGCTCGTTCTCGGACCGCTCGAGGCTCTGCTTCAATGCATTGACCTCCGCATGATCGGTCTGACAGAGGTCGGCAAGAAGGCTGCATTCGCATATTGACATACTTATATTAGACTCCTGCGTATATCTTTTTAGATCCTTAGTCCGGCTTTTCTTTCCGAACACGAACTAAGCATCGAGGGCTACTATCTATGCGGTAATATTTTTACATATTCTAAACTTACCTCAAAGCTGTTAGAAGGCTGGTGCAGGCTTCAGTCAGCCCGCTCTTGGCGGATCGAACTTTCTGGATCACCACACTCATAACATTGTGGTGCTCCTCCTCGATGGAAGCGCTGTTAAGCGCCTCCGAGCTATCTCCGGTGCCTCGGTTGGATGGAGGACACGGCGTCTTACCCTTCCTCTGAAGGGACCGCTTGGGACTTTGGAACCATCAAGGTTCCGATATGGAGTCCGGACGAGGGTCGGGCTTAGAGCCTCGGGGTCTCGCCCCACGCGCTGGAGTCCGGGAGGTGCCTTGCGCGCCTCTGCGCCACCTCCTCTTGACCAGGCCCCCCTTGGGGCCCACCTCGGCCTCGTCTGCTGGCGTGAGGCGAGGAGGCGGTCGGAAGTGAAGTACTCTCCATTTCCGGCGAACTCGGGGACCCACTCGTGAAGCGGCGAACTTCGTCCTTGGGCGGGCTGCATGATTGTTCGACATTAGAGAACACTATGCAATGAAAAAACCATGGGTGTCCAGGACACTTACGATCTCGCCAGGCTTAGCCCTTTTGGCCACTCCTCCCTCGTCGTTGTCGGCGTTGGTGGAGAAGTCCGGATGAAGGGTCCTTCCCTTCTTGGACCCTCCGGCCTCCCGGTTAGGCGGCCTTCCTTTTCTTCTCTCTCCCGGGGAGAGGCTTCTTCCTCCTCCTCTTCCTCGGAGGAGGATTCCGCCTCGAGTTGTCGGGCGGTGAGTCCGACAAAGACTTTGGCGCCGGAGCTCTTCGAGTTCCCATGGCCTCCTTCTTGGCCTTCTTCTCCGGCACCACGTGAGGTACCGGAGCGGCAGCTCTGTCTAATCGGGCGTCCGGCTGGAGTCTTCGGCAAAGGGCAGACAGTTAACCTGTCCGGACGTCTTGACCGATCTGTTAAAGGTTAGGGAGTTTTAGATCCTGCATAGAGTCAAACTATGAAAAAAGAGTCCCATAAAGGATAAAATAACTTACCTCGCTGGCTTGACGCTGCGAGCTGAATCCGCGATCTTCGGTAGCGGATGTGGGAGCCTCGGCGCCCTTGAACAGCACCTTCTAGGCATCTTCGTACGTAGTGTCGAAGAGCCTTTTAAGCGTTGAGTGTTGTGCCAGATCAAACTCCCACAATTTGAAGGCCCGTTGTTGGCATGGAAGAATCCCCGGCGGATGAGCATCACCTGGATTATGTTGACAAGCCTGAGATTCTTGTCCACCAGGTTTCGGACGCAGGTTTTGAGTCCGGACAGCTCGTCAAAATTCCCCACGTCAGCCCGTCTCTTTCCATGATGAGAGCCGTGTGGGGAAGCCAGATCGGAATTCGGGGGCCGCCGCCCATTGAGAGTCGCGCGGCTCGGTATGTAGAACCACCCCGATTGCCACCCCTTTATGGTCTCCACAAAGGAGCCCTCGAGCCATAGGACTTTGGCCATCTTGCCAACCATGGCGCCTTCGCACTCCGCTTGGCGGCCGCCCACTACCTTCGGCTTGACATTGAAGATCTTCAGCCATAAGCGAAGTGGGGCTTGGATGCGAAGGAAGGCCTCGCACCTGACGATAAACGCCGAGATGTTGAGGATGAAATTTGGGGCCAGATCATGGAAGTCCGTGCCGTAGTAGAACATGAGCCCCGGACAAATGGGTGAAGTGGAAAACCTAGTCCAGCGGAGGAAGTGGGGGAGAAACACCACCCTCTCATGGGGCTTGGGGTTGGAATGAGCTGCCCTCGTCGGGTAGCCGGTCTTGGCGATGTTGCTTTGGACAAGTATCCGGCCTCCGCAGCTTTGTGATGTGCCCTCCGTGATGGAGGAGGCCATCCACCTGCCTCCCGCCTCCGGACATAGTTGGAGAAGGTTGAGGTGGGATGTGCGGACTTGGTATTTGGAGCTCGAGTCTTGTGAAATGGATGAGCAAAGGAGGAAGAAGGCGTGGGTGAAAAGGTGGATCCTTATCCCTTATATGGACGGACGAAGCTATCGTCCCCACCAACTGGTAAAACTCGCTTATCTCCCAAGAGCCGTAATCAATGGCGCGGATGGGTTACCCACGTCCGTATTGATGGGAATCCCGGAATAAGGGGCACGATCTATGCTTTGATAAGGCGTGCCAAGGAAACCGCCTCGCTAAACGCTACCGAGGTGGAACAAAGAAAACGATTCGAATAAAGGCTCGGCGGTGGTGTGATGTCACGCCGCGGAATACGTCAGCAGATATGTGCGGAAAATTATTCCCTCTACGGTGGTATGTGGAACTTGTTTTGCAGAGCTGGACACTATCCTTGTGTTCAAAACCTTCTATGAAGTATTCGGAGGAGGAACCCGCCTTGCAATGCCGAAGACAATATGCGCGCGGACTGGTCGTCATTGAAGCATGGTTCGTGGGCTCTTGAGGGAGTCTGGACTAGGGGTGTCCGGATAGCGAACTATCATCTTTGGCCGGACTCCTAAACTATGAAGATACAAGATTGAAGAGTTCGTCCCGTGTCTAGATGGGACTTTCCTTGGCGTGGAAGGCAAGCTTGGCGTCTGGATATCTAGATCTCCTACCATTGTAATCGACTGTGTAACCCTAACCCTACCGGTGTCTATATAAACCGGGGGTTTTAGTCCGTAGGACGAACAACAATCATACCATAGGCTAGCTTCTAGGGTTTAGCCTCCTTGATCTCGTGGTAGATCTACTCTTGTACTACCCATATCATCAATATTAATCAAGCAGAAGTAGGGTATTACCTCCATGGAGAGGGCCCGAACACAGGTAAAAACATCGTGTCCCTTGTCTCTGTTACCATCCGCCTAGACGCATGATTGGGACACCCTACCCGAGATCCGCGGTTTTGACACCGACAAGCCCCTATAGCGCAGACGAGCTCGGCGGCAGTCGAGCCACTCCTCGAGACGTCGTCGACGAAGTGATGGCGCAGAGCTCGTTTGCGCGATGAGCGGCTCGAGCCTCCATGGGAGCGGTGCGGCGTGGGACGAAGAACCAGCAGGCGGCGAAGGAGTAGCGGTGCGGCCTTCTCGCCTCACCGATGGATGCGAGGGCGAGGCACTGCTGCTTGTTCCCCGCCGGGCGGTGGCGGCGTTGGCAGCAGTGACGGGAACGACGGGGTGTCTGGCTGACGGAGCCGTCTGGCGACTTCAGCGGCGCGAGCAGCCGGCGCTTCAGCGCTGGCTCGAGAGTGTCGACCATGGACACGACGGAAGATCACATGCGACCAGCGGAAGAAACATTCAGGCGCACCCCTACCTGGCGCGCCAAATGTCGGATTTCGGGTTCCGGCAGATCCTTGAGGTTCGAACTCCGGGGTGTGCTCGGAGATCTTTCCCCTACCAGCTCACGCGTTAATGGTTCGCAAAGGATCTAAACTAGGAACGATGAACAGCACAAGAGACACAAGAGTTATACTGGTTCGGGCCACCGTTGTGGTGTAATACCCTACTCCAGTGCGTGGTGTGGTGGATTGCCTCCGGGGCAGATGAAGAACAGTACAAAGGAAGAACAGCCTCGCGAGGGGCTGTTCTTGAGCTGGTGCGATGGACTGCTTGGGTGAGTCCAGTCGCTTCTCTCTCTCTCTCTGGTAGGTTCGACCCGTCTTCCCTCTCTGTGGTGGCTAGTCCTATTTATAGAGGGAGGCCCAGGCCTCTTCCCAAATAATGAGCGGGAAGGGCGCCAACAATTGGCAACATCTAGTACACTTATCCTCGACTAAAGTTGGTCTTGGCTGCCAAAGGCTCGACGGTGGCAGATCACAGGCTCCACGATGACCTCAGATCCTGCCGCTTCTGCTAGTCTTGGTCTTGTTGCAAAGGCGGTAACCTTTGCTCGATGCCTTGGCCTGTGCTTGCCTCCTTTGCGCCAAAGGGAAAACGAGGACACTGCGCAGGATGGCGCCCGCCTGATCTCGATCGTCATGGCTTGCGTCATGGGGCACCCTCGTGAGGTACCCTGCCTTGATCTCTCCGCCTCCTCGTGAGCCTGCCTGACGAGGCTGCTCTGAGGAAGGTTCTGTCGTCCGCCCATGAGGGTCTTGAGCTTGAGCTGATGAAGCTGGGCCGCGCTGGGCCCCCACTTGAGCCCCGCCGCAGGCCGTAGGCAGGCAAGTCTGGGGACCCCCGTTCCCAGAACGCCGACAGGCTCCATGGTGACCTCCGTCTTGCCATCCTGCTGGTCTTGGTCTCGTTGCACCGATACGGAAACCTTTGCTTGATGCCTTGGTACTCCGTGCCTGCGCCTGCTTCCTTAGCACCAAAGAGGAAACAAGGACGATGCGCGCCCTGGCGCCTGCCTGGTGTCGATCGTCATGGTTCACGTCACGAGAGCCTCGTGAGGTTTGCCCCGCCTTGATATCTCCGCTCCTCGTGAGCCTGCCTGGCTAGGCCGCTCCTGAGGAGGTCTTGCATCGTCCGCCTCGCGAGGCTTGGCCCCTCGCGAAGGTCTTGATTGCCTTGTCAATGAAGGTGGGCCGTGCGGCCCGCTAGCTTAGCCACGCCGTGGGCCACAGGCAGGCAAGTCTGGGGACCCCCGTTCCCAGAACGCCGACAGCATCCTTGCTTAGGGCCTGTTCTGAAGTCCTCCAGCTTCCAACTCAAATTCCAAACTTGGAGTTGGGCCGAATGTTTTAGCTCCTAGAAGCGGAATCTGAGAAGTTGAGGCAGTCCGTAGTGCAAAAATGCGAAGCTGGGAAAGCCTAGCTCCACCAAACTGAGAGTTCAAAAAGCAATTGGTCGTCTCGGCCTTTTGTACGGAACACGTCGTTTACAAGTGATGCCGTATTTTTCTCCTCCCTAGGCATCGCATCGCCTAACCTAGGCGACACAGGTGACAACCCTAGCCCTGCTGGTAGCAGCTCCTCCCACCAGCTCCTTCCTCCTTGTTGCCGCCAGTGGCCATCGCCAGGCAAAGCCCGTGTAGTGGCGGTGGCAGCAGGGTCTTCCTTCCCGCGGGGTGCTCGATCTATGACGGGGTCTCACTCCCGTTGTGCTTGCTTCGTGGGTGCGATGTCCATGGGCACTCGGCAGCGACCTCAGGTGGCTCAGGGTTGGTGTGTGGCGCACGTGTTCATTGGATCCATGGTGCATGCTGGTGAGGGCACATGCGCGCAGCTGGGAAGGGGCGCGCAGCAAGGATGCAGGCGTGCAACTATGCAAGAGGCGCAAATGGGGGCACACAAGGGGCCGATCAGCGCGGTTCTGCACCGGGCGGTCGTGCGCCGGGCAAGGTGCATACGCGTTTGGTGGTGCTCTCGTGGATCTGGCGTGACGCGGGTGCGTAGAGGGTCTGGCTGGCTATGTCGGCGTGGCTCAGAGGCCACGACAACGCAGAGGAGCAGTTTCGTGGTCCATGTGTGGCTGATCTAGTCTCTAGTGGCCACGATGTTGCCCGTGGTGCGCGACTGATTCTTGGGTGCGCCCGGGAGCCATGGTGGTTCACGGTCTCGGGCGGTGCACCTATGCTCCTTGCAGGCATGGTGCTCAGCAGGGTGAGGCGGTCCACCGATCATGGATCTAGCAGCTGGCGGTTGTGACCGGCCGCCATTGGTCTTCGCGAGGCACGGTTGGCTGTGACGGCGATGACCTGTTTGTTGAAGGGCTAGTTCGTTGGTGTTAAAGGTTGGTGGGCTTGCCGATGCCGATGTGATATGCGACTGAGGTGTTGTTGGGAACTTGGGGTGAAGACCCTGTATCGGTTGTGGTCGTGACAAGCGATGGCGATGGCCGGGGTCATCGCTGACCTTCCTGGAGGCACTGTTGCATTGCCGCCACACCCTTTTGCACGGATCTGGCTACTGTTGAAGCTTCGAGAAACCCATGAATTGTGTGATCGGACGATGGTAGTGCCTTGATGTCGTATTCCCTCTTCGGGGATTTGTCGTTGGAGCTGGGCACTGCTGAGCAGGACTAGTGAAAGACGACGGTGTTGCCATCGAGACTTCTGTGACAACGATGACGGGGAGCAATGTTGGAGACGCGAGAATGGTTTAGGTAGTCGACACTTCTCCGGCGTGTCCGCGGGGTTGCGTCGGCTAGTTTGTTGTTGTGAAGGTGAAGCTGCGGTGGCGGGGTCCAGGCGAGGTACGATGATGGGCAGCACATGGTTCATTCAGTGATCTTCCATAGTGCCAGTCGTGCCTCATTAATAGTTCTGTTGGGTTCTACATTAGGGTGCGTCGACTGCAAATTAAAATTTTCCTACGTGCAGAACAACCAAGAACATGCTACGGGAGATGGATCACAGATCGTTACCACTAGACGCGGTGTGCCGTGCAGCGGAATAAGAGTTGGGGCAGCGCGTCTGCGTGGATCGTCTCCTCCTTGTCCGATCTCCCTCAAGCAGCCGGTTGATGACCCACAAGTGTAGGGGATCTATCGTAGTCCTTTCGATAAGTAAGAGTGTCGAACCCAACGAGGAGCAAAAGGAAATGACAAGCGGTTTTCAGTAAGGTATTCTCTGCAAGCACTGGAATTATCGGTAACAGATAGTTTTGTGATAAGGTAATTTGTAACGAGTAACAAGTAACAAGTGTAAATAAAGTGCAGCAAGGTGGCCCAATCCTTTTTGTAGCAAAGGACAAGCCTGGACAAACTCTTATATGAATGAAAACGCTCCCGAGGACACATGGGAATTATTGTCATGCTAGTTTTCATCATGCTCATACGATTCGTGTTCGGTACTTTGATAATTTGATATGTGGGTGGACCGGTGCTTGGGCGATGTCCTTACTTGGACAAGCATCCCACTTATGATTAACTCCTGTTGCAAGCATCCGCAACTACAAAAGAAGTATTAAGGTAAACCTAACCATAGCATGAAACATATGGATCCAAATTAGCCCCTTACGAAGCAACGCATAAACTAGGGTTTAAGCTTCTGTCACTCTAGCAACCCATCATCTACTTATTACTTCCCAATGCCTTCCGCTAGGCCCAAATAATGGTGAAGTTTCATGTAGTCGACGTTCACTTGACACCACTAGAGGATAGACAACATACATCTCATCAAAATATCGAACGAATACCAAATGCACATGACTACTTATAGCAAGACTTCTCCCATGTCCTCAGGAACAAACGTAACTACTCACAAAGCATATTCATGTTCATGATCAGAGGGGTATTAATATGCATAATGGATCTGAACATATGATCTTCCACCAAATAAACCAACTAGCATCAACTACAAGGAGTAATCAACACTACTAGCTACCCACAGGTACCAATTTGAGGTTTTGATACAAAGATCGGATACAAGAGATGAACTAGGGTTTGAGAGGAGATGGTGCTGGTGAAGATGTTGATGAAGATTGACCCCCTCCCAATGAGAGGATCATTGGCGATGATGATGGTGATGATTTCCCCCTCCCAGAGGGAAGTTTCCTCGGCAGAACAGCTCTGCCAGAGCTCTAGACTGGTTCCGCCTCGTGGTGGCGGTGTTTCGTCCCGAGAGCTTGCTTATGATTTTTTTCCAGGGTAAAAGACCTCATATAGCAGAAGATGGGCACCGGTGGCCTGCCAAGGGGCCCACGAGGCAGGGGGCGCGCCCCCCACCATCGTGGATGGTGGGTGGCCCCCCTCTGGTAGTTTCTTCGCTCAGTATTTTTTATTAATTCCAAAAATGACTTCCGTGAAGTTTCAGGACTTTTGGAGTTGTGCAGAATAGGTTTCTAATATTTGCTCCTTTTCCGGCCCAGAATTCCAGTTGCCGGCATTCTCCCTCTTCATGTAAACCTTGTAAAATAAGAGAGAATAGGCATAAGTATTGTGACATAACATGTAATAACAACCCATAATGCAATAAATATTGATATAAAAGCATGATGCAAAATGGACGTATCAACTCCCCCAAGCTTAGACCTCGCTTGTCCTCAAGCGGAAGCCGATAACGATAAATATGTCCACATATTTAGAGATAGAGGTGTTGATAAAATAAAATACGGACATGAGGGCATCATGATCATTCTTATAACAAAGAACATATATGGATATTGTCATATGATTTCTTATGCTCAAGTAATAATCTATTCACAATGTCAAGTATGAATCAGAAACTTCATTGAGAACTAACAAACTATGATCTCGGTCATTGAAGCAATTGCAATTTATCGTAACATCGGAAAGAGTCAATATAAGAACTTTTCAGCAAGTCCACCTACTCAACTATCATTTAGTCTTTCACAATTGCTAACACTCACACAATACTTATGGGTATGGAGTTTTAATCGGACACAGAGAAAGATAGGGGCTTATAGTTTTGCCTCCCAACCTTTTACCTCAAGGATAATGTCAACAATAATAGTTCATGCTAACTTACATCCAATTGGATATATATATCAGGATCTTTCCAACACAAGGTGCTTGCCAAAGGATAAAATATAAAAAGGAAAGGTGAAGCTCACCTTGACTCTTGCATAAGGTATAAGACAAGAATAAAAGATAGGCCCTTTACAGAGGGAAGCAGAGGTTGTCATGTGCTTTTATGGTTGGATGCACAAAATCTTAATGCGAAAGAACATCACTTTATATTGCCACTTGTGATATGGACCTTTATTATGCAGTCCGTCGCTTTTATTTCTTCCACATCACAAGATCGTATAAAGCTTATTTTCTCCACACTAATAAATCATACATATTTAGAGAGCAATTTTTATTGCATACAACATGACAACTTACTTGAAGGATCTTACTCAATCCATAGGTAGATATGGTGGACTCTCATGGCAAAAACTGGGTTTAGGGTATTTGGAAGCACAAGTAGTATCTCTACTTGGTGCAAGGAATTGGCTAGCATGAGGGAGAAAGGCAAGCTCAACATGTTGTATGATCCATGACAATATAATTTATCTCGTATATAAGAAAACATAACCCATTACGCTGTCTTCCTTGTCCAACATCAACTCTTTAGCATGTCATATTTTAATGAGTTCTCACAATCATAAAAGATGCCCAAGATAGTATATTTATATGTGGAACCTCTCTTTCTTTATTACTTCCTATTAATTGCAACGATGACCAAAACTATGTTTGTCAACTCTCAACAACTTTTAATCATCATACTATTTATATGTGAAGTCATTACTCTCCATAAGATCAATATGATCTCTTTATTTCTTTTTATTCTTTCTCTTTCTTTTATTCACTCAAGATCATAGCAAGATAATCAAGCCCTTGACTCAACACTAAACTTTATTATATGGCTCGCGGACTCGATTACATAGAAGGATCATAAGGCAAAGCTCAAAACTAAATCATACTAAAACTTTATTCTACTAGATCAAGATATTACCAAAAGGATCGAACTAAGAAAAACAGTAAAGATAGGAGTGTGATGGTGATACGATACAGGGGCGCCTCCCCCAAGCTTGGCAGTTGCCAAGGGGAGTGCCCATACCCATGTGATTAGATCTCCTTTGCCGGTGAAGAGGATGGTGGTGATGATGGATAGTCGCACATCGAGCGTAGCAGATCTTCCAGCTTACGGATAATGCCCTTGAGTGCGACGATATGCTCCTTCAACAAAATATTTTCACATGTGAGATACTTGTTTTGTATACGAGCTAACTCAATCATCTTGAAAGCTTCAATCTCAGTTGGGGTAAAGAGAGGTGGAAGGATGTCTTCTTCTTCAGTTGTCGGAGCCTGATCCTCCATGGCCTTCTTGATCCCATCATCCTTGCTGACCTCCCCAGGTTCTTCTCTCTTCAACTCCATCTTCATTAGCCAAGCCTCGTTGCCTTGATTGTTGGAGGAGGGGGACGACATGATGCATGGCCTTCACAACTCTGGCAGAAAACAACTCGAAATGAAAACAGAGGATATTTGCGTGATACGAGAGTCAAAACCTTTGGGAGTTTATATAATGAATTTTTACCGACCAAAAGAAGTATCGTGCAAGAAAACGGAGTCCAGAGAGCACACAAGATGTCCACGAGGCAGGGGGCGCGCCCTCCACCCTCGTAGAAGCCTCGTGTCCTTCCCGGACTGCTTCTTATTTTCCTATTTCATTAAATATTACAAAACGGAGGAAAATTACTATTAGAACTGTTTTGGGGTCGGTTTACTACCGTACCACGTACCTATTCCTTTTCGGAGTCTGAAGCGTTCTGGAAAGTGTCCCTTATGTACTCCTCCGGGGTTATGGTTTCAATAACATTAGTTTCAACATTTATAGTATTACCTAAGATATAATGTTTGATTCTTTGACCGTTCACCACCTTTGGATTTGTGCCTTCGAAGTTGTTGATTTTTATGGCACCGGAACGATAGACCTCCTCGATAACGTAATGACCTTCCCATTTAGATAGAAGTTTTCCTGCAAAAAATCTTAAACGAGAGTTGAATAGCAACACATAATCACCTACATTAAACTCACGCTTTTGTATCCTTTTGTCATGCCATCTTTTAACTTTTTCTTTAAACAGTTTGGCATTCTCATAGGATTGGGTTCTCCATTCATCTAGTGAACTAATATCAAATAGCCTCTTCTCACCGGCAAGTTTGAAATCATAACTGAGCTCTTTAATAGCCCAGTATGCCTTATGCTCTAGTTCGAGAGGTAAGTGACATGCTTTTCCATAAACCATTTTATACGGAGACATACCCATAGGATTTTTATTGCAGTTCTATAGGCCCATAATGCATCATCAAGTTTCTTGGACCAATTCTTTCTAGATCTATTAACAGTCTTTTGCAAAATTAATTTGAGCTCTCTATTGCTTAATTCTACTTGACCACTAGACTCCGGGTGATATGGAGATGCAATTCTATGATTAACATCATACTTAGCAAGCATTTTACGAAAAACACCATGAATAAAATGTGAACCACCATCAGTAATCTAGGGACTCCAAACCTCGGAAAATTTCTTTAAGCATTTTAATAGAGGTGTTATGATCAGCACTACTAGTTGGAATAGCTTCTACCCACTTAGTAACGTAATCAATAGCAACTAAAATATGTGTATACCCATTAGAGGAAGGAAATGGTCCCATATAATCAAAGCCCCAAACATCAAATGGTTCAATAACAAGTGAATAATTCATAGGCGTTTCTTGATGTTTACTGATATTACCAATTCTTTGACATTCATCACAAGATAAGACAAACTTACGGGCATCCTTGAAGAGAGTAGGCCAATAAAAACCGGATTGCAATACCTTATGTGCAGTTCTATCTCCAAATGGTGCCCTCCATAAGCCTCGGAGTGACACTTGTGTAGGATCTGTTCCTGTTCATGCTCAGGTATACAACGCCTAATAACACCATCTACTCCTTCTTTATAAAGATGTGGGTCATCCTAGAAGTAATGTCTCAAAGCATAGAAAAAACTTTTTCTTTTGCTGGTATGTGAAACTAGGTGGTATAAATTTAGCAACAATGTAATTAGCATAATCAGCATACCATGGAGCAGTACGAGAAGCATTTATGATAGCTAATTGTTCATCAGGAAAGCTATCATCGACAGGTAGTGGGTCATCAAGAACATTCTCTAACCTAGACAAGTTATGCACTAGCGGGGTTCTCGGCTCCCTTTCTATCAATAATATGCAAATCAAATTCTTGTAGTAGGAGAACCCATCTAATTAGTCTAGGTTTAGCATCTTTTTTTCCATAAGATATTTAATAGCAGCATGATCAGTGTGAATAGTTACTTTAGAATCAACAATATAAGGTCTGAACTTATCACAAGCAAATACAACTGCTAAGAATTCTTTTTCAGTAGTAGCATAATTTCTCTGGGCACTATCTAGAGTTTTACTAGCATATTGGATAACATTTAGCTTCTTATCAACTCTTTGTCCTAGAACAGCACCTACATCATAATCGCTAGCATCACACATAATTTCAAAGGGTAAATTCCAATCAGGTGGCTGAACGATAGGTGCAGAAATCAAAGCTTTCTTAAGTATTTCAAATGCTTCTACACAATCATCATCAAAGACAAAAGGTATATCTTTTTGTAATAGATTAGTCAGAGGCCGAGAATTTTTTTAGAAGTCCTTAATGAACCTCCTATAAAAACCGGCATGACCAAAGAAACTTCTTATACCTTTGATGTCCTTAGGACACGACATCTTTTCAATAGCATCAACTTTAGCTTTATCAACTTCAATACCTCTTTCAGAAATTTTATGCCCCAAGACAATGCCTTCATTAACCATAAAGTGGCGTTTCTCCCGATTCAAGACAAGATTAGTTTCTTCACATCTCTGCAAAACTCGATCAAGGTTGCTCAAGCAATCATCAAAAGAGGATCCATAAACGGAAAAATCATCCATGAAAACCTCACAAATCTTTTCACAAAAGTCTGAGAATATAGCCATCATGCATCTTTGAAAAGTAGCAGGTGCATTACATAAACCAAAAAGCATACGTCTATAAGCAAAAGTACCCAAAGAGAAAGTAAAAGTGGTCTTTTCTTGATCCTCAGCTGACACAGGTATTTGAGAGAAACTAGAGTAACCATCTAGAAAGCAAAAATGTGTATGTTTGGATAACCTTTCTAGCATTTGACCAATAAAAGGCAAAGGGTAATGATCTTTTTTAGTAGCTTTATTTAATTTGCGAAAATCAATTACCATCCTATAACCCGTAATAATTCTTTGCGGGATCAATTCATCTTTATCATAAAGAACGACAGTAATACCTCCCTTCTAGGGACACAATGGACAGGACTTACCCACTGACTATTGATACTTCTCCAACGTATATATAATTTTTGATTGCTCCATGCTATATTATCTACTGTTTTGGACCATATTGGGCTTTATTTTCCACTTTTATATTACTTTTGGGACTAACCTATTAACCGGAGGCCCAAATTTCATTTTTTTTTTTGCCTATTTCGGTGTTTCAAGAAAGCGGAATATCAAACGGAGTCCAAATGGAATGAAACCTTCGGAACGTGATTTTCTCACCGAATATGATCCAGGAGACTTGGACCCCACGTCCAAGAAAGAAGGGAGGCGGCCACGGGTGGAGGGCGCCTCACCTCGTGGGCCCCTTTGCTCCACCGACGTACTTCTTCCTCCTATATATACCTACGCATTGCCCCGAACGATCGACACGGAGCCAAAACCTAATTCCACCGCCGCAACTTTCTCAGATCCACGAGATCCCATCTTGGGGCCTGTTAGGAGTCTCCGAAGAAGGGAATCCACCACGGAGGGCTTCTACATCATCATAGCCTCTCCGATGAAGTGTGAGTAGTTTACTTGACCTTCGGTCCATAGTTAGTAGCTAGATGGCTTCTTCTCTCTTTTTGGATCTCAATACAATGTTCTCCCCTCTCTTGTGGAGATCTATTCGATGTAATCTTCTTTTGCGGTGTGTTTGTTGAGATTGATGAATTGTGGGTTTATGATCAAGATTATCTATGAGCAATATTTGAATCTTCTCTGAATTCTTTTATGTATGATTGGTTATCTTTGCCAGTCTCTTCGAATTATCCGTTTGGTTTGGCCAACTAGATTGGTAGTTCTTGCAATGGGAGAAGTGCTTAGATTTGGGTTCAATCTTGCGGTGTCCTTCCAGTGACAGTAAGGGTAGCAAGGCACGTATTGTATTGTTGCCATCGAGGATAACAAGATGGGGTATTTATCATATTGCATGAATTTATCCCTCTACATCATGTCATCTTGCTTAAGGCGTTACTCTGTTTTCATTAACTTAATACTCTAGATGCATGCTGGATAGCGGTCGATGAGTGGAGTAATAGTAGTAGATGCAAAGTGTGAGTCGGTCTACTTGTCTCGGACGTGATGCCTATATACATGATCATACCTAGATACTCTCATAACTATGCTCAATTACATCAATTGCTCAACAGTAATTCGTTCACCCACCGTAAAATACTTATGCTCTTGAGAGAAGCCACTAGTGAAATCTATGGCCCCCGGGTCTATTCTCTATCATATCAATCTTCCCTTACTTTATTATTGCTTTGCTTTTTTACTTTGCTTTTTATTTTACTTTGCATCTTTATACCAAAAATGCCAAAAATACCAAAAATATTATCTATCATCTCTATCAGATCTCACTCTCGTAAGTGACCGTGAAGGGATTGACAACCCCTAATCGCATTGGTTGCGTTGAGCTATTTGTTTTGTGTAGGTACGAGGGACTTGCGCATGGCCTCCTACTAGATTGATACCTTGGTTCTCAAAAACTGAGGGAAATACTTACACTACTCTGCTGCATCATCCTCTCATCTTCGGGGAAAACCAACGCAAGCTCAAGACATAGCAAGAAGGATTTCTGGCGCCGTTGTCGGGAGTCTCATAAAAGTCAACATACCAAGTACCCATCACAATCCCTTATCTCTCGCATTACATTATTTGCCATTTGCCTCTCGTTTTCCTCTCCCCCACTTCACCCTTGCCGTTTTATTCGCCCTCTCTTTTCCGTTTGCCTTTCTTTGCGTTTGCTTTTTGTTTGCTCGTGTGTTGGATTGCTTGTTTATCACGATGGCTCAAGATAATACCAAATTGTGTGACTTTACCAATACCAACAATAATGATTTCCTTAGCACTCCGATTGCTCCTCTTACCAATATTGAATCTTGTGAAATCAATACTGCTTTGTTGAATCTTGTTATGAAAGATCAATTCATCGGCCTTCCTAGTGAAGATGCCGCTACTCATCTAAATAGCTTCGTTGATTTATGTGATATGCAAAATAAAAAAGATGTTGACAATGATGTTGTTAAATTGAAGCTATTTCCTTTTCGCTTAGAGATCGTGCTAAAGCTTGGTTTTCGTCTTTGCCTAAAAATAGTATTGATTCTTGGAACAAGTGCGAAGATGCTTTTATCTCTAAGTACTTTCCTCCCGCTAAGATCATCTCTCTTAGAAACGATATTATGAATTTTAAGCAACTTGATCATGAACATGTTGCACAAGCTTGGGATACAATGAAATTAATGATACGTAATTGCCCTACTCAAGGTTTGAATTTGTGGATGATTATACAAAAAAATTATGCTGGATTGAATTTTGCTTCTAGAAACCTTTTAGATTCGGCCGCGGGAGGCACTTTTATGGAAATCACTTTAGGAGATGCTACTAAACTCCTAGACAATATTATGGTTCATTATTTTCAATGGCACACTGAAAGATCTACTAATAAAAAAGTGCATGCGATAGAAGAAATTAATGTTTTGAGCGGAAAGATGGATGAACTTATGAAATTATTTGCTACTAAGAGTGTTTCTTCTGATCCTAATGATATGCCTTTGTCTACTTTGATTGAGAATAATAATGAATCTATGGATGTGAATTTTGTTGGTAGGAATAATTTTGGTAACAAGCGTATAGAGGGAACTTTAATCCTAGGCCTTATCCTAGTAATCCTTCCAATAATTATGGAAATTCCTACAACAACTCTTATGGAAATTTTAATAAGATGCCTCTAAATTTGAGACTAGTGTTAAAGATTTTATGAATTCACAAAAGAATTTTAATGCTTTACTTGAAGAGAAATTGCTTAAAGTTGATGAATGGCTAGGAACGTTGATAGAATTTCTCTGGATGTTGATTCTTTAAAGCTTAGATCTATTCCGCCTAAGCATGATATCAATGAGTCTCTCAAAGCCATGAGAATTTCCATTGATGAGTGCAAGGAAAGAACCGCTAGGATGCGTGCTACGAAAGATGCCTTTATTAAAGCGTGTTCTTCCAATTTCCATGAAAATAAAGATGAAGATCTAAAAGTTATTGATGTGTCCTCTATCAAATCTTTGTTTTGCAATATGAATCTTGATAATGATGAGACTGAATATGATCCACCTTTACCTAGAAGGCGTTCTAAAAATTCGGAGTTTTTAGATCTTGATGCTAAAATTGATAAAAGTGGGATTGAAGAAAGTAAAACCCTATATGTTGCTAAACCCACTATTTTGGATTTCAAGGAATTTAATTATGAAAGTTGCTCTTTAATTGATTGTATTTCCTTGTTGCGGTCTGTGCTAAATTCTCCTCATGCTTATAGTCAAAATAAAGCGTTTACCAAACATATTGTTGATGCCTTGATGCAATCTTAGGAGGAAAAACTTGAGTTGGAAGTCTCTATTCCTAGAAAACTTTATGATGAGTGGGAACCAACTATTAAAATTAAAAATAAGGATCATGAATTTTATGCTTTATGTGATTTGGGTGCTAGTGTTTCCACTATTCCCAAACTTTGTGTGATTTGCTAGATTTCCGTGATTTTGATGATTGCTCTTTAAACTTGCACCTTGTGGATTCCACTATTAAGAAACCTATGGGAAGAATTAATGATGTTCTTATTGTTGCAAATAGGAATTATGTTCCTGTAGATTTTATCGTTCTTGATATAGATTCCAATCCTTCATGTCCTATTATTCTTGGTAGACCTTTCCTTAGAACGATTGGTGCAATCATTGATATGAAGGAAGGGAATATTAGGTTCCAATTTCCGTTAAAGAAAGGCATGGAACACTTCCCTAGAAAGAAAATAAAATTACCATATGAATCTATTATGAGAGCCACTTACGGATTGCCTACCAAAGATGGCAATACCTAGATCTATCCTTGCTTTTATGCCTAGCTAGGGGCGTTAAACGATAGCGCTTGTTGGGAGGCAACCCAATTTTATTTTTAGTTTTTTGCTTTTGCTTCTGTTTAGGAATAAATAATCCATCTACCTTCTGTTTAGATGTGGTTTTATGTTTTAATTAGTGTTTGTGCCAAGTTAAACCTATAGGATCTTCTTGGATGATAGTTATTTGATCTTGCTGTAATTTCCAGAAACTTTAAGTTCACGAAAAATATTGTTAAAAATCACCAGAACGTGATAAAATAGTGATTCCAATTGCTTCTGATCAATAAACAAATTTCATAGGTCTTCCTATTTTTTCTGAATATTTGGAGTACTATAAGTTTGCGTTAGTTACAGATTACTACAGACTGTTCTGTTTTTGACAGATTCTGTTTTTCGTGTGTTGTTTGCTTATTTTGATGAATCTATGGCTAGTAAAATAGTTTATAATCCATAGGGAAGTTGGAATACAGTAGGTTTAACACCAATATAAATAAAGAATGCGTTCATTACAGTACCTTTAAGTGGTCTTTTGTTTTCTTTCGCTAACGGAGCTCACAAGATTTCTGTTGAGTTTTGTGTTGTGAAGTTTTCAAACTTTGGGTGAATTTTTTTTATGGATTATGGAACAAGGAGTGGCAAGATCCTAAGATTGGGGATGCCCATGGCACCCCCAAGATAATCCAAGGACACCAAAAATTCAAAGCTTGGGGATGCCCCCGGAAGGCAACCCCTCTTTCGTCCACTTCCATCGGTAACTTTACTTGGAGCTATATTTTTATTCACCACATAATATGTGTTTTGCTTTGAGCGTCTTGTATGATTTGAGTCTTTTTTTTAGTTTACCACAATCATCCTTGTTGTACACACCTTTTGAGAGAGCCATACATGAATTGGAATTTGATAGAATACTCTATATGCTTCACTTATATCTTTTGAGCTATATAGTTTTGCTCTAGTGCTTCACTTATATCTTTTAGAGCACGGTGGTGGATTTGTTTTATAGAAACCTTTGATCTCTCATGCTTCACTTAGGTTATTTTGAGAGTCTTAAATAGCATGGTAATTTGCTTATAATAATAATATGCTTGGTATTCAAGATTTGTAAAACTTTCTTTTGAGTGCGTTGAATACTAAGAAAAGTTTGATGCTTGATAATTGTTTTGAGATATGGAGGTAGTAATATTAGAGTCATGCTAGTTGAGTAGTTGTGAATTTGAGAAATACTTGTGTTAAAGTTTGTGATTCTCGTAGCATGCACGTATGGTGAACCGTTATGTGATGAAGTCAGAGCATGATTTATTTATTGATTGTCTTCCTTATGAGTGGCGGTCGGGGACGACGATGGTCTTTTCCTACCAATCTATCCCCTAGGAGCATGCGTGTAATACTTTGCTTTGATAACTTGTAGATTTTTGCAATAAGTATATGAGTTCTTTATGACTAATGTTGAGTCCATGGATTATACGCACTTTTCTCACCCTTCCACCATTGCTAGCCTTTCTAATACCGCGCACTTCTCGCCGGTATCATACACCCACCATATACCTTCCTCAAAACAGCCACCATACCTACCTGTTATGGCATTTCCATAGCCATTCCGAGATATATTGCCATGCAACTTTCCACCGTTCCGTTTATTATGACACGCTCCATCATTGTCATATTGCTTAGCATGATCATGTAGTTGACATCGTATTTGTGGCAAAGCCACCATTCATAATTCTTTCATACATGTCACTCATGAATCATTGCATATCCCAGTACACCGCCGGAGGCATACACATAGTCATATTTTGTTTTAAGCATCGAGTTGTAATTGTTGAGTTGTAAGAAAAATAAAAGTGTGATGATCATTATTTTTAGAGCATTGTCCCAAGTGAGGAAAGGATGATGGAGACTATGATTCCCCCACAAGTCGGGATGAGATTCCGGACGAAAAATAAAAAAAGAGAAAGAAAAGAGGCCATAAAAAAGAGAAAAGGCCCATATAAAAAAATGAGAGAAAAAGAGAGAAGGGACAATGTTACTATCCTTTTACCACACTTGTGCTTCAAAGTAGCACCATGATCTTCATAATAGAGAGTCTCTGATTTTGTCACTTTCATATACTAGTGGGAATTTTTCATTATAGAACTTGGCTTGTATATTCCAATGATGGGCTTCCTCAAATTGCCCTAGGTCTTCGTGAGCAAGCGAGTTGGATGCACACCCACTTAGTTTCTTTTGTTGAGCTTTCATATACTTATAGCTCTAGTGCATCCGTTGCATGGCAATCCCTACTCACTCACATTGATATCTATTGATGGGCATCTCCATAGCCCGTTGATACGCCTAGTTGATGTGAGACTATCTTCTCCCTTTTTGTCTTCTCCACAACCACCATCATATTCCACATATAGTGCTATATCCATGGCTCACGCTCATGTATTGCGTGAAGATTGAAAAAGTTTTGAGAATGTCAAAAGTATGAAACAATTGCTTGGCTTGTTATCGGGGTTGTGCATGATTTAAATACTTTGTGTGGTGAAGATAGAGCATAGCCAGACTATATGATTTTCTAGGGATAACTTTCTTTGGCCATGTTATTTTGAAAAGACATGATTGCTTTGTTAGTATGCTTGAAGTATTAATATTTTTATGTCAATATTAAACTTTTGTCTTGAATCTTTCGAATCTGAATATTCATACCACAATTAAGAAGAATAACATTGAAATTATGCCAAGTAGCACTCCACATAAAAAATTCTCTTTTTATCATTTACCTACTCGAGGACGAGCAGGAATTAAGCACAGGGATGCACGATACGTCTCCAACGTATCTATAATTTTTGATTGCTCCATGCTATATTATCTATTGTTTTGGACCATATTGGGCTTTATTTTACACTTTTATATTACTTTTGGGACTACCTATTAACCGGAGGCCCAGCCAGATTTGTTGTTTTTTGCCTATTTCAGTGTTTCGAAGAAACGGAATATCAAACGGAGTCCAAACGGAATGAAACCTTCGGGAACGTGATTTTCTCACCGAATATGATCCATGAGACTTGGACCCCCCGTCAAGAAAGAAGCGAGGCGGCCACGAGGGTGGAGGGCGCCCCCCCTAGGGTGCGCCCCCTGCCTCGTGGCCCCCCTTTGCTCCACCGACGTACTCCTTCCTCCTATATATACCTACGCACTCGAACGATCGGATAAGGAGCCAAAACCTAATTCCACCGCCGCAACTTTACGTATCCACGAGATCCCATCTTGGGGCCTGTTTAGGAGCTCACAAGGGGAATCCACCACGTAGGGATTCTACATCATCATAGCCTCTCCGATGAAGTGTGAGTAGTTTACTTCAGACCTTCGGGTCCATAGTTAGTAGCTAGATGGCTTCTTCTCTTTTTGGATCTCAATACAATGTTCTCCCCCTCTCTTGTGGAGATCTATTCGATGTAATCTTCTTTTTGTGGTGTGTTTGTTGAGATTGATGAATTGTGGGTTTATGATCAAGATTATCTATGAGCAATATTTGAATCTTCTCTGAATTCTTTTATGTATGATTGGTTATCTTTGCAAGTCTCTTCGAATTATCCGTTTGGTTTGGCCAACTAGATTGGTAGTTCTTGCAATGGGAGAAGTGCTTAGATTTGGGTTCAATCTTGCGGTGTCCTTCCAAAGGATGTGAAGGGTAGCAAGGCACGTATTGTATTGTTGCCATCGAGGATAACAAGATGAGGTATTTATCATATTGCATGAATTTATCCCTCTACATCATGTCATCTTGCTTAAAGCGTTACTCTGTTTTCATTAACTTAGTACTCTAGATGCATGCTGGATAGCGGTCGATGAGTGGAGTAATAGTAGTAGATGCAGGTGAGTCGGTCTACTTGTCTCGGGACGTGATGCCTATATACATGATCATACCTAGATACTCTCATAACTATGCTCAATTACATCAATTGCTCAACAAGAATTCGTTCACCCACCGTAAAATACTTATGCTCTTGAGAGAAGCCACTAGTGAAATCTATGGCCCCGGGTCTATTCTCTATCATATTAATCTTCCCTTACTTTATTATTGCTTTGCTTTTTTACTTTGCTTTTTATTTTACTTTGCATCTTTATACCAAAAATGCCAAAAATACCAAAAATATTATCTATCATCTCTATCAGATCTCACTCTCGTAAGTGACCGTGAAGGGATTGACAACCCCTAATCGCATTGGTTGCGTTGAGCTATTTGTTTTGTGTAGGTACGAGGGACTTGCGCATGGCCTCCTACTGGATTGATACCTTGGTTCTCAAAAACTGAGGGAAATACTTACGCTACTCTGCTGCATCATCCTCTCATCTTCGGGGAAAACCAACGCAAGCTCAAGACATAGCAAGAAGGATTTCTGGCGCCGTTCTTGGGGAGTCTCATAAAGTCAACATACCAAGTACCCATCACAATCCCTTTATCTCTCGCATTACATTATTTGCCATTTGCCTCTCGTTTTCCTCTCCCCCACTTCACCCTTGCCGTTTTATTCGCCCTCTCTTTTCCGTTTGCCTTTCTTTGCGTTTGCTTTTTGTTTGCTCGTGTGTTGGATTGCTTGTTTATCACGATGGCTCAAGATAATACCAAATTGTGTGACTTTACCAATACCAACAATAATGATTTCCTTAGCACTCGATTGCTCCTCTTACCAATATTGAATCTTGTGAAATCAATAACGCTTTGTTGAATCTTGTTATGAAAGATCAATTCATCGGCCTTCCTAGTGAAGATGCCGCTACTCATCTAAATAGCTTCGTTGATTTATGTGATATGCAAAATAAAAAAGATGTTGACAATGATGTTGTTAAATTGAAGCTATTTCCTTTTTCGCTTAGAGATCGTGCTAAAGCTTGGTTTTCGTCTTTGCCTAAAAATAGTATTGATTCTTGGAACAAGTGCGAAGATGCTTTTATCTCTAAGTACTTTCCTCCCGCTAAGATCATCTCTCTTAGAAACGATATTATGAATTTTAAGCAACTTGATCATGAACATGTTGCACAAGCTTGGGATACAATGAAATTAATGATACGTAATTGCCCTACTCAAGGTTTGAATTTGTGGATGATTATACAAAAAATTATCTTTGGATTGAATTTTGCTTCTAGAAACCTTTTAGATTCGGCCGCGGGAGGCACTTTTATGGAAATCACTTTAGGAGATGCTACTAAACTCCTAGACAATATTATGGTTCATTATTTTCAATGGCACACTGAAAGATCTACTAATAAAAAAGTGCATGCGATAGAAGAAATTAATGTTTTGAGCGGAAAGATGGATGAACTTATGAAATTATTTGCTACTAAGAGTGTTTCTACGATCCTAATGATATGCCTTTGTCTACTTTGATTGAGAATAATAATGAATCTATGGATGTGAATTTTGTTGGTAGGAATAATTTTGGTAACAAGCGTATAGAGGGAACTTTAATCCTAGGCCTTATCCTAGTAATCCTTCCAATAATTATGGAAATTCCTACAACAACTCTTATGGAAATTTTAATAAGATGCCTCTAAATTTGAGACTAGTGTTAAAGATTTTATGAATTCACAAAAGAATTTTAATGCTTTACTTGAAGAGAAATTGCTTAAAGTTGATGAATGGCTAGGAAAGTTGATAGAATTTCTCTTGATGTTGATTCTTTAAAGCTTAGATCTATTCCGCCTAAGCATGATATCAATGAGTCTCTCAAAGCCATGAGAATTTCCATTGATGAGTGCAAGGAAAGAACCGCTAGGATGCGTGCTACGAAAGATGCCTTTATTAAAGCGTGTTCTTCCAATTTCCATGAAAATAAAGATGAAGATCTAAAAGTTATTGATGTGTCCTCTATCAAATCTTTGTTTTGCAAGTCTCTTCGAATTATCCGTTTGGTTTGGCCAACTAGATTGGTAGTTCTTGCAATGGGAGAAGTGCTTAGATTTGGGTTCAATCTTGCGGTGTCCTTCCAGTGACAGTAAGGGTAGCAAGGCACGTATTGTATTGTTGCCATCGAGGATAACAAGATGGGGGTATTTATCATATTGCATGAATTTATCCCTCTACATCATGTCATCTTGCTTAAGGCGTTACTCTGTTTTCATTAACTTAATACTCTAGATGCATGCTGGATAGCGGTCGATGAGTGGAGTAATAGTAGTAGATGCAGGTGAGTCGGTCTACTTGTCTCGGACGTGATGCCTATATACATGATCATACCTAGATACTCTCATAACTATGCTCAATTACATCAATTGCTCAACAAGAATTCGTTCACCCACCGTAAAATACTTATGCTCTTGAGAGAAGCCACTAGTGAAATCTATGGCCCCCGGGTCTATTCTCTATCATATAAATCTTCCCTTACTTTATTATTGCTTTGCTTTTTTACTTTGCTTTTTATTTTACTTTACATCTCTATACCAAAAATACCAAAAATATTATCTATCATCTCTATCAGATCTCACTCTCGTAAGTGACCGTGAAGGGATTGACAACCCCTAATCGTGTTGGTTGTGTTGAGCTATTTGTTTTGTGTAGATACGAGGGAGTTGCGCGTGGCCTCCTACTGGATTGATACCTTGGTTCTAAAAAACCGAGGGAAATACTTATGCTACTCCGCTGCATCATCCTCCCCTCTTCGGGGAAAACCAACGCAAGCTCAAAACGTAGCAACTATCAGCAACGGGATAAATTATACCTGCCTCAAGGAGCTTTAATATTTCCTTTCTTACCACTTCTTTCATCTTAGGATTTAGCCGTCGTTGGTGATCAATAACTGGTTTGGCGTCTTTCTCCAAATTTATTTTGTGTTGACATAGAGTGGGACTAATGCCCTTAAGGTCATCAAGAGTATATCCAATAGCAACACGGTGCTTCTTCAGAGTTTTCAATAATTTATCTTCCTCCTTCTCTGAAAGGTTAACACTAATAATAACAGGATATATCTTCTTTTCATCAAGATAAGCATATTTAAGAGTATCAGGTAATGGTTTAAGCTCAAACACGGGATCACCCTTGGGTGGAGGAGGATCCCCTAGGATTTCAACAAGCAAGTTGTGTTTCAAAATAGGTCCCTGATTAAAGAATACTTCATCTATTTCCCTTCTTTCGTTCATAAACATATCATTTTAATGGTCAAGCAAATATTGTTCTAAAGGATCATTAGGAGGAACGACAATAGAAGCAAGACCAATAATTTCATCCTTACTAGGCAATTCCTCATCACGGAGTTGTCTACAAAATTTAGCAAAATTAAACTATGAGACATATCCCTAAACCAATAGTAACAACATCCTTTTCGCAGTCTATCCTAGCATTCACAGTATTTAAGAAGGGTCTACCAAATATAATGGGACAAAAGCTATCTTGTGGGGAACCCAGAACAAGAAAATCAACAGGATATTTAACTTTCCCACACAAGATTTCAACATCTCTAACAATCCCAATCGGTGAAATAGTATCTCTATTGGCAGGCTTAATTGTAACATCAATATCTTCTAACTCAGCGGGTGCAATATCATGCATAATTTCTTGATATAAAGAATGAGGTATTACACTTGCACTAGCACCCATATCACACAAGCCATGATAACAATGATCTCCTATTTTGATAGAGATAACAGGCATGGCTACCACATGTCTATTTTTATTTTTAGTATCTGATCTAGCAATTCTAGCAGTTTCATCACAGAAGTAAATAACATGCCCATCAATATTATCAGCCAAGAGATCTTTAACCATAGCAATATTAGGTTCAACTTTAACTTGCTCAGGGGGGTTGGGTGTCCTAATATTACTTTTGTAGACTACTGATTGAAGCTTTAGCATGATCCTTTATTCTAACGAGGAAAGGTGGTTTCTCAACATAAGCAGTAGGGACAATAGGATCATTATAAGTGATAGTCTTTTCTTCAACTTTAATAGGTGCAACTACTTTTACTTCAATGGGAGGATTATATTTAAACCACTTCTCCTTAGGGAGATCAACATGAGTAGCAAATGATTCACAGAAAGAAGCTACTATCTCAGAGTCAAGCCCATATTTAGTGCTAAATTCACGGAAAGCATCGGTATCCATAAAAGATTTAACACAATCAAACTTAGGTGTTATACCTGACTCCTTACCTTCGTCGAGGTCCCAATCGTCAGAGTTACGTTTAATTCTTTCCAATAAATCCCATTTGAATTCAATAGTCTTCATCATAAAAGAGCCAGTACAAGAAGTATCGAGCATGGAGCGATTATTGAGAGAAAGCCGAGCATAAAAAATTTGAACAATCATTTCTCTTGAGAGCTCATGATTGGGGAATGAATATAACATTGACTTAAGCCTCCCCCAAGCTTGAGCGATGCTTTCTCCTTCGCGAGGCCAAAAATTATATATATAATTACGACCACGATGAACAAGATGCATAGGATAAAACTTCTGATGAAATTCCAATTTCAATCATTTGTAGTCCCATGATCCCATATCATCACATAGCCTATACCATGTCAATGCCTCTCCCTTCAAAGATAAAGGGAAGACCTTCTTCTTGATAACATCATCAGGCATACCTGCAAGCTTAAATAATCCACAAACTTCATCCACATAGATTAGGTGTAAATCGGGATGCAATGTTCCATCACCTGTGAAAGGATTAGCCAGCAGTTTCTCTATCATACCCAAAGAAATTTCAAAGTAGACATTTTCAGTAGGTTCAGTAGGTTGAGGAGAAACTATTTTCTCTACTGGTCGGGGTGAAGATACCCCGAACAAGACCCTCAAAGGATAACTTTCCATAGTGACAAGTGATAGTAAATTTCAGCACACTATATAAATTTTTTCCTTACCAAATTCCACTTACCAAAGGCGCTTCACTCCTCGGCAATGGCGCCAGAAAAGAGTCTTGATGACTGTCGGTGTCAAAACCGACGGATCTCGGGTAGGGGGTCCCGAACTGTGCGTCTAAGGCGGATGGTAACAGGAGACAGGGGACATGATGTTTACCCAGGTTCGGGCCCTCTCTATGGAGGTAATACCCTACTTCCTGCTTGATTGATCTTGATGATATGAGTATTACAAGAGTTGATCTACCACGAGATAATAGAGGCTAAACCCTAGAAGCTAGCCTATGGTATGATTGTTGTATATCTCTATCGACTAGCCTGGCCTCGGTTTATATAATGCACCAGAGGCCTAGGATAACAAGAGTCCTAGCGGAATACGCCGGTTGGGGAGGAGTCCTTGTCTTGATCGCCAAGTCTTGCGGAATCTTCCTTGTATGCGGCATTTGTCGGACCGCCCATGAGTATCTGACCATGGGGTCCTCGGCCCAATCCAACAGATCGGGAGATGACGTGGTGAGTACCCCCTAGTCCAGGACACCGTCAGTAGCCCCCTGAATCGGTCTTCAAGTTTAGGGACACTCCTCGATTCTTCCAAACCGTTCTTCATCTTCAGTCGTCGATCTCGAAAACTGGTTCAATAAATCTTCTCATCTTCGATCTTGAGGATCGCCGAAATGCATTCGACGAGTCTACACGTCGGGTATCCGAGGAGCCCCTTTAAGTTTCCAGCCTTTATCAATGCCTTGTTATTTTTATGCCACACCTCGGGTTTGAAGTTGTTCCCGGGCGGCAGCGTCCTCTTGCGTCCGAGATCCAACGCCGGACTGCATTCGAGGTATCTTTTGCAGCCGAGCACCAATGCCGGACTGCTTCCCAGTTCTAACGCCGGACTATGTATCCGAGCTCCAACGCCGAACTATATCCGAGCTCCAACGCCGGACTATGTATCCGAGCTCCAACGCCGGACTGTATCCGAGGTGTCGTAAATCACCTTGGTTCAAAGAAGTTTGAAGGAGTTTAGCCGAGCTTAATGCCGAAATGCCCTCTATGGAGCCAGCCACTAGCGCCCGAGCTTTATCTTGGGATCGCTTCGAGGTGGTGCACCACCCGAATGTGGGCCGATTTTGTCAATATTTTTGATTGGTGCAATTTATTCTCTGCCGAGATACATAGCGGTAGCCCTCAAGGTGGGTATCGGTCCAAAACCGAGATGCACATGAAGGATGACATAAGACCGCTGATCCCGTAGCTGCTTTGAGACTCAGGTTGATTTGCAAAATCGGTCTAAGGATCAAGTCCTAGCTCGGCGAGAATACTTCGAGACACAAAAGCGGCGTGCTCGGTCCTCAAGACTCGTGGTTGGGTGCGACCGATCAACTCGAGGATCAAAATCTCCTCGAGATCAGATTACACTTAAAATTTTCTGCATTGATGTGCAATGCAGTAGCCCCGAGAAACCGGTCGGGTGGCAACACGGATCGGGGATCGATGTACCCCTTTAATATTTGTAAATAATAAGCCCGAAGCCCAGTAGCCCCCGAGCCTTAATGCGGGCACGGGTGGCCGAATTAAGGATTGATATCCATAGTAAAATCACAAATTATGTGTAATGACTCTATGTAACCAAGTACTTTACGTCATTAATTCTCGGATCTGCATTGTACAAAACTTTGTTGACTGACCATCGGCTTCCACCTCCTCGACCAATAGCCTAGGAGTGTTTGTCCTACTTTATAAAGCCTTTATGAGGGCAAAGATTTACAACAAACAAGGCAATCTGGCCATACAGTTTTATAAACAAAGGTACGCAGAGAGATATGTTATATTCTTGTTTAATGTAAGAAATGTCTTCCAAAGAAAATAGTCCCGCTATCGGTTCCTTTCTTTGGGTTGTCATGCTAAGCATGATCATGAAACCTCGGCTCAATGTAAGAGCAAAATATCGAGGATTTAGTTTGGGAGGCGATTAATAGCCCCCGGTAGTGTTCGGCGACAGTCGAGGTCAAGCCGTAAACACTTCGGCCATTGTTAGGAATGGCCCGTCGTTTAACACCGTCATCAGATCGCTGACCAGTTTACGCTTATTGTGACAGTCAGTATTCGGCTTTCTCCACTGAGGTGCTTAACCGTGTGAGCTGGAAGCACAATCGCAGTGGTTCTCCCTTTGCACACCTAGCCGAACAAAGCGGAACGTAGGAGGCAAGCGCAGGAGCCGGGCAACCCAACTTTTGACCGAAGACACAATTCGAAACCGATGCATATATAGCAATATCCGAGAATGTTTTTGCCGAATCTCTAAAGGTGTCCGGCGTTGCCGCTGCGAGACTTGTCGAAAACACACAAATAGTTTAAAAAGTGCCATAAGCTTGGAAAACCAAAAAACGTCAGTAAAAACTTGACGTCCGAACGAGATCAAGTGTTCGGTGCCAATCTAAAAATTGGCCTTAGCAAAAGAAGCGCTTCTGTCGTGTCAAAACCGGCGGATCTCGGGTAGGGGGTCCCGAACTGTGCGTCTAAGGCGGATGGTAACAGGAGACAGGGGACACGATGTTTACCCAGGTTCGGGCCCTCTCTATGGAGGTAATACCCTACTTCATGCTTGATTGATCTTGATGACATGAGTATTACAAGAGTTGATCTACCATGAGATCGTAGAGGCTAAACCCTAGAAGCTAGCCTATGGTATGATTGTTGTATATCTCTATCGACTAGCTTTGGCCTCGGTTTATATAATGCACCAGAGGCCTAGGATAACAAGAGTCCTAGCCGAATACGCCGGTGGGGGAGGAGTCCTTGTCTTGATCGCCAAGTCTTGCGGAATCTTCCTTATATGCGGCAGCTGTCCGGACTGGCCCATGAGTATACGGCCATGGGGGTCCTCGGCCCAATCCAACAGATCGGGAGATGACGTGGTGAGTACCCCCTAGTCCAGGACACCGTCAATGACCCACAAGTGTAGTGGATTTATCATAGTCCTTTTGATAAGTAAGAGTGTCGAACCCAACGAGGAGCAGAAGGAAATGACAAGCGGGTTTCAGTAAGGTATTCTCTGCAAGCACTGAAATTATCGGTAACAGATAGTTTTTTGATAAGGTAATTTGTAACGAGTAACAAGTAACAAGTGTAAATAAAGTGCAGCAAGGTGGCCCAATCCTTTTTGTAGCAAAGGACAAGCCTGGACAAACTCTTATATGAAGAAAAACGCTCCCGAGGACACATGGGAATTATTGTCATGCTAGTTTTCATCATGCTCATATGATTCGCGTTCGGTACTTTGATAATTTGATATGTGGGTGGACCGGTGCTTGGGCGCTGTCCTTACTTGGACAAGCATCCCACTTATGATTAACTCCTATTGCAAGCATCCGCAACTACAAAAGAAGTATTAAGGTAAACCTAACCATAGCATGAAACATATGGATCCAAATCAACCCCTTATGAAGCAACGCATAAACTAGGGTTTAAGCTTCTGTCACTCTAGCAACCCATCATCTACTTATTACTCCAATGCCTTCCTCTAGGCCCAAATAATGGTGAAGTGTCATGTAGTCGACGTTCACATGACACCACTAGAGGATAGACAACATACTTCTCATCAAAATATCAAACGATACCAAATTCACATGACTACTTATAGCAAGACTTCTCCCATGTCCTCAGGAACAAACGTAACTACTCACAAAGCATATTCATGTTCATGATCAAAGGGGTATTAATATGCATAATGGATCTGAACATATGATCTTCCACCAAATAAACCAACTAGCATCAACTACAAGGAGTAATTAACACTACTAGCTACCCACAGGTACCAATCTTAGGTTTTGATACAAAGATTGGATACAAGAGATGAACTAGGGTCTGAGAGGAGATGTTGCTGATGAAGATGTTGATGAAGATTGACCCCCTCCCGATGAGAGGATCATTGGTGATGACGATGGTGATGATTTCCCCCTCCGGAGAAAGTTTCCCAGTAACAGCTCTGCCGGAGCTCTAGATTAGTTCCGCCTCATGGCGGTGTTTCGTCCCGAGAGCTTGCTTATGATTTTTTCCAGGGTAAAAGACCTCATATAGCAGAAGATGGGCACCAGAGGCCTGCCAGGGGGCCCACGAGGCAGGGGCGCGCCCCCCACCCTCGTGGATGGTGGGTGGCCCCCTCTGGTAGTTTCTTCACTTAGTATTTTTTATTAATTCAAAAAATGACTTCCGTGAAGTTTCAAGAATTTTGGAGTTGTGCAAAATAGGTCTCTAATATTTGCTACTTTTCCAGCCCAGAATTCCAGCTGCCGGCATTCTCCCTCTTCATGTAAACCTTGTCAAATAAGAGAGAATAGGCATAAGTATTGTGACATAACGTGTAATAACAGCCCATAATGCAATAAATATTGATATAAAAGCATGATGCAAAATGGACGTATCACCGGTCATCCGATCCCACATACAAGTTCGCCGGAGCGGCGCAGGTGCACCGCCTCTAACGGTATCCGCGCGTGCATGAGGAACACCGTGCGGTGGACTACCAGGTCCGATCACATAGTCGGCGGCGAGTGGAAGTGGCTATTCGCAACACATGCAAACCCTAGTGACAACGCTGAAGCGATCAACCAAATGAGTGTGCCGCACCTCCACTTTATATAGGCGTCCGTCGCGGGCTCAACACTTGGGCCTCGCACGGACCCTAAAGCCCAAAATCTGTTCGGCCGGGATCCGAGTCCGAGTAGGATCACATGTGACTCGTGGAGTCCAATTCAGCCTCACAGGTTCCTTCTCTTAAGCGCGTGACCCTTTAGGTTCAAGTCGGCTTGGTCGCAGGTCGGATCACCTCTGACCTGCTCGGCTGGTAGCGGCCTCTAGCAAGGCGTGCCGACCACCAAGTAGACAATGAAGCTGGTTAGGCGAACCAGTACATCACACTTCCATTCCATTTGCCACACGATATATGTTGTCGGACTCAAGGCGAGTCTGTCATCCTTGTGCTAGCCCGACCTCTTTCTCGTTTTAGTGATGCCGACCACAAACCGGATTATCTCATAATCCTTGTCGCTTGGCCATGCTTATCCTGGTCGGATCACACGAGGGGCCCAGAGTATATCTCTCCTAATCGGAGAGGCAAATCCCATCTTTCTCGACCATGTCTCACAGCATGGGTCTGGACAAGTCTGAAACCTACCTTTGTAACTACCCAGTCACGGAGTAGCGTTTGGTCGGCCCAAAGCAGGTCTATCACCATCCCGAGTACATGCGCCAGCTTAGGTCTTAGGACATAGAACGCATGTTGTACTAGAGACTCACAGATGACATATCGCTGTGTCTCATAGTTGGGTCTGTCCGACTCGGACCTTATCTCGACTCGGATCCGACTATGTCGAATCCGACCAGATCCTTCAAAGTCCATATTATCCGGTTAGCATCCAATGCTCCATGGCTAGTGAGACCAAGCCATCGACCATGTCATATGCTAGTCTAGTCATTGCCGCGTCCACACGACCCTTTCGACTAGGGACCTTTTAGGACAGTCATCATACAATGCATAGTCCCACAAACAAGTCACGTATTTCTTGATACACATCATTGATAATGTCCAAGGACTATCTTTATTCATAAACACATAGGAAATATCATCATACATGATTGCCTCTAGGGCATATCTCCAACAAGTTCCGCGTTACAGTCGGATCTATGCTATCTGGTCACAGGTGGCTAAATTCTTGCGCGGATCTTCATACAACTCCACACCACCTCTATAGAGTATTGCCTACTGCTAAGTCCGAGTCCTTTGTTTGGGGTTAAGGGATGACGATGATGCCTTCTATGAAGGAGTAATGATGATGACATATGCGTGCTGTCTCAACGAGACCCTATTTGAAGTGGTGTGTAGTGTGCGTGGGGTATATTGTGTGTGCCTCTTCGTGGTTGTGGTAGTTTTCGCCCGATTTTGCATAATTAACTAGGTAATATGGTTTTTGCTTGGTTTTCCTTAATTGACCGGATAACTCATTTTTTCTTAATAAAGAATGCAGGAATCTTGTCATTTCAAAGAAACAATCTTCGTCTCCTAACAATATGACCACCATTTTCTAAAGGTAAATCTATCATCATCATTGTTTACTATTTCATTCGTCCCATAATGTAAGAGCGTTTCTGACATTACTGTAAAAAATGCTCTTATATTATGAGACAGAGGGAATATGAGAATTATTGTTCCTTTGTTCCCATGGTCAAGCAAGGAAAAAAAGAGAGTCAAACAGAGAGCTGCGTTTTTTATGGTCAAGCAAGGAAAAAAGGAGAGTCAAAGAGTGACTTGCGTTTTTTTAGAACTAATGAGAGACCTGCGTGAGGCTGAAACGAAAAGAGGAGAACTAATGAGAGACCTGCGTGAGGTTGGAACGAAAAGAGGAGACCTGATAAACCGAAATCACTAATTGAGGAGTATTCATTGCAAAGATCACTTTCATCTTCTCATATTGTGACAAGTGGCGTGCTGCATGTGCGCCACTTGTCACAACCTGAAAGTTTTTTCTTTTTTCGTAGATCCGTTTATTCAAAATGTTTTATCTCTTAAACCGTGTGTCCAACTCTCGAACCGTTTTCATCGTTGGATTCCTCGCGTCGAGATCTTCAAAACTAGATTTCATGTTGATAAGTTTTGACGAACTTCTTTTTCATGAAAAACCGAACCGGGAGCACATGTTTTTTCCCTTTATGAAAGAGACACGCTCGTGTCTCTCGCGAAATCACAACCGTGCCTCTCGCGGAAGAAAAAAAAACAGAAAACGCGTTTTTTTCCGTTTCCGAGAGGCACGGCCGTGACTCTCGTGAAAGCACAACCGTGCCTCTCACGGAAGCAAAACCGTGACTTTCGCGGAAGGAGAAAAAACAGAAAACACATTTTTTTCATTTCTGAGAGGCACGACCGTGACTCTCGCAAAAGCACGAGCGTGCCTCTCACGGAAGCAAAACCGTGGCTCTCGCGGAAGAAAAGAAAAAACAGAAAACACATTTTTTTTCGTTTCCGAGAGGCACGGCCGTGACTCTCACGAAAGCACAACTATGTCTCTCATGGAAGCAAAACTGTGACTCTCGCGAAAAAAAATTACAGAACGTTTCCGAGAGGCACGGCCGTGACTCTCGCGAAAGCAAAACCGTGCCTCTAGCGGAAGCAAAATCTTGACTCCCGTGAAAGGAAAACAATAAGAAAACGTGTTCTTCCATGCAATTTTTTTTGAATTTTTTTATCCAAGTGTTAAGACCAGTGAAAAACCGAAACGTCGAAAAAATTCAGAAGAAAACCATTTAAAAAGTCAAAAACGCGTGCGAAAAAATAAAAAACAAATTCGGAGGAAGCGCCCAGAGCGTGACACGTGACTGGTGGCTGAGAGCGTGCCAAGTGACACTGATCGTTGGGAGGCTTTCGAAGGAGCGCTCGTTAGCTCGTTAACTAGTTGCTCTCGTCTCGCAAAAAAAAAAAGTAGTTGCTCCCGTGATAAACCGAGCGGAGATTGTTTGGTCACATAACTCGGCCCACTACAATAACTTTTTCTTTGAGACAACCCGCTACAATAACTTAATACGCCGAGTCCTTCAGATACATAGCCCAGCAGGCCCACGTTCGAAAACCCTAGATGTTCCGCGGCACCTATATATACGCAAGCCGTAGGGATCAGGAAGCATCGCCCAGCCCCCACAGCCCGCCGCCCTCGGTTTGTTTCCTGATCTCGAGTTTTCGATTCGTTTCTCCACCTTCTGGTTCCTCATATCTTTCTTGCGGATTGAGTAGTTTGATCAGTTCTTGTTTGGGGATCGATGGAAGCAAGTGATGATAGCAAGACAGGGACATCAGAACCCTTCGCGGTTATGACAGACTACGTCTATAATGGGAATCTCTCTGATGTTTTCGATTTCCCAAGCCAGATTGATATGTTTTTGTGTCGCTATTTGTTTCTTTCAGATCTGTCCCTTTTTCGGTTTGCTCGAACTCTTTGAAATCCTCTTTTCTGTTAGCTGTGTTCTCGCGATTCAGATCTTGGATGGAAATCCATGGAAGCAGGTGATGACAATCAGACAGGGACATCGGAGCCATCTAATGGTTATGATAGACCAAGTCTATAATGGGAATCTCTCTGATGTTTCTGTTTTCCAAGTCGATCTGTTTTCCAAGTCGGTTCTGGTTTTTAATTTGTTTTTCATGGGATTTGATTGGCTGCCGATGATGCATAAAAATGCACGTATTATCGGATTGTTCCATGACGATCAAACACATTGTCACTACCACTGAGGCAGCTACTGTGAAGTTATGGTTATTATTCTGTTTTCTATTGCACGGTTTGTTTAAATCGTTGATTGGAGCAAACTGCCTGTGATGGTGTTAAATATACTTTGCAGCTTCAGCTATGAAAAAACCTACAATCTGAGGCTTTTGCATCCAATCCATCGTTTTTACCACTCAATCTGTTTTACCTTAATTGCTCTCTGATTTAACAGTGTTTTCGGAATTAGGAGATTGACGAACACACTTGTCCTGGTAAAATTGTGTGCTGTTCACCTGCTAAATACTAGTAAAATAATATGTAATTAGGCTCCAAATCTGCAAAAACATGTGGTTGCTGAAGCTACCTAACATGTGGATTTTCTATCTTGAACTTGTAATGAGGGCAATTCAGTTTGATATCCGAAATAACAATGGTTCATTGAATTCCACGGTACTTAGACCTATGCCTTCACTGTGCTAGTGACCTATGCCTTCATCTTTACTTTCACAATTTTCCCACAAATTTGCTACCAATATCTCTGATGGGTACCCTTTTCTGTTGACCCTACCGGTGGCTTTGTGTCTCTGCCTCCCTCAGTGCAGTTGTGCTGTCGTTGCATGAGCCGTGAGAGAATGATTATAACTGATTATGTTATGAATGGTTATGTCAAATGTGTAATTTTAAAACCCAATCAAATTGAGATGCATTGTATGATCAACTTCATTCAAGTGATTATAACTGACATGTGTTATGATTGAACATTAGGAGTAACAAGAATATTTTCTGTGGCACTTAGACAAGCAAACTTCTCTCAGGCTGAGTGGCAAACACGCAATGGTGATCATTAATTTTGAAACTATTACTAACTATGCTATGTTCATGATACTATCATACATCTTGTTAGACATGATAGTATTAAAATTAATGGTTATCTTGCCTGAATGCCCTGCAGCCTGGTGGAAGTATTGTGTCAGTGTTGCAGGTCTTTTCCTTGTACTTTGCTTTCTTATCAGATTATTGATAAGAAATAAAATCGAAAAGAGGCAAATGAGATGCATTTGATATGAGCAAACCATTTTGGGTTGAGTGGTGAACATTTTTAGGCCTCAAAGGGCACGTCTTACAGAACAAAATATGAGCTCCATGAAGTAGGTGTCCTTCCATCTTTGAAATGTAGCGGGGATTTGTTCGAATATCCAGTTGTTTCAGTTATCCAGATGGCCCAAGAAGCCAAAATAATAATGTCCATAGCAAAAGGCAAGGCACTCTGCTTCATATCTTCAATGGACAAGATTGATAGGGCTACATTTCTGTTGGGGAAGTTCCAACAGCAAGCAGCAAAAGGGCATCCCCAGATTGACAGGGCGACATTTTCTTCGAGAGTCCATCACAGCACAGTTCTACGTGTTGAAATGAAATGTTTTCCTTCTGAGTAGGTTTCTTGTGTTTACTCTATCATGAATCACCATCCAGAAAAAAAACTTTGTGCTTGAGTTGACATGATGTGTTTCAAACCCACTAGAAGTGAGGTGGTACAATTTTAACTCCAATCATGCAGGTATATGCTTTTGAAGAAGAGAAATTAGCAGAACCCCTATAAATAGCTCTAGTTGTCATTACAATCCCTGTATTCAGATGATCTAACCTCCTCACAAATGATCTCAAGTCACTGGAATTCCTAAGCTTGTGTAGACAGGGGCAGGTGAAACGGGTCTTCCAAATATTCCAAGTTGGTAGCTTCCTCATAAGCTTGTGTAGACAGGGGCAGGTGAAACAGCTTTTCCAAATATTCCAAGTTGGTAGCTTCCTGAACTGATAATAGAGTATTCTTTGTGAAAGAGAATAAGTGAAGCAGGCTTTGAAATACACATGTAGAGTGCCATTGATCAGTCTAGAATAGAGTAGACTTCCCATCACCAATATTGCATATGGCCATGGATTTGAATAAGTCAAGCAACTTCAAATTTGCCTTCCACCAAAAAGATCCAATCATGTTCTGACCAGGCAACTTGCCATTACCGTAATAAGTTTCCCAAGTCAAATTTACCCATATAAAGTTGTCTGTTGAAGTATTTGTGCAAGTTTTTTTTAGAAGAGTGGTGTACATGCTAGTGTGATTATTAGTTTTGAAACTATTACTAACTATGCATTAATGATGTTACCATATGTTTGATGATGTAAACCTGTAATGGTAATGTCTTAGCCAAGCTCTAGGCTGACGGTTCCATGTTATATAGTGGGAATAAACCCAAAAGACAAAACTGGTGATCAGAGAGATACGTAAAGAAAAGACCCAGGCCTCCTTTGGTTCATAGGGTAAGAAAATCGTAGGAATAGGAAAGTTATAGGAAATGAGATGACATGTATCTCAAATTCTATGAGTAGAAATAGGAAAGGAGATGCCCTTTGATTCACATCATAGGATTTTTTCCATTGAGTCTAGGCTAATGTTTATTTTCCTATGAAATGTGGAGGATAGGAAGAATTCCTCCATAGGAATAGGATTCCATTCCTACAAACCAAAGGGCTCTAAAGGATTTTTTCCTACAGAAATCCTATCCTATGAAATTCCTACAAGATTCCTCTAAACCAAAGGAGGCCCCAGCCTTGGACGCCCCTGTATCCGTCTGATGTCTTGACGAGGTATCCCCCCTTAGTTTTTCGTTCCCTTGGCGAAGAATACTAGGGTTTGCTGTCCTCCGGCGGCTCCGCTGATCGAGAGTTTTGTTGTTGATCACTGCTGCAAAGCTGGGGTCTATATATTGTCCTTTGGCGGTTACGTTGGTCGGTGTTCTCGTGTTAATCATTGATGCAAAGCTGGGATCTACAGACCTCTGAGTGATTCGCTGACGGGGAGTTTCTTCGATGTCGATCATTGGATACACGGCATAGTCGACAATGAAACTCATGTGTTGGAACTGTCATGGCATGGCTTGCACGAAGGCAGTTAGAGCGCTCCTGGACATCCAGAAGCAATGGGGACCAGATGTGATTTTCCTGTCTGAAACACATCTGAACATAGTTAAAGCAGAAAAATTGAGGAAAAAACTTAAGATGGACAAGGTGGAAGTTCATGAGAGTGCAGGTGCAAGCGGTGGCTTGCTCCTGTTTTGGCGTAACCCGATTACCATCCAGGGACAAGAGCAAAAATTTCATTGATGTGCTAGGGGGCAGCTCGTCGGAGGAGACGTGGAGATTTACGGGCTTCTATGGGGAGCCAAAGTGGAAAGATAAGCACCTGTCTTGGGGCTATCTTCGTACTCTCTATCTGCAGATCTGTGTACTGTGGCTAGTTGCAGGTAATTTTAATGAGATACTATATTCTCATGAAAAGGAGGGAGGGGCGCCACGTCCGGTGAGTATGATGGAGAGATTTAGATATGCTCTAGTAGAATGTGAGTTGGAATATATGGGGTTCTCAAGAGATCAATTCACTTGGCGAAGGAGGAGGTTGTGGGAACATCTTGATAGGGACTGTGTGTAATGGGCAATTTCATGGTCTCTTTCCGCATGCTAAGGTGATCAACGCAACGCACACAAAATTTGACCATGGACCGATCTTCATGGACACAAAGGGCGATGTGTAGGGTGACCAACATCACGTGTATGTGAAAAAATTTGAGGCGAGGTGGTTACAAGAGGAGAATATTATGCAGCTAGTAACAGATGCATGGGAGCACACAGATCCTGCGACATCTTTGTCAACGCGTACAACAACAGTTCATGCAGTCATGCATGACCGGGATAGGGAGAACCTGAAGGCGCCTCATCGTGGCCTAAAAGAGCTCAAGGCTGAGTCGGAATAGCTGCGGTTGGGCCCCCCTCACTAAGGAGGCGGCGAACAGGCAGCGACAACTACTCATTTAAATAGTGGAGAACTAGGAAAACGAAGAAATTTATTGGGTACAGCGGAGTCGCGCGAACTGGCTGAGGTTTGGTGATAGGAATACCAATTTCTTTAACAATTTTGCAACAACTCGTAAGAAGAGGAATCATATCAGGAAACTGTTGGATATACAGGAGTTTGGAGAGAAGATAATGAATTGATGAGTAGCTTGATTAGCGAATACTTTCAGAACCTTTTCTCTTCAGAGGTTAATGTACCAAATGAGGATGTTTTAAATAAAGTCAAAAACTGTGTTCCAAGCTATATGAATGAGTCTCTGCTTGCTCCTTATACTGAGGAAGAAGTCAAAAAAGCATTATTCAGTATAGGTGATTTGAAGGCTTCGGGTCCGGACGGTCTACATGCCATCTTCTACAAGAAATTCTGGCCGGTCCTTGGAGGAGATTTGGTGAAGGAAGTGCTTGAGACTGTTAATACTGGAGTCATTCCGGATGGGTGGAATTCCAGAACGATTGTACTCATTCCAAAAGTGGATAATCCGGAGAAGATTTCAGAATTCAGGCCCATCGGTTTATGCAACATGGGGTAATCTCAAAGATGTTGGCAATGAGACTAAAGGTACTACTCCCTGACATTATAAGTGAGACTCAAAGTGCTTTTGTTCCTGGACGTATCATCACCGACAATGTTATAGTGGCATATAAGTGCTTACACACAATGAAAAAAAGAAAAAAAGAAAGTTTGGGAGTTGTGCTGTTAAATTGGATATGCACAAAGCCTACGACCATGTTGAACGGGTTTTTCTGGAGGCTATTCTTGGGAAGTTTGGTTTTGATCCTAGATGGATCAAATTAGTAATGTCATGTGTGAGATCAGTGGAGTACAAGGTATGGTTTAATTCAAATGAGACCCTTCCTTTTTCACCGACCAGAGGGTTGAGGCAAGGAGATCCCCTATCACCCTACCTCTTCCTATTTTGTGCCGAAGGTTTATCGACTTTGATTGCTCATGAAGAGTCAGTGGGTGCATTAAATGGTGTTCAGGTGTGTGGAGATTCCCCAACAATTCCCCATTTACTATTCGCCGATGATTCTCTTATCGTAATGAGAGCAGATTCTGCAAATGCTACATCTCTTAAATGGGTATTGGACGACTATTATGCGGTATCCGGGGAATGGTAAGCGAGGCCAAGTGCTCAACATTTTCTATCAAAATACAGATATGGAGGTGAAGGCTCAAGTATGTCAGACCTTGAATATAATGACGGAATCCCTCTTAGACAAATACCTATGACTACCTTCCATGATTGGGGTAGACAGGGTTGATTGTTTCAAACATATCATTGAAAGAATTCTGGCAATGGTCAATGGATGGAAGGAAAGAGCCCTCTCTTATGGGGGTAAGGAAGCTTTGTTGAAAGTGGTGGCCCAAGCCATCCCAACATATGTGATGGGTGTTTTCAAATCCCCCAAAAAAAGTCTGCAAGGGGATCATTGATGCAATGTCGCAATATTGGTGGGATGATGAGGAGAACCAGCGAAGGATGCACTGGTTTGCATGGTGAAAAACGTGCGTGCCAAAAGAGAGAGGTGGTATGGGATTCAGAGATGTGCATAGTTTTAATCTAGCAATGCTAGCCAAGAAATGTTAATGCCTTGTCATGAGACCATGCCAAGTTTCATGATATTCAGACGAGTTTGGAATTTACAGGAATTTTAAAATCAAGTTTCTCAATGTTTTTGGCCGAGCCACAACGCCCAGATGTTTGAAATTCATTCTCATTTCTTGCATGGGACCTAAACATTCACCCAAGGACATATATGATTTTCAACCCATCTTTGGCGCACTCAAGCATGAATATGTAGCTCAAATTTGAATTATGCACATTAAATGCCTAGAAAACTCAAATGATGTATAAAAAAGGGCAAAACGAACCCTAAATAATTCTAAAATTTAGCATGGAACTCCTATTAGTCTATGTTGCCTCTATAAAAAAATCAAGGTGGGAAGAGGCAGCGTATGTTGTTTCACACACAGAGGTGACATGTTCCCTCTTGGAACCACGAGCATTCTTGAGAGAAGCTTCGGCTTGCAAGAAGCTTATGCCAAAACTTGTCCCAAATCAGTCGAATTTTTTTACCACAGCATGTTTGTGCCATGTCATGAGACCATGGCAAAGTTTCATGATTTTCAGGCGAGTTTTGGATTTACAGGAATTTAAAAACCAAATTTCTCAATGTTTCCGACCAAGCCACGATGCCCAGATGTTTGAAATTCATTCTCATTTCTTGCAGGGGACCTAAACATTCACTCAAGAACACACATATGATTTTTCAACCAGCTTTGGTGCACTGGAGCATGTGCATGTAGTTCAAATTTAAATTATGCACATTAAATGCCTATAAAACTCAATTAATATATAGAAAAGGCCAGCCGAATCCGTATTAATTCCAAAAATTAGCACGACACTCCTATTGGTCTATGTTTCCTCCGTAAAAAATCAAGGTGGGAAGTGGCGGTCTCTGTCGTTTCGCACACACAGGTGACACATCCCCTCTTGGAACCATGAGGCTTCTTGAGAGAATCTCCATTTTGTAAGAAACTCACATGAAAACTTGTCCCAAATTGGACAAATTTTGCATCACATCATGTTGGTGCCATATCGTGATACCATGCCAAGTTTTGATTTTCAGGCGATTTTTGGATTTACAGGAATTTAAAAACCAAGTATCTCAATGTTTCCGGCCAAGCGACGATATCGAGGTATTTGAAATTCATTCTCAGTTCTTGCATGGGACCTAAACATTCACCCAAGGACACATATATGATTTTCAACTCATTTCGGTGCACTGGAGCATGTGCTTGTAGTTCAAATTTGAATTACGCACATTAAATGCCTAGAAACTCAATTAATGTATAAAACAGGCCAAACGAACCCTGAATAATTCCAAATTTTGACACGACACTCATATAGTTGCATGTTCACTGTAGATAAATGTTCTAGCAATTCAAACACCGTTCTTTCGTAACACCATTTTGTCTTTCAAATCAGAATAAAAAAAATTAGGTACACGACAAACAGTTTACTAGCATGTACCGTGTGTGATGTGACATAAAATATCTCGGCGCACCCTCTTGTATGGCTTACGCCAGAAGATTTGTCATCTACTGTCCACCGCCCGTGCTTCAACCACACTTGCGCGCCCGTTTCTCACGGCACCAAGCGAAAATTTTCGGCAACTGTGGAAATATCTAGCTCCCCGCCCCCTCCCCGACCAAAAGCAACATTACAACTATTCCTACTTCCTTTCCAAGTTTAAACTTTCACTGCTTACTTGTAGCGCTGCCTCCTCGCCGGTGACCCTTCTTCTTGCTACGCGTCGTCGTCGATATAGTCAGGTAATCCACACCCCATCCTCCTCCTACTCCATCTCACATGCCCCAACCGACGGCGCGACACCTTCCCCCAAAATCACTGCCCCGTCCTCCAAATAGGCGCCACCCAAAGCCATTTTGCACGCAGTATAGCGAGCAAGCCAGGAGCATCTGGCAGCGGAGAAGCAAATCGTGGCCGCACGCGCGGATGAGGTCGTGATGGCTGCCATGCGTGCCGACTGCCAGATCTTGGGGGAGCACCTCGCCTTCGAGGCCACCGTCGTCGGTGCCACGCGGTTGACTACTTTAAAATACAATTCGCGGTGTTTTCTCAAGTCCACTGCCGGTGCCTTCTAGTGAATTGTCCCCTGTAATGTTAATATGCAATCTGATCTTCTAAAATGTAATGTTTAGTTAATAGTTTGGTCCAACAATCGCTACATTTCCTAGTAGTCATAAAGCATTCTTGGTTTGGTTAACTGTCTTATCTTTTGTAGTGTGGTGCTCAGTTAACTATTTGGTTCATTTGTTCTGCTGTCCAGTTAACTGTTTGGTTCAATTATGAAATCTGATGTTCATTCGTTGTGGGTACAGTTTTGTATTGTTATGCATGTGAGAAATAAATCAAATTTGGCTGTACTAAATACACGAGAAACATATACAATTGCTCTATTTCCAAGTTATTTAGCAAGGTCTGTGTTATCCTTGGGTCTTAATAGTGTTGTAGAGTACTTCGGCGTTGGTGTGTAGCGGCTTGGTTGCTCTGTGATTTGCCTCATCTCCATTGGCATGGGGTTCGTCTGGATCGAGCATATATCGTAGTATGCACGATGGGTGTGTTTTGTGGATGTGGTTGCTAATCCTTGTGATTGACGTTGTAGTGGCCGAAAGGCTTATATTCGACTTATTTGCCTCTTCTTCTATCAATATATGATAAGCTTGCTTGTGCGTATTCTAAAAAAAAGTTTTTGGTTGACTGGCTTTTTCATGCGGCTCAAATTAATCTGCCGAATGTGCAACGTGTTCATTTTTCATCAACATATTTTACTGATAGTATGCCAATCCTCACTTAACCTGATCAATAACAACCTTATATTGCAGGGAAACAATGGGAGGCAATGAGGTTTACCATCGAGGTTTGCACATGCATGGTCCTTTGGCTAATAGCACATTATTGTGCAGTTACATGAATCATTCTAATGTTTAGGTTTTTAACAATTTGGTCTTACACATGTAGGTCCTGCTGTCAGAGGTTTAGACCCACTGTTTGACCCATTTTGCATATAAGGAATGAGATGTCCATGAATATCAGTCAAGTCAAGAAACTCAGAAAGATTGTTAGGATAAAGAAACTTGCGACGAATAACAGCAAGATCTTTGTTTGCACAATGAAGAAGACATTAGTCAACTATAGGATGGTACTAACTCTTTTACCTTATTTTTCCCCTTGTGCCATTTCAAAATTTATTACACCTATTTATGCATATGTTTGTTTTCAATACTTTCCAAAGCAGTTCACCGATGATTACCTCTCAAACCACTTGCATGGTCAAGAGGCAAGGAAGGTATTCATTCAACACCCACGGTAAAATATTGAAGTCGTCCTCAAGAGGACGAAGGTTGGGCGGGCAATTATCCATAGCCACTGGCCTAAAGTTGCAAGGACATTCAACATCACTGAAGGCTCAATATTTGCCTTCGACTTTTGCAGTTTCCCAGATGAGATTCATCTGTCTATTTACCGTGTATGATGTTACTTTTCAAAGGTTTTCGATGTTGCATGTGAAACTTGGTGTTGTTGTGTAATGGCGTAGTTAGCTATATGCCTATATGGTGTAACTGAGTGCTGAAGCTATCTGATGTAATTCAATTATGAAATCCTAGTTTTCGTAATACGGATATGAAATATATGGTGTGTTTTATAAGAAATGTCAATTTGATTACTAAATGGATTATCAATGTAGGCCAATTAGCCTGCTTATTGGGTTTTTTTATTGCAAACAGTTTCTCAGACAACACCGTGGGCAATGAACGCAAACAACCCACACGGTTTCCAGAAAGTAGGCGTATTAGATCAATGAAGAATAACACACGACTTCGGCCAGAGAATGCTACTTCTTGAGCTTGCATTGGTTTCTCCCTTAAACAGGGAAAAGGTGATTCAACAAAGTAGAGATAAGTATTTCCCTTAGTTAAGAACGAAGGTATCAATCCAGTAGCAGGAACACACAAGTCTCCAATGATAGCACCTACACAAACAAACAAATACTTGCACCCAACGCGATAAAGGGGTTGTCAATCCCTTCACGGTTACTTGCAAGGATGAGATCTGATAGAGATAGATATAATAGATAAGTAAATTGCAAATAAAATAAAAGTAAATAAATTGCAGCAACGTATTTTTTGTGTTTTTGATTTTATAGATCTGAAAATAATATGATAAAAGATAGACTCGGGGCCCATAGTTTTTACTAGAGGCTTCTCTCTTGAAAGAAAACATACGGTGGGTAAACAAATTATTATTGAGAAATTCATAGAAAGGGAATAATTATGTAGATATCCAATGCAATGATCATGTATATAGGCATCACGTCCGACACAAGTAGACCGACTCCTGCCTGCATCTAGTACTATTACTCCACACATCTACCGCTATCCAACATGCATCTAATGTATTAAGTTAACAAGAACGGAGTAACGCTTTAAGCAAGATGACATGATGTAGAGGGATAGATTCAATCAATATGAATAAACCCCATATTTGTATACTTAATGGCAACAATACAAATATGTGTCATGTCCCCTTCTGTCATTGGAATTGAGCACCGCAAGATTGAACCCATTACAAAGCACCTCTCCCGTTGCAAGAAAATCAAGCTGTCCAAACCAAATCAGTAGATTGGAGAGAAATACAAAGCTATAAAAATCATGCATAAAAGAGTTCAGAGAATACTCTAATAATATTCATAGATAATCTGAACATAAACCTACAATTCATAAGATCTCAACAAACGCACCGCAAAAGAAGATTACATCGAATAGATCTCCAAGAACATCGAGGAGAATATTTTATTGAAGATCAAAGAGAGAGAAGAAGCCATCTAGCTACTAGCTAAGGACCCATAGGTCTGTGGTAAACTACTCACACAACATCGGAGGGCATAAAGGTTGATGTAGAAGCCCTTCGTGATTGAATCCCCCTCCGTCGGAGTGCCAGAAAAGGTCCCAACATGGGATCTCTTAAGAACAGAAGCTTGTAGCGGCGAAAAAGTATTTTTGGTGTGCTCTGGTCTACGGGGAATATTTGGGTATTTATAGAAGAAGAATTAGGGTTAGAGGTGCCACAGGGGGCCCACAAGCCTGGGGGGCGCCCCCTGATACGTCTCCGTCGTATCTATAATTTTTGATTGTTTCATGCCAATATTATACAACTTTTACATACTTTTGGCAACATTTTATATGATTTATTGGACTAACCTATTGATCCAGTGCCCAGTGCCAGTCCCTGTTTTTTGCATGTTTTTTTGTTTCACATAATATCCATATCAAACAAAGTCCAAATGCAATAAAATTTTACAGAGAATTATTTTGGAAATACATGTGATTTTTGGGAGGTGGAATCAACGCAAACGGGGGCCCACAGTGACCACAAGACACCTGGGGGCGTGGTGGTGGGTTGTGCCCTCCTCGTACGTCGGTTGGAGCTCTACTTCGGGCGCAAGGAAGCTTATATCCGGAAAAAGTCGTGTTAAAATCTTAGCGCAATCGGAGTTATGGATCTCCGGGAATATAAGAAACGGTTTTCGGCTTGATTTGGGGAACGCGAAACAGAAGATAACCGAGAGTGAGATCGAATCTTGGAGGGGCTCCTGCCCCTCCGCCGCCATGGAGGCCATGGACCAGAGGGGGAACTCTCCTCCCATCTAGGGGGGAGGCCAAGGAAGAAGAATAAGAAGGAGGGGGGGGGGGGGGCTCTCCCCCCTCTCTCACGGTGGCTCCGGAGTGCCGCCGGGGCAAGGATCGTGACAGTGATCTACATAAAAAATCTTGCTACCGTCAAAACCAACTCTCTCCCCCTCTATGCAGCGGTGTAGCACATCTTTTTCCCGCTGTAATCTCTACTTAAACATGGTGCTCAACTCCACATATTATTTCCCAATGATCTATTGTTATCTTATGATGTTTGAGTAGATTCATTTTGTCCTGTGGGCTAATCGTGATCTTGGTTGGTATGAGTGTATATTTTATTTATGGTGTTGTCCTACGGTGCCCTCCGTGTCGCGCAAACGGAGGGATCCCCGCTGTAGGGTGTTGCAATACGTTCATGATTCGCTTATGGTGGGTGGCGTGAGTGACATAATACACAGACCCGAGTAAGTGGGTTGATGCGTATGGGAGTAAAGAGGACTTGATACTTAATGCTATGGTTGGGTTTTACGACCTTAATGATCTTTAGTAGTTGAGGATGCTTGCTAGAGTTCCAATCATAAGTGCATATGATCCAAGTAGAGAAAGTATGTTAGCTCATGCCTCTCCCTCATATAAAATTGCAAGAATGATTACCGGTCTAGTTATCAATTTCCTAGGGACAAATGCCTTTCTTGTTTACAAAAGCTATCTACTTTTATTACCTTGCAATTTCTTTGTAGTTTTATTCTCGCAAAGTACTCGTAGTTTTATTCTTGCAAAATAGTTTTATTCTTGTTCTAGGTAAAGCAAACGTTAAGTGTGCGTAGAGTTGTATCGGTGGTCGATAGATCTTGAGGGAATATTTGTTCTACCTTTAGCTCCTCGTTGGGTTCGACACTCTTATTTATCGAAGAAGGCTACAAACGATCCCCTATACTTGTGGGTTATCACCCCCCCTAGGGCGAGCCTTCCGAGCTTGTCGCCAATCTATGGCCCCTCTGACCTTCGCCCAAAGGTTCCTAGGTGTCTTGTTGTCCAAGAAAAATCCTCAAAAAGTTTTGTTCCAATTGGACTCCATTTGGTATTGATTTTTTGTAAAGGCAAAAACAAGGGAAAAACAACAACTTGCACTTGGCACTAGATTAATAGGTTAGTCCCAAAAAGGATATAAAATAGCATAATAATGCATATAAAACATCCGAGATGGATAATATAATAGCATGGAACAATAAAAAATTATAGATACGCTGGAGACGTATCAAGAACCCCAAGCTTAATTCCTGCTCGTCCTCGAGTAGGTAAATTATAAAACAGATTTTTTGATGTGGAATTGCTACTTAACATGTTTATCATGTAATCTTTCTTTATATGTCATAAATATTCAGATCCATAAGATTCAAAACAAAAGTTTAATATTGACATAGAAACAATAATACTTCAAGCATACTAAAAATCAATCATGTATTTTCAAAATATCATGGCTAAAGAAAGTTATCCCTACAAAATCATATAGTCTTGTCATGCCCCATCTTCTTAACACAAAGTATTTATCATGCATAACCCCGATGACAAGCCAAGCAATTATTTCATACTTTTTAACGTGCTTCGGCTTTTTCAACTCTCACGCAATACATGAGCGTGAGTGATAGCACTATGGGTGGAATAGAAGGTGGTAGTAGACAAAAAGAAGGGATAAATTCTCACATCAACTAGGCAAATTAATGGGCTATGGAGATGCCCCAATCAATATCAATGTGAGTGAGTAGGGATTGCCATGCAACAGATGCACCCGAGCTATAAGTGTATGCACTACTACAGGATGCTGCTAACGCGACACTACGATCAGAGACCCTTCGACGAAACTGTGTGCGATGCCATAATCGCAAACGATGGTGTAAAAAACCGTCAAAAAAGGTGCAAAATGTTTGCGATGGAGGATGCATCAAACATGGTTCAGATTTTAGTTGTGTGTGCGATGTAGGGCATACAGTTTAGCTTAATTAACTGTTTACAATGAGGAGGAACAAAAGAAACGGGCAGCCAGATGAAGGTGTGTGCGATATACATCATACGGTTCACTCGGATGAACTGTTTGTGATTAGGCAACACAAAAGAAACGGTCAGCCATATCAAGGTGTGTGCGATATACGGCTTGCGATTCACTCGGATGAACTGTTTGCGTTGAGACATGAGAACAGAAACGGTTCAACTTAACAAGATGTGTGTGATACGCGACAAACAGTGCATGTAATCGTAAAGCGTGTGCAAAGACCGATAACAACACAGATGATTACTGCTAACAAGCCGTGTGTGTTGTGAGCAAACGATTGCTGGTATACAATTGTGACTGATTGATGAAAACATCACCGACGGGTTCCATTGTTTAGTCCGTGTGTGATGTGATTTTCTTTGTCCGCACAACATCTACGCTTTGTCTACGGAGCATCAACATATGTACTTAAAAAGACAGCATTGCATAACCAAATTAAGCATACAATTACACAAGTGACTACACACATAACATTTCCACACACCAAAGTAAGCAATTACATGCATACTAAAGTAGGAGAAACAAGGATCTAATCATCTACTTATTGTTGCGACAATGATTGCCATTGCTCTGCTTCCGGCTGGATCCCTAGCCGTTTTGGGGAAGGAGGCACTTCCTCATGTCAACGATCCGCCTGTACATGCCGTAGCTCGTGTACGCCTCCTTGGCCGCGTACAAGACATGAGCTTTGTTGAGTTTCTCCATCCAGGCCGAGTGACAGGCATGCTTGTCCTTGTTGCACGAATCCTTCATGTCTCTGTAGTAGGGGTCGATGATGGCCTCGGCGAGCTGAACCAGTGAGTCCTTCTCATGCTCCTTGCTGCCCCAGATCTTGTATTGGCCCTGGATGTCAACAAGATTCTGGCAGGCGATGCCCGAATTCTCGAGCGCCTTTACATCGTTGGTGATGTCCACCGTAGCGAACATGTAGTGGGGGCCATTGACAAACTTGGCGAAACGCTCGCAAGGACTTGTGGCCAGGCCTAGTGGTAGATGAGGATGTGGTGGCACACGCACATCTGGGCGACGACGACCTTGGGACGAGACCCGACACGAGGGCAGGTGTACTCGAGGTCGAACCCAACCACCTTGTACTTCTCCTCGACAAGCAACAACTCCATGATGTGGATGGAGTGCTCCACCCAAACCGGGTCGTTGGTGTACACCACTGAGAGGTCCATGAACCTTCTGTGGATGTCCACCACGACATACATGGTGAACTGCTGCTCGTTGTCGGCAGCCGCTCGGAGCACCATTGGAGCCGCGCAGGATACCCTCTAAGAATTTCTCGTGGTGGGGGTGCTTCTTGCAATGGTGGGGCGCGATCGAAAGGTTGGCCGCTGTAATAAATGGGGGTCGGCCGGCCTGTAATCGTCACGTCTTGTCACGGCGTTCATAGCGGAGGATTCCAGTGCATGCTTGACAACATCGCACAGCACGCGTGGGCTCGAAGAGGCGCCAAATGTATCATCGGTGAGCCTGTTCCCGCGCTATCATGCAGCTTACCACACAAGGTTCCCGCCCGGCTAGTTTGGCCACGCGTTGGCTAGAAGAGGGACAAATCGTGGGCGTTTATTGGCAAAAAGCTTTGTAAAAATGAAGTGTGTGGAATGACTTCTGTCATAAGTTTACCCGTGGGTGATAAGGTCAAAGTTACACAGAAGGGTGATGATGGACACTCGAGTGCGATAATTAACTTTGCGCTCTACAGGGCACACGGTGGAAGAAACCACCTGTGTGGAATAATGTCGAAGATCGCAGTCGAGTTAGCTATACAGATTGTGTGCTGTGAGATCGACAAGGTAAACATATTCGAGAATGGTTAATAAAATCTAAGACCATTGCATATTAAGGTCAAAATAGTGCTACCAATATACGAGTCTCATACGATGCCATTTCAATGATTGTACCACAAAAGCTCGAAATATTACAAGGTTCAAATTCGAGTTATATGGCTCAAATTGAAGATTACAAGGTTCAAACTGATATTAGAAATGAAATTCAGCTCATCGGTAGAACGCTTCATCTTGATCCATTGAACATGGATATTAGAGAGGTTCAAACTAATATTACCACTTCTAAGTCTGGTTTCGAAACCTCACAATTTTTGCAAAGGGGCCAACCATTGAGAAGTCATGTATGGGGTTGACATGATGACTTCCGATTACTCTGTCATCTGAAGTTCCAAAATGAAATTCAGCATTTTTGGAGCCTATTCCATTCTGCCGTAGGCGCCGGCGCTGATCAACAAACCATTCATTTTTGCGAAATAAATGTAGGGCAAACCTCATTTCCTTGACATCCTTGCTCGAGAACAAAGAACCGGTGAATATAATCTACGGTAAGGTCCCTCGGTAGGAGTTCAAAGTAATTTCTGAGAGATGCAGATCTAGGCATTAGACGTGATTGTTATATTGTATCACATTATCCACCACCGGGCCTAATCTTATATGCAAAAGAAGAAAATGTGTTAGTGCCTACATGCAGTTTTGAACATTACTACAGGCCTATTTTGTTTGCAGGATTTGTAAAATGCACTAACATGCCATCTTTGATCTGACATGATTAACATGGGCATTTGATTACATTCTAGAAAAATGTAGCCTTCTTCACAAGAGGTTGGAGTGGATGAAAAGTTCCCTAAGAAAAATAGTACAGATGAATCCAAAGGATAAATGCTTATTGATTGTAACCATATGGATCAAGCAACCAATATGGGGGGGGGTGGAATATGTATGTACTGAAATCCTCCAAAAGAACCCTTCAGAAATCGTAGTACATTGTCATTGTAAACTTGAAAAAAAAGGTGTCACAAATTGAACTCCCTTATGGTTAACATTTAACAGGAAAGACATCACCTCGATATATAGCTTCTCCAGGCACAGAAAGCATCTCAGGAAACTGACAACCCGCTCCAGGTTGGGGTCGATAGATTCTAGTGCCAAGACCTTCACTGTGCGCAGTTTTGGGGTCAAGCTTGTCGGAATCATTTTCTGAATGATAGACGAACAAACATCTTCAAAATTAGAAATAATGTTAATTTGTAGAATGAGAGATAGAAGGCGGCTGTTGTACACGAGCAGGTGTGGATCCAATAACAAGTTCGGAGTATTTGTCGAGACGAGTAGCCCACCACTTTATCAATTTCAAGCATAAATGACATTGATTCTTGTTGGACCTTCTTGATCAACTAAAAGTAATCTCTCAAGTGCAGGTGTGTCCTCAATGACCATATCGTGGTACACATCTTGTGATGTCTTCCTGCAACACCAGCAACACACATAAATAGTCCGGAGAGTCATGGAGGTGATGTGGAAGGTACTCAACCCATTGATCGCCTGAAGATGAAGGTACACAAGTGCAGTACAGCCACATAGTAGGCTCTCCATGTCACCGTTTGAGAGGCATACGACAACGAGCTCGAGGAGCTTTAGTCATGGCAGAATAAGAGCGGGCGCGTCATTAGGGGGGGGGGGGGGAATGGCAGTTCCTGAACTTGGCGACGCGCAGTGTGGGCGCGAGGCGGAGTGCGGACATTGGCAGCGACCGCATATGCCCATCATCGAAAGTGAGCTCCTCGAGCTGATCTAGGGCGGGGGATTGGAACCAGCCGTCAAGCTTGGCTCGGTCCTTGCCGTTGGAAGGGAACTTGCCCATTCTAAGGCCTCTGGTTGGGCCAAGGTGACTGCCGAGGATCTTGGAGAACGCATCCAAGCTTTTGCGATAGCCATGGCAGAGCTCGTGGGTGTCGATGAGGTCGAGAGGTCTGGAGTTCCATAGGGGCGCCACCGCCGGGAAAGGACGATTGTCTGTGCCCCATATTTGATTGGGAGGAGGGAGATGATGACTGTCAACATATCATCGGGGAGGCTGCTGATCAAGTCTAGGCCTTCTGGAGTCACTTGCGGTTCTAGCTCGCCCCGCCTCCGCTTGTTGGCAGCCCTGTTCTCCACCTCCGGAGTCTCCTTGACAACGGCGCTTTCTGATAGAAATGGGAGTACATGGAATATTTAGTTAAAATAGGGCAATAGAAAAGTGTATTGGTAACTAGAAGTTATTAGGTAGGAATATTGTAAGAAAAGGGAATAACAATGGTTGCTTAAATACTACACAATTCATTTAACATTGCTGGGTAAGTCAACATGCAGATAGTTGAAAAGAAAACTTACTTCAAACAAAGTCTAGACGGATGATTCTGTCGGGGAAGATAGCATATATCTCATGACCAGGCCCTTTTATGTGCAATGCAATTTTAGTGCCAGCTTTCAGTACATAAAACTTATAAATTTATTTCCAAAAGCCAGTGCCAAAATGTGACGCCCGGATAATCACGCTACAGTAATCCCACGCTAATCATGCCACGTCACCTCGATTACTGTGACTAAACTCTCGTTGATTCAAACCCGGTTCAACTTCATATTGAAAACATAGGCAAGGTAATAAAAGTTTTCAGAAAATAAAACAAAAAGGAGTGGGGGAGGAAACCCCACTGGCCCAACTGGGCCAGCCCCCCCCCCCACCTGGCCCAGCCCCCCCTCCCCTGGCCCGGCCCAGCCGGCCGGCCACCTTATCCACCCCCCCGCCCCCGGTCGGCTAACCCTAGCCGCCCAGCCTCCCTCACTTCCCGATCCCTTTCTCCTCGCCCGATCTAGATCGGGGCCGATCCACCCCGTCGCGCCCCCGACGCCGAGGATCCCCGCCGCCCCGACCGCGTCGCCCCCTCTCCCCCTGCGCCCCTCGCCGCCGCCCGGATTCCCCCCCCCCCCACCGTCGTCCCACGCGAGGTCCCTCGCCGCTGGGTCGCCCCCGACCCCCGCCTCACCGGATCCGCCCACGCCGACGGCTGCCTCCCGCCCGCCTCCTCAACGGTCGCCACAGCGCCCGAGCCGCCTCGAGACCCCACGAACCCCCACCGTGAGCTCTCCTCTCCTCCCTCGGACCCCTCGCTCCCTCTCCCTCCCGAACGCCGCCGTCGCCCGGGCCTCCCGTCGCCGGCTCGGCCGCCATCCCATGATCGCAGCCCACGCCGCCCGCGGCCACGTCCCCCGCCTCCTCTCCCTCCTCCTCGCCCGTGGCGCCTTTCCCCTCCGCCGCACCGAATGCCCCTCCCGCCGTGGATCCTGTCTGGCGCCCGGTGACCAAGCGGTCACGGGCCGAGCCGTGTGGCTCGGCCCGCAGCCCTCCCGACCTCGTGGCGCGCCTCGACGGAGACCGAACCTCCTCGCCTACCTCCGCGCCTCCCGTGACCCGGCCCTCCAAAGCCCACCGGGACCGCCTCGCCCGGCTCCTCGTCGGGCCACGGCCTCGGCCGGCCCTCCACCACACCGGCGGGATCGGGCGGGCGCCACGCCTGCCCCCGGTTTGGCGCCCGACGGCCACGCCCAAGCCCGCACGCCCGCTTGGCCCCGGGGCCTATGACATGGGGGCCCCACCTCACGTAATGGTTTTAATAATAAAAAGGAAAATGAAAATTAGATAATAATAAATAAAATGAATAAAACTAATTAATTAATTAATTAATTAAGTAATTAGTTAATCTAATTAATCTCGATTAATTAAACCTAATAACTAATTAACCTAATTAACTCATATTAATTAAACTTAACTAAGTTAATTAGTTAACAGAGGATGACGACGGGACCCACATGTCGGGGTTGACTTGGTCAACCACATTGATCTTGACGTCAACATGACGTCGAAATACATTTTCGAATTAATTAATTAATTAATTAAATTCCGAAATTATTAAAATCTTTTAAAATCATATCTTTTAATCCGTAATCCGGATTAAAATATTTCCAACATGAAAGTTGCTCGTAACGGCGTGGCGAATCCGGATCTGTGATCCGTTCGTCCACCACACGCCTCTAACCTATCGAACCTGCAAACTTTCCTCTCCGGTTCATCACTCGACAGACGTCCGGAACCGGAAAACTTCGGATGTTTCCCCCCTTAACCAGTACCCCCCCTACCACGTTAGGGCACGCCTAGCAACGCTTCTTGACATGTCATGCATCGATATGCATCTGTTTACTAGGTATTCATTGTTTCTTCCCCCTCTTCTCTCCGGTAGACTGCGAGACCGACGGCCTGCTGGCTGGCGGTTCGACTACGGTGTTGTGAACCCTCTCTCTTGCCAGAGCAACCAGGCAAGCCCCCTTTGATCATCCCGATATCGCCCATTCCATTCTCTCATGCTTGCATTAGATTTTGCTCTTGTTATTGTTTGCACCTATTTTGATGCATAGCACGCTTTTGTATGTCTCTTTGTTGTTTCCTTACACCTTATCCTAAACTGCTTAGTATAGGTTGGTTAGAGACCCATCGGTGACCCCCCACCTTGTCCTTGTTGCCCTGCTTCATCATTGAAGACCCGATCAACGGGATCCAAGACCAGGCCCTGACACCGCACATCACTTCCCCTTAGTTGCTCGACACTACTAGGTTACTATCGAGTACCGAGGGTGAAACCTCTACAACACTTCTGATATTAACCCTGTAGTATAGCTATCCGGTTGTGGTCATCGAGGGTGATTTCCTCCTTAACCACTTCCGTCTGACTACTGTCGTGCAACCCCTCAAGTGTGGACCTCGAGGGTGAATCCTCTTATGTTCACCTTGATGACTACATTGAGTGGAATTCACCGGGGGTGATTCCTCGGGTTTTCCCCTTGATGTTTGGACACACGGTTACTTGGACTTTTACCACTGTTACTTGGAAAGACGGGTCGACCCTGAGGGGTACCCGCGCGTGCTTAATTGCGAGTGATGTGGAGACGGGTTGACCTGGAGGGTGCCCGCGAGATAATTACGGCGTGGCGGGCATTCCTAGCCCTTGCCGCAAGTCCTCGAGGCAGCAACGGGTCACATCTTTCGTGAGTCTCGCTTGTTACCGCTGCGTTCCTAATCCACTACGATTTGGATATTTGATCCGAGGGCCTCGGCCCGATAGCACTAACCATCACGTGGGCATAGTATGGGCGTTCTGCGTCGTATACATCAGCCGAAGCTTAATAGACGTCGGCGGCGGCGGCCGGTTGGACCGGTAAGCTCACGCCTTTTGGGAAGGTAGCTAGGTGCGCTCACCGGCAGCGTCACATAGCGTCTTGAGGAGTTCGGGGAGATGGCCCATGACCCCGGGGCATAGGTTTAGTCGGCGTCTTGGCCTCTCTATTAAGCCTAGGTCGGGTTGCGGTATTGTTTGGCGAGGCGGGCATGACCACAGAAAGTGTGTCCGGCGGAGTTAAGCGAGTGTGGTGGGTAAGTTGGTGCACCCTGCAGGGAAGAAAACATCTATCGATAGCCTGTCCCTGATAGCGGACACTTGGAGTTGTATCCGGTCGATACAACTAGAATCGGATACTTGTGATGAGAATTGGATGGTGATGAGAATTGGTTGGTGATGAGAACTGGATTGTGATGATAAGCTGGATAGTATGGCTTCAGGATTTCTTTCTCGCAGGAGTCGAAAGGATCTACGCCGAGGTTGATAACACTACTACTACTTTACTTTATGCTACTCTACTCCTTCCGGTTCTTTGCAAGATGGTGGTTACGGAAGATGCTAGTCTTCGATAGGACTAGGCCTTCTCTCTATTACGGCATTGCAGCCCTCCACATATCTGACCTTCCTTTGATAATGTTGCATATGTAGCGTAGATCCTTGCTTGCAGTACTTTGGATGAGTACTCACGGTTGCCTTGTTCCCCTTTTCCCCTACATCTACTCGATTGCTGCAACAGACGATGGAGCCAGAGCCGCACGCCGCCTATGACGACTACTACTGGAGGTGCCTACTACTACGTGCAGCCCGGCGACGCGACCGGGAGTGACCTAGGAGGATCCTGTGCAGGAGGCCTGCTCCTCTTCGATCTGTATCCCGGTTTGTGCTAGCCATCTTATGTCACCTTGTTTAACTTATGTACGTACTCAGATATTGTTGCTTCAATGACTTCGTCTATGATCGAGCACTTGTATTCGAGCCCTCGAGGCCCCTGGCTTGTATTATGATGCTTGTATGACTTATTTTATTTGTAGAGTTGTGTTGTGATATCTTCCCGTGAGTCCCTGATCTTGATCGTACACATTTGCGTGCATGATTAGTGTACGGTTAAATCGGGGGCGTCACACAAAATAGGAGTCACCACGTACATCAAGTCTTATAGTAGCAACGATTGTAAATCCATGGTTTGTGTGCAGTATGACATCCATGCAGTCTTTATCTATGTAGAGGGAAAGATTGTGCACTACATAATCTGTTGCATCGCAAGGGCTGCGCTGCAGAAAATGGTAGGATTGTCAAAGAAAATATGGTATCATGCAAATACGGGCCCAAATTGAAAGAACAGTACAACAGTTGAAATCGAAGGACAAAAATCTATAATTAATAAGATAGGGTAAACATGATGTCATGGAAATATGAGAGTAATCAAAAAAACAATACATCATTAATTTGCCTAATATAGAATGAAGAGGGGAAAAATCCCCTTTGACGTATATGGTGCATGTGGCACCTTTTATTCAAATGTATCAATATTTGGAATATGTTCAGGAAAGTAGGCCATGCCAACCGATTTAGGGTGATATTGAACATACCGCACGCGTCCCTCAAGTGATCTGGTACGGTGAGATGGAATCTTTGGTGGAGGTCGCAAAGTCCTGATGTGTCGGCGCACTGTACATTATATGAATGAAAGAAAACCCTCAAACCAGCTCGAATAAAAATGAATTCACGATGATTTCCGCCGGGTGATTAAAGGAGGCAGATGAACTGGGATAAGAGATGAGATAATATCTCATTAAATTAGTTACCTTGTCATCCATGAGAAAGAACCCTCAGTACGGCAGATTCCCCAACCGAGCGAAGCTGGGTCGACAGCGAGCAGCGTTGAGAAAATCGATGGCGATAGGAGGCGGCAAGCGGAAGTGGCATGCGGTGGGCTTTGCCGGCAGCCTGGCGGCGGCGGCGGCAGGCGTCGAGCTAAGTGTTTACCACCACAATAGGTGGTGCCATGGCATAGGCGTGGAGGAGCTTGTGCAGGCGTGAATGGGGACCGGAGGGGTGGCGGGCGCGGTGAGGGTTTTTGTGACGTGGGGCTGGTGAGGGTTTTCTTTTTTGTTTTTTGAATTGGGTGGTGAGGGTTTTCTGTCCCACAAAGAATTTTGGAGGCGACGGGTTGCTAGAGCGAACCGTGTGTGATTGACGAAACAGGCAAAATGAAAGTCATTGCACACGGTTCCAATTTTGGGAACCGCGTGTGATTGACGTACTACCTCCGTCCTGGTTTATTCGTCCCCCTTTGTAATTTTTACCAAATTTTGACCAAATATTTAACATACTCAGACATAGATAATAAGAGTACACGTACATAAGCACAGTTCAACCATAAGTACATAGTTCAACCGTCATTAAGCATACTCAAGCGTACATAGTTCGATCCATCCCACATCTCATCTCACATGCCAGCACGATCCTGAAGCTTCTCCAGGTACTTGGCGTACGCGCCGTGTGCCACCCGACGAATACTTCTGCTTGAAGGAGCCAACGGCCCGTCCTCTTGCATGCGCCAGAACACTTAGATACGGGCCATGAAGCTTGTGGTTGCAAAATGGGCATCGATAGCCGGCGTTCCAGGTCCCTGTCGCTGTTATGCATTCCCGCATAAAGCTCCCTCAGGATTTGCCTCTTGTACCTCCTCTCGCCATCTTCATCCTCGCTGTCGACATCATTAGACAACACCTATACAAATAGTAAAACAAATTCGTCATCAAGTCAATGATTACATGCCGTGAAGTAGGATTAGGAATTTATGGCTATTTATTTATACATATCTAGAGATTGTTCGATTTTTAAGCACAGTCGTCTATGTACAGACCAATCTTGAAGAAAATAATGGCACAAACATATGTAGGTCATTCAAAATCAATTGTCCAGTCCTGGATAGGAATTATTAGCACGACCACTAACCCCAGTCGGATTACTAGCGAAATCATTTGCACAGATGAAACAACTATTCACTTATCACTTGTACCATTCAAACAATTAATACACTACGGATCTATGAAACTTACTCAGATTTCAAGGATTGGGAGAACAAAACCATAGGATTTCTATTCCAAAAAGGGGGAGGCAGGAGTAACCAGAGAAACCCTATGATCTATTTGACACATAAATGGGTATAGATGACTAACAAGCTGTCCGTCGTTGCCGGAGTGGTCGTCGGAGTCGTCGCCGGGGTCATCACCAGAGTCGGTGTGGAACTCCGCCTCCAGCTGTGGAAGCTTGACGCCGTCGATGACGTCAGGGTGCAGCGGTAACTCGTCGGCGGTGCCTGCAACCTCTGTCTCCATCTCCACGCCGTGCTCTGGTGCTTTAGCATCCCCGGCGTCGCCGCTCCCTCCGATGGGGCGCTTCGGTGACATCCTCATACGCTAACAACTTTGAGGACTGAGAGCGGCGTCGAGGATGCAAGCGGAGAGATAGGATTGTGTGTGTGTGGCGAGGATGGGGGGTGCGGCTGTCAGTGTCAAAACTGGCGGATCTCGGGCAGGGGGTCCTGAACTGTGCGTCTTAGGATCGAGGGCAATAGGAGACAAGGACACGATGTTTACCCAGGTTCGGGCCCTATTAATGGAGGTAATACCCTACTTCCTGCTTGATTGACTTTGATGAGTATAGGGGTTACAAGAGTTGATCTACCTCGAGATCGTAATGGCTAAACCCTAGATGTCTAGCCTGTATGATTATCATTGCCTCTACGGACTAAACCCTCCGGTTTATATAGACACCGGAGGGGGCTAGGGTTATACAGAGTCAATTTACAGAGAAAGGAATCTTCATATCCGAACGCCAAGCTTGCCTTCCACGCCAAGGAGAGTCCCATCCGGACACGGGGGGAAGCCTTCTATCTTGTACCTTCACGATCCACGTCACATAGCCCGGACGCCCGAGGACCCCCTAATCTAGGACTCCCTCAGTAGCCCCCGAACCAGACTTCAATGACAACGTGTCCGGCGCGCAAATTGTCTTCGACATTGCAAGGCGGTTTCCTCCTCCGAGTACTTCAAAGCATCTGAACCAAAAAACTGTATTTGGCTTTACATCTTCGGTCCTTGAAAGGTGGGTTCTTTAGACAGCTTGGCCCTTCATTAAATATCATACCCTTCGGCTTCTGCGCCATTGTCGCCTCGGCTTCCATGTGTCAAACGAATACGAAGGGTCAAAGTATTTTTACACATAATACCCTGGCTATGCAAGGAAGGCGTCTATTTAAGGAGATTGAATCTCAGATGCCATTTCATACCTGGCGAAAAATCTTTAGAGCTTGCCACAAGAAACCACGCAAACATGGCTAGCGCCCCCAGTTCTTCCTCCTGCCCCCATGGCTCTGAAAAAGGCGATTGGGAGAGCTGCTCAGTATCCCACGCCCAACTGACCAAGCTTCAGACGCAGTGATATCTCCCTCCCGCGGATCTAGTCCCCGTTCGGGCGGGCTTAACTTCCATCAACGGGGAAGCCCTGGCGGAAAACTTCCCCGATCCTACCGAGGGGAGCAAGTGTGCTTTGTTTCCTTCCTGTTAATAGGTGTTGGATTTCCAATCCACCCTTTCCTCCGAGGCCTCCTGGAGTACTATGGCCTCCAACTGCACAACGTCACGCCGGGCACCATTCTGCGTATCACGGGCTTCGTCGCTCTCTGCGAGCTGTTCCTAGGCTATGAGGCCCATTTTGAGTTATGGATGAAGCTTTTCTGCCTCTTTCCCCGCTCCCAAAAGGGATCTATATTCGAGGTGGGTGGTGCCGAAGTATTGCGCATAGCCGGGACCGGATACCTGTCCGGCACTCCAAAGAAGGCATCTGAAGAGTGGCCCTCGAAGTGGTTTTATATTGAAGACGTTGTTCTTCCAGACCCAATCCGATGGGGCCTACCCGAGTTTTCAAATGCTCCGCTAAAGAAGCGTCACAGCTGGCGCCCCCGGAGCCTCGAAGAGGAAGATAGCGCGGAGGTTAAGAAGTTCATGAACAAGATAAAGGTACCCGCCCAATCTGGACTGTCCATAATTGAGGTAATGGCGATTTCAATAACGCGAGGCGTTCAGCCACTCCAATCCAGAGGACTCCCCATGTGGCACTATAACGGGGAAGATGACGCGTCGCGCTGCGGGCGCAAGGGTCCAGACAATTTTGCCGCCTTGTCCGCCATGTTGGCTGATCTTTATAAAGGGGAGAAGGAAGATTTCACTCGCCTTAAGTGCCGAGATGGCTTTTCCATGTACAACCCTCCTAGCTGGGTGAGCCTTCGTTCCATAACCTTACTCAATCCTCTTCCTGATTCGCACCTAGTTGAATTTAATCCGACCATTTTTAACAGGAATGGAGGAAGGTTGCCGCGGGGATTTATAGCCCCGCTCCGCAGCCGGAGGACCATATTCGGGACCTGGATCCCGGATTTGAAGAGGATCCGAATATATTCGTAGAGCTCAAGGAGGGGGTCTTCTATCAGGCGAGCTACGACAACACAAAAGTGGCCATTATAGATGATTACCCCGGCCTTCTCCCCTCCTCCCACGTAAGTACCCAGCAGACGTCTCCTCCAAAAGAGTTTTCTCATTACGCCTCACTCACCACACTATCTCGTGCTTCAAAGGGGCGGCGCTCGTCCCGCCACGCCGTATCAGAGGCGTCCCTTAAGAGAGCGGAGCCTGCGCGGGGCGGGTCTTTGCAGAGAAAGGCGGTCGGCAATACTGCCGAGCCTTCATCAAAGAGGTATGGTTTTTAATATGCCCCATGGCAATCATACCGAATTGTGACGTTTCCTGCTGTGCCATATTTCAGGAAGAGCATTCGCCGGACTGTGTCCGGAGACCTAGCTGGACATGCATCAACCAATCCGACCCTGGACCCTGCCTCCAGGGCTAGAGTTGACATGGGTGTAACGCCAGATTGTCCTCTCTCTGAAGACTCGGATAACGTATCCGTCACCAACTCCGAAGTGGAGAGTGCAATGGGCCATCAGCACCGGAGGGCAGCTATGCACGACCCCAACTTCACTGAAGATGCATTCAATGCCTTCAGCTCAGCGGATGCATACATCCGAGCTGCTCGGGATGGGCTTGCTGGAGCCGCTCACCAACATTCAAAGGATATGTGGGTAAGAACTTATTGTGTAGATTTAAATATCATATGCCAGTAGCCCCCGAGACTTGAAACAGTTGACTCAACTGATTTAAGGATCGTTATACAATAAGGTACTCACAGAGAAGAACAACATGCTTTCTCAGGAGCTGGAAAAATGTCGGACCCAGCTAACCGCTGTCACCGCCGAACTGGAGAAGTCCAAGGAGGCACCGATTGGTAATGTTCACTTTTGTCCGAAAAATATAATCATATGCCAGTAATGTTTTTGACATAAACACTGTTGTATTTATGATGGCATGATCACCGGATCAGGTGGAAGAGAAACTGAAGCCCGCACAGGCGGATAAACTGTTGGGGAACGTAGTAATTTCAAAATTTTTCCTACACACACGCAAGATCATGGTGATGCATAGAAACGAGAGGGGAGAGTGTTGTCTACGTACCCTCGTAGACCGAAAGCGGAAGCGTTAACTGTAGCCGGTTGATGTAGTCGTACGTCTTCACGATCCGACCGATCAAGTACCGAACGTACAACACCTCCGAGTTCAGCACACGTTCAGCCCGATGACGTCCCTCGAACTCCGATCCAGCCGAGTGTTGAGGGAGAGTTTCGTCAGCACGACGGCATGGTGACGATGTTGATGTTCTACCGACGCAGGGCTTCGCCTAAGCACCGCTACAGTATTATCGAGGTGGACTATGATGGAGGGGGGCACCGCACACGGTTGGGAGAGATCAACTGATCAACTTGTGTGTCTAGAGGTGCCCCCCTGCCCTCGTATATAAAGGAGCAAGGGGGGGTGCGGCCGGCCAAGGGGAGGGCACGCCAGGAGGAGTCCTACTCCTACCGGGAGTAGGACTCCCCCCTTTCCTAGTAGGAATAGGATTCATGAGGGGGAAAGAGGAGGGAGAGAAGGAAGGGGGGGCGCCGCCCCACTCTCCTTGTCCTATTCAGACTAGGGGAGGGCGCGGCCCAGCCACGCCGCCTCCTCTTCTCCGTAAAGGCTCACTAAGGCCCATTTACCTCCCGGGGGGTTCCGGTAACCTCCCGGTACTCCGGTGAAGTCCCGGTTTCACCAGGAACACTTCCGATATCCAAACATAGGCTTCCAATATATCAATCTTCATGTCTCGACCATTTCGAGACTCCTCGTCATGTACGTGATCACATCCGGGACTCCGAACAACCTTCGGTACATCAAAACATATAAACTCATAATATAAGCATCGCCATAGCGTTAAGCGTGCGGACCCTACGGGTTCGAGAACTATGTAGACATGACCGAGACACGTCTCCGGTCAATAACGAATAGCGGAACCTAGATGCTCATATTGGCTCCCACATACTCTAAGAAGATCTTTATCGGTCAGACCGCATAACAACATACGTTGTTCCCTTTGTCATCGGTATGTTACTTGCCCGAGATTCGATCATCGGTATTTCAATACCTAGTTCAATCTCGTTACCGACAAGTCTCTTTACTCGTACCGTAATACATCATCCCGCAACCAACTCATTAGTTGCAATGCTTGCAAGGCTTAAGTGATGTGCATTACCGAGAGGGCGGAGATACCTCTCCGACAATCGGAGTGACAAATCCTAATCTCGAAAACGCCAACCCAATGGTACCTTCGGAGACACCTGTAGAGCTCCTTTATAATCACCCAGTTACGTTGTGACGTTTGGTAGCACACAAAGTGTTCCTCCGATAAACGGGAGTTGCATAATCTCATATTCATAGGAACATGTATAATTCATGAAGAAAGCACTAGCAACATACTAAACGATCGTGTGCTAAGCTAACGGAATGGGTCATGTCAATCACATCATTCTCCTAATGATGTGATCCCGTTAATCAAATGACAACTCATGTCTATGGCTAGGAAACATAACCATCTTTGATCAATGAGCTAGTCAAGTAGAGGCATACTAGTGACAATCTGTTTGTCTATGTATTCACACATGCATTATGTTTCCGGTTAATACAATTCTAGCATGAATAATAAACATTTATCATGATATAAGGAAATAAATAATAACTTTATTATTGCCTCTAGGGCATATTTCCTTCAATCTCCCACTTGCACTAGAGTCAATAATCTAGATTACACGGTAATGATTCTAACACCCATGGAGCCTTGGTGCTGATCATGTTTTGCTCGTGGAAGAGGCTTAGTCAACGGGTCTCGCAACATTCAGATCCGTATGTATCTTGCAAATTTCTATGTCTCCCACCTGGACTAGATCCCGGATGGAATTGAAGCGTCTCTTGATGTGCTTGGTTCTCTTGTGAAATCTGGATTCCTTCGCCAAGGCAATTGCACCAGCATTGTCACAAAAGATTTTCATTGGACCCGATGCACTAGGTATGACGCCTAGATCGGATATGAATTCCTTCATCCAGACTCCTTCATTTGCTGCTTCCGAAGCAGCTATGTACTCCACTTCACACGTAGATCCCGCCACGACGCTTTGTTTAGAACTGCACTAACTGACAGCTCCACCGTTCAATGTAAACACGCACTGCGGTTTGCGATTTAGAATCGTCCGGATCGGTGTCAAAGCTTGCATCAACGTAACCATTTACGATGAGCTCTTTGTCACCTCCATAAGCGAAACATATCCTTAGTCCTTTGCGGTATTTCAGGATGTTCTTGACCCGCTGTCCGTTGATCCACTCGGATTACTTTGGTACCTCCTGCTAGACTTATAGCAAGGCACACATCAGGTCCGGTACACAACATTGCATACATGATAGAGCCTATGGCTGAAGCATAGGGAACATCTTTCATCTTCTCTCTATCTTCTGCAGTGGTGGGGCATTGAGTTTTACTCAACTTCACACCTTGTAACACGTGCAAGAACCCTTTCTTTGCTTGATCCATTTTGAACTTCTTCAAAACTTTGTCAAGGTATGTGCTTTGTGAAAGTCCAATTAAGCGTCTTGATCTATCTCTATAGATCTTGATGCCCAATATGTAAGCAGTTTCACCGAGGTCTTTCATTGAAAAACTCTTATTCAAGTATCCCTTTATGCTATCCAGACATTCTATATCATTTCCAATCAACAATATGTCATCCACATATAATACCAGAAATGCTATAGAGCTCCCACTCACTTTCTTGTAAATACAGGCTTCTCCAAAAGACTGTACAAAACCAAATGCTTTGATCACACTATCAAAGCGTTTATTCCAACTCCAAGAGGCTTGCACTAGTCCATAAATGGATCGCTGGAGCTTGCACACTTTGTTAGCTCCCTTTGGATCGATAAAACCTTCCGGTTGCATCATATACAACTCTTCTTCCAGAAATCCATTCAGGAATGCAGTTTTGACATCCATTTGCCAAATTTCATAATCATAAAATGCGGCAATTGCTAACATGATTCAGACAGACTTAAGCATCACTACGGGTGAGAAGGTCTCATCGTAGTCAATCCCTTGAACTTGTCGAAAACCTTCTGTGACAAGTCGAGCTTTGTAGACAGTAACATTACCGTCAGCGTCAGTCTTCTTCTTGAAGATCCATTTATTCTCAATTGCTTGCCGATCATCGGGCAAGTCAACCAAAGTCCACACTTTGTTCTCATACATGGATCCCATCTCAGATTTCATGGCCTCAAGCCATTTTGCGGAATCTGGGCTCACCATCGCTTCTTCATAGTTCGTAGGTTTATCATGGTCTAGTAACATAACTTCTAGAACAGGATTACCGTACCACGCTGGTGCGGATCTTACTCTGGTTGACCTACGAAGTTCAGTAACAACTTGATCTGAAGTTTCATGATCATCATCATTAACTTCCTCACTAATTGGTGTAGGTGTCGCAGAAACCGGTTTCTGTGATGAACTACTTTCCAATAAGGGAGTAGGTATAGTTACCTCATCAAGTTCTACTTTCCTCCCACTCACTTCTTTCGAGAGAAACTCCTTCTCTAGAAAAACTCCGAATTTAGCAACAAAAGTCTTGCCTTCAGATTTGTGATAGAAGGTGTACCCAACCGTCTCCTTTGGGTATCCTATGAAGACACATTTCTCCAATTTGGGTTCGAGCTTATCAGGTTGAAGTTTTTTCACATAAGCATCGCAGCCCCAAACTTTAAGAAACGACAACTTTGGTTTCTTGCCAAACCATAGTTCATAATGCGTCATCTCAACGGATTTTGATGGTGTCCTATTTAACGTGAATGCAGCCGTCTCTAAAGCATAACCCCAAAACGATAGCGGTAAATCAGTAAGAGACATCATAGATCACACCATATCAAGTAAAGTACGATTACGACGTTCGGACACACCATTACGCTGTGGTGTTCCGGGTGGCGTGAGTTGCGAAACTATTCTGCATTGTTTCAAATGTAGACCAAACTCGTAACTCAAATATTCTCCTCCACGATCAGATCGTAGAAACTTTTTTTTCTTGTTACGATGATTTTCAACTTCACTCTGAAATTCTTTGAACTTTTCAAAAGTTTCAGATATGTTTCATTAAGTAGATATACCCATATCTGCTTAAATCATCTGTGAAGGTGAGAAAATAACGATATCCGCCACGAGCCTCAACATTCATCGGACCACATACATCTGTATGTATGATTTCCAACAAATCTGTTGCTCTCTCCATAGTTCCGGAGAACGGTGTTTTGGTCATCTTGCCCATGAGGCACGGTTCGCAAGTACCAAGTGATTCATAATCAAGTGGTTCCAAAAGTCCATCGGTATGGAGTTTCTTCATGCACTTTACACCGATATGACCTAAACGGCAGTGCCACAAATAAGTTGCACTATCATTATCAACTCTGCATCTTTTGGCTTCAACATCATGAATATGTGTATCACTACTATCAAGATTCAATAAAAATAGACCAGTCTTCAAGGGTGCATGACCATAAAAGATATTACTCATATAAATAGAACAACCATTATTCTCTGATTTAAATGAATAACCATCTCGCATCAAACAAGATCCAGATATAATGTTCATGCTCAACGCTGGCACCAAATAACAATTATTTAGGTCTAATACTAATCCCGAAGGTAGATGTAGAGGTAGCATGCCGACCGCGATCACATCGACTTTGGAACCATTTCCCACGCCAAGATCGTCACCTCGCCCTTAGCCAATCTCCGCTTAATCCGTAGCCCTGTTTCGAGTTGCAAATATTAGCAATGTAACCAATATCGAATACCGGTGCTCTGCGAGCATTAGTAAGGTACACATCAATAACATGTATATCACATATACCTTTGTTCACCTTGCCATCCTTCTTATCCGCCAAATACTTGGGGCATTTCCGCTTCCGGTGACGGTACTGCTTGCGGTAGAAGCACTCGATTTCAGGCTTAGGTCCAGACTTGGGTTTCTTCTCTGAGCGGCAACTTGTTTGTCGTTCTTCTTGAAGTTCCCCTTCTTCTTCCCTTTGCCCTTTTTCTTGAAACTAGTGGTCTTGTTGACCATCAACGCTTGATGCTCCTTCTTGATTTCTACCTCCGCAGCCTTTAGCATTGCGAAGAGCTCGGGAATCGTCTTTTCCACCCCTTGCATGTTATAGTTCATCACGAAGCTTTTGTAGCTTGGTGGCAGTGATTGGAGAATTCTGTCAATGATGCTATCATCCGGAAGATTAACTCCCAGTTGAACGAAGTGATTATTATACCCAGAAATCTTGAGTATATGTTCACTTATAGAACTATTCTCCTCCATCTTGCAGCTATAGAACTTATTGGAGACTTCATATCTCTCAATCCGGGCATTTGCTTGAAATATTAACTTCAACTCCAGGAACATCTCATATGCTCCATGACGTTCAAAACGTCGTTGAAGACCCGGTTCTAAACCGTAAAGCATGGCACACTGAACTATCGAGTAGTCATCAGCTTTGCTCTGCCAGACGTTCATAACATCTGGTGTTGCTCCTGTAGCGGGCCTGGCACCCAGCGGTGCTTCCAGGACACAATTCTTACGTGCGCAATGAGGATAATCCTCAAATTACGGACCCGATCCGTGTAATTGCTACCATCATCTTTCAACTTTGCTTTCTCAAGGAACGCATTAAAATTCAACGGAACAACAAAGACGGGCCATCTATCTACAATCAAACATAGACAAGCAAGATACTATCAGGTACTAAGTTCATGATAAATTTAAGTTCAGTTAATCATATTACTTAAGAACTCCCACTTAGATTGACATCCCTCCAATCCTCTAAGTGATCACGTGATCCAAATCAACTAAACCATGTCCGATCATCACGTGAGATGGAGTAGTTTCAATGGTGAACATCACTATGTTGATCATATCTACTATATGATTCACCCTTTCGGTCTCCGTGTTCCGAGGCCATATCTGTTATATGCTAGGCTCGTCAAGTTTAACCTGAGTATTCCGCGTGTGCAACTGTTTTGCACCCGTTGTATTTGAACGTAGAGCCTATCACACCCGATCATCACGTGGTGTCTCAGCACGAAGAACTTTTGCAACGGTGCATACTCAGGGAGAACACTTATAGTTTGGTAATTTAGTGAGGGATCATCTTATAATGCTACCCTCAATCAAAGCAAGATGAGATACATAAAAGATAAACATCACATGCAATCAATATAAGTGATATGATATGGCCATCATCATCTTATGCTTGTGATCTCCATCTCCGAAGCAATCATGATCACCATCATCACCGGGCGCGACACCTTGATCTCCATCGTAGCATCGTTGTCGTCTCGCCAATCTTATGCTTCTACGACTATCGCTTTGCTTAGTGATAAAGTATAGCATTACATGGAGATTACATTGCTTACAATAAATCGACATCCATATGGCTCCTGCCAGTTTCCGATAACTAGGTTACATTACATGATCATCTCATACAATAAAATATAGCATCACGTATTGACCATATCACATCACAACATGCCCTGCAAAAACAAGTTAGGCGTCCTCTACTTTGTTGTTGCAAGTTTTACGTGGCTGCTACGGGCTTAGCAAGAACCGTTCTTACCTACGCATCAAAACCACAATGATAGTTTGTCAAGTTGGTGCTGTTTTAACCTTCGCAAGGACCGAGCGTAGCCACACTCGGTTCAACTAAAGTTGGAAAGCCCGACACCGCTAGCCACCTTTGTGCAAAGCACGTCGGAGAACCGGTCTCGCGTAAGCGTACGCGTAATGTCGGTCCGGGCCGCTTCGTCCAACAATACTGCCGAACCAAAGTATGACATGCTGGTAAGTAGTATGACTTATATCACCCACAACTCACTTGTGTTTGACTCGTGCATATGACATTTACGCATAAAACCAGGCTCGGATGCCATTGTTGGGGAACGTAGTAATTTCAAAAAATTTCCTACGCACACGCAAGATCATGGTGATGCATAGCAACGAGAGGGGAGAGTGTTGTCTACGTACCCTCGTAGACCGAAAGCGGAAGCGTTAGCACAACAAGGTTGATGTAGTCGTACGTCTTCATGATCCGACCGATCAAGTACCGAACGTACGACACCTCCGAGTTCAGCACACGTTCAACCCAATGACGTCCCTCGAACTCCGATCCAGCCGAGTGTTGAGGGAGAGTTTCGTCAGCACGATGGCGTGGTGACGATGTTGAAATTCAACCAACGTAGGGCTTCGCCTAAGCACCGCTACAGTATTATCGAGGTGGACTATGGTGGAGGGGGGCACCACACACGGTTGGGAGAGATCAGCTGATCAACTTGTGTGTCTAGAGGTGCCCCTGCCCCGTGATATAAAGGAGCAAGGGGGTGCGACCGCCAAGGGAGGGCGCTCAGAGGAGTCCTACTCCCACCGAGTAGGACTCCCCTTCCTAGTTGAAATAGGATTCGGGAGGGAAAGAGGAGGGAGAGAAGGAGGCGCCCCCTCTCCTTGTCCTATTCGGACTAGGGGGGGGCGCGGCCCAGCCCAGCCGCCTCTCCTCTTCTCCGTAAAGGCCCACTAAGGCCCATTTACCTCCGGGGTTCCGGTAACCTCCGGTACTACGTAAAATCCCGATTTCCCCCGGAACACTTCCGATATCCAAACATAGGCTTCCAATATATCATTCTTCATGTCTCGACCATTTCGAGATTCCTCGTCATGTCCGTGATCACATCCAGGACTCCGAACAACCTTCGGTACATCAAAACATATAAACTCATAATATAACTATCATCGTAACGTTAAGCGTGCGGACCCTACGGGTTCGAGAACTATGTAGACATGACCGAGACACGTCTCGGTCAATAACCAATACGGAACCTGGATGCTCATATTGGCTCCCACATATTCTACGAAGATCTTTATCGGTCAGACCGCATAACAACATACGTTGTTCCCTTTGTCATTGGTATGTTACTTGCCCGAGATTTGATCGTCGGTATCTCAATACCTAGTTCAATCTCGTTACCGGCAAGTCTCTTTACTCGTACTGTAATACATCATCCTACAACTAACTCATTAGTTGCAATGCTTGCAAGGCTTAAGTGATGTGCATTACCGAGAGGGCCAGTAGATACCTCTCCGACAATCGAGTGACAAATCCTAATCTCGAAATACGCTTAACCCAACAAGTACCTTCAGAGAGACACAGAGAGCTCCTTTATAATCACCCGATTACGTTGTGACGTTTGGTAGCACACAAAGTGTTCCTCCGGTAAACGGAGTTGCATAATCTCATAGTCATAGGAACATGTATAAGTCATGAAGAAAGCAATAGCAACATACTAAGCGATCGTGTGCTAAGCTAACGGAATGGGTCATGTCAATCACATCATTCTCCTAATGATGTGATCCCGTTAATCAAATGACAACTCATGTCTATGGCTAGGAAACATAACCATCTTTGATCAATGAGCTAGTCAAGTAGAGGCATACTAGTGACAATCTGTTTGTCTATGTATTCACACATGTATTATGTTTCTGGTTAATACAGTTCTAGCATGAATAATAAACATTTATAATGATATAAGGAAATAAATAATAACTTTATTATTGCCTCTAGGTCATATTTCCTTCATAAACAACATGCCAAAAGGCAATAGGCCGCTGGTCAGCGTATACTGACACGGACCAGGGATGAGAAAAACAAGCTACAAGATGCCAACATCAAGCTAGCCGAAGAGTTGAAGGATATCCGAGCCCAACGGGCGGATGCCTTGAAGGAGAACAGAAAGCTGAAAGGCGACATATTCAGTATGCTCCAAAACCGTACTTTCTTATGGTCCCCAGGTGCAAATTTTAACATGTTTGTCTCTATAGGTGTGCTGACTGGTCGGCCCGAAGGAGAGGTGTCCGGATTTCAGGGCGATCTGCGACAAGAGCTGTCCAAAGTGCATGACCGAGCTCGGAAAGCAATGAGAAGCATTTCTAAGACCTTATGGCCATCCGATTCTCCTCCAGGAAATATGGAGGAGCTTGTCAATTTATTCAATGGAGCTCGTCGCCGTTTTGGGCTATGGAAGATATCAGCCTGTCGAGACGGCACTCGAGAGGCCTGGGCCATGGTGAAAATGCGGTATACTAGACTTGATTCAAATCATATGGCCCGGGTCGGGCCTCGGGGACCAGATGGACAAGAAATTCCTGTTAGCTTGGTGTATGACCAAGTGAAGATAGCCGCCAAGTTTTCACAACACGATTGTAAACTAGACAACCCGCTAGATGGTCTCGAGGAGGAAGAAGTTTTCGAATCCAAGTAGTAATGTACTGTTATCGGCAAACTTTTCTCCGGCCGAATTGTAAAACGATTGTCATGCCAGACTTTCTGCTTCAACCTCCAAAACCCGAGGTTTGGAGTGTTTTCGAATACTATACCGTCAGTAAACACGAAAGTATGTTCGGAAACCAGGCAGTCCGATCATGATTGCTTGAACAGACAAGTTGTATTCAGGGAGTTATGTTATATTACATTTTATCATAAGAAACATCTTCCAGAGAGAATAGTTCCGTTAAGGGTTCCTCTCCCCGGGCCAGCATGCGTTGTTGCATGCCTAAACTGTGATGGAAAAATCACAGTACACGTTATTTTTGGGGGCTTATATTGCAACGAGGGTAGTTCTTCTTTTGTCCACCGACCAAATATTCCCTTAAGAACGCTAGCTTTCGGCTTTACCCGTCTGAGGTACACGTCCGGATGACCTGGCTGTAACAATCACAGAGTTGCTCCCTTTATGCCCTAGCCGAACAAACAGGAACGTAGGGCATAAGCACATGAGCCAGGCAACCCAGCTTGGCAAAAACTTAAGTCATAAAGGTGCATATAATGGCGAAGAAAAGATATATATGGTAGGACAACACACACACGCACACACACACACACACACACACACACACACACACACATATATATATACAGTGAGCTTGATGCTCGGAAAATAATAATAATAAGCTTCTGTGACAAGAAGCCCCCAGGTATTGTGGGGTATGTACATTTAAAGATGTATACCTCTTAAGTGCGTGGTTTATCCGGACACGGGCTAGAGGTCGTATAAAAATGAAAAGAAGAAAGAGAAAAAATAGAGAAAGGTAACAAACAATGAGTCCGGACTTAACCGTAGAATCTTCAGAGTCTGGCAGCATTCCATGGGTTCGGCTCTAAGCGATTGTCCGATGCATTATGAAGGCGATAGGGCGGTGATAACTTCATCGATAACGAAGGGACCCTCCAATTTGGGCTTGAGCTTGTCCTTTTTCTTCTCTGGTAGGTGTAGAACGAGATCACCGACATTATAAGTCTTTGCCCGCACTTCTTTGCTTTGGTATATTTGAGCTTGTTGTTGGTACAATGCTGAACGAGCTTTTGTGACATCACGCTCCTCCTCCAAACCACCTAAGTCATCTTGCCGATCGAGCTCGGCCTCTCTCTCTTCGTACATGCGCACTCGAGGTGAGTCATGAATAATATCGCAGGGCAAGACGGCCTCTGCGCCGTACACCATGAAGAATGGTGTGTATCCGGTTGTGCGATTGGGCATGGTCCGCAGCCCCCAGAGTACGGAGTCGAGCTCCTCAACCCAGTGTTTATTTGACTCCTTCAAGGATCGCACTAGTCTGGGTTTAATGTCGCTCATTATCAGGCCATTAGCCTGTTCGACTTGACCGTTTGTTTGAGGGTGATAGACAGAGGCATAATCGAGCTTGATGCCCAGATTAGCACACCAAGTTTTTTACTTTGTCGGCTGTGAAGTTAGAGACGTTATCGGTGATGATAGTATGTGGGACACCATAACAGTGTACGACACCGGATATAAAATCTATCACTGGTTTGGCTTCGGCCATTTTAACTGGTTTGGCCTCTTTCCACTTAGTGAATTTATCTACCATGACCAGCAGGTATTTTTTCTTATGGCTTCCCCCTTTAAGGGGTCCGACCATGTCAAGCCCCCTGACCATGAAAGGCCAAGTAATGGGGATTGTTTGTAGCACGGTAGGCGGCATATGGCTTTGATTGGTGAAAAGTTGGCATCCTACGCAACGTCGGACGAGGTCTTGTGCATCTGCTCGGGCCGTGGGCCAGAAGAAACCGGTATGGAAGGCCTTACTTACAAGGGCCCGAGCTGCGGCGTGATGGCCACCAAGACCAGCATGGATCTCGGCCAAGAGCTGCAACCCCTCTTCTTCGGAAATACATCTTTGAAGGACTCCGGTAGTACTTCTCTTGTAGAGCTCTCCTTCATGAACCTTGTAGGCTTTCGAGGGTCGAACAATGCATCGAGCCTCATTCGGGTCCTTAGGGAGTTCTCGCCTATTAGGGAAGGCTAGGAAGGGTTCGGTCCATGGGGCGATTACTGCCATGATTATATGGGCCGATGGTGTTATTTCGATGGCCGAGCCCCCAATGATGTCGGAATTGTGTTTGGAATCTGGGGGTATGATCGGCTCCGGACTGGTGTTGCTGCTCTCGTGCTGCCATGCCACGGATGGCTTGAAGAGCCTCTCCACAAAGGTATTGGGTGCAATGGGATCACGCTTAGCGCCCATGCAAGCAAGGATGTCCGCTGCTTGATTACTCTCTCGAGCCACATGATGAAACTCGAGCCCCTCGAACCTAGCTGATATTTTAAGTACGGCGTTACGGTAAGCCGCCATCTTTGGATCTTTGGCATCGGATTCTCCGTTTATTTGGGTTATTGCAAGGTTTGAATCCCCACGCACCTCGAGGCGTTGTATGCCCATAGAGACGGCCATCCGAAGACCATGGAGTAGGGCCTCATATTCGGCTGCGTTATTGGAGTCTGTATACAGTATTTGGAGCACATAACGGACTGTGTCTCCTGTGGGGGATGTCAGGACGACACCAGCCCCAAGTCCAGCTAACATTTTTGAGCCGTCGAAGTGCATCACCTAGTTGGAACACGTGTCATACTCTTTAGGGAGTTCGGCCTCTGTCCATTCGGCGACGAAGTCGGCCAACACCTGTGATTTAATGGCTCGACGTGGCTTATATGTTATTTCAAATGGTAGGAGCTCAATGGCCCAGTTGGCAATCCGGCCGGTGGCGTCTCGGTTGTTTATGATATCGTTAAGTGGTACTTTGGAAGCCACCGTGGTCGAACACTCTTGAAAGTAGTGCCGCAGCTTCCGGGATGCCATAAAGACCGCATACGCTATCTTTTGATAGTGTGGGTATCGGGATTTGCATGGAGTAAGGACCGTCGATACGTAGTATACTGGTTTTTGAAGTGGGAATTTATGTCCCTCTTCCTGTCGTTCATCGACGAGCACCGCATTCACCACCTGGTGAGTTGTGAATATGTAGAGCAACATTGGTCCGCCGATGTTTGGCGCGGCCAGGATTGGGTTACTTGCTAACAAAGTTTTTATTTCTTCTAGTTCGGCCGTTGCAGCATCCGTCCACGCAAAGTGGTCGGTGCGTCGGAGCAGGAGATATAGTGGCAATGCCTTTTCTCCTAATCTGGAGATAAAACGACTTAAAGCTGCCACGCACCCGGCTAGTTTTTGGACCTGCTTGAGGTCTGTTGGTATAGCAAATTGTGATAGGGCTCGGATTTTGGCTGGGTTTGCTTCAATTCCTCTATTGGAAACGATGAACCCAAGTAGTTTTCCGGCGGGAATGCCGAAGACACACTTTTTCGGATTGAGCCGTATGTCATATGTTCAGAAGTTGTCGAATGTAAGGCACAAGTCATCCACCAATGACTCGACATGCTTAGTTTTGATGACTACGTCATCTACATATGCTTCAACCTCTTGCTGATTTGCTTTTCCAGGCATGTTTGAATCATGCGTTGGTAAGTGGCGCCGGCGTTTTTGAGCCCGAAAGGCATAGTGTTGAAGCAGAAGGGCCCATATGGGGTGATGAATGCCGTTGCGGCTTGGTCGGATTCCTTCATCTTGATTTGATGGTATCCGGAGTATGCGTTGAGGAAACACAGTGAATCGTGTCCTGCGGTTGCATCAATGATCTGGTCAATACGAGGAAGGGGAAAGGGATCCTTAGGGCAGGCTTTATTGAGGTCTTTGAAATCGACACACAGGCGCCAGGATTTATCCTTCTTCGGTACCATCACTAGGTTTGCTAGCCAGTCCGGATGTTTAATTTCTCTGATAAATCCGGCTTCAAGTAGCTTGGCTAGCTCCTCCCCCATAGCTTGTCGTTTGGGTTCGGAAAAGCGCCCCAACGTTTGCTTGGCTGGTTTGTATCCCTTCAATATATTGAGACCATGATCGGCCAGTCTGCGTGGGATTCCTGGCATATCTGAAGGGTGCCAGGTGAAGATGTCCCAATTCTCGCGCAGGAATGTGCATAATGCAGCGTCGACCGTCGGATCCAGCTGCGCCCCGATGGAAGCTGTATTCTTGGGGTCCGTCGGGTGAACTTGAAATTTGACTATCTCGTCTACTGGCTTGAAAGAAGTGGATTTAGGCCTTTTATCAAGAATTACGCCATTTCCATCCACTGTGGAACGCAGGGCGGTGAGCTCCTCGGCTGCTAGGGCTTTGGACTATGCCTCGAGGGCTAGGGATGCGGTTTTATTTTCGGCGCGGAGTGCTATGTCTGGATGACTGGCGATAGTGATAACAACATTGGGCTCGGGCATTTTGAGCTTCATGTACCCGTCATGAGGTATGGCTTGAAAGCATGTGAATGCGTCTCGCCCTAACAGGGCATGATATCCGTTGTTGAAAGGGACCGCCTGGAAGATTATCTCTTCAGACCTATAGTTCTCAGGCGTGCCGAATACCACGTCGAGTTTAATTTTCCCCGAGCATCTTGCTTCCCGACTGGGGATAATTCCTCGAAAAGTTGTATTGCTTTGCTCGATGCGACTCCTGTGCATTTGCATTTTATTGAGCGTGTCTTCGTAAATGAGGTTTAGTCTGCTGCCGCCGTCCATGAGCACTTTAGTGAGGCAACAGTCGTCTACAATTGGGTTTGGAACCAAAGCGACTGGTGCTCGGACTGATCGGGCCCTTGGCTCGTCATTGGCGTTGAAGGTTATCGCCATATCGTTCCAAGGATTTATTCCGGCTACGTGATTGACTTCGGCAAGGTCGCGGAGCCCGTTTACGTCGGTTGTTTGAAGAAAAGGTCTCGAAGACCGTAAACACATTGAGGTCATTATCCTCGGGGGAATGCCTCGCTGGGGTAGTGTTGGTGAGGATAGCCTCCCCGCTTTTAGCCACCTGACGGAGTATCCAACATGCCCGAAGGCTATGAGTTGGTTTAGAATTTGGCATCGCGTGTATCTGATAGGGCTTGTCGAGCCATTCGTCAAGGACGGTTCCGTGTCCCGGCAAGGGCTTAATTTTTCTTTCCGGGAAGTAATGATCAGGTGACCCATAAGGGTGCATTCTTTTTGTCCGGCCGGTGGGTGGCTTAAAGGCCGGTGGTTCCCACCGAGCTGTTTGGGCTTTCCAAACGCTTTCCATTGCGCAATACTTATGTACTATGTGTGCCAAATCTGCAAAGCGCAGTATGTGGCGCCGATTGAGGGCATTGAGGATCCCCTCATCCATGCAGTTGTGGCAAAAGACTGATACCGCATCGTCGTCGCAACAATCTTTGTTCTTGTTTTTAACAAGTAGGAATTTAGCCCAAAAGTGATAGACTGTTTCCTGAGGCTGCTGTCGTATATACATTAAATCGCATATATCCGGAGGACCAGAATTGCTTGGGGATTATTGATTGTGGTGGGTGGGTGGGCTTAAATCTGACCCTGACCCATTGTGGAATCCAGATTTTGAGAAATTTCTGAGGTCATTGGTCCAGGATCTGGAATGTCCTTGGGGTTTTTAGACTCAGCACCTAATTCTATGTTCGGAGGACAAATGATCTCTTATTGACGATGAGTGTCCGGCTTGCAGGGCTAGGAGATCCGAACATAGTTTGTTTTCAGCATAGGAGGAGCGACATCCTCAACTTGTTCTTCCACGGCAGTCAATGTGGGTGGCGGTGGAGACCTGATTTCCCTCTAATCGGGTTTAATCGGATCGTGTCTGTTGCGACCCCAAAGGCGGCGATGCGATCTAGCAATTCGTTTATGGACGAGACATCGGCGGATCCATCTTATCAACGCTTTCAGGGTTGATACATAGATGATTTTTGGCAATCCGGGGGACCGCCTCGGGCTTAAAGGTCGGGCGGGCGCCTATGGTGAAATTGCCGGTCTGGAGGATCTGCCCAGGAACTAGGGCCCTTCTAGAGGTGAGTTTGTCGCTGACGACGAGGCGAGCCATCGATCCTTTTGTCGATAACATAGAGGAACTCTCAATGAAAGTAGCAATGTCGATGTCAAAACCGGCGGATCTCGGGTAGGGGGTCCCGAACTGTGCGTCTTAGGATCGAGGGCAATAGGAGACAGGGACACGATGTTTACCCAGGTTCGGGCCCTCTTAATGGAGGTAATACCCTACTTCCTCCTTGATTTACTTTGATGAGTATAGGGGCTACAAGAGTTGATCTACCTCGAGATCGTAATGGCTAAACCCTAGATGTCTAGCCTGTATGATTATCATTGCCTCTACGGACCAAACCCTCCGGTTTATATAGACACCGGAGGGGGCTAGGGTTATACAGAGTCGGTTTACAAAGAAAGGAATCTTCATATCCGAACGCCAAGCTTGCCTTCCACGCCAAGGAGAGTCCCATCCGGACACAGGGGAAAGCCTTCTATCTTGTACCTTCACGGCCCACCAGTCCGGCCCACGTCACATAGCTCGGACGCCCGAGGACCCCCAAATCCAGGACTCCCTCAGCAGCCGCTTGGGTGCACCATTAATATGGAGTAATGGGAGTTGTGGGAGAGAGGCGGGTGGCGGTCAAACCGATGGCTCGCCTCCCAGTGAGCCTGTGCACCGGACTGCTGGCATGCCTACCAAAGTTTCACACAGCTTCTCGCACGCCTCCTGATGACACTGCACAGCGAGCACGCCTCCGTCAATTCACACACCTACATGCATGCCTCCCTGTCTGCCTGCGCGGAGGACTGCTTGCATGCGTCCCATCAACTCACGCTTTGCCAAGACGGCACACGGGCCGCGTGGCGGCACATATATTGTTTTTCTATTTGTATGATTAATGCTGCCGCTTTATTGCTTAACCGAAGCATGACACGTATCCATTGTTGGTCTAACGCTCACGGTTCGAATAAATAATCCGTTTGGGATATTGGTTCCCAATTATTAATAATCTCCCGTTTGTAATTAGATAAAGATTACATCAAAACTGGTCTCAAATTTGACAAAAAATACAATGCCACTTTGTATTGGTGTCCATATGACAAAATGATAAGTTTCATGAACTTCAAATAAGTTTTGGATGCACTAGAATTTAAAATCGAGATTCTCAATGTTTGAAATTTGTTGCACGGGAGTAAACATGCACCCAAAGTGAGACACATGTGTTTTGCAATCCATTTAGGTGCACTTTGCCACGTGTGCATGTAGCTCAAATTTGATTTTGCACATTATACCCATAGAAAATCAATCAATTAATGTACTAAATCGTCTTAATGATCTCTGTGATTTTTTCAAAATTAAAACGTCCCTCCTTTGGTAACATATGTTCACAGCGGGATAATTAATTTAACATGCATCGTAGTTGCGGTGGATTCGCGGTGTGTGTGTGGGTGTGTGTGTCTGGGGGTGGCGGGTGGCTTGTAGTACACTATGAGTTGTGAGCCACCGTGTGGGTTGGCCTTTTTGTTAGGCAGGCCGGTGCCAGATCAGAGTCATGGAATCGTTATTTAAAACATTACACAACCCTTTCATACATACATGTTTTGGCCACACGCAGTCGATGGTTGTCCTACACGACACTCGATACTCGCGTGTGATGCTTTCTAATGGGCCCTTGAGGGCGTCGTCCATCACTTTGACGAACAGCCCGGCAATGAGGTTAATTTGACCAACAAGGTAGAATATTTCTTGTTTGTGTTATGGTGGTATATAGTACGCGTCGAAGAGGTGGGAGGGGACTAGCATATATACTATACGTACGCGTCCGTGAACAAGTACACCTCACTCAGTGTTGGTACCTTTTGGTTTTCGAGGCACGTGCCACATAAAAATTGTGAAATTGGCTATTCAAACATCACACAACACCTTTTGGGCCACATGTATGCACGCGGTGGTTATCATAGCTAGGACACTCACGTGTGACGCTTCCATCTGTGGGCCCACGAGGCCATCGTCGATGCATGCATGCATCACTTTGACATACATCAGGAGAGGTTAATTAATTTCAGCATCGATGGGGATTCTTTTGGGTTGTACATATTACGACAGGAGCATATAGTATGCGGTGAAGAGGGGGGAAGGGGACCATCATATGTAGTACGCTTCATGAACCTCGCTCTGTGTGGGTGCATGGTTTACGGTTTTTGAGGCATATTGCACATCAAAGTTGTGCATTTTGGGTATTCAACATATATATGTTTGGCCCACATGCAAAGCGCTGGTGGTTGTCCTCTCGCACCCACTTAATCGGTTATCAGCGATATCGATGCTTTCCATCTGTGGGCCCGCTTGGTCCATCACTAGTTTTTGCCTGACAACAAGAGAGGTTAATTTGACTTAGGAGGGGATTATTATTTTTGCTTGACAATAGGTCATGCTCTGGGATGACATGCATGATGCAGTTTGAGCACACACATGCATGTGTACGCATGAATCCCTCCCATCGAGTCGAAGTGGCTAGTACAACAACATGTAATGAACCGATCTCGCTTTGTGTGGGGAGCTAGTGTACGATTTTTGGCCTTGCGCCACATAAATGTTGTGAAATGGTATTCAAACATGCATGCACACATCACCTCCATACATATGCATGTAGTGGTTTCCTTGAGCAATTACACTCCCTCGCGTGGTTATAGGCAACAAGCCTATATGTTCGTGGGCCCACGTGGACATCCATGATCATCTTGACCAACAACAAGATAGTTACCATGGCAGATTCTTCATTTGGTTCGTGTTATCATAGTATAGGTCATGGTGAGATTCAGACCTTAAGTTTGAGCGCATATACTATGCATGCATACATGCATGGATCCCTGTCGTTGGCTTGAAGTGTGGTGTAACATACATATGCATCGTCAACCTAACCGTCACTCAGTGTGGGGATTTCTAGTTCGAAATCACGGTGCCACATCAAAGTTGTTCCATTGTTACTCAAAAACACACCTCTCCATACATATGTTTCGGCCACACGCATGCAGTGGTTGTCTTCGGGGACTAGCTACTTGCGTGATTATTGGCAAGCTAGCCCATCTCCGAGGTCGGATGGACGGCCATCACTTTGACCAACAACAAGAGAGAGTTTGTACGACCAAGGTGGATTATTCTTGGTCCGTTTTACGGTCCATCTTGGTGAGATATGGCTCTCTGGCCTGCCGACTAAATGTGTGTGTGTGTGTGTGGGGGGGGGGGGGTTGCTACTTCACACTTTGTTAGGTGAACCTCGGTTGGGGGGCATGCATTCATAGCTTAGGATTCCCTTCATAGCGGCACGAAGGGGGGCTGCTAGCTACTTCAAGACTTTGCTAGGTGAACCTCGGTTGGGGGGGGATTGCATTCATAGATTAGGATTCCCTTCGTGCCGACACGAGGGAGGGGGGCTGCTAGCTACTTCACACTTTGCTAGGTGAACCTCGGTTGGGGGGGGGGCATGCATTCATAGCTTAGGATTCCTTCGTGCCGACATGAGGGAGGGGGGCTGCTAGCTACTTTGCACTTTTCTAGGGGAACCTCGGTTGTGGGGGGCATGCATTCATAGCTTAGTATTCCCGTCGTGCCGACATGGGGGGGGGCGCTAGCTAGTTCGCACTTTGTTAGGGTGAACCGCGATTGGGGGGGGGGCATGCATTCGTAGCTTAGGATTCCCATACTGCCGACACGAGGGGGGGGGGTGCTAGATACATCGCACGTTGCTAGGTGAACTTCGGTTGGGGGGGCATGCATTCATAGCTTAGGATTCCCTTCATGCCGACACGAGGGAGGAGGGGGGCTGCTAGATACTTTGCACTTTGCTAGGTGAACCACGATTGGGGGGAGGGGGCATGCATTCATAGCTTAGGATTCCCTTCGTGCTGACACGAGGGGGCGGGGGCAAGCAATACCGTGCGCTTTGCGAGATAGGTGCCACATCAAAGTTGCATTTGGTATTTGAAAATCAAACCACCCTTTTCATACATAAATTTGGTCCACATGAAAGTGTGTTCGTGTTCTGACCCTCTCCCACGTCATTTTTCGCCAAATTTATGAACATTAGACAAGTCGGATGACGTAATGCAGACCGCAGTTCACTCAAACTAAATGTGTGCCACGCTGGTGCCCTATCACGCACACATCCAAGACAAAGACATTGGGCTCCACGAGGCTCCCCGTCTCAAAAATATCTGCCCGCCTCGAGGGTTTTCTTTTTCATAACACACAGTTGTTATCTGCGGACCGTGTACGATGTTTCTTGTTCCCAATCCCGCCTGCATCCCTAGAAAATATCTACCCGCCTCGAGGGTTTTTTTGTTTCAGAACACGTTGTTATCTTCGAACCGTGTGCGATGTTTCTTGTTCCCAATCCCGCCTGCATCCCTAGAAAATATCTGCCCGCCTCGAGGGTTTTTCTGTTTCATAACACACGGTTGTTATCTCCGGACCGTGTGCGATGCACTATCATCAAAATTTTCAATAGCCCGGCATTTCACTCCCGCGTTTGACTCCCGCGTAGTAAAATTTTCAGTACCCGCGTCATTTCCTCAAACACCCCGCCCCCCTCCACACACACACACACACACACACACACACACACACACACACACACACACACACACACACACACACACACCAAACCCTCCTCGGGCGTGCGCGCGCACACACACCCCCTCCCTCGCTCAAAACCCTAGCAAGGTCCCCGCCGCCGCTGCCGTCACCGCAAGGCCTCCATTGTCAACATCTACCGGTTTGGCGGTGCAGCTTACCCACCGATCTCCATACCCAGGCCGCCCTGAGTTTCTTAGATTACGCCTGCCAAACTCCCCCTTTCCCACAGATCCCCATCCCATCCCCATCCCCCACTCTAGAGCGTCGCAGCCTAAGCCCGGCTACGCTTCCCATGGAGCTCAAGGAGCGACTGGCCCAAAAGAGGTGTATCGCGGTCTCTTTGCCTGACGTCGTCGAGGAAGCTGACGAGAATTGCTGGCGGCAGGCACTCAAGCAGTGGGCTAGAGTATGTGAGCATGTCTCGATCACCAGCTACGACATCAAGGTCATCCATGGGTTCAACCGCCATCGATCTCATCCATGTCCCCGCCGCTGATCTCCTCTGGCTCGCTGTCAACAATTTGCCATCCTACATCGCCATCGAGCCCCTTTTGTCATTTCTGAAGGACACGTTCTGTGATGCTGGCTTGGGATCCACAGCTTCCAAGTCAGACCTCATCGACGGCGACCGCGAGGAGGGCACCCTCTCTGGCTCGTCCAAGGGGAAAGAGCCCATCTGCTCTTCCAAGGGGAAAGCGCCCGTCTACAACAACAGGGAGGGCACCCTACAGCCGTGCTCTTCCAAGGGAAGGAGCCCATCTGCGACAACATGGAGCACATCTAGGGTCTCATGCTCTTCCCATGGGAACGAGCCCATCTGTGACAAGTGAGGAAACCCATGATTTGTTTTTTGTGCCTCTTCACGTGGGGAAACCCATGATTTGTTTTGTCGAGTCCCTTTTGTAGTGTAGTGAGAATATGTCCGATTTTAATTGCTATATCTGGTTGTTTGCGGTATGCCTTGTTTATTTCAGTTGTTCACAATGTGATGCTCTATATGTGCAATTATTTACTGTGCAGTACATTTCATCAATCCAGTTTTAAACATACCGATAGGAATGCATATATTTGCTTGCTGTTAAGCCTGTTATAGCTAGCATATGCCTCTTTTAAAGTTTTTTGATTGTTCAGTTGTTTGTAGTTAGCATATGTCCAGTTTCAAATGCTATCTTTGGTTGTTCGTAGTATGCCTTGTTTATTCCAGTTATTCACAACGTGATGTTCTATATGTGCAAGTATGAACTATGCAGTTCAATTTCATCGATACCGGTTTCAACAATACCACTATGAATGACTACATTTGGTTCTTGCATCTTGTAGTTAACACGCCTTTCCATTTTTATTTAACAATAACCGATGTACTTAGGCGGCACAATACCAGATTTGAATGACTATGTTTGCTTGTTGTTAAATGTTAGGCTGTTCACAGTTAACACACCTTCCCACTTGTTTTGCTTTACTAGCATTCTTAAACTTGCACTGCTGAAGCTATCTTTTGGAGATTATTTATGCGCCATGGATAATTTTGGTTGATGTTTAGCTTTGTTGTGCTTAACATGCTTCTCGATGTACCTACATAGGACAATTTTGGGAGCATTGTTGTTTTCCATCGAGGTTAGTTTCATCCCATGGCTTATATCTGCTCCTTTATTAGGATATCGGTGGCGGGTACCATATAGGACGGGGGTTGATAAGGGACTAATCGGTGAATTAGACTTTTAAGCGAATATATACTGCAACCCATTTATCGTTAGGTTAACTAGGGCCATTTGTAATATATACGAGGCTACATAGCAACATGCACCTTTGTGCTTAATGTCTAAATATGCAATCCTAGGCTACATAGCAACAAGGAAGAGTGTTACATTAATGTTCTAATGATGTCTAGATATACATAGAAGAGCAACAGCAGCAACAACAACAACAACACAACCCTGTTTGGATACTCAACTTAGGTAGAAGTTAGAGTTACTTTCTAGCTCATGACTAACCCTGAACTAACTCCACCCAAAGAGTTGTTTGAATGGCAGGGTTAGATTGACAATAAATGCACTAGGAGAACTAGCTCCAATTAGCACCTCTTGGGTTGGACAGTTTTTTTGGGTGGGTTATAGATGCAACTAGCTCAAACTAGCCCTCATGTTTAGATGTACTTTAGGGCTATTTGAGCCCGAACTAGCTCAAACTAACTATAACCCATGGATACATCAGCGTTAATCAGCCAATAATTTGTAAGAATGCACTAAACTCCTTCTGGCCCATAATATAAGATGTTAATTCATCTAATATGTGAGTATATTGGATGTTATAAGATACTCCCTCTGTTCCTAAATATTTGTTTTTTTAGATATTTCAAATGGACTACCACATACTGATGTATATAGACACATTGTAGAGTGTAGATCCACTCATTTTGCACTGTATGTAGTCACTTGTTGAAATCGCTAGAAAGACAAATATTTAGGAACGGAGGGAGTATTATAAAAGAGTGTTGTACTACATCATGTTGCAATTGCTGTTTAGCTTCTAATATTAACTTGGTGCTTTTAGGTACATATGTCATCGGTAAAGATCTGCGCTTCGACCCTTTCTGCGTATGGGGCAATGAGATATCGATGAACCATCATCAAGTGAGGAAGCTGATAAAGATTGTTAGTAAAATGGGTCCAGAGATGGCAATTTAACTATTTGCTTAGACTTTATCCAAGACAATAGCGAAGCTGCAGGATGGTAAGTAGGAACTCTGAGCCTTCTTTTACGCCCATAATGAGTTGTGTTAGATGACAATGTACGAATCTTTTTCCTTTGTAGTGGTTGCCAAAGCAGTTTACTCAAGATTACCTCTCAAACTACATGATTGGTGGGCATGCAATGGTTAAAGTATTTCTACCAGAACATGATGCTTATCTAGATGTTTTCATGAAGAACGTGAAGGATGGGCGGTCGGCCATCACAAGGGGTTGGACTAGAGTTGTGCGTGCCTTATGCATGGAGGAAGGAACAATATGGGCATTCCGCTTCACCTTGTTCAGCAACCAGAATGTATTTCGCCTCTTTCTTTACCGTCTTTAATAGTACAAGTATACAACTGTGGTTCATCATTCTTTATTTGGTTCTTATGTAATTCTTGAACATACGTACCTATGAATCGAATAATGCATTGGTTGTTTGAACCTGATGGATATGAATAAAGCTGTAGCATACATTCAAATTCAAATTCAAATCCGGTACAATTTGAAATAGCAGCAATTAAATTACGGTAAAATTACGCTCTCCAGGTTGTTACGGCACACACGGTTGGTAAAACACAAACGTTTGCGATATACACCATAATCCGAGACGGTTCACAGAGAGGAAACGTGAGCAAGCATGCACATAGTTGATGTTTGCAAAGCGTGTGCGATGTTAGACAATATCACAACGGTGCGGGCAAACTAAGCGTTTGTGTTAGTTGCCTTATTATACATGATTCGCAACCATGAACTGTTTACGATGAAGTATGCATCGTAAGCGTTGCACCACAGAATAAGCGTGTGCGATGGTTGTCGTGTCTGACGATGTTCTGACGGTCCAACATTTCGTAATCCTGTCCGGCACTTTCGTCTGACGACTAGCTAATCTTCTTAATAGTGAACCATTTGTGATGGGCCACGCATCATACACGTTCTATAATAGTGAACCGTTTGTGATGGGCCACGCATCGTAAACGTAGCACCACAGAATATCATTGCGATGGCAATGCAAGCGAAGCAGTAGGAGTACCGTAGGGTCCCTATCCCCGACGGTTTCGGGTCGTGTGGGAAGGAACCCCTATCGCCGTCACTCACTAGGCGATGGTTCCAAATGCCGTTGCGAAAGGGGTTAAAAACCGTTTGTATAACACCGGCAGCGTACTAGTGATGAAAGCTAAAAATAAAACTAAGTGGGTGTGCATCCAACTTGCTTTCTCATGAAGACCTCGAGCATTTGAGGAAGCCCGTCATTGGAATATACAAGTCAAGTTCTATAATGAAAATTTCCCACAAGTAATATATGAAAGTGACAAAATAAGAGACTCTCTATCATGAAGAACATGGTACTACTTTGAGCCAAAGTGTGGAAACGGATAGTAACATTGTCCCTTTTCTATTTTTCTCTCATTTTTTCGTTTCTTTTTTTTTTCATTTTTTGGTTTTGTTGGGCACTTCAGCCTCTTTTTTCTTGGGCTCTTTTTGGACTTTTTTTTTGTCTGGAGTCTCATTCCGACTTGTGGGGGAATCATAGTCTCCATCATCCTTTCCTCACATGGGACAATGCTCTAATAATGAATATGATGATCATCACACTTTTATTTACTTACAACTTAAGAATTACAACTCGATGTGACAACTCAAAATAAGGGAACAATGGAAGTTGCATGTCAATTTATCTCGGAATGGCTATGGAAATGCCATAATAGGTAGGTATGGTGGCTGTTTTCAGGAAAGACATAAGGAGGGTTTAATGTACCGAAAAAAGTTGCGCGGTACTAGAGTGGCTAGCAAAGGTGGAAGGGTGAGAGTGCGTATAATCCATGAACTCAACATTAGTAAAGAACTCACATACTTATTGAAAAAGTTTATTAGCCCTCGAAGCAAAGTACTACTACACATGATCCTCTGAGGATAGATTGGTAGGAAAAGACCATCGTCCCCGATCGCCACTCATAAGGAAGAGAATCAATAATAAACCCTGCTCCAATTTCATTGCATAACGAGAGACCATGCGTGCATGCTTCGGGAATCACAAACCTTAACACAAACATTCTTACTAAACCACAATTACTAACTAGCATAACTCTAATATCACCATCTTTATATCTCAAAACAATTGCAAGGAATCAAACTTCTCATATATTCAATGATCTTTATGAAAGTTTTTATTATATCCCTCTTGAATACCCATCATATTAGGACTAAATTCATAACCCAAGCAAATTGCCATACTATTTATAAGACTCTCAAAATAATATAAGTGAAGAATGAGAGTTCATCAATTTCTTTAAAATATAACCACCATCGTGCTCTAAAATATATAAGTGAAGCACTAGAGCAACTGTCTAGCTCCAAAAGATATAAGTGAAGCTCAAAGAGTATTTTAATAAATTCACGATTAATGTGTGTACCTCTCAAAAGGTGTGTTCAACAAGGATGATGTAGCGACCAGGACCTCAAGCGATCGATCTACGTGCTCTGTCATCCCCGGATAAGTAATCTTGACACCACACAAGATTACTCGGAGGATTTATAACAGAGTAGCAATCACACACTTATTACAATCGAATGTCTCAACAGAGAACTTAATAAAATAAATATGGCTTAAGGCCATCTAATATGATAACAACGAAAGGCTTGGAAGAATAAGCGAGTCCATCAACTCCAATGGCATCACTGAGTATAGAACCACGACCTAAGCACCTTACACGTCGTAAATGCGAAAAGTACGCAACATGAAACGTTGCAGCCCGAAAACGGGTCAACACATGGAATATGCTGGCAATGTAACACATAGGGAACAATGGAATAATAAGCCTATACTACATGCATATATGGCTGGTGGAAAGCTCTATGGTTACAGTTTTGCATAAAGCCAATTTTTCCCTCTTGCAAAGGAATAAATTTATTTAACTATCATGGTGGTTGTGAAACATTGAGAATGGTTGATGACATTCTCAATCCCAATTAAAAGTACTCATTAAAAACCCAACAATATTAATTAGAAGTAACATGATGAGATTCACATGATATCCAAGTACTAGATACTCAAGATGTCCATAACCGGGACACGGCTAACCATGATTAGTTTATACACTCTGCAGAGGTTTGCACTTTTCCCCACAACACTCAATCTCCTCCGTTTGATTTCTCGCACTACATGGTGTTTGAGAAGCGGATGACCGAGACATAGTCTTTCGAAGCGCTGACACCTTACATGTGGGTAGACCGTACCAACCTACCATAAATCTGCTAGTCTACCTTTAAGAGTTCGCACAACTTAATCAACTATTCCAGAGCCCATAATGGCTTGTGGCTGCACACGGAAGTTTCTAGTTTGAATAATCTCATGATCCCTTTGAGCCTGGGTGGCGGTCCAAAGAAATACAGGCAAGTCCTTATAGAAACCAGGTGCCTCAATCCACCCAGACGTGTGTTTAAGTTGCCACATTAAATAAACCATTAAATAACAATCTCACATCTGTCATGGATTCACTCACCCAATCCACGTCTACTAGCATAGCATGGCATAATAAGTAAACGTAGAAGTAACTCCCAAGGGTTTGATAATAAAAGAGGTAATAGGTACTACCTCAATCTACTTCCCAAAACCCACAATTTAATTAGATCCTAATCATGCAAGTGTTTGAGGATAGATCTAACGCATAAAAGCTGGGTAGTAGAAAAGGTATGATCAATGTGTTACTTGCCTTGCTGATGATCCGCGAAACCTAGAGACTCGAAGTAACAGGCGGCACACTCCGGGTATTCTATCGCAGACAAACAAACAAGCATACAATAAGTAATCATCTAATGCACAGGTAAATCTCAAATAGAGCTAACCAGATAGTTCAACTTAAGAACTCCGGTTTGCAAAAAGAATCAAATCAAACGAAGCAACGAAAGTCAAGCGGCGGAAGAAAACAGCTTCGTTTTACTAATCTGGATCTAAGTCAAATTTTACAGTAGCAAAAACTTGTTTAAGTAGGTTATTCGGAAAGAGGGTTTGAGGCGAAACTCCATGCGCTTGAATCGCTGATTCCGATAAGCGAGCGGAAAGTTATACTAAAAGCGAAAATCGGATCAGAAATCGCGATCAGAAAAATCACGAATTAAATCCGAGAAAAATAAAAACGACGAATGGATTAACGAACTGACGTTCGTTAACTAAATTAATCTGACGAACGCGTTCGTTAAAAACAAAGGAACGAACGAACGTTCGTTATTTAACCGAACCGGAAAAAAGCCGAAACTACTAAAAAAATGAAACTAAAAAAACCGAAATAAAAACCACCCGGTTTAAAAAAACCGGCGGCACGCGGAACGAGGCGGCGGCGAACCTCGGCGGCGGGGTCGGCGGCGAGTCGGCGGCGGCGGCGTCTCGTGGCGGCTCCGGGGTCGAGCGCGGCGGCGGCGTGGTCAAGGCGGGGCTAGGGTTTGGGGCGCTGGGGGCGGCGGCTGGGCCTCGGGCTGGCTCCCCCCGGCTTATAAAGCCCCGCGGGCCGGGAGTCCTAGGCGGACACGGCCCGTAGGTCGGTGGCGCGTTTTTTTAAATAATTCCGCGCAGAAGAAAAATAAAAAGAAATACTAAACGAATTTCCAAAATCCCGAAATAAATTTTCCCCGGCTTCTAAAATCAAGCCGGACTAGATGAACATTTATTTGGGGCCTAAATGCAATTTCTAAAACGTGCATTTTTTCCTAAATTCAAATAAAAAAGCGAAAAACTCCAAAATAAAATCTTATTTGATTTTATTATTAAATCTTTATTATTTCTTTATTTTGGGAAAGTCATTTTATTCCCTCTCTCATATTTTGATAGAAGAAATAATTGAAGATAAAATAATTAAAATCAAATGATCCTATTTTCAAAATTTGAGAAAACTCAAATATGAAAATAACAAAAATCCCCAACTCTCTCCGTGGGTCCTTGAGTTGTGTAGAATTTCTTGGATCAAGCAAAAAATGCAACAAAAAATATGATATGCAATGATGCTCTATGTATAACATTCCAAATTGAAAATTTGGGATGTTACAAACCTACCCTTAAGATGAATCTAGCCCTCGAGATTCGGGTTTGCTAGAAAATAGGTGAGGGTGGTCCTTAAGCAAATCTTCCTCTCGCTCCCGTGTGGCTTCATCCTCGGTGTGGTGGCTCCTTGAACTTTGCAAAACTTAATGACCTTCTTTGCGGGTGACTCGGTGGCATACTCGAGAATCTTGGTGGTTTGTCCTCGTGGGTCAAATCATCATTCAACTGAATCGCTTCGGTGTACTTTGTATCTCTCGGTGGTATATCAGCCATCTCGCATGACACTTCTTCAAGCGAGAAACATGAAAGACATCATGAACTCCGACAATCCTTGGTAATTTCAACTTGTACGCAACTTCTCCCATGCGTTCCAAAACACGATATGGTCCTACAAATCGGGTGCTAACTTTCCCTTAACTCCAAAGCGCTTAACTCCTCAAGCGGCGATACATCGAAGATAAACTCTGTCTCCGACTTCGTATTACATCTCCTTGCGTTTTGAGCTGCATAAATCTTACTGTCTTGACTGGGCTACCTTGAGCCTATCGCGAATAAACTTTACTTTCCGTTCGGACTCCTTAATCAAACCCGGTCCAAACAATGGCGGTCTCCAACTTCATCCCACAACAACGGGTCCTGCACCTCCTTCCGTACAAGGCTTCGAAAGGTGCCATCTTCAGACTGGTTTGGTAACTGTTGTTATAAGAAAACTCCGCATACAACAAGTTGTCATCCCAACTTGATCCATAATCCAAAGCACAAGCTCTAAGCATATCCTCCAAAATCTGGTTGACTCTCTCGGTTTGTCCATCATGCATTGATGAAAAGCTGTGCTAAACTCCAGCCTGGTTCCTAAAGTTTCGTGCAACTGCTTCTAGAAATTTGAGGTAAACTGGGTTCCTCTATCTGATATGATACTCCTCGGAGCTCCATGCAAGCATACAATCCTGGTCATGTATATCTTAGCCAATTTGGCACTGCTGTAGGTAGTCTTTACTGGAATGAAATGAGCTACCTTCGTCAAACGATCGACTACAACCCAAAGCGAGTCATAGCTTTGAACGAGTCTCAGAAATCCGTGATGAAATCCATACCTAGTTTATCCCACTTCCATTCGGGTATAGGCAATGGCTGTAACAATCCTGCTGGCTTCTGATGTTCTGCCTTCACCCTCTGACATACTTCACAAACTGCTATGTACTCTGCAATGTCCTTCTTCATTCCGGTCCACCAGAAAGTATTCTTCAAATCCAAATACATCTTGGTATTTCCTGGGTGAATCGAATATGGTGAATCATGTGCCTCTTGTAGGATTAACTTCCTAATCTTCGGAATTGTAGGTCCCGGTGAAGCTTGGTAATCCGCTGTTTAGGTACTTAGTGACTTCCTTCAGGTGTCGTCCGAAGGGTGTATCTTCATCTGGTTGGGTGAACTTGATCCTCGCTTCCGTCATCCTAAAATAGTAGAAAAGATGAGGAGTTAGAAATGAGAAGAGAGAGTAGTGATCTAGGGCTTTAGCTTAATGGTCGTGTCCTACAGTCAGTGTGTGCTCTGATACCATCTTTGTAGCGACCAGACCTCAAACAGTCTGATCTCTGTGCTCAGTGTCATCCCTGGATCAGTAATGCTGACACCACACAGTACTCGGAGGATTTATAACAGAGTAGCAATCACACACTTATTACAATCGAATGTCTCAAGAGAGAACTTAATAAAATAAATATGGCTTAAGGCCAACTAATACGATAACAACGGAAGGCTTGGAAGAATAAGCGAGTCCATCAACTCCAACGGCATCACTGAGTATAGAACCACGACCTAAGCACCTTACTGGTAAATGCGAAAAGTACGCAACATGAAACGTTGCAGCCGAAAATGGGTGACACATGGAATATCTTTGGCAATGTAACACATAGAGAACAATGGAATAATAAGCCTATACTACATGCATATATGGCTGGTGGAAAGCTCTATGGTTACAATTTTGCGTAAAGCCAATTTTTCCCTATTGCAAAGGAATAAATTTATTTAACTATCATGGTGGTTGTGAAACATTGAGAATGGTTGACAGCATTCTCAATCCCAATTAAAAGTACTCATTAAAAACCCAACAATATTAATTAGAAGTAACATGATGAGATTCACATGATATCCAAGTACTAGATACTCAAGATGTCCATAACCGGGGACACGGCTAACCATGATTAGTTTATACACTCTGCAGAGGTTTGCGCACTTTTCCCCACAACACTCAATCTCCTCCGTTTGATTTCTCGCACTACATGGTGTTTGAGAAATGGATGACCGAGATATAGTCTTTCAGAAGCGCTAGCACCTTACATGTGGGTAGACCGTATCAACCTACAACCCCTACATCTGCTAGTCTACCCGTAAGAGTTCGCACAACTTAATCAACTATGCCAGAGCCCATAATGGCTTGTGGCTGCTGCGATGTGTTTCTAGTTTGAATAATCTCATGATCCCTTTGAGCCTGGGTGGCGGTTCGAAGAAATACAGGCAAGTCCTGATAGAAACCAGGTGCCTCAATCCACCCAGATGTGTATTTAAGTTGCCACCTTAAATAAATCATTAAATAACAATCTCACATCTGTCATGGATTCACTCAGCCAATCCACGTCTACTAGCATAGCATGGCATAATAAGTAAATGTAGAAGTAACTCCCAAGGGATTGATAATAAAACAGGTAATAGGTAGTACCTCAATCTACTTCCCAAAACCCATAATTTAATTAGACCCTAATCATGCAAGTGTTTGAGGATAGATCTAATGCATAAAAACTGGGTAGTAGAAAAGGTAAGATCAAAGTGTTACTTGCCTTGCTGATGATCCGCGAAACCTAGAGACTCGAAGTAACAGGCGGCGCACTCTGGGTATTCTATCGCAGACAAAAAAACAAGCATACAATAAGTACTCATGTAATGCACATGTAAAACTCAAATAGAGCTAACCAGATAGTTCAACTTAAGAACTCCGGTTTGCAAAAAGAATCAAATCAAACGAAGCAACGAAAGTCAAACGGCGGAAGAAAACAACTTCGTTTTACTAATCTGGATCTAAGTCAAATTTTACAGTAGCAAAAACTTGTTTAAGTAGGTTATTCGGAAAGAGGGTTTCGAGACGAAACTCCAGGCGCTTGAATCGCGATTAGATAAACGAGCGGAAAGTTATACTAAAACGAAAATCGGATCGTAAATCGCGATCGGAAAAATCACGAATTAAATCCGAGAAAAGAAAACGACGAACGGGTTAACGAGCGGTCGTTCGTTAACTAAACTAATCTGACGAACGCGTTCGTTAATGTAAACGAACGAGCGTTCGTTATTTAACCGAACCGGAAAAAACCGAAACTAATAAAAACCGAAACTAAAAAACCGAAAAAAACCACCTGTTTAAAAAACCCGTGACGCTGGAACAATGGCGGCGAACCTCGGCAATGGGTCGGCGGTAGTCGGCCCGGCTCAGGTATGTGTGGTCAAGCGAGGCTAGGGTTTGGGCGTTAGAAGTGGTGGGCCTCGGGCTGGCTCCCCGGCTTATAAAGCCCTCACGCGAAGAGTCCTAGGCGGACACGGCCGTGGAGTCGGTGGCGCTTTCTTTTTAAAAATAATTCCACGCAGAAGAAAAATAAAAAGAAATACTAAACCAACTCCAAAAATTCCGAAATAAATTTTCCCCGGCTTCTAAAATCAAGCCAGACTAGATGAACATTTATTTGGGGCCTAAATGCAATTTTGAAAAACGCGCATTTTTTCCTAAATTCAAATAAAAAGGCGAAAAACTCCAAAATAAAATCTTATTTGATTTTATTGTTAAATCTTTATTATTTCTTTATTTTGGGAAAGTCATTTTATTCCCTCTCTCATATTTTGATAGAAGAAATAATTGAAGATAAAATAATTAAAATCAAATGATCCTATTTTCAAAATTTGAGAAAACTCAAATATGAAAATAACGAAAATCCCCAACTCTCTCCGTGGGTCCTTGGGTTGTGTAGAATTTCTAGGATCAAGCAAAAATGCAACAAAAAATATGATATGCAATGATGCTCTATGTATAACATTCCAAATTGAAAATTTGGGATGTTACAGATGATTGTGGCAAACTAATAATAAAATAAAGAAAAGACTCGTATAATACAAGAAGCTCCAAGCAAATCACATGCCCGAAGGCTATGAGTTGGTTTAGAATTTGGCATCGCGTGTATCTGATAGGGCTTGTCGAGCCATTCGTCAAGGACGTTTCCGTGTCCCGGCAAGGGCTTAATTTTTCTTTCCGGGAAGTAATGATCAGGTGACCCATAAGGGTGCATTCTTTTTGTCCGGCCGGTGGGTGGCTTAAAGGCCGGTGGTTCCCACCGAGCTGTTTGGGCTTTCCAAACGCTTTCCATTGCGCAATACTTATGTACTATGTGTGCCAAATCTGCAAAGCGCAGTATGTGGCGCCGATTGAGGGCATTGAGGATCCCCTCATCCATGCAGTTGTGGCAAAAGACTGATACCGCATCGTCGTCGCAACAATCTTTGTTCTTGTTTTTAACAAGTAGGAATTTAGCCCAAAAGTGATAGACTGTTTCCTGAGGTCTCTTTGTCAGATATACATTAAATCGCATATATCCGGAGGACCAGAATTGCTTGGAGATTATTGATTGTGGTGGGTGGGTGGGCTTAAATCTGACCCTGACCCATTGTGGAATCCAGATTTTGAGAAATTTCTGAGGTCATTGGTCCAGGATCCGGAATGTCCTTGGGGTTTTTAGACTCAGCACCTAATTCTATGTTCGGAGGACAAATGATCTCTTATTGACGATGAGTGTCCGGCTTGCAGGGCTAGGAGATCCGAACATAGTTTGTTTTCAGCATAGGAGGAGCGACATCCTCAACTTGTTCTTCCACGACAGTCACCAGGTGGGTGACAGGTGGAGACCTGATTTCCCTCTAATCGGGTTTAATCAGATCGTAATCTGTTGCGACCCCAAGGCGGCGATGCGATCTAGCAATTCGTTTATGGACGAGACATCTGACGGATCCATCTTATCAACGCTTTCAGGGTTGATACATAGATGATTTTTGGCAATCCGGGGGACCGCCTCGGGCTTAAAGGTCGGGCGGGCGCCTATGGTGAAATTGCCGGTCTGGAGGATCTGCCCAGGAACTAGGGCCCTTCTAGAGGTGAGTTTGTCGGCGGCGAGGCGAGCCATCGATCCTTTTGTCGATAACATAGAGGAACTCTCAATGAAAGTAGCAATGTCGATGTCAAAACCGGCGGATCTCGGGTAGGGGGTCCCGAACTGTGCGTCTTAGGATCGAGGGCAATAGGAGACAGGGACACGATGTTTACCCAGGTTCGGGCCCTCTTAATGGAGGTAATACCCTACTTCCTCCTTGATTTACTTTGATGAGTATAGGGGCTACAAGAGTTGATCTACCTCGAGATCGTAATGGCTAAACCCTAGATGTCTAGCCTGTATGATTATCATTGCCTCTACGGACCAAACCCTCCGGTTTATATAGACACCGGAGGGGGCTAGGGTTATACAGAGTCGGTTTACAAAGAAAGGAATCTTCATATCCGAACGCCAAGCTTGCCTTCCACGCCAAGGAGAGTCCCATCCGGACACAGGGGAAAGCCTTCTATCTTGTACCTTCACGGCCCACCAGTCCGGCCCACGTCACATAGCTCGGACGCCCGAGGACCCCCAAATCCAGGACTCCCTCGGCAGCAGCTTGGGTGCACCATTAATATGGAGTAATGGGAGTTGTGGGAGAGGCGGGTGGCGGTCAAACCGATGGCTCGCCTCCCGGTGAGCACTGCACCGGACTGCTGGCATGCCTACCAAAGTTTCACACAGCTTCTCGCCGCCTCGATGACACTTTGCAATGAGCACGCCTCCGTCAATTCACACACCTACATGCATGCCTCCCTGTCTGCCTGCGCGGAGGACTGCTTGCATGCGTCCCATCAACTCACGCCTGCTCGCACGGCACACGGGCCGCGTGGCGGCACATATATTGTTTTTCTATTTGTATGATTAATGCTGCCGCTTTATTGCTTAACCGAAGCATGACACGTATCCATTGTTGGTCTAACGCTCACGGTTCGAATAAATAATCCGTTTGGGATATTGGTTCCCAATTATTAATAATCTCCCGTTTGTAATTAGATAAAGATTACATCAAAACTGGTCTCAAATTTGACAAAAAAGTACAATGCCACTTTGTATTGGTGTCCATATGACAAAATGATAAGTTTCATGAACTTCAAATAAGTTTTGGATGCACTAGAATTTAAAAATCGAGATTCTCAATGTTTGAAATTTGTTGCACGGGGAGTAAACATGCACCCAGTGAGACACATGTGTTTTTGCAATCCATTTAGGTGCACTGCCACGTGTGCATGTAGCTCAAATTTGATTTTTGCACATTATACCCATAGAAAATCAATCAATTAATGTACTAAATCGTCTTAATGATCTCTGTGATTTTTTCAAAATTAAAACGTCCCTCCTTTGGTAACATATGTTCACAGCGGGATAATTAATTTAACATGCATCGTAGTTGCGGTGGATTCGCGGTGTGTGTGTGGGTGTGTGTGTCTGGGGGTGGCGGGTGGCTTGTAGTACACTACGAGTTGTGAGCCACCGTGTGGGTTGGCCTTTTTGTTAGGCAGGCCGGTGCCAGATCAGAGTCATGGAATCGTTATTTAAAACATTACACAACCCTTTCATACATACATGTTTTGGCCACACGCAGTCGATGGTTGTCCTACACGACACTCGATACTCGCGTGTGATGCTTTCTGTGGGCCCGCGAGGACGTCGTCCATCACTTTGACGAACAGCCGGCAATGAGGTTAATTTGACCAACAAGGTAGAATATTTCTTGTTTGTGTTATGGTGGTATATAGTACGCGTCGAAGAGGTGGGAGGGGACTAGCATATATACTATACGTACGCGTCCGTGAACAAGTACACCTCACTCAGTGTTGGTACCTTTTGGTTTTCGAGGCACGTGCCACATAAAAATTGTGAAATTGGCTATTCAAACATCACACAACACCTTTTTGGGCCACATGTATGCACGCGGTGGTTATCATAGCTAGGACACTCACGTGTGACGCTTCCATCTGTGGGCCCACGAGGCCATCGTCGATGCATGCATGCATCACTTTGACATACATCAGGAGAGGTTAATTAATTTCAGCATCGATGGGGATTCTTTTGGGTTGTACATATTACGGCTGTGAGCATATAGTATGCGGTGAAGAGGGGAAGGGGACCATCATATGTAGTACGCTTCATGAACCTCGCTCTGTGTGGGTGCATGGTTTACGGTTTTTGAGGCATATTGCACATCAAAGTTGTGCATTTTGGGTATTCAACATATATATGTTTGGCCCACATGCAAAGCGCTGGTGGTTGTCCTCTCGCACCCACTTAATCGGTTATCAGCGATATCGATGCTTTCCATCTGTGGGCCCGCTTGGTCCATCACTAGTTTTTGCCTGACAACAAGAGAGGTTAATTTGACTTAGGAGGGATTATTATTTTGCTTGACAATAGGTCATGCTGCGGGATGACATGCATGATGCAGTTTGAGCACACACATGCATGTGTACGCATGAATCCCTCCCATCGAGTCGAAGTGGCTAGTACAACAACATGTAATGAACCGATCTCGCTTTGTGTGGGGAGCTAGTGTACGATTTTTGACGCACGCGCCACATAAATGTTGTGAAATGGTATTCAAACATGCATGCACACATCACCTCCATACATATGCATGTAGTGGTTTCCTTCGAACAGTACACTCCCTCGCGTGGTTATAGGCAACAAGCCTATATGTTCGTGGGCCCACGTGGACATCCATGATCATCTTGACCAACAACAAGATAGTTACCATGGCAGATTCTTCATTTGGTTCGTGTTATCATAGTATAGGTCATGGTGAGATTAGGACCTTAAGTTTGAGCGCAAGATATACTATGCATGCATACATGCATGGATCCCTGTCGTTGGCTTGAAGTGTGGTGTAACATACATATGCATCGTCAACCTAACCGTCACTCAGTGTGGGGATTTCTAGTTCGAAATCACGGTGCCACATCAAAGTTGTTCCATTGTTACTCAAAACACACCTCTCCATACATATGTTTGACCACACGCATGCAGTGGTTGTCTTGAGGACTAGCTACTTGCGTGATTATTGGCAAGCTAGCCCATCTCCGAGGTCGGATGGACGGCCATCACTTTGACCAACAACAAGAGAGAGTTTGCGACCAAGGTGGATTATTCTTGGTCCGCTTTTACGGTCCATCTTGGTGAGATATGGCTCTCTGGCCTGCCGACTAAATGTGTGTGTGTGTGTGTGGGGGGGGGGTTGCTACTTCACACTTTGTTAGGTGAACCTCGGTTGGGGGGCATGCATTCATAGCTTAGGATTCCCTTCATAGCGGCACGAAGGGGGGGGGGGGGCTGCTAGCTACTTCGCACTTTGCTAGGTGAACCTCGGTGGGGGGGGATTGCATTCATAGCTTAGGATTCCCTTCGTGCCGACCCGAGGGAGGGGGGCTGCTAGCTACTTCGCACTTTGCTAGGTGAACCTCGGTTGGGGGGCATGCATTCATAGCTTAGGATTCCCTTCATGCCGACACGAGGGAGGGGGCTGCTAGCTACTTTGCACTTTTCTAGGTGAACCTCGGTTGTGGGGGGGGGGGCATGCATTCATAGCTTAGGATTCCCTTCGTGCCGACACGAGGCAGGGGGGGGGGGCGCTAGCTAGTTAGCACTTTGTTAGGGTGAACCTCGATTGGGGGGGGGCATGCATTCGTAGCTTAGGATTCCCTTCCTGCCGACACGAGGGAGGGGGGTGCTAGATACTTCGCACTTTGCTAGGTGAACTTCGGTTGGGGGGGGGCATGCATTCATAGCTTAGGATTCCCTTCATGCCGACACGAGGGAGGAGGGGGGCTGCTAGATACTTTGCACTTTGCTAGGTGAACCACGATTGGGGGGAGGGGGCATGCATTCATAGCTTAGGATTCCCTTCGTGCTGACACGAGGGGCGGGGCAAGCAATACCGTGCGCTTTGCGAGATAGGTGCCACATCAAAGTTGCATTTGGTATTTGAAAATCAAACCACCCTTTTCATACATAAATTTGGTCCACATGAAAGTGTGTTCGTGTTCTGACCCTCTCCCACGTCATTTTTCGCCAAATTTATGAACATTAGACAAGTCGGATGACGTAACAGACACGGTTCACTCAAACTAACTGTGTGCCACGCTGGTGCCCCTATCACGCACACATCCGCACAGTACATTAGGCTCCACGAGGCCCCCCTCTCAAAAATATCTTCCTGCCTCGAGGGTTTTTCTGTTTCATAACACACAGTTGTTATCTCCGGGCCGTGTGCGATGTTTCTTGTTCCCAATCCCGCCTGCATCCCTAGAAAATATCTACCCGCCTCGAGGGTTTTTCTGTTTCATAACACACGGTTGTTATCTCCGGATCGTGTGCGATGCTTCTTGTTCCCAATCCCGCCTGCATCCCTAGAAAATGTCTGCCCGCCTCGAGGGTTTTTCTGTTTCATAACACACGGTTGTTATCTCCGGACCGTGTGCGATGCACTATCATAAAAATTTTCAATAGCCCCGGCATTTCACTCCCGCGTTTGACTCCCACGTAGTAAAATTTTCAGTACCCGCGTCATTTCCTCAAACACCCCCCGCCCCCCTCCACACACACACACACACACACACACACACACACACACACACACACCAAAACCTCCTCGGGCGTGCGCGCGCACACACACCCCCTCCCTCGCTCAAAACCCTAGCAAGGTCCCCGCCGCCGCTGCCGTCACCGCAAGGCCTCCATTGTCAACATCTACCGGTTTGGCGGTGCAGCTTACCCACCGATCTCCATACCCAGGCCGCCCTGAGTTTCTTAGATTACGCCTGCCAAACTCCCCCTTTCCCACAGATCCCCATCCCATCCCCATCCCCCACTCTAGAGCGTCGTAGCCTAAGCCCGGCTACGCTTCCCATGGAGCTCAAGGAGCGACTGGCCCAAAAGAGGTGTATCGCGGTCTCTTTGCCTGACGTCGTCGAGGAAGCTGACGAGCATTGCTGGCGGCAGGCACTCAAGCAGTGGGCTAGAGTATGTGAGCATGTCTCGATCACCATTACGACATCAAGGTCATCCATGGGTTCAACCGCCATCGATCTCATCCATGTCCCCGGTTGATCTCCTCGGCTCATTGTCAACAATTTGCCATCCTACATCGCCATCGAGCCCCTTTTGTCATTTCAAGGACACGTTTCGGATGATCGGCTTGGGATCCACAGCTTCCAAGTCAGACCTCATCGACGGCGACCGCGAGGAGGGCACCCTCTCTGGCTCGTCCAAGGGGAAAGAGCCCATCTGCTCTTCCAAGGGGAAAGCGCCCGTCTACAACAACAGGGAGGGCACCCTACAGCCGTGCTCTTCCAAGGGGAAGGAGCCCATCTGCGACAACATGGAGCACATCTAGGGTCTGTGCTCTTCCCATGGGAACGAGCCCATCTGTGACAAGTGAGGAAACCCATGATTTGTTTTGCTGTGCCTCTTCACAGGGGGAAACCCATGATTTGTTTTGTCGAGTCCCTTTTGTAGTGTAGTGAGAATATGTCCAGTTTTAATTGCTATATCTGGTTGTTTGCAGTATGCCTTGTTTATTTCAGTTGTTCACAATGTGATGCTCTATATGTGCAATTATTTACTGTGCAGTACATTTCATCAATCCAGTTTTAAACATACCGATAGGAATGCATATATTTGCTTGATGTTAAGCCTGTTATAGCTAGCATATGCCTCTTTTAAAGTTTTTTGATTGTTCAGTTGTTTGTAGTTAGCATATGTCCAGTTTCAAATGCTATCTTTGGTTGTTCGTATTATGCCTTGTTTATTCGATTATTCACAACGTGATGTTCTATATGTGCAAGTATGAACTATGCGGTTCAATTTCATCGATTACCAGTTTCAACAATACCACTATGAATGACTACATTTGGTTCTTTGCATCTTGTAGTTAACACGCCTTTCCATTTTTATTTAACAATAACCAGTGTACTTAGACTGGCACAATACCAGTTTGAATGACTATGTTTGCTTGTTGTTAAATGTTAGGCCTGTTGCAGTTAACACACCTTCCCACTTGTTTTGCTTTACTAGCATTCTTAAACTTGCACACTGAAGCTATCTTTTGGAGATTATTTGTCTGCCATGGATAATTTTGGTTGATGTTTAGCCTGTTGTGCTTAACATGCTTCTCGATGTACCTACATAGGACAATTTTGGGAACGACTGTTGTTTTCCATCGAGGTTAGTTTCATCCCATGGCTTATATCTGCTCACTGTTCCGGATATCGGTAGCTGGTACCATATAGGACGGGGGTTGATAAGGGACTAATCGGTGAATTAGACTTTTAACTGAATATATCTGCAACCCATTTATCGTTAGGTTAACTAGGGCCATTTGTAATATATCTGAGGCTACATAGCAACATGCACTGTACTTAATGTCTAAATATGCAATCCTAGGCTACATAGCAACAAGGAAGAGTGTTACATTAATGTTCTAATGATGTCTAGATATACATAGAAGAGCAACAGCAGCAACAACAACAACAACACAACCCTGTTTGGATACTCAACTTAGGTAGAAGTTAGAGTTACTTTCTAGCTCATGACTAACCCTGAACTAACTCCACCCAAAGATTTGTTTGGATGGCAGGGTTAGATTGACAATAAATGCACTAGGAGAACTAGCTCCAATTAGCACCTCTTGGGTTGGACAGTTTTTTTGGGTGGGTTATAGATGCAACTAGCTCAAACTAGCCCTCATGTTTAGATGTACTTTAGGGCTATTTGAGCCCGAACTAGCTCAAACTAATCTGTAACCCATGGATACATCAGTGATTAATCAGCCAATAATTTGTAAGAATGCACTAAACTCCTTCTGGCCCATAATATAAGATGTTAATTCATCTAATATGTGAGTATATTGGATGTTATAAGATACTCCCTCTGTTCCTAAATATTTGTTTTTTTAGATATTTCAAATGGACTACCACATACTGATGTATATAGACACATTGTAGAGTGTAGATCCACTCATTTTGCACTGTATGTAGTCACTTGTTGAAATCGCTAGAAAGACAAATATTTAGGAACGGAGGGAGTATTATAAAAGAGTGTTGTACTACATCATGTTGCAATTGCTGTTTAGCTTCTAATATTAACTTGGTGCTTTTAGGTACATATGTCATCGGTAAAGATCTGCGCTTCGACCCTTTCTGCGTATGGGGCAATGAGATATCGATGAACCATCATCAAGTGAGGAAGCTGATAAAGATTGTTAGTAAAATGGGTCCAGAGATGGCAATTTAACTATTTGCTTAGACTTTATCCAAGACAATAGCGAACTGCAGGATGGTAAGTAGGAACTCTGTAGCCTTCTTTTTACTGCCCATAATGAGTTGTGTTAGATGACAATGTCTGAATCTTTTTTCCTTTGTAGTGGTTGCCAAAGCAGTTTACTCAAGATTACCTCTCAAACTACATGATTGGTGGGCATGCAATGGTTAAAGTATTTCTACCAGAACATGATGCTTATCTAGATGTTTTCATGAAGACCGTGAAGGATGGGCGGTCGGCCATCACAAGGGGTTGGACTAGAGTTGTGCGTGCCTTATGCATGGAGGAAGGAACAATATGGGCATTCCGCTTCACCTTGTTCAAAGAACCGTAATGTATTTCGCCTCTTTCTTTACCGTCTTTAATAGTACAAGTATACAACTGTGGTTCATCATTCTTTATTTGGTTCTTATGTAATTCTTGAACATACGTACCAATGAATCGAATAATGCATTGGTTGTTTGAACCTGATGGATATGAATAAAGCTGTAGCATACATTCAAATTCAAATTCAAATCCGGTACAATTTGAAATAGCAGCAATTAAATTACGGTAAAATTACGCTCTCCAGGTTGTTACGGCACACACGGTTGGTAAAACACAAACGTTTGCGATATACACCATAATCCGAGACGGTTCACAGAGAGGAAACGTGTGCAAGCATGCACATAGTTGATGTTTGCAAAGCGTGTGCGATGTTAGACAATATCACAAACGGTGCGGGCAAACTAAACGTTTGTGTTAGTTGCCTTATTATACATGATTCGCAACCATGAACTGTTTCTGATGAAGTATGCATCGTAAACGTTGCACCACAGAATAGCGTGTGCGATAGTTGTCGTGTACGACGATGTTACGACGGTCCAACATTTCGTAATCCTGTCCGGCACTCGTACGACGACTAGCTAATCTTCTTAATAGTGAACCATTTGTGATGGGCCACGCATCATACACGTTCTATAATAGTGAACCGTTTGTGATGGGCCACGCATCATAAACGTAGCACCATAGAATACCGACTGCGATGGCAATGCAAGCAGAAACGAGTAGGAGTACCGTAGGGTCCCTATCCCCGACGGTTTCTGGGTCGTGTGGGAAGGAACCCCCTATCGCCGTCACTCACTAGGCGATGGTTCCAAATGCCGTTGCAGAAAGGGGTTAAAAACCGTTTGTATAACACCGACGCGTACTAGTGATGAAAGCTAAAAATAAAACTAAGTGGGTGTGCATCCAACTTGCTTTCTCATGAAGACCTCGAGCATTTGAGGAAGCCCGTCATTGGAATATACAAGTCAAGTTCTATAATGAAAATTTCCCACAAGTAATATATGAAAGTGACAAAATAAGAGACTCTCTATCATGAAGAACATGGTACTACTTTGAGCCAAAGTGTGGAAACGGATAGTAACATTGTCCCTTTTCTCTTTTTCTCTCATTTTTTCATTTCTTTTTTTTTTCATTTTTTGGTTTTGTTGGGCACTTCAGCCTCTTTTTTCTTGGGCTCTTTTTGGACTTTTTTTGTCCGAGTCTCATTCCGACTTGTGGGGGAATCATAGTCTCCATCATCCTTTCCTCACATGGGACAATGCTCTAATAATGAATATGATGATCATCACACTTTTATTTACTTACAACTTAAGAATTACAACTCGATGTGACAACTCAAAATAAGGGAACAATGGAAGTTGCATGTCAATTTATCTCGGAATGGCTATGGAAATGCCATAATAGGTAGGTATGGTGGCTGTTTTCAGGAAAGACATAAGGAGGGTTTAATGTACCGAAAAAAGTTGCGCGGTACTAGAGTGGCTAGCAAAGGTGGAAGGGTGAGAGTGCGTATAATCCATGAACTCAACATTAGTAAAGAACTCACATACTTATTGAAAAAGTTTATTAGCCCTCGAAGCAAAGTACTACTACACATGATCCTACGGGGATAGATTGGTAGGAAAAGACCATCGCTCGTCCCCGATCGCCACTCATAAGGAAGAGAATCAATAATAAACCCTGCTCCAATTTCATTGCATAACGAGAGACCATGCGTGCATGCTTCGGGAATCACAAACCTTAACACAAACATTCTTACTAAACCACAATTACTAACTAGCATAACTCTAATATCACCATATTTATATCTCAAAACAATTGCAAGGAATCAAACTTCTCATATATTCAATGATATTTATGAAAGTTTTTATTATATCCCTCTTGAATACCCATCATATTAGGACTAAATTCATAACCCAAGCAAATTGCCATACTATTTATAAGACTCTCAAAATAATATAAGTGAAGAATGAGAGTTCATCAATTTCTTTAAAATATAACCACCATCGTGCTCTAAAATATATAAGTGAAGCACTAGAGCAACTGTCTAGCTCCAAAAGATATAAGTGAAGCTCAAAGAGTATTTTAATAAATTCACGATTAATGTGTGTACCTCTCAAAAGGTGTGTTCAACAAGGATGATGTAGCGACCAGACCTCAAACAGTCTGATCTCTGTGCTCAGTGTCATCCCTGGATAAGTAATGCTGACACCACACAGTACTCGGAGGATTTATAACAGAGTAGCAATCACACACTTATTACAATCGAATGTCTCAACAGAGAACTTAATAAAATAAATATGGCTTAAGGCCATCTAATATGATAACAACGAAAGGCTTGGAAGAATAAGCGAGTCCATCAACTCCAATGGCATCACTGAGTATAGAACCACGACCTAAGCACCTTACACGTCGTCTGAAAAGTCTGCAACATGAAACGTTGCAGCCCGAAAACGGGTCAACACATGGAATATGCTGGCAATGTAACACATAGGGAACAATGGAATAATAAGCCTATACTACATGCATATATGGCTGGTGGAAAGCTCTATGGTTACAGTTTTGCATAAAGCCAATTTTTCCCTACTGCAAAGGAATAAATTTATTTAACTATCATGGTGGTTGTGAAACATTGAGAATGGTTGACAGCATTCTCAATCCCAATTAAAAGTACTCATTAAAAACCCAACAATATTAATTAGAAGTAACATGATGAGATTCACATGATATCCAAGTACTAGATACTCAAGATGTCCATAACCGGGGACACGGCTAACCATGATTAGTTTATACACTCTGCAGAGGTTTGCGCACTTTTCCCCACAACACTCAATCTCCTCCGTTTGATTTCTCGCACTACATGGTGTTTGAGAAACGGATGACCGAGACATAGTCTTTCAGAAGCGCCAAAGACCTTACATGTGGGTAGACCGTACCAACCTACAACCCCTACATCCGCTAGTCTACCCGTAAGAGTTCGCACAACTTAATCAACTATTCCAGAGCCCATAATGGCTTGTGGCTGCACACGGAAGTTTCTAGTTTGAATAATCTCATGATCCCTTTGAGCACAGGTGGCGGTCCAAAGAAATATGAGCAAGTCCTTATAGAAACCGGTGCCTCAATCCACCCAGACGTGTGTTTAAGTTGCCACATTAAATAAACCATTAAATAACAATCTCACATACATCATGGATTCACTCACCCAATCCACGTCTACTAGCATAGCATGGCATAATAAGTAAACGAGAAGTAACTCCCAAGGGTTTGATAATAAAAGAGGTAATAGGTACTACCTCAATCTACTTCCCAAAACCCACAATTTAATTAGATCCTAATCATGCAAGTGTTTGAGGATAGATCTAACGCATAAAAGCTGGGTAGTAGAAAAGGTATGATCAATGTGTTACTTGCCTTAGCGATGATCCATGAAACCTAGAGACTCAAGTAACAAAGTGCACACTCCGGGTATTCTATCGCAGACAAACAAACAAGCATACAATAAGTAATCATCTAATGCACAGGTAAATCTCAAATAGAGCTAACCAGATAGTTCAACTTAAGAACTCCGGTTTGCAAAAAGAATCAAATCAAACGAAGCAACGAAAGTCAAACGGCGGAAGAAAACAGCTTCGTTTTACTAATCTGGATCTAAGTCAAATTTTACAGTAGCAAAAACTTGTTTAAGTAGGTTATTCGGAAAGAGGGTTTCGAGACGAAACTCCAGGCGCTTGAATCGCCTGATTCCGATAAACGAGCGGAAAGTTATACTAAAACGAAAATCGGATCAGAAATCGCGATCAGAAAAATCACGAATTAAATCCGAGAAAAAGAAAAACGACGAATGGATTAACGAACTGACGTTCGTTAACTAAATTAATCTGACGAACGCGTTCGTTAAAAACAAAGGAACGAACGAACGTTCGTTATTTAACCGAACCGGAAAAAAGCCGAAACTAATAAAAAAATGAAACTAAAAAAACCGAAATAAAAACCACCCGGTTTAAAAAAACCGGCGGCACGCGGAACGAGGCGGCGGCGAACCTCGGCGCGGGTCAGCGAGTCGGCGGCGGCGGCGTCGGCGGCTCCGGGTCGGGAGCGGCTGGCGGCGGCAGTGGTCGGAGGCTAGGGTTAGGGTTTGGGGCGGGTGGGCCTCGGTAGCTCCCGGCTTATAAAGCCTCATGGGCCGGAGTCCTAGGCGGACACGGCCCATAGGTCGGTGGCTCTTTTTTTTAAATAATTCCGCGCAGAAGAAAAATAAAAAGAAATACTAAACGAATTTCCAAAATCCCGAAATAAATTTTCCCCGGCTTCTAAAATCAAGCCGGACTAGATGAACATTTATTTGGGGCCTAAATGCAATTTCTAAAAACGTGCATTTTTTCCTAAATTCAAATAAAAAAGCAAAAAACTCCAAAATAAAATCTTATTTGATTTTATTATTAAATCTTTATTATTTCTTTATTTTGGGAAAGTCATTTTATTCCCTCTCTCATATTTTGATAGAAGAAATAATTGAAGATAAAATAATTAAAATCAAATGATCCTATTTTCAAAATTTGAGAAAACTCAAATATGAAAATAACGAAAATCCCCAACTCTCTCCGTGGGTCCTTGAGTTGTGTAGAATTTCTTGGATCAAGCAAAAAATGCAACAAAAAATATGATATGCAATGATGCTCTATGTATAACATTCCAAATTGAAAATTTGGGATGTTACAAACCTACCCCCTTAAGATGAATCTCGCCCTCGAGATTCGGGTTTGCTAGAAAATAGGTGAGGGTGGTCCTTAAGCAAATCTTCCTCTCGCTCCCGTGTGGCTTCATCCTCGGTGTGGTGGCTCCTTGAACTTTGCAAAACTTAATGACCTTCTTTGCGGGTGACTCGGTGGCATACTCGAGAATCTTGGTGGTTTGTCCTCGTAGGTCAAATCATCATTCAACTGAATCGCTTCCAGTGGCACTGTATCTCTCAGTGGTATATCAGCCATCTCTGCATGACACTTCTTCAACTGAGAAACATGAAAGACATCATGAACTCCTGACAATCCTTCGGGTAATTTCAACTTGTACGCAACTTCTCCCATGCGTTCCAAAACACGATATGGTCCTACAAATCGGGGTGCTAACTTTCCCTTAACTCCAAAACGCTTAACTCCTCGAAGCGGCGATACACGAAGATAAACTCTGTCTCCGACTTCGTATTCTGTCTCCTTGCGTTTTGAGTCTGCATAAATCTTCTGTCTTGACTGGGCTACCTTGAGCCTATCGCGAATAAACTTTACTTTCCGTTCAGACTCCTTAATCAAACCCGGTCCAAACAACTGGCGGTCTCCAACTTCATCCCACAACAACGGGGTCCTGCACCTCCTTCCGTACAAGGCTTCGAAAGGTGCCATCTTCAGACTGGTTTGGTAACTGTTGTTATAAGAAAACTCCGCATACGACAAGTTGTCATCCCAACTTGATCCATAATCCAAAGCACAAGCTCTAAGCATATCCTCCAAAATCTGGTTGACTCTCTCGGTTTGTCCATCATGCATTGATGAAAAGTCATGCTAAACTCACCTGGTTCCTAAAGTTTCGTACAAGCTGCTTCCGAACTTTGAGGTAAAGCTGGGTTCCTCTATCGATATGATACTCCTCGGAGCTCCATGCAAGCATACAATCCTGGTCATGTATATCTTAGCCAATTTGGCGCTTCTTTGTAGGTAGTCTTCTTGGAATGAAATGAGCTACCTTCGTCAAACGATCGACTACAACCCAAAGCGAGTCATAGCCTGAACGAGTCCTGGGAAATCCCGTGATGAAATCCATACCTAGTTTATCCCACTTCCATTCGGGTATAGGCAATGGCTGTAACAATCCTGCTGGCTTCTGATGTTCTGCCTTCACCCTCTGACATACTTCACAAACTGCTATGTACTCTGCAATGTCCTTCTTCATTCCGGTCCACCAGAAAGTATTCTTCAAATCCAAATACATCTTGGTATTTCCTGGGTGAATCGAATATGGTGAATCATGTGCCTCTTGTAGGATTAACTTCCTAATCTTCGGAATTGTAGGTCCCGGTGAAGCTTGGTAATCCGCTGTTTAGGTACTTAGTGACTTCCTTCAGGTGTCGTCCGAAGGGTGTATCTTCATCCGGTTGGGTGAACTTGATCCTCGCTTAGTCATCCTAAAATAGTAGAAAAGATGAGGAGTTAGAAATGAGAAGAGAGAGTAGTGATCTAGGGCTTTAGCTTAATGGTCGTGTCCTACGATCGGTGTGCTCTGGTACCATCTTTGTAGCGACCAGGACCTCAAACACTCGATCTCTGTGCTCGGTGTCATCCCCGGATCGATAATCACGACACCACACGATTACTCGGAGGATTTATAACAGAGTAGCAATCACACACTTATTACAATCGAATGTCTCAAGAGAGAACTTAATAAAATAAATATGGCTTAAGGCCAACTAATACGATAACAACGGAAGGCTTGGAAGAATAAGCGAGTCCATAAACTCCAACGGCATCACTGAGTATAGAACCACGACCTAAGCACCTTACTGTCATAAATGCGAAAAGTGCGCAACATGAAACGTTGCAGCAGAAAATGGAATTGACACATGGAATATGCTGGCAATGTAACACATAGAGAACAATGGAATAATAAGCCTATACTACATGCATATATGGCTGGTGGAAAGCTCTATGGTTACAGTTTTGCATAAAGCCAATTTTTCCCTACTGCAAAGGAATAAATTTATTTAACTATCATGGTGGTTGTGAAACATTGAGAATGGTTGACGGCATTCTCAATCCCAATTAAAAGTACTCATTAAAAACCCAACAATATTAATTAGAAGTAACATGATGAGATTCACATGATATCCAAGTACTAGATACTCAAGATGTCCATAACCGGGACACGGCTAACCATGATTAGTTTATACACTCTGCAGAGGTTTGCACTTTTCCCCACAACACTCAATCTCCTCCGTTTGATTTCTCGCACTACATGGTGTTTGAGAAATGGATGACCGAGATATAGTCTTTCAGAAGCGCTAGCACCTTACATGTGGGTAGACCGTATCAACCTACAACCCCTACATCTGCTAGTCTACCCGTAAGAGTTCGCACAACTTAATCAACTATGCCAGAGCCCATAATGGCTTGTGGCTGCACACGTGTGTTTCTAGTTTGAATAATCTCATGATCCCTTTGAGCCTGGGTGGCGGTTCAAGAAATCTGAGCAAGTCTGATAGAAACCAGGTGCCTCAATCCACCTGGATGTGTATTTAAGTTGCCACCTTAAATAAATCATTAAATAACAATCTCACATACATCATGGATTCACTCAGCCAATCCACGTCTACTAGCATAGCATGGCATAATAAGTAAATGTAGAAGTAACTCCCAAGGGATTGATAATAAAACAGGTAATAGGTAGTACCTCAATCTACTTCCCAAAACCCATAATTTAATTAGACCCTAATCATGCAAGTGTTTGAGGATAGATCTAATGCATAAAAACTGGGTAGTAGAAAAGGTAAGATCAAAGTGTTACTTGCCTTGCTGATGATCCGCGAAACCTAGAGACTCGAAGTAACAGGCGGCGCACTCTGGGTATTCTATCGCAGACAAAAAAACAAGCATACAATAAGTACTCATGTAATGCACATGTAAAACTGAAATAGAGCTAACCAGATAGTTCAACTTAAGAACTCCGGTTTGCAAAAAGAATCAAATCAAACGAAGCAACGAAAGTCAAACGGCGGAAGAAAACAACTTCGTTTTACTAATCTGGATCTAAGTCAAATTTTACAGTAGCAAAAACTTGTTTAAGTAGGTTATTCGGAAAGAGGGTTTCGAGGCGAAACTCCGTGCGCTTGAATCGCCTGATTCCGATAAACGAGCGGAAAGTTATACTAAAACGAAAATCGGATCAGAAATCGCGATCAGAAAAATCACGAATTAAATCCGAGAAAAAGAAAAACGACGAACGGGTTAACGAACGGTCGTTCGTTAACTAAACTAATCTGACGAACGCGTTCGTTAGTAACGAACGAACGAACGTTCGTTATTTAACCGAACCGGAAAAAAACCGAAACTAATAAAAAACCGAAACTAAAAAAAAAACCGAAAAAAACCACCCTGTTTAAAAAAACCGTGACGCAGCGGAGCAATGGCGAACCTCGGCGGGGTCGGCTGAGTCGGCGGTGTGACTCGGCGAGGTGGTGTGGCAATGGCAGGTGTGAGGCTAGGGTTTAGAGGCGTTAGGGGGGTGCGTGGTGGGCCTCGGGCTGGCTCCCCCCGGCTTATAAAGCCCCGCGGGCGAAGAGTCCTAGGCGGACACGGCCCGTAGGTCGGTGGCGCTTTCTTTTTAAAAATAATTCCACGCAGAAGAAAAATAAAAAGAAATACTAAACCAACTCCAAAAATTCCGAAATAAATTTTCCCCGGCTTCTAAAATCAAGCCAGACTAGATGAACATTTATTTGGGGCCTAAATGCAATTTTGAAAAACGCGCATTTTTTCCTAAATTCAAATAAAAAGGCGAAAAACTCCAAAATAAAATCTTATTTGATTTTATTGTTAAATCTTTATTATTTCTTTATTTTGGGAAAGTCATTTTATTCCCTCTCTCATATTTTGATAGAAGAAATAATTGAAGATAAAATAATTAAAATCAAATGATCCTATTTTCAAAATTTGAGAAAACTCAAATATGAAAATAACGAAAATCCCCAACTCTCTCCGTGGGTCCTTGGGTTGTGTAGAATTTCTAGGATCAAGCAAAAATGCAACAAAAAATATGATATGCAATGATGCTCTATGTATAACATTCCAAATTGAAAATTTGGGATGTTACAGATGATTGTGGCAAACTAATAATAAAATAAAGAAAAGACTCGTATAATACAAGAAGCTCCAAGCAAATCACATATGAGGTGGTGAATAAAAATATAGCCTCAAGTAATTTACCGATGAATTGTAGACAAAAGAGGGGATGCCATCCGGGGCATCCCCAAGCTTAGACGCTTGGTTGTCCTTGAATATTACCTTGGGGTGTCATGGGCATCCCCAATCTTGGGCTCTTGTCACTCCTTATTCCTTAGCCCATTGAAACTTCACCCAAATCTTGAAAACTTCACAACAAAAAACTCGTGAGCTCCGTTAGTATAATAAAGCAAAACCACCACTTTAGATACTGTTGTAAACTCATTCTAATTTAATATTTGCATTATATCTACTGTATTATAACTTCACCATGGCTCATACCCCCCAATACAAACCATAGATTCATCAAAATAAACAAACAACACAATAAAGACAAAATCTATGAAAAAAACAGTCTGTAGTAATCTGAACAATGACTGTACTTCTGTAACTCTATTTTTTTTTGAAAAATTAGGACAACATGGGAAATTTTTATATAAATATTGTGTAAAACATTCAGAGCGAAAGCACGTTTACGTGAATTTAGAAAATTCTAGAACTGGGCGCAAAAGGTTCTGTTTTTTCACAGAATTAAATCAACTCTCTTCCAAAGGACCCCGAAGGTCTTACTTGACACAAACACTAACTTAAAACACATAAACACCATCATAACAGAAACATAATGGCATATTTATTGGAAAACAGAATAAAAATCAAGAAAAACAAAAATAACATTGGGTTGCCTCCCAACAAGCGCTATATATCATTTTACGCCCTTACCTAGGCATAGATAATTTTAATGATGCCCGCATGAAAGACAAGAATTGAAGCACAAAGAGAGCATCATATAGCATGTGAAAAATCACATTTAAGCCTAACATATTTCTTATGCATAGTCATTTGTAAGCAAACAATTTATCAAAACAAGCAACAACTAGCATATGCAAGGAACAAGAGTAAAACATTGACAATCTCAACATGAAGAGAGGTAATTTAGTAACATGAAAATTTCTACAACCATATCTCTCTCTCTCATAATAATTACATGTGGGATTATATTCAAATTCAACAATATAGCTATCACATAACATATTCTATACATGATCCATATGTATGCAAAGTTGACACTCTTCCAAAATAGTGGGATTATCATCAACTAAAGTCATGACCTCTCCAAACCCACTTTTATCAAAAAATTCATAAGATTGAACACTCTCTAAATACGTGGGATTATTTTTAGCTAAAGTTGACTCTCTTCTAAACCCACTTTCAATATTATCACAAACATATTCATCATGAGGCTTAAATAAATTGTCAAGATCATAAAAATCAGTATCACCCCAATCATGATCATTACAATAAGCAGTGAACATAACAAAATTATCATCCCCAAGCTTGGGATTTTGCATATCATTAACACAATTGACATTAATAAAATTTATAACAACATCGTTGCAATCATGCTTCTAATTGAAGGAGCTATCATGAATCACTATAAATTTCTTGTTTCAACACTTCATCACAATTTTCCTATTCATGATTTTCAAGCAAAACTTCATAGAGATAATTAAGTGCACTCAACTCACTAGTAATTGGTTCATCATAATTGGATCTTTTGATAAGATTAGAAAGTGAATGAGGATCCATATCAATAGATTTTTAGCAAGCAAATAGAAGGCTCATGGCACACAAGCAAAGATAGCAAACGAACAAAAAGGCAAATGGAAAGAAGGCACGTAAAAGGCAAATATTTTTTTTCTGAAAATGTTTTAGAAGTGGGGGAGAGGAAAACGAGAGGCAAATGACAAATAATGTAAATGCAAGAGATGAGAGTTTATGATAGGAACTTGGTAGGTTTGATGTAGATCCTCCCCGGCAACGACGCCAAAAATTCTTCCTGGTATTTCTTGAGCTTGCATTGGTTTTTCCCTTGAAGAGGAAAGGGTGATGCAGCAAAATAGAGATAAGTATTCAATCCATTAGGAGGAACACACAAGTCTCCAATGATGGCACCTACAAAAACAAACAAATACTTGCACCCAACGCGATAAAGGGGTTGTTAATCCCTTCACGGTTACTTACAAGGATGAGATTTGATAGAGAGAGATATAAAAGATAAGTAAATTGCAAAATAAAATAAAATAAAATAAATTGCAGCAAGGTATTTTATTTTATAGGAAAATAATATGATAAAAGATAGACCCAAGGGCCATAGTTTTCACTAGAGGCTTCTCTCTTGAAAGAAAACATACGGTGGGTAAACAAATTACTGTTGGGAAATTGATAGAAAAGTGAGTAATTATGTAGATATCGAAGGAAATGATCATGTATATAGGCATCACATCCGAGACAAGTAGATTGACTCCTACCTGCATCTACTACTATTACTCCACACATCGACTGCTATCCAGCATGCATTTAGTGCATTAAGTTAACAAGAACAGAGTAATGCCTTAATCAAGATGACATGATGTAGAGGGATAAATCCAATCAATATGAATAAACCCCATCTTTTTATCCATAATGGAAACAATAAAAATACGTGTCATGTCCCCTTCTGTCACTGGGATTGAGCACAAAAAGATTGAACGCATTACAAAGCACCTCTCCCATTGGAAGAAAAATCAATCTAGTTGGACAAACCAAATCAATAGACCAGAGAGAAATACAAAGCTATATAAATCATGAATAAAAGAGTTTAGAGAAGACTTAAATAATATGCTTAGATAATCTAAACATAAACCAACAATTCATAGGATCTCAACAAACACACCGCAAAAGAAGATTACATCGAATAGATCTCCAAGAACATCGAGGAGAGCATTGTATTGAAGATCGAAGAGAGAGAAGAATCCTGTTGGTGCAATAATTTGCCTCCTTATGTTTTGGAGTTTGTTGAAATAAAAAGTATGGGACTTATGTGTTTGCTAGTGCCCACACATTAACAAGTCCCCGGAGTCACGAGGAGTTTGATTCAAACGACGAAGATAATCCCCTACGTGTTAGTGAAGGTTATCACCAAAGACTATGATAACAACAGTGACCCCTCAAAAATTGCTGGCGCGAAGCAATTGGTTCGGTGCTCGTCTGAAGGAAGTGACTGCGACCGAGTAGATTGAAGACTAAGTGAAGACTTAGCATTTATTTCATTGTTTCTCTTCTCTTTGTTGAGTCATAGGACCACCGTACTATCAAGAGGGGTGTAGCTTTCAAAGCTTTGATTCTCTGATGCTAAATCCAAATCCTATGAAAGTTGCGAGAGAAATCTCTTTTTGTTCCAAGCAAATACTTGCGAGCAAGAAACTATGATCTTCTTTGCTGCGAGAGATTTGCCTCTGACAGAGGAGTTAGCATTACTTTGTCCTCAAGTAATGTTACTGTTGATCTTAAAATCCAAATGTTGTGAACGTGTCGGAACGTGTCGGTTGGCCATTGGGTAGATCGTGTGTCCAAAATGGTCATTTCCCACCATGGAAGGTTGCGGCTATAAATAGCCACCCTGCACCAGCGTTGTCCGGTGGCTACTCCGTTTGGTTGTGTGAAGATTGCTGAGCAACCCCCTCTCCTGAGTGATTTGAGTTTAAAATCCATCAAGAGAAAACCCTAGAGCCAAAAAATTAGATAGTGGTTCAGCATCACTCGAATCTAAGTCCAGTACGCTCCGCCTATTACTCTTGAGAGCTGCAAACTCTCTAGACGTTTAGGTGTCAAATTTCTTCACAGACCAAGAGTAATTGTGGTTCTCGAAGAAGAAATCGATAAAGGTTCATAGATCGCCTCAAGTATCTACCACGAGTGATCGACATTGGTTGACAAACCAATTGTAAAGGAGAATAGGGCGAAGAGAGTTTCTTCTATGTTTTATCACAACCCCTCCAACCAGACGTAGTCCTTGTGTAGAAGAGCGATCTAGTCTACCAAATTCCCCATCGCCATCGAGTATCACTGGTTACCTCTGCTTCTCCTCTTTACATTCAAACTGTTTCAATCATGTGATTTGTATCAATGCATGCTTTTAGTTTCCATTCGTTAGTTCTTACTCGCTCACTGTACACTATTTTCATTCACTCCGCTGCTGGGTTCCGAGAGTTTTGATATTTCATAAGAATATTTAAAACTTCCATTCATGCCCCCTCTGGTAGACATACTTTGTTCCTACAACTGGTATCAGAGCAAGGTACTTCTTGACGCTGCTCATTTTGGTCTAACCACCTTGGAGTTTAAGTATGTCTTCAATGAGATACAAGTTGCATATAAATATTCCCATCTTCGATGGCACGAACTATCCCTTCTGGAAAGAGAAGATGAAGATCCGTCTCTGAGCTATTGATGATGATATGTGGAACATGGTGCAGTTTGGATTCATGGTTGAAGTGCCCCAGGCGCCCACTGACCACGAGAAGAAACTCATTCAAATGGACGCTCAAGCTAAAGATGAAATTGGTGGCCATATCTCTCGTGCTCAATTTCTTCGCTATCGCCAGTCTGAAACTGCAAAGGAATTGTGGGATATTCTCAAAAAGATAAATGAGGGTGTTTCAACTCAGAAAGAAGCTCACATTGAATCTTCTCGGGCAAAATTCAATCGGTTCAAGCGAATCGGAAATGAAAGCTCTCAACCAACTTTCGATCATCTGAGTGACATTGCAAACAAGCTGCAAGGTCTCAGCGCCAAAGATATCACTGATCATGAAGTTGTGAAGAAAATGCTCCGATCTCTTGACAGCTCATTCGACACACTGGTTCTGATGATTAAGGTACGAGCTGATTTTGAAGTTCTCGACTCTGCTGATATCATGGAAATGCTAAACACCCATGAGGAACAAGAAGAAGAAAATAGTGATCTCTATGGCTCAAGTCACCGCAAAAGGCATGCTCTCAAGGTTGTGGCTGATTCTTCCTCAGATGGAAATGCCAAAGAAGATTCAGATGACCCAGAAAGGATCAGCAAAGATCCCGCATTAATCATGAAGAGATTACAATGCCTTCACAGGAAGAACCAGTTTCAGAAGAAAGGATCCAACAACTCTGGGAGTTCAAAATCTTCATTAAAACCTACTAGAGATAACACGTTCTTCAAGTGCAAAAAGCCAGGACACTTCATTTCGGACTGCCCTCTCCGAGAAGCTGAAATCCGTGCCAGTGGAAGATATGATTCAGGAAAGAACCATGGCAAAGGCAAGAGCAAGAACTACGACTCCGATGATGAGAAGAAAACAAAGAAGTTCTTCAAGAAGAAGGACGGCCCTGCCTCCAAGTCTTTGTCAAGATCTTCCTCAAGGAATCCCTCCAAATCCTCCTCCAACCGCAAGAATACCTCTCGCAAGGCCAAGGCGTACATCGGCAAGGAGATGGACTCCGATGAAGAAGAGTCATCTGACTCCAAAGAAGCTGATGAATCCGATGAGGATTCTGATTCCGGCATGGTTGGTATAGCATGTGCCTCCACCCCTACATAAAACTTCTTCAAGAATCATTCAAGCAACAACTAATGTCCTGCTTACTGCTTCATGGCCAAATCTTCGAAAGAAAAGGTATCCTCCAAACATCACAAGGTTCACTCCAGTGATCAATATTCTTTGGATGAGGATGACCATGCTAAACTGATCAAAATTGCTAATATACAAAAAAACTCTCTTGGGGAAATTGAGAAAACCCTCAGGAAATCTGAAGGGTTGTTGGTTGAGGAGATGGAGAAAAATCTGACATTGAACGAAGAGCATTCCACTCTCAAGTCACGAATGGAAGAACTATCAATTCGTCATGATTTTCTATCGGTCGACCACGAGAGACTAACTTATGATTACCTGAAAAAGAAACAGGATCTCGAGTCGCTGAGAGAGGATCATGATGATTTGATCAGAGAAAATTCTCTTCTCACCCAACAACTAAAAAAACCCTTGAAGTGTTTATACCACCTTGCTTAAAATACCTTGAGCGCAGCAATGCTGAATCAAATGCTGAATCTTCTGTGAATGCTAACCCCTCTGCCGAGGAAAATGGTTCTATGCCTAATGAGAATGCTAGGTTAAAGGATCTTATGAAGATAGGAATGCTCATGTCTCTCAAAGGGCATCAAACCCTTTGTGATGTTCTGGAGAAATCCATTCTTCTAAAAAATCGAAGGAAAGAAGGTATCGGCTTATCTAGGAAACTGAATGAAAATGGCTCCTACTGGGAACCTGATCAATATCCTCGTATTGTGTGGGTGCCTGCTAAGAGCAAAACGCTCGATCCAAATTTACTTTTGGGATATGACTCTCCTATCCGTGAATACTCTTATGATGATTCTCTGGACAACTATAAGCTGTTCAAAAACCATCATGGTGAGGCTATTTCTCGCTATGTTGGACCAAACTGCAGAAATGCACCCCCAAAGAAAGCTATCTCGGTGCCCAAGAAAACTATCGAAGCATTGCCTATTACTACATTACTAACCATGCAGGTAGAAAATGCTCGTTACTTCATTGAAAAAGTTCGACAGAATGAGTACATGCATACCTCATTCAACCACTATACTCATTAGTCTGCAAAGAATTTCAATGCCTATTCCGTCGATTATGCTCGCACTTCTTCGAGTACCAATTATGGTTATCGAAAGAAATCATATCCTGCTCGCTCTCTTGTTTCAAAGCCACCTACAAAAATGTGGGTGTTTAAGAAAGCCTAATTCCTCTACAGGACTATTTCTCCAGGTGTACCGAATGGATAATGGATAGTGGATGCACTAGTCATATGACCAGAGACAGGTCGTTGTTTGCGACCCCAACTGTCGGTGTGGAACTACACCTATGGTATCACAAGAATCCCTACTACGGTTGCCGGGGCGCGGGGTTGCGAGAAGAGCAGGGATAGTAGACAGCACAAGGATCGTTTACCCAGGTTCGGGCCGCGAGGATGCGTAAAACCCTAGTCCTGCTTTGGTGGGTGTATTTCAGAGAGTTCTTGAGCTCTCGAACTAGCTGTGGTCAGTGCGTGGTTCGAAAGAGCCGAATCCTTCTCCAGTATGCCATGGGCCTCCTTTTATAGTCGGAAGGGCTGCCACAGTGGCACACAGGAGGTGGAAAGGCGTACAGTACCCTGAGCTTATCGCTCGTATTATAGGACAAGGCACATTTAATGCGTAGCTTAGGTGTCCCCTTGCTTTATTGGGGACGGGGGCGAGGCCCGTCCCGTCCGTCGCCGCTCCTCCTTGCTTTGACACGCACCCTGGCCAGTGAGGCGCGTGGTGCCATGTAGGCAGGCAGGCAGCTGAGGTGGCGCAGTGGCGGAGCCTTCACGAAGATCTGCATGCCGCCACGCAGGCGCTCGATGAGTTGGCCTGGGAGCTGCATGTTGCCATGCAGGTGCCCGCCCAGCTGGTTGGGCTGGCAGCTGCATGTGAACGGCGGTGGAAGCTTGGTTGGCGCGGGCCCGGCAGTGGCCCTGCTGGCGTCCTTGGTGAGGGCCTTGCCGGGTGGCTCGGCAAGGGTCTTGCCTTTCGCCCGGCAAGGGTCTTGCCGTGGCGCGCTGTCGTCCTCGGCAAGGGCCTTGCCGGCGGTCTGGTGGCCTTCCTCAGCAAGGATCTTGCCGAGGATCGTCGTCTTCTAATCCTCATCTGATCTTGAATATGTCTTCACAAAGATCTGCATGCCACCACGGAGGTGCCTCCCGAGCCCTGGCCCAACGTGATGTTGGAGACCATGGGCTCAAGGGCCATGGAGGTCCCTCTGCACTTTGTGGTCTTGGCCTTGGCGTTGCTCTTATTATCTTGGGCTTTGGTCTTACCTTGGCTTATCTCCCCTATTCTGCTTGGCGTGACTGTAGGCGCGGCTCCGACTGCCCGTGCATAGGTATAGGGGTACAAAAACGCACCCCTCTTTTTGTACACCAATAGGAGCCCCCGGGCCTGGGCCACACATAAGCGCGACACGTTGTTGGGCCAGGCCCAAAACTGTGCGCGGGCAGGCGGGGCGGTTTTTACCGCGGTAAAACTTTTCGCGCGTTGCGCTTCCCATGAACCACGCGCGCGGCACGGTGTGGAGGGGTGTGCATGACGTGGGCGGCATGCGTGGGGCGGTCTCCACATGCATGCGTCACATCGCAGTAAAAGAGGCGGCTCGCGCCTTCCCCGTAAAAAGAGGGAGGCGTGGAGGCGCGGCTCATTTACTGAATGGGGCCGGGGCACGGTCTTCAAGGCATCCACTCCCCACGACCACAGGTGGGGAGAGGTCGTTTCGCCCGTCCCCTCGGTTCTGCAGTCCGCCACACGTCCTCCATGCACCTGGGGTGGCAAGCGGTGGAGGCGGGAAACCGGGCCGTCGCTGGTTGGGGCAGCGGGTCGGTCCTGATTCCCCGTGCCTTTGGTGGCTGGATTGGCCGAGCGGGGCACCGAGCCCCGTGCTCGCCTCCTTATAAAGAGGGGGAAAGGGGGGTATGGCGTCCCGCGCTCTTCCGTCATCTATCTCCTCTCGCTTCTGCTTCTTCCTTTCACTCGCCATGGAGAAGGGGAATCCTGGTCCCTCGACGGTGGCGGCGAGGGTCGCCGCCCGACAGCGCGTCCCTCCTCCTCCTGAGCCCGCGGTGGTGGAACCGGCCGCGAGGGGAAGGGGGAGGGGGCGAGGTCGTGGGCGAGGCCGGGGCAGAGGTCGTAGTGCTCGGGGAAGAGGAGGATGGGGCAGCACGCCGGCTTCGCCCCCGCCAATGGTGTCTTTTCCAATGGAAGGCCATGTTGGAGACCAGCCTCGTGAGTTTTTCATCAGGCTGCGCTGGCCTCCGCGTCGCCCTGTTCGTCTTCCCACCCTGTTCGCTCGGGAGATGGAGCGTGACCCACCCCAATCCCTCAGATTGCACATGAGGGGTGGTGGGAATGGGGGCACACGGGTCGACGTCGACTTCCCGGCTCCTCGGGTCATGTACCTCCGTCGTGGGTGGAAGACGTTCGCTCGCATCAACAGCCTGACAGTGGGGCTCGTCCTCTACTTCAAATTAATGGAGGACGGCTTGCTCTCCGTCAAGGTCTTCGGCGACTTCGGGACTCGCCTGAAGTGCTGCGTGGAGAGCTCCTCCGATGGAGATTTTGACGATGGAAGCTCTACCTCGAGCGAAAGTGATGAGTAGGACAGCGGGGCAGATGTTGGGGACGAGTCCGACTAGGCGCGGGACGCCCCGCGGCTGGGCGGGTGCGGCAGCAGCAACATCTGCACCAGGCCGCTCCTCCGGCAGAGTTTTGCCAGGGTGGGGCAGCTCCTTGAACTTCTCGGGGCCGTCTCCTTGGGCGGCTGCCGTCGGGAGGCTGCGGAAGAGGAAAAGGGCGGGCGGTAAGGCCGTCAACTTGGAGTACGCGGGCACCGACGCCTTCGTCGTGTACTGCCAGTCCTGCCGCCTTGTCTTCCAGCTCCTTTCCCGGCACCGTCATCACCGGCCCGCCCCTGGGCGGTCACCGAGGTGTTCTCTTGGTGCTTTCTGCCGCTCGTAGCTCGCCTAGGCGCCCCTTTTGCCCTCTCTCCTCCTTGACCTTCCTCCCGAGGAGAGGGACAAGAAAGGGATTACGGGCATCTTATCCTTCTTCTTTAGTTTGTAAGCCTGCGGGAATTTGTTAAATTTAGAACTTGTAATCCCCTTGCTCATGTTTTTCATTCCGTATGAACTGTACCTGTATGGGATGTTTTTAATGAAAAAGGGATGCTTGCCGGGTTTCTCGTTTGTGTGTAAATCCTGCGGCAAGGAGCGAATCCTTGTTATTGTTTAAGATAAACGTTTTTCGCCCGGCAACAAGCCTTGCCGTCCCCCACTCCACTCGACCGTTCTCGCGCTCTTGGCGGAGGCAGGGACGAAGTGGGCTTTAGGCTCCTCGTTCTACCTCCTTGCCGCCGCGGCTACAACCAAATCCGGACCGAGGAAATAATCCTTAGGTATAGGAAGAAGGGGAGCATGGCAGCCTAGAGATAAAAACGAGGTTTCACATGCCCCAGTCCTGTTCCGAAATGCATGACAGAGGATAAAAGACTTATCTGGATCTGCAGCCCCCCGACAATCTCATCTTGCCGCGGTTGGATCCTTGTGCTCGCAGCCCCCGACAACTCTGGTTTGCCGGGGTCGGGACGCCGGTCCGTTTTCTTTCTTCCAAGTAGCTCGGCAAAAGTGCTCATGTGCCCTGCGAACCAAAAGAGGACAGAAGAGAAACAGATAGACGCGCACTCGACCTCTAAGCTAGGGGTTAGTCGCTGCTAAGCACTATCAACCCTAACCAAGGAAGATAATCGACCTATCATGCATGCTATGACTTAGGGCGCCAGCGCTTCATTTATTTATGCTCAGGGTCTGCGCCTGGCTTTGTACGAAGGGTTACATGCCTTGCCGGCAAAGCTTGTACAAAAGGTGGCTTGCCGGGAGGCCCGGCAAGCCGTGCCTTATGGGTAAAACTTGGGAAGATGCTCGATGTTCCAGGAGTTGCTCACTGGACGGCATCTTCGGTCTCCAGGCGGACTGCACCGGGCCTGGTGACTCGTATTACCCGATAAGGGCCTTCCCACTTTGGCGTCAACTTGTTGGCATTCTTGGCCGGTGAGCAGCGTCGAAGAACAAGGTCGCCTTCCTCAAAGCTTCGGGCATGAACCTTGCGGCTATGGTAGCGGCGCAAGGCTTCTTGGTAGCGCTGCTCTCATAACCGCCGAAGACGATCTTCCTCAAGGAGCGTCGCGTCATCTTGGCGAATCGCCCTTGCTCAAGCTCATCATAAGCGAGCACTCGAGGTGACCCGTATATGAGTTCCATGGGGAGAACTGCTTCTGCTCCGTAGACCAGGGCAAAAGGTGTCTGGCTGGTGGCTCGATTTGGCGTCGTCCCGATCGACCAAAGAACCACCGGTAATTCATCAATCCAGCGCCTTTCGCTCTTGCACAGCTTGTCAAAAGTCTTTGTCCTTAGGCCTCGCACCACTTCAGCATTCGCCCTCTCCGCTTGGCCGTTGCTCTATGGGTGTGCCACGGAAGCAAAACATACCTTGCTGCTGAGGTCTTGAATGTATTGCATGAAGGTGTGGCTCGTGAACTGCCTGCTGTTGTCGGTGAAGACTCTATTTGGCACACCAAAACAACAGACCAGTCGTTTGAAAAACTTGACAGCTGACTGAGCAGTCACCTTTCTCACTGCTTCCACCTCCGGCCACTTTGTGAACTTGTCGATTGCAACATACAAGTACTCAAAGCCCCTGACAGCGCGGGGGAAAGGGCCCAGTATGTTGAGCCCCTAGACCGAGAATGGCCAGGAGAGAGGGATTGTTTGAAGGGCTTGGGCTGGTTGATGAAGCTTCTTTGAATGGAACTAACACGCTTCACACTTGGTTACTAGTGCCGTCGCATCCTAGAGGGCGGTGGGCCAGAAAAAACCTTGTTGGAACGCCTTCCCGGCAAGGGCCATTGACCCTATGTGAGAGCCACATATGCCTCCATGTATCTCCGCCAACAGCTCCAGTCCTTCCTCCTGGGGGATGCACTTCAATTTCACACCGTTCGGCCTTCTCCTATACAGGACGTCATCGACGAACTGGTACAGGGCGGACCGGCGGGCTACTTTCTCCGCTTCTTCCTACTCCTCAGGAAGCTCCCCTGTTTGGAGGAATCAGATGGTATGCTGCGCCCATGCCGGAGCCCGGGGCTCGACGGCAAGGACCAAAGGCATTTCTTCCGCCGTGGGAGCGGCTGTCTCTACGGCTAAGGCTTGACGCCCTGCCGGAGGGTGCTTCTTTTGGGCAGGCTCAGCGTCCGCGGCGGCACCCTTGCCGGCAGCCCGAGAGGGCTCGGTAGGAAAGTACTTGCCGGGACCCAATTTCCTTCGCTTGTTCTGCCCCGTTGATGGTTTGACGGATGGTTGAGTTAGCCAGAGCAAAAAGGTACCCTGTTCCACAGGTAGCTTGAATGCGGCATGCTTTGACAGGTAATCGGCGGTGTCGTTCTCCATTCGGGGGACGTGCTCCACTTGGATACCGTCAAAGCGCTCCTCCAGCTTCCTCACTTCATCTACGTAGGCTTCCGTCAATGGGCTTTGGTAATCCTTGTTGACCTGCCTGACAACAAGCTGCGAGTCACCCCTGATGATGAGCTTCTTAACCCCGAGGTCTGCCGCAATCCTGAGACTTGCAAGAAATCCCTCGTACTCAGCAGTGTTGTTGGTGGACATCTCTCGGGGAAAGTGCATCTGGATCATGTACTTGAGGTGCTCCCCGGTAGGCGCGGCGAGTAGCACACCGGCACTGGCGCCTTGCAGCGAGAAAGCCCCATCAAAGTACATGATCCAGTCGCGCTCTTCCTCCTTGCCGGGGAGAGTGGTCTCCTGGATTTCTTCGTCAGGCGTTGAGGTCCATTCTGCAATGAACTCCGCCAAGACTCTGCTCTGAATTGTCGAGGTACTTTCAAACTTCAAACCGAAACTTGACAACTCCAAGGCTCACTCCACAATCCTCCCGGTTGCATCCGGGTTATGCAGTATCTGTTGCAAAGGGAGGCGGGTGACGACAGTGATCTCATGGGCTTGGAAGTAATGACGCAGCTTCCTCGAGGCCATATGGAGGCCGAAGAGCAATTTATGCACACCGGAGTACCTCGATCTAGCTCCCTGCAAGAGGGAGCTGACAAAGTAAACCGAGTGCTGCATCATCTTCTTTTTCTGGCACCACCTCACTTGACTGCGCGGGCACTGCCACGGTGGCATCAAACTCTGCCGGGGGCCTTGCCTTGCCGGCGCCAGGCCCTGCCGGGGGAATCTTGGGCTTGCCATCCGCTGGTTCTGCCGCCGTCACTGCCTCCTCGTTGACCTCCCTCTGTGCCACTAGCGCGACGCTGACCACTTGATTCGTCGCTGCCAGATACAGCATCAACGACTCTTGTAGTTTAGGCGCAACCAGTATTGGCGTGGAGGAAAGGTATTTCTTCAGATCCTGCAATGTTGCCTCGGCTTCTGGGGTCCATTCCATTGGGCCTGCCTTCTTCAAGATTTTGAAGAAAGGTAGGGCGCGCTCGGCGGACTTGGAGATGAATCGCTCATGGCGGCAACGCAGTCGGTGAGCCGACGCACATCCTTGATCCGCTTGGGCGCCTCAATCTGCTCAATAGCCTTGATTTTGTCTGGGTTTGCCTCGATTTCGCGTTGCGACACAAAGAACCCGAGAAGCTTGCCGGATGGAACACCAAAGACACACTTCTCAGGGTTCAGCTTGAGGTTGATTTTTTGAAGGTTGGCAAATGTCTCTTCCAGATCTTGCACAAGATTTGGCCCATCCTTGGTTTTGACCACTATGTCATCCATGTAGGCCTCCATATTTCTATGGAGCCGAGGTTCAAAACCAATTTGGACTGCTCTTGCAAATGTTGAGCCAACGCTCTTCAACCCGAAAGGCATCCATAAAAACCAATACGTACCACATGGGGTGATGAACTTTGTCTTTTCTTCATGCTCTCTTGTCATGAAGATCTGGTGGTAGCCCGAGTAGGCGTCGAGGAATGACAACAGATCACACCCGGCCGTGGAGTCAACAATCTGGTCGATGCGCGGCAATGGGAAGGGGTCCTTAGGACAAGCCTTATTGATATCTATGTAATCAATACACAACCTCCACTTCCCATTCGCCTTGCGCACCACTACCGGATTGGCCAACCACGTCGGGTGGAGCACTCCCCTCACCAAACCTGCCGCTTCCAACTTCCTGAGCTCCTCCATGATGAACTCCTGCCTCTCCAGAGCCTGCTTTCTGACCTTCTGCTGGACGGGTCGCGCATGGGGACAGACAACTAGGTGGTGCTCAATCACCTCCCTGGGACACCGGGGATGTCGGATGCTTGCCATGCAAACACGTCGACATTCGCCCGCAGGAAGGTGACGAGCGCGCCTTCCTATTTGTTGCTGAGGGTGGAGCCTATGGTGAAGGCCCCTCCCGTGCCATCCTCCCTGGCAGACACCTTCTTGGTTTGCGGTGGCTCGGCTCTGGATCTCTTGCTCTTGTCGGTAGAGCTCTCTAGCAGGTACTCGACGGCGGCACAACACTCAGAAGAGGTGCGCTTGCCGGAGTGGGTGCGAGAGGTCTTGCCGGGCTTCTTCCTCCCTCCCGGGGCTTCAGCGGCAGGAGCAGGTGCCTTGGCGGCAGCTGCTGCAACTGCCTCCCGGTAGAGTTGGTCGGCGCAAATCAGCGCGTCCTTCTTGTCGGAGGGGACGGAGATGATGGTCAACGGACCAGGCATCTTTAGCATGTTGTAGGCGTAGTGTGACGCCGCCATGAACTTGGCTAGTGCCGGGCGGCCGAGGATCCCGTTGTAGGGCAAGGGGATCTCGGCCACGTCGAAGATGATCCTCTCCGTCCTGTAGTTCAACTCTCCTCCAAATGTCAGGGCAGTGCGACCTTTCCCTTCGGCTGGCTCCTCCCCGGATTGACCCCTTGAAACATGCCCGTTTCCTCGAGGTCTCCATCAGGGATTTGCAACCTTTTGATCACGACAGGCGAGATCAGGTTCAGGCCGGCCCCGCCATCAACCAACATCTTGTTCACCCTGAGGTTGCGTATCGTTGGTGAGACCAACAATGGCAAACACCCGACCGCGGCAGTGCGGTTAGGGTGGTCCTCGGCGTCAAAGATGAGGGGCGTGCTGGACCACTTCAGTGGCTTCTGAGCGTCGAACGACGGCTCTGCTGCTGTAATCTCACGCGCCCACTGCTTGAGCTGGCGGTGAGAGGTATGCAGCGAGGCACCACCATTGACGCACATGGCCTCCGTAGCCTTCTGGAACCCTTGCTCACAGACTCGTCGTCCTCGTCGTGATCATCGTCTTCTTGTTTCTTGTCGCGGCCCCGGGCGGCCTCTCTTGTTGGTTGTCCTTGCCAGGGCGGCCTCCTTGGCCGCCACGCTTCTTGCCGGATCCTCAAAGACCGTCTCCGGTCCTTCTCCTTCTCCGCCTCTCGTACTCAGCCTTTTGCTTCTCAGCAAGCAGCTCGACTTGTCGGTAGTTCTGGAGGCCGTGGCCCTTGGTGTAGTGGATCTTGCAGTATTGCTTGCCGGAGCTCCCTGGCTTGTCGGTAGCCGCCAAGGCCCAGCAGGTGGCGCACCCAGCAATCTCCTTGCCGGGAGCGCCTGCCTTGACCTTCTTGCCGACGCCGGTGTCGTCAGATCCCTCAACGGCAAGCACGGCCTTGCCCTTGCGTTTCCTGTTGCGACGCCGGCCCTTCTTCGTCGGGGTAGCGGCATCCTCATCTGTAGAGTCGGTTTCCACGCCGGCGTCTTCGCCGGGGTACTTCCTTCCCTCTTCAGCCCGGGCGCATCTATCGGCCAGAACGTAGAGCTCGGCCACATCCTTAACCTTGGTAATCGCCAGCTCCTCGCGCATCTTGCGATTGCACACGTTCTGGTCGAACGCGCTAATCACAGCGGCGGGATGAACATCGGGGATGTTGTACTGCACTCGGCTGAATCTCTGGATGTACTTGCGCAGGGTCTCCCCTTCCTTCTGGGGAATGATATGCAGATCACTGGCCTGGCCATGAGCTTGGTGGCCTCCTGTGAAGGCGCCAACGAACTCATGGCACAGATCCGACCAAGAAGAAATGGAATCTGCCGACAAGTGCATCAACCAAGACATCGCATTGGGCTTGAGCGCTAGCGGGAAATAGTTGGCAAGCACCTCGTCGTCACGATCCCCAGCAGCCTGCATCGCGATGGTGTAGTTGCTAAGGAACTCAGACGGATGGGTCTTGCCAGTGTACTTCTCGCTGACGTCGGTCTTGAACGTGCGGTGGGATAACTCACGGGTTAAGGCCGGGCAGCCCACTGATGTCTACTACACAACCTTCTTCTTGTAGACGTTGTTGGGCCTGCAAGTGCACAGGTTTGTAGGACAGTAGCAAATTTCCCTCAAGTGGATGACCTAAGGTTTATCAATCCGTGGGAGGCGTAGGATGAATATGGTCTCTCTCAAACAACCCTGCAACCAAATAACGAAGAGTCTCTTGTGTCCCCAACACAACCAATACAATGGTAAATTGTATAGGTGCACTAGTTCGGCGAAGAGATGGTGATACAAGTGCAATATGGACGGTGGATATAGGTATTTGTAATCTGAAAATATAAAAACAACAAGGTAACTAATGATAAAAGTGAGCGTAAACGATATTGCAATGATAGGAAACAAGGCCTAGGGTTCATACTTTCACTAGTGCAAGTTCTCTCAACAATAATAACATAGATAGATCATATAACAATCCCTCAACATGCAACAAAGAGTCACTCCAAAGCCACAAATAGCGGAGAACAAATGTAGAGATTATGGTAGGGTACGAAACCACCTCAAAGTTATTCTTTCCAATCAATCCATTGGGCTATTCCTATAAGTGTCACAAACAGCCCTAGAGTTTGTACTAGAATAACACTTTAAGATAACAATCAACCAAAACCCTAATGTCACCTAGATACTCCAATGTCACCTCAAGTATCCGTGGGCATGATTATACGATATGCATCACACAATCTCAGATTTATCCAACCAACATAAAAGTACTTCAAAGAGTGCCCCAAAGTTTCTACCGAGAGTCAAGAACGTGTGCCAACCCCTATGCAAAGGTTCATGGGCGGAACCCGCAAGTTGGTCACCAAAACATACATCAAGTGGCACATGATATCCCATTGTCACCACAGATAAACACGACAAGACATACATCAAGTGTTCTCATAAAAGACTCAATCCGAGAAGATAACTTCAAAGGGGAAACTCAATTCATCACAAAAGAGTAGAGGGGGAGAAACATCATAAGATCCAACTACAATAGGAAAGCTCGGGATACATCAAGATCGTGCCATAGAGGGAACACGAGAGAGAACACGAGAGAGAGAGAGATCAAACACATAGCTACCGGTACATACCCTCAGCCCCGAGGGTGAACTACTCCCTCCTCGTCATGGATAGCGCCGGATGATGAAGATGGCCACCGGTGTGGGTTCCCCCTTGGGCGGTCTTGGGAGCAGGGCTCCCGAGAGGTTTTTGGTGGCTACAGAGGCTTGCGGCGGCAGAACTCCCGATCTATCTTCTGTTCTGGAAGTTTTAGGGTACGATGGTATATATGGGTGAAAGGAGCACGTTGGTGGAGCTACGGGGGCCCCACGAGGCAGGGCGGCGCTTGGGGGTGGGCGGCGCCCCCACCCTAGTGGGCAGCCCAGATTTCCGACGTGCACTCCAAGTTCCCTGGGTTGCTTTCCTTCCAAAAATAACTTCTCCAGCTTGATTTCGTTCGCTTTTGACTCCGTCGATATTCCTTTTCCTCGAAATACTAAAATAGGCATAAAACAACAACTGGGCTGGGCCTCCGATTAATAGGTTAGTCCCAAAATAATATAAAAGTGGAAAATAAAGCCCAATATTGCCTAAAACAGTAGATAATATAGCATGGAGCAATCAAAAATTATAGATACGTTGGAGACGTATCAAGCATCTAAGCTTAATTCTGCTTTCGTCCTCGAGTAGGTAAATGATAAAAAAGATAATTTTTGATGTGGAATGCTAGTTGGCATAATTTCAATGTAATTCTTCTTAATTGTGATACGTATATTCAGATCAGAAATATTCAAGACAAAAGTTCATATTGATAAAAGAAATAGTAACACTTCAAGCATACTAATCAAAGCAATCATGTCTTCTCAAAATAGCATGGCAAAAGAAAGTTCTTCCCTACAAAATCATATAGTTAGGCTATGCTTCATTTTCGTCACACAAAGATGTTCCCAACTTCTATACCCCCGATGACAAGCCAAGCAATTGTTTCATACTTAAATAATCTCAAACTTTTTCAACCTTCACGCAATACATGAGCGTGAGCCATGGATATAGCACTATGGGTGGAATAGAATATGATGATGGGGATTGTGTGGAGACGACAAAAGAGAAAGTCTCACATTGACGAGGATAATCAACGGGCTATGGAGATGCCCATCAATTGATGCCAACATGAGGAGTAGGGATTGCCATGCAACGGATGCACTAGAGCTATGAATGCTCAACAAAAGAAAACTAGTGGGTGTGCATCCAACTTGCTTGCTCATGAAGACCTAGGGCATTTGAGGAAGCCCATCGTAGGAATATACAAGCCAAGTTCTATAATGAAAAATTCCCACTAGTATAAAAAAGACAACTTATGAGACTCACTATATGAAAAACATGGTGCTACTTTGAAGCACAATATATGAGACTCACTACATGAAGAACAAGGTGCTACCTTGAAGCACAAGTGTGGAAAAAGAGATAGTAGCATTTCCCTTTTAATATATTTTTTGGGCCTTTCTTTTTTTGGCCTTTCTCTTTTTTTTATTTGGGCAATGCTCTAATAATAATGATCATCACACTTCTATTGATTACAACGTAAGGATTACAACTCGAAACTTAGAACAAGATATGACTCTATATGAATGCCTCCGGCGGTGTACCGGGATGGTGCAATGAATCAAGAGTGACATGTATGAAAATAATGCATGGTGGCTTTGCCACAAATACGATGTCAACTACATGATCATGCAATGGCAATATCACAAAAGTAATGTATATCATGATGATGATGGTGGAAGTTGCATGACAATATATCTCGGAATGGCTATGGAAATGCCATAATAGGTAGGTATGGTGGCTGTTTTGAGGAAGATATAAGGAGGTTTATGTGTGATAGAGCGTATCATATCACGGGGTTTGGATGCACCGTGAAGTTTGCACCAACTCTCAAGGTGAGAAAGGGCAATGCACGCACCGAAGAGGCTAGCAAAGGCGGAAAGGTAAAAGTGCGTATAATCCATGGACTCAACGTTAGTCAAAAGAACTCATATACTTATTGCAAAAATTTAGAAGTCATCAAAAATCAAGCACTACGCGCATGCTCCTAGGGGGATAGATTGGTAGGAAAAGACCATCGCTTGTCCCCGACCGCCACTCATCAGGATGCACAAGCCAAGTACACTTCATGTTTCAAATTTGTTACACAACTTTAACCATACGTGCATGCTACAGGACTTGCTAACTACAACACAAGCATTTCTCAAATTCACAACTACTCAACTAGGACAACTTTAATATCACTACCTCCATATCTCAAAACAATTATCAAGCATCAAACTTTTCTTAGTATCCAACACACTCATAAGAATTCCTACAAATCTTTTATGCTTAGCATATTAGGATTTTAAGCAAATTACCATACTATTTAAGACTCTAAAAATAATATAAGTGAAGCATGAGAGTTCATCTATTTCTCCAAAATAAAACTACCACCATGCTCTAAAAGATATAAGTGAAGCACTAGAGCAAACAACAAACTACTCCAAAAGATATACGTGAAGATCAATGAGTAGTCGAATAATTATGCAACCATGTGAAGACTCTCCCATTTAATAATTTCAGATCTTGATATTGTATTCAAACAGCAAGCAAAGCTAAAGAAAACTACATTGCAAGGATAGCACAACTCATGTGAAGAAGCAAAAACTTAGGCTCAACTGATACTAACCGATAGTTGTTGAAGAAGAAAGGTGGGATGCCTACCGGGGCATCCCCAAGCTTAGATGCTTGAGACTTCTTGAAATATTATCTTGGGGTGCCTTGGGCATCCCCAAGCTTGAGATTTTGTGTCTCCTTAATTCCTCTCATATCATGGTTTCTCTTTTTTTATCAAAAGCTTCATTCACAACAAACTCAACAAGAACTCGTGATATAGGTTTGTATAAACCAGTGCAAAACCTTATCACTTTCCACTGTAACAAATCACTAACATTATTATTCAACATTGCATACTAAATGCCTCTGCATATTTAATACTCCTATCCTCAAATAGAACCATTAAACAAGCAAACATATGCAAACAATGCAAACATAACAGCAATCTGCCAAAACAGTACAGTCTCAGAAGAATGCAAGAGTATCAATACTTCCCTAACTCCAAAAATTATGAACTAAAATTCCCACTGTAATAAATTTATCAGATCTCAATATGCAAAAAAGATTCAACATTATACCACTCTCTGACTTTTATAGGGAATTTTTGCAACAGCGGTAAATTTTCTGTTTTTAAACAGCAACATGTATACTTGCAAAATAAGCATGGCAAAGGCTATCCTTGACTTTTTTATTGAAACTAAAGATGCAAAACATTATTATAACTAACAGCAAGCAAAGATAAAGAAGATAAAATGACACTCCAAGTAAAACACATATCATGTGGTGAATAAAAATATAGCTCCAAGTAAAGTTACCGATGAACAAAGACGAAAGAGGGGATGCCTTCCGGGGCACCCCCAAGCTTAGCCTCTTGTTTATACTTGAATATTACCTTGGGGTGCCTTGGGCATCCCAATCTTAGGCCCTTGCCACACATTATTCCATAGTTCATCAAATCTTTACCCAAAACTTGAAAACTTCACAACACAAAACTTAACAGAAAACTCGTAAGCTCCGTTAGCGAAAGAAAACAAAACGCCACTTCATGGTACTGTAATTAACTCATTATTTATTTATATTGGTGTTAAACCTACTGTATTACAACTTCTCTATGGTTTATAAACTATTTTACTAGCCATACATTCATCAAAATAAGAAAACAACACAATGAAAACAGAATCTGTCAAAAAGAGAACAGTCTGTAG